>CM071567.1:168789425-168839333 GCA_036426205.1 Ascaphus truei | reverse complement strand
TCTAGTGTTGACCAATCTAGTTCTTTGAGCATTTCGCAGTGATGTGTATTGTAGTTGCATTGGAGAACAAAATGACAAATTGAATTGTAGAGGGTGTCAAGTTTGCTAAGGTGGGTTTGAGGAGCCGAGCCATATACTATGTCTCCATAGTCAATAATTGGCATTAGCATCTGCTGTGCAATACGCTTTCTGACCAGGAGACTTAGGGAGGATTTGTTCCTGTAAAGTACCCCTAGTTTGGCATAGGTCTTGGTTGTCAGGGTATCAATGCATCCCGAATGTTAAGTGGGAGTCAAACCATAAGCCCAGGTATTTAAAACTAGTGACAGGTGTTAGGGTGGTTTTAGCGTTGGTTCTAATCAGGAGCTCAGTCACTGGAAGCTTTACAAATTTAGTCTTGGTCCCAAATACCATTGTTACCGTCTTGTCAGTGTTTAAAAACAGTTTGTTTTGGGAAATCCAGTTTTCGAGTCTCAAAAAGTCAGACTGAAGTATGTGTTGAAGGTCAGAGAGGCTATGGCTGTGTGCATACAGGATTGTGTCATCTGCATACATGTGTATTGAGGCTTCCTTACAAGCTGTGGGAAGATCATTAATGAACACTGAGAAGAGTAGGGGCCCCAGAACAGAGCCTTGCGGGACACCACAGGTGATATCCAGGGGGTTGGAGTTAGAGCCTGAGATGGACACATGTTGGGATCTTCCTGATAGGTAGGACTGAAACCAGTTTAAAGCATGTTTCCCTATTCCAGAGATCTGGAGTTTGTTAAGCAGGATAGCATGATCAACTGTGTCAAAAGCCTTTGAAAAATCTAGGAATATTGCACCAGTGAGTTGTCCCCGTTCCATTCCACACTGGATTTCATTGCAAACTTTTAGCAGGGTAGTTACGGTGGAGTGTTTGGGACGAAACCCAGATTGGAATTGGCTAGGGAAATTTGTCTTGGTATAGAAATCGCTTAATTGGGAGTGGACACATTTTGCCATGACTTTGGATAGAATTGGGAGAAGTGAGATTGGCCAGTAGTTTGAGACAGTGTTTTTGTCCCCACTTTTGAAGATTGGGACAACTCTGGCAGTTTTCCAGGTCTTAGGGATATGGCCTGCAGACAGGATAGAGTTGACTATGGACGCAATTGGTTTGGCAATGGGTGGGGCACCAAGTCGTAGGAACCTAGATTGTAGTAAGTCGGGTCCACATTGGCTGCTTGGTTTTAGTTTGGGTAGCGCTTGTATAATCTCCTCTTCAGATACTGGGCCAAATTGAAAATTGTGGGCAGTGTTGGGAGGGGGTGGGACTGTAGGGGTACTCCCAGGATGAGATTCAGGTTTGTGGTTTGGGCTGCGTTTCGCTAATAAGTTAGTGGCACACCCCACAAAATAATCATTGAATGCATTTGCAATGTCAGTGGGGTTTGTCAGAGTAATATCCCCCTTAGTGATATTACTTGGTTGTTGATGGTTAGGAGGCTGGAATATATTGTTGATAACCTTCCAGAAGTTAGCTGGGTTTGATGTATTCTGGTGGAGATTGTCAGAGTAATATTGTGCTTTTGCATGCCTTGTTTGCCTTGTGCATATGTTCCGCATGCATCTGTAGTGATTGAGATCCTTGGTAGTGCCAGTTACTTTGTAGCTTTTCCACAAGGCATCCCTGAACTGGTAGAGTGCTATAAGGTCAGTTGTAACCCATGGAAGGTGGGCCCCCCGTACCCTTATTTTGCGTAGTGGAGCATGGGTATCGCAGAGTTTTAAAAACTCGGATTGGAAATAGTCGAGCGCAGAATCAGGGTCGGGAATTAAATCGATTCTGTGCCGTGGGCAGTTGGTAATGTCAGCCAGAAACTGCTGTGGGTTAAAGTTTTTAAATGTTCTTGTGAGGAGAACTTTAGGGCTTGAATGGGGCGGTTTAATTTTCCTTACACAGTACACTATTGCATGGTCACTGAAAATATCAGGAAGGATGCCAGAGGATTGGATTCTGCTGGGGTTTGAGGAGAGAATCCAGTCTAGCAAGGAATGGTTATGCGACTTCAGGTTTATCCGTGTGGGTTGGGAAATGAGTTGTGATAGGTTAAGTGACTTGAGTTGTATCTGATTTTGTGGTTTTTAGTGTCAAGCCAATTGAAGTTGAAATCCCCAAGAACTAGCAGCTCACTCTTCTCATTCAGAGAGGAAATGGAGCCAAGTAACTGGGTGATATCAGTCAGGGATTGTAGAGGGGCTTTAGGGGGGCGGTAGATGCCAGCAAGCAAGATGGGCTTAGAAAAGGGGAGGCAGATTTTGCCAACTAGAATTTCAAAAGAGGGTGGGCTTGGTGGGCAATTTAACAGTGTAAATTGCAATGTGTCTGCAATATAAAATACCACCCCTCCTCCTCTCTTTGACCTATCTCTCCTAAAAAGTTAAGTATCCCTGAATGGCAATATTTGCATCAGGGGTTTTAGGGGATAGCCATGTTTCTGTAAGAATGATGGATTTGGGTTTATGCATATGGCACCATGCCCTTTGTTCGTCCAGTTTGGGCAGCAGGCTCCAGATGTTTATATGGGCGACAGATAGCCCTTTTTGGAATTTAAAGGTGGAATTCTCAGATGGACCGGTCCCTTCGGTCCCCGGATTTCAGTCGTTAAGAGTTCTCAATAGTAGACTCTGGGTAGTGAATCTGGGTAGCTCGCACAGCAATGCACAGAATGAACACTCCAATGCATAGGTTTGAGCACTCACATACAGACTTATGGCTGTTGTCATTCATGGACTTTAAATAGTCACTCTGGATAGCGCATACTGCAAAGTGCGGAAGTACAAGCCCCCAAAGAGTGTGAATAATAACAGACCCAAGTTGGATAGTATACTACCTGATTCGTGTTAGCAATAGGCAGCCTGTTTGCTCCGTGTATGAACTGGTGCGACCGTTCCTCCAAACACAAAACGCGCATGCGTCAACCTATGCATTGGAGTGTTCATTCTGTGCATTGCTGTGCGAGCTACCCAGATTCACTACCCAGAGTCTACTATTGAGAACTGTTAACGACTGTATGTGAATGCTTATTCTGTATATGGGTGTATTGGTCCTAACCAAGGTAACCTGGGGCCTCCATATTAACCCAATTACTGTTTACACCTGAGTTTACTGAGTACCCTACACAGTGGTTTTGCAGGTTAGATCCTCTACCATATAGTAGTTGCATTGAGTCCACTGCTATCTTCCCTCTATATCCACTTACCATTCACTACAACAGTCTATGCAATAGTGCAGCTTTGTGTATAGCATTTGACTCACTACTAGCTATATATATGTTTGGAATACCATCCGTTCATATAGTACCGTGACCAGACACATTTGGGGATTTTATCTATGCACTGTTGTGCATTTTTATAGTGTTTCGTCGTTTTTTACAGTATAACTATTAAAGTCTTTTTTATTTTTATTTCTGAGTGTGACCTTTTGGCGGTGTATCCTATGCTAGGATTTGGCTATTATTTAGCCAGTTATTAGTAGACAATAGATTTTTTGTCACCTACCTTGAGTGCAAATATAGGGGGCTATTTATAATCCTCGGATTATTTGTGTGTATTAAAAGTAGAGCATGACAGTTTAAATAGCTCTGTCATCTATTGTGGCTTTCTATTGGCCATCATGGTGCAGGGAATTTAAACCCCATGAAATACCCAGGAAATACCGGTGGTAACTTTACTGGTAAGTATGTAAGGAACTATGAGGTCCCTGGAGCCAAAACACTGTTCAGCTATGGGGAAGCCCAGGCTCCCATTCAGAGTAAAAAAAAGGCTGGACAAACTTCTACTTTAAGTATGAAATGAATTGATATGTGGAGTATGCTAACAATCTGTCAGGTTTAGAGGCCCTGACAATAGGGCTGAGTGAATGTTGGTAAAAATAGGAGAGGTGCAAAAACAGGGGGAGAGGGGGAAGGAAGGTGCAAAAACAGGGGAAGAGGGGGAAGGAAGGTGCAAAAACGGAGGGGGTGTGTGCAAAAAATGAGGGAGAAGGGGTCGGGGTGTAAAAACGGAGGGGGGTTGCAAAAATGGAGGAGAGGGGTGCTAAAATGAGGAGAGGAGTTGGGGAGAAGAGGGAAGTGGGAGTGAGAGGGGAGAGAGGAGTAGAAAAGGGGGTGAGGGGGTAGGAGAGGGGAGGAGAGGAGAGGGAGAGAGGGGTAGAGGTGGGGGAAAAGAGGGAAGGGGAGGAGGAGAGAGAGGGGTAGGAGAGGGAGAGGGGGACAAAGGGGTGGGGGAGATTGAGGAGTAGGGGAAAGAAAGAGGGATAGAAGGGTGTGGGGCGAGAGTTGGGTGTGAGAGACGGGGTGCGGGAAAGTGAGAGGGAGGTTTGGGGGAAAGAGTAGTGGGGTAGGAGGAGAGAGGGGTAGGAGAGGGGGAGGAAAGGGGGAGAAAGGGTGGGGGAAGGAGAGAGAGCGAGAGAGAGAGGTTTGGGGGAAAGATTAATGAGCAAGGGGAGAGAGAAGAGCAGGGAGAAGGAAAGAGAGGAGTTTGGGAGAGAGGGGAGTGGGAGACAAGGAGAAGGGAGGAGTGGGGGAGAGAGACAGAGGGGTGGGGGAGAAAGACAGAGAGGGGTGGGGAAAAGGAGAGAGAGGGTGGGGGAGAGAGAGAGTGGGAGAGAGTGGGTGGGGGAGAGAGGGAGGTGTGAGAGAGAGAAAGAGGGAGAGAGAGAGAGGATTGTTTTGGGCAAGTCCAAAAGGTATGCAAAAGATTTCCGCATTATTTTTTGCCTAGGATGCCAAATACCCTTGCAACGGCCCTGGTTATTTGCCTATGACTCAGATGTTTTGTAAGTTGTTTATGATATTGATGTCATATTCCTATATTATTAGAATATTATATCATTTTATTTTCCACGTCACTATGACCCCTCTGTTTATTTCTTTCATTTTGCTTGGGAAGCATTTGATAAAATATGGAATTTATTTGTTGAAAATTGAAAAAAGAAACCTGAATTTTCCCAGGACATTTTCACTTTGTGTGATTTAATTTTTGTGTAATTAATTGTTGTGTAATTTATTTATATTGGTAGGTTATTCTTTTCCTTTGTCTTTTAAGAGAGACTGTTTTTTATCCAGAGAAAGCAAACAACTTTCAAGTCCAAAGCCCCAGCCACAAAGCACCTTCTCTTGCATTAGCAATGTACACATGGATATAAATGACCCCTTCACATTTTTTTTTTAAACAAACCAGTTTGTGCTTCACAAGAAAACAATTTCAGTGATGGATGTACAAGGTTAAAAGCACTTATTGTAATTTGATTCCTATGTTATGAATATCACACCCATTACTAACATGCACATGGACCACACATGAGTCATAATGGCTAGGCTACCATGTATCAAGCTGTGAGCAGTCACGCAACAATGTTTAAGGGCACATATAATGTTGCATTATTTTACTTTAGAGGGAGTCTACAGTAATGAATCATCCCGAGTTTTGACAATTTACTATAGCTATGTGATCTAATGAAGGCATTATAGTAATACTTCAGTAATTTGAACAATGTGTTAAAAATGTTGGTGGAGTGATGTTAATCTGTTCTGTGCTAATGCGGAAGATGGAATTAATTTAAATCTTTGTGGTTTGTGCTGATACCATTTATTTGATCAACATGTGTAGTGTAGTGTTCGAGTAATGGTCCAACAGCGTTCAAAGTCTTGAAGACCTTTATACTCATTGGAGAAAATGATCATAGGTGGCCCATGCACAGGGGGCATAGGTGACCACCTACGGCCCTGCGGAGTACAGCAACTCCTCTCCCTTGCTCCCCATGAAGACGAGAGGGCACATGGCAGAAGTACCTCTCGCACGCACACCCCATCAGGCAGAGGGCCCACAGCAGCATCCCTACCTAACCACACACCCCAATCATAAAGAGGACAGGGCCCACGGCCCTTGTTGCTTTCAACCGTTCAAGCAGTTCCATGGTCCAGGATTGAAGTCTTGACCTGGACCTGGGTTGTGCGTGGGAGGAGAAGGGCAAGGGGAGGAGGGGGGAGGGGGTTAAGACCTCCTGTTGACAAATTGGTGAGGGGATCCAGTTTGAGTTTGGACCCCAGCAGATGAACAGGCCTGGCCAGCTGGGACAGTTGTCCCAGTTCTTCCAAACCATCAGTGACCCCGTCTATAAATAAATGGTGATAATAATAATCTGGAAAATATATATATAATATTATTTTTTATAGATGTAGTGGTACAGAAAAAAAACTCTGGAGCGCACAAAATTGCAATAGATTGGGAAGTAATTAACACATACAATATAAGTGGTTAAAAAACAAATAAAGTAAGTTATGTGCACTAAAGACCACAAAAATGGTTGATTTTAACAATAATTAGATGAACATGTGGGTGAAATTTAAAACTTGCTTAAAAGTGATACACACAAGCGAGTGTAAAATTTCAAAACGTAAGGAGTAAATCAACTTAAGTGGCGAGTTAAAATAAAAAGTGATTAAAACAAGGAAATATAAAACCTCCCTTGAAAAAAATGAGTCTGTTGCTGTTGAATGATGATGGCTCGAATGTAAAAAAAGGAAAGCGCATAAACTCTCAAAGTATAGTTTTTAGGAGGTTATTTTTGGTATCAAGCAATGGTAAGATATGTGCATACAGCAAGATAGTTAAAACAAGCATTGAGGTATAAAAACCGTTGGGTGAATTCCCCAGAATCAGGCCCTCACTTCAGCATCCAGTCAGGAAACACCGTGGCATTCGGAGGTAAACGGCTGGTGGCTGCACACAGGAAAAATGTTAAGCAAAAACTGGAGACAGGAGAGATGATTACACTCCACTTCGGGTAACCCGCTGTGTGATGCACACCAAAGATGTAGATACCAAAGGAGATACCATATAAATAATATGTCCTATGGGGTTGAATGCCAAGTAGCACTAAGATGTCTATGGGATAGGATATCCAAATTACACTGAGTAACAGTATGTGTCCAAAAATATCCAACACGTTTCGTGGCTTTAATGCCACTTCATCAAGGTGTAAAGAGTGAATGTTCCATCAGTCTTTTTAAACCCATCCTTGGTCAGCAATTGGCTATATACAGTAGCATCATAGTGCAATATGTTTGATCTAGTTTAAAATTGTTTCATGTGACCTATATATTGTCTACTCACAATCTATCTGTTCTTTTAAAGCATAACCATCAGTGGCAACATCAGGTCCGGTACATCTAGGTGTGTGGTAATGGTGTCAAGTTATATCAGGCATATAAGATTGTGATGGAGGAACACAACAGAACTATTGAAAACATGACAATCACTACCCTTCATAGATATTTAAGCCTAAACCTAGTGGACACCTTGAGAGAGAAACACCCACAATCAAAAGATTTCACATACTACTCGGCCCCACACAAGTCATATTCGAAAATAGACCTCTTATTCACAGATGCCACCTTAATCCCTAAAGTAACAAAAACCAAGATAAACAAAATGTCTTGGTCAGATCCCGCATCTATAGAAATTAAGATAGAGAACCTATGTTTCCAAACTAAACACCTCTCCTGGAAATTAAATGAAGCTCTATTAAAAAATACCAGAGATTTTGTCAGAGGTGGGAGCAGAAATAAATCACTATTTTCAACATAAACAAAACAGCGTTACATCCCTAACATCACTATGGGAGGCCCACAAGGCAGTAGTCCGATGAAAACTAATTAGTATAGCATCCTACAGGAAAAGAACAAGGCTCAAGAATATTAACACATAAAAAATAATAATACAGGAACTAGAGAATGAACATAAAAGCAAAAAAGGCAGATTCAATGTTGGCAGCGAGATAAAGAATCAGCAAACCATATAATAAGACTAGCTCAAAAAGGCAAAAAATAAATAAATAGCCAAATAACTTCTAATCCCAATCTTATTGTCAAAGAATTCTATGATTACTACACACAATTATATGATGGGGAAAAAAGCAGGTCGAACTAAACAAAAAACAGAAAGTATACACAATTATCTATACAACTCAATACTCCAGGGAACACAATTTCCCCAAAACATGCAACAAGCGAAAGTCTTAGTTATTTACAAAGAAGGAAGAGAGCCCACTAACAGTACAAGTTATAGACCGATCTCTTTAATTAATACAGATATAAAAAAATTCCCAAATTTTAGCAACTCTATTGAATAAGTATTTACCTAAATTGATCCATTCGGACCAGGCAGGCTTCATCCCTAGTAGACAAGCAGTAGATAATACAAGGAGAGTGCCACTATAGAATATTCCAAAAACCACAAAATATCAATAATGCTCCTAGCACTTGAAAAAGTGTTTAATAGAATTTATGGTAACTACTGTATATGGAAGTCCCATTGGAAAATTTTGGCTCAGCAGAAAAACTCCTCAAAGCAATATTGTCATTGTACACAATCCCAACAGCAAGAGTGGTCTGCCTTGGAACTGCTTCAGATATGATCCATATAAAATGGGGTTCAAGACAGGGTTGCCCATTATCACCCCTCTTGTTCACAATGGCAATCGAGCCACTAGCAGCACAAATCAGAGCCAACAAAGATATAAGCGGGATAACAATATCACAACAGATATACAAATGATCCCTTTTCACAAATGACATGCTCATTACAATTTCAAAGCCCCTGATCTCTCTACCCAATCTGACTAAGGAACTGAGCATGATTAAAACAATAATAGGATTTAAAATCAACCACAACAAGTCGGCGGCAGAAAATATTAACCTTCCCTTACATACAGTTAAATGAATAACAATAAACTTAATAATTAAGAATATACAGGCATACCCCGCATTAACGTACGCAATGGGTCAGAGCATGTATGTAAAGCGAAAAATGTACTTAAAGGGAAGCACTATATTTTTCCAATTATCGATGCATGTACTGTACACTGCAATTGTCATATACGTGCATAACTGATGTAAATAATGCATTTGTAACGGGCTTTATAGTCTCCACGCTTGCGCACAGCTTCGGTACAGGTAGGGAGCTGGTTATGCTGTTCAGGACGTGCTGCTAGGCGCATGCGTGAGCTAATGTTTGCCTATTGGGCGATATGTCCTTACTCGCGAGTATACTTAAAGTGAGTGTCCTTAAACCAGGGTATGCCTGTATAAGTATTTTACTGTGTATTTCTGTCATGTTAGATGTAGCATTGGGCTTCTCTGTCATCTGCAGTATGTGAATGTTCTCTGATTATTCATGCAGTATGTATTCATTCAGCTGCTTTGATCCCAGTCCTTAAAACAGGTGGAATTCACTTTAGACAGACTAACTTTAGAGTATAAATGTGGATCAAAGAACGTCTAATTACTCAAAAGGTGCTCTGAACCTGGACTTTTACTAGCTCTAGTTGTTTCCTGAGATAAAAGTCGATTTAGGAAAGATGTATTTGTTCTGTGTACATTATCATAAGGGAAATACAGTAAATTAGTTATTATAGTGTATATTTAAGATATTTACTTTATCTTTGGTCAACAATAGGGAAGCATTGTTTTTTCGCTTACAAATGCAATTTTATTACTGTTTTGTAAAGGTGGATTTCTCGGTGTCGAGAGACCTACTGTACTGTATCATGGACTGTATAGACCCGGGGTTTTCTACCCTTGTGATTCAGGAACTGGGAAGCTTTGACTGACTTTTTAGGTGGCATCCAGGGTAAGCTGGTGCGCTGCACCAAGTTAGGAATCCCCCGTAAGTTCCTGCTTTGTGGGGTTATTGTTCTGTTTTGTACGTACTGCTCACTGTTGGCTTTGACAAAATAAACTAACGTTTATTAACCTCGGTATTTTACCTGGTAATTACAATCCAAAGTAGTCTGGTCAACTTCAATCGTTACAGTATTAAATAATATATATTTTTTTTTTTTATTCCTAACCAATGGGAGAGCGACAGGGGCGGAGTAAAAGTCCCGAAAAGCAAGCGTCACTTTTTGCTTTTTGCTATGTTTAACACTTTTCTCTTTGTTTTAGTATCATCAATCGTGTTTTGGTAGTCCATGTTGTTGTTAATAAAGTTTATTGTAGTTTTTTTCTGTTGCCTATGACTACCAGTGACGCTTGCTTTTCGGGACTTTTACTCCGCCCCTGTCGCTCTCCCATTGGTTAGGAGAGTAGAAGGCTCAGCCAATGAGGCACGATCGCGGGGTATTTAGAAAGTACCTGAATCCACTCTATTCTAGTCCCTGATGAAGAAACCTGCTGGTTTCGAAACGCGTAGGACATTTTGGTCAAGAGCTCTACCTTTCTACTAGTACCCTACTGCGCGAGCTGATCGAGTCTGAATGGCGCCGAAATCGGCGATTCCCCGTGGTGACGTCACCAACCCGGAAGTGTTCCACACGGAGGGGAGTGAGAGTACCCAGCTGGTGTTCAGCTCCGCTTTGATAAAGCACTGCGTGGGCCAGCAGCTCCCATTCTACTCGTGCTCTGGGGAGCAAGGACCAACAGAGGTTTTCCATCTACCCTACTAGGATCCTGCACCAGAGAAATTAGCGTTTCTACCCTTGTGAGGACATCTGTTCCGGTCTCCTGAGGCGTTGGGTAACATATCCCGAAACTGCTTGTTATTACTGCATTGATGTACGCACATTACTCACCCATTTAATTGTTTATGTGAATATAATTTTTAATGCACTATGAGCGTTGTGCGCTGTGTCTTTTTTGTATTTAGGACCGAAAGGTATTCGGCACCCTAGACGAACCTGCAGCCTATCTGCCATGCTAGCACATAAATTTAAACATTTCAATTTGATGCCTAATAGATTTTTTCTAACTTTCTGAGTATGAAACTGCAATTATGTATGAGTGACGTATATATAGCACATAATCAAGTTCCACCACCTGCCCACCCCTCCCCTAATATATAGAACCAAGGCAAACCAATCCTGTAATTTGTAACTGCATTTGTGAATATTTTGTATGTTAGTGTAGCAGGGTTACCCCTGGTCCCCCTTACCCTCGCACCGGTAGGGGATGCTGCGGAGGCAAGTGCGACGATGGTGGGCTCCCGGTGACATCAGTGATAGGGCGCCGTCAACTTTTGGGCGTTCGCGCATGCGTGGGAGTTCGCACATGCGCATAAGGTGTCCGGTGGCCATGTTGCATTTGGCGCGAGGTTCGCGCATGCGCGGTTTGCATTTGCTGTCGCGGCGGCCATTACACATAGCGCAGGAAAGTGTACAGAGGCAGTAAGGCCCCCTAGATGTTGCGCATGTGCAGAGAAGGGGCGCGGCGGCCACTAGTCTAGCGCAGGCGCAGGTAGAGAAACGTAGGTGGCCATTAGAAAGGCGCCCATGTGGTCCTCATAGGGAAAAGCCTCAAAGGAAACTACAACTCCCAGCAGGCTTAGAGGCAGGTGAGTCAGATGATTGCAGGCAGCCAATAGTGTTTGCAGCTTCCCCTGCAGAGAGTAGATACATTGTATGGGCAATGTGCAGGAAGTCAGTCAGACTGAGGAGACAGTGGGGGAAGGGAGGGGGCAGAGAGCTGCGAGCTTCTGCCCTAGGCCAGAAGTACCCCGGGCTAGAGTTGAGGCCCTGATTCCCCCACTAGTGAGGGTGGGTTTTCATAGGAACAGGCCCTTAGGTAAGGACCCTGTGCCCCTTCAGATGTGTGCTAGGCAGGGACCTAGTGATAATGTCTGCTGCAGTTCCTTAGAGCAGGGAAGAAGAGAGAGACCCTGCTGCAGTTCCTTAGAGCAGGGAAGAAGAGAGAGGCCCTGCTGCAAGTTCCTTAGTGCAGGGACCTAGTGATAGTGTCTTGCATGTCCCTGTATGCTGTGTTGCTGATCCATAGACTGTCCTTACGGTGGGACGTCCGGCTGGAGGTACAGATCAGCGCTGGACCAAGTGGATCCGTTAGACCCGTAGCGAAGACACCCAGGTGCCGGAGCACCTGGGCAGGTATTTACACCATTCCACACGTGCACCAACGTTACCTTGCTCCTCATGTGACAGGCCTGTTCACACACTTGGGTGGCTTGGACTCTCTGGACATGGGGTTGGGAAGGGGGTGTAAGGGTATAGTCCAGTTAGGGGCAAAGAAGGTATAGCCAAGTTAGGGGCAAGGTTATAGCCACCAGCTAGTAGCAGAGTGTGGCCTATATACTGTTGTGTATGCTGATGTTGTTGCACTGTTATATCATGATACTGTGTGTTGTGTTCCTCGTCCAGTAATCCTTTTAGCGATAACCCTGGTGTATGTGGTTTCTGGGTGGGTTCCTATGTTAGGTCCATTCTACATTCCTATAGAATCCTACATAGGTGGAGGCGCTGACTGATGAGAGAACGTTCCAGAGAAGCACCCCAGGTTCCCAGTAGTGGAGGCTCAGGCCTCCTGTGAACCTGCAGGTATACGCACCACACCTGGTAACACCTAATTCTTTGCACCACCCACATCTGCGATTGGGGGGGGCAGTGGGCGAATATGCGTTACATTAGTATTACTTGCTCTGGCCCGGACACAATCCCCTCTCTCCTTCACACACACTCCCCCCTCTCTCCCATGCACACGCTCCCTCTCTCTCCCATGCACACGCTCCCCTTCTCCCCTTTTTTCTACCTCCCCATTTTCTCTCTTCTTCCTTCCCCATTATCTCATCCACCCTCCCTCCATTCTCTTTTTCCTTCACCCCCTCTCATTCTCTCTCCCTTACACTCCCTAGCTCACCTTATCCCCTCTCTCATTCTCCACCACCTCTCCATCTCCCTCCCTTTCATTCTCTCTCTGCCCTCCCCTCTGTCATTCTCTCTCTTCAGCCCCCCTCTCTCATTTAATATGGCAATACTGACAGTGGTATGCATGTTGGGACAACTTTTACCCTTTCACTGCCACTTAGCCAGCAACACATTATGTGGTTGGTCATCTTGCGGTGAAAAGCTTAAAGTCGCCCCCACCCCCACCTCCACCTCCAAATGTAATTTTTCTTTACATAATTGGAAACAAAGGGTCAACAGATGCTGTGCTTTTCAGTGCCGGGGTCCTCTGGTTATTATTGTTGCCAGCGCTCCTGCTGAAGAATTGTACATGGCCTCCTTCATCGCCCAAACCTATGTGGTTGCAGCTTCTTAGTGGCCTACTGGCCTTCGACGATATTGTTTCTCCAGAAGGGAACCCAGCATTGGCAACGTTCCCTGGATGTATCTTGAATACTGAGATGGTCCCCGTGTTAGAAAGAGCATCAGAGGATCCCCTGGTTCAAAAAAAAACAATTAAAAAAATATATCCCAGGACTGCTGATTTATTGTAAGTTATGTTAACATTTTTATACACCAGGTAGCAGGAAATGTATTCTTGTATAATTATATATTGTGTTAGTAAAGTGGAAGAAATGGGAATCGCTGCTGTCCTCCTCTTGTTGCTTACCTTTATGTTTTTAACTCGTTTGGAGTGAGGCTCTCACTTATTAAATAATTCTTAATTGGCGGTGAAGATTCAAGGAAGGAAGCAGCACGAATAATTTTAATCGAGCAGCACATTAGATGTGGTGATGGGAACTTGGTATGCCTTGATGAGAGGATAATGTTTCTTCTTGCAAGGCTTATATAAATCATTGTGTTATACTAACGGCAACAATTGACAACCAGGGCCGCCAAAAGGGTGTGTCTGCTGGGGTTGCCATCCCGGGCTCGGTGACTCAGGGGGCATGGCCACCCACGGCCGCCGCCGGGCCCTTGTCAGAAAAAAAATAAAATAAAGTATCTGAATAACAATGGCCGCTCTGCCTGCAGCAGGGGCCCGGGCAGCCGGGCCTTAACCCGCGCTCACGAGTCCCCAGTCACATTCCTCAGCCCCCCACCCACACCGTCCTCAGGCCCCTACTGGCATCCCCTCGGCTCCCCCAGTCAGACCCTACCGCCCGGCATCCTTCCCCACCCCTCAGTCCCTACAAGGATCGGTTCTCCACCTTTCCCCCCCCCCCCCCCAACTGGCATCCACCATCCTCCGCGGCCCGCCATCTGAGTCTTACCACCGGCTCCAGTTCCAGGTGGGACAATTTGACCCGGGCCTGCACCCAGCACCCTTCCCAGCCAGGTGGCTCCTCAGACACCCCACCGGTCACTGGACCCTGCAGCCACCGATCCCAACCATCCCCAAGGTATGTCTACGTTTTTAATATGTATTGGGGGGAGGGGGGGTCTTTTTATATGTTTGGGTGGGGTCTTTTTATATATGTTTTGGGGGGAGTGGGGTCTTTTTATATGTGGGGGGGAGTAGGTGTCTTTTATATGTATTGGGGGCGTGGTGGTCTGTTTATATGTATTGCGGGGGAGTAGGTGTCTTTTTATATGTAGTGGGGGAGTGGGGGTCTATTTATATGTATTGGTTTTTTTTTAATATGTCTTGGGAGGGAGTGGGGGCTTCTTTATATGTCTTGGGGCTTTTTTATATGCATTGGGGCTTTTTATATATACATTGTTTTTTTTGTACATGCAGTGTTTTTTTTTTTATATACATTGGCGGTCTTTTTTATATGTATTGGGGAGGTGGTTTTTTTGTATGTATTGGGGTGGGTTGTATATATTTGGGGAGGTGGGGTTGTATATATTTGGGGGTTGCAGATTTTTTTGTATGCATTTGGGGGTGGGAAGTTTTTTGCATTGGGGTGGGGTTATTTTGTATATATTTTGTGGGGGGAATTATGTGAGGGGGGAGGGAATTGAGTGAGAGTGGTGTAATTGACGGAAGGGTGAGAGGAGAGAAGGGGGAGAGGAGAGAGAGGGGGAGAAGGAGTGAGGAAAAGAGGGAGGATGGGAGAGAAATACGCAACACTGCCATTTAAGTAAAAGTTGCGCCCTAAAAAATTTTTTCATGGTACGTGTGCTATGGGGGGTGGGGGTGGGGGTGCTAAGGGGGAGGGGGGCTGCTCCTTGCATTTGTCCTGGGCCCCAAGATTTCTGTTGGGCGGCCCTGCTGACAACGGAACAAGTAAACGGAATAATCGCTTTATATTTCTCTATGGGAACATCCTGACCTAGAGTAGTTTCAGTAATATCTTTTAGTTGTATCAATATACTTTGAAGTCCGTGTAGATGGAGAAAAGGAGCATGTATCATTTCAATGTGAATGTGTCAGGCCTGACACAAGACACAAGGGACATGATAAAGTTGCAGCAAATATCATCTGAATGTCAGTGCTCCCTTATCTATCTTTTAATCATCAATCCCTTCTAAGAAAGCTTAAATCAAACAACTGAAATAGAAAAGCTTAGCCTAAATGTCAAATTTATGCAGCTGTTTTGGTCTACATTCTATACTAAAGCAGCAATATCATTTTTGTAAGCTTATCTGAACTGAATTTGGGAGAGCTGATATCCTGGAGCACAAATTCTACTTCAAGAACTATTAGGGCCATATTACTAAATGGTGCTAAGTCTGAAAGTATACTATGGCCCAGATGAATGGCCACAAGGTGTTTTAAAGCTTTGTAAAGTATACTAAATGTGTCCTCTTGTCTTTTCTGTATTGGATTCTCCGACTTGCCAGCAATATCAGAAAATACTTTGCTGGGAAGCACAAATGTGGATATACATCCAATTTTTGAAGCAGCAGTCCAAGCTGCATTTTATTTTATTTTTAATTTAATTGTTTTCCTTTCAATATTTACATCAATACAATACACACAATGATAAGTAATTAGTTAAGTTGCCGATAGATCTGTTCTCCTGTGATCGATCGGAGAAGATTCGGCTTGGGGGCTGTCAGTGCAGCAGAAGAGGACAAAAGATGCAAAGTTCTGTGGGGAAGATCATGTGACCAGGCAGTCACTGGATACAATTGGTGCACTGCTAGAGAGAGGAGTGTGCCAGAGCCTGTTTCAGAAGAGGAAGGGGGTGTGACTTTGTAAATGGTTGCTATAGAAACAAAAAATGCTGTTACATTATAATACATTCAAAATGTCATTTAAGAGTTGTTAAAAACATGTTACAAGTATTTTCTCATTACAGTACAGATCTGATTTATTTAAAAAAAACACACAAATGTAGGATATTGCTTAGACTGCAGCTTTAATGCACAGTTAGATAATTGGCCATATATTCTAAGTGGTGTTTAATTGCAAGGCACCATACGCCAAATTCAAGTGCCTAAGGCTGAGGCCCCACTGCCTTTGACCACGTGCCCGCACTGCAGATAGGCGGCGCGTGGAGAGGCACTTGAAGCTATTTGCGGTCCATAGGGAGCATTTTTTCGACCGGGGGGCGGGGGGGGGGGCTGGCCAAAACGGGTCGGGGGGGCGGCAATGTCTCTGCAGCTCCCGGCAAACAGAGACATCTGAGAGTGGGGGGAGGGAAGGAGGGAGAGAGAGCCATTCACGGCTGCCTCACAGACTTCCCTCCTTCCCACCTCCCTGCCGCAGCTCTGTAGCTCCTTTCTTCCTACCCTTCCTCCCTCCTCATTGGCTGACTGCTGCACCACGTGACACGTCAGCGCTTCTGTTCACCAGAAGCTTGCAGCATCAGCCGGCTGACGCGTCACAGCACGCAGTCAGCCCCATCGGAAGGAGCCAGCGGGGACCTCCAGACTGGAGGAAAGGGTCTGGTGGCTAGTGGCCCACGGCTACGCACGCCGCCGGCCGCAGCGGGTCCTTAGCCTAAGCATCACTTGGTATACATGATTCGAAGGGCACACAGAGTTTAATTATCCTAATCTGTAACTGAACCCACACGCTTGTGGATACAAAACATACACCTTAGCTTCTTCCCCAAATTAATGCTTATATATTTGATAGTGTGAGGATTCGGGGGTAACGACGGTCCCCTCACATCTCGTTGCGCCCGCTGCTGCGGGATGTCCCCCTTGCCAATCCCACCCTTGTCCCCGGCGGGCGGCCACTGTTCCGCAGGCGGCTGGGGTTCCGGCGGCTGTTACTTCTCATGGCCGCACGCTCCCCTTCGTTACTGAGCACGCGCCGGATCAAGTTAATTTATTCACTGCTCCTGCAGTGAAGCCACGCCCCCAACTCACACACAGGCAACAATCATGCCCCAAAGCTGCTCACCTGCATCTTTCTCAAGGCAGCCTATCCAGGACAGCTCCATGCACTCCTCCAGGTTTGCCTCCTCTTTCTATTCGCCAGCCGAACTATATAATGCCTGTCTTGCCATTCCCACATCGCTCGACATAGTTTCTTGTAGCAGATGTCTATGCTGGCTCTCTCTCTCTCCTCTTCGTTATTCAGGTTACGACCCGGCTTGGCGGACTTCACTCTCTGGCTCTAGACCCCGGCTCTTACTTGACCTCACTGCTTCTCATGCCCCTCGATCTCAGCTTGGACTCCGACCTACAGGATCTCTCCTCTTCCAGACCTTGGCTAACGGCTACACGACGTTTCTTCTTGTACCGGTACCGGCAAGTATTGCTACAGCTATTTTCACCTGGCCTGGCAACGCCAAAACACCACACTCCGGACACGCTCCTTCTGCTGCAGGTGCGTGCATATATACGTCCCCACCTCAGTATAAGGGACGGGTCTGGACTGCGGGCAGCCCCGGCGTAACAGATAGGAGGAATGTTATTATGACATATGCATACAGTAGTTTAAAAGTCATCTGCATTCAACCAGCACATCAACAATGCCATTATTCATTACTTTATTTTATCTCAGCTTCCATGCAGATTTATATTGAAATAAGCAAGGCAATGCATGAGTCTGAAAAAATCATTACTATGTCTGCCTGACAGGTATGATTTCAATAGAAGTGGAATAAAGGTACAACCTCTCCCAAATATGTTTAACCTTTTTTTGCTACCACAGAAACTTGATGATTTGTATTACAGATGGGTAAACCAGGCCAAATCAGTTTCCCGGATTTTCCAGAGCTTTGCATTAAAAATCCGCTCGGCAGTGTAAAATCCGCCAACGGATTGTGACAGTTTCAATCCGCGCGGATGAATCCAAAACGGCAATTGGATACAATCCCCTGGTGACGTTAACAAACCATCGGTGGATTCCACAATCTGCTGGTGGATTTTAAGAATCCAGTACGTGTGCTGATTGCTGAATCTGCAGTTTGGATTGTCGGTGTGAAAAAAATTCAATCTGCTAAAGGCGAATCACCCTTTCTGAGACTGATCCGCAGAAATCCGCGGACCAAAGGAACCGGCTGAAGCAAGGAGGATCTAAATCCGCAAAATAAATGTGTTCAACTCTAATTAGTATCAAGCTTCTTACATTCAAAGCATGAAAAACAAATGAGAATGGTGCTAACAAGAACAAAAAACAATATACTGTATATGTGATTTATAGTCTCAAAATCTATATGCAATAAAAATGATTATGCAGTGTGTAAATAATAAAAAGGGTGTGTGTGTTGAGCACGCCAATTTTAATTGAAATTTTTGCCTTTTGTCATGTGAAATTGTATTTGTGATGGTGATGTTTTCAATGAAAAATCAAAAAACTATTTTAGTGACA
Source organism: Ascaphus truei (assembly GCA_036426205.1). Classification (NCBI taxonomy): domain Eukaryota; kingdom Metazoa; phylum Chordata; class Amphibia; order Anura; family Ascaphidae; genus Ascaphus; species Ascaphus truei. The sequence goes on along the minus strand of CM071567.1, from coordinate 168,820,917 downwards.
AAACGCAAAAAGGTTTGATTTAGAACGCGCGTGCTCGGCACACACCACCTGTTTTAGCAATTTGCACTTCTATATTTATACTAACTGTGAATTCCTTGTGTGTGTGTCTCCCTGTGTGTGTGTCTCTATGGGGCCTATTCATAAAGCAGTGATAAGTGGTTTAAAGGATGATAAATGGCTTTATAGCGTGATACTCCCTACTCTACTATTCACAAAGCATTGATAACAGTGCAGTATCGTGCTATAATGTTTTTTTATCACCCATAAACAGGTGGTCCCTGCAGGTGTCTGGAGGTCCTCGGGTGGTCCCAAAAGGTGTCTGGGGGCCTCCAGGTAGTCCCAGCAGGTGTGCAGGGACCCGCAGGTGTCCGGGATCCTCGGGTGGTTGTCTGGTGGTTGTCTCGGATGGTCCCTGCTAGTGTCTGAGGGCTCCACGGGTGTCCGGGGTCCCCGCGGGTGTCCGGAGGTCCTCAGGTAGTCCCTGCAAATGTCTGGTGTCCTTGTGTGGTCCCCGAGGGTGTCTGGGGGCACCATGTGTGTCTGGGGGTCCTCGGGTGGTCCCTGTGGTTGTTTGGGGGCCTCCTGGTGGACACCGCAGGTGTCTAGAGGCCCCATGGATGTCCGGTGGTCTTTGGGTGGTCCCTGATGGTGTCTGGATGCCCCATAGGTGTCCAGGGGCCTCTAAGTGGTCTCCATGAGTGTCTGGGGGGACGTCTGAGGGCCTTCCGGTGGTCCCCGTGGGTATCTGGGGTCTTCAGGTGGTCCCCATGGTATCTAGGGGCACCACAGGGGTCTGGGGGTCCTCAGGTGGTCCTTGTGGGTGTCCAGGGTCCTTCAGGTGGTCCTGTAGGTGTCTGGGGGCTCACTGGTCCTTGGGTGGTTCGCAGGTGTCCTGGATCCTCCAGGTGGTCCCCACTGGTGTACGGGGATCCTTGCGGGTGTCCAGGTGGTCCCTGCGGGTGTCCAAGGGCATCCAGGTGGTCTCTGCAGGTGTCTGGGGGCCCCACAGGGGTCCTCGGGTGGTCCCCTTGGGTGTCCATGGGCCTCCAGGTTGTCTCTGTGGGTATCCAGGGGCCTCCAGGGTGTCCCCATGGGTGTCTGGGGGTCCCCGGGTTGTCCCCGCAGGTGTCTGGGGGCCTCCAGGTGGTCCCGCAGGTGTCCTGGGGTCCTTGGGTGGTTCCCGAAGTTGTTTGGGGGCCTCCAGGTTGTCCCAGCATGTGTCTGGGAGACCCATGGGTGTCTGGGGGTCCTCAGGTGGTCCCCGCGGTTGTCCGGAGGCCCAACGGGTGTCCGGAGGTACTTGTGTGGTCCCCGCTTGTGTCTGGGGGCATCACGGGTGTCTGGGAGTAATCAGGTGTTCCCTGCGGGTGTCTGGGGGCCCCACAGTGTCCGGGGGTCCTCGGGTGGTCCCTGTGGGTTTTCATGGGTCCACGGGTGTCCAGGGTTGCTCAGGTGGTCCCCACAGGTGTCTGGGGTCCTCCAGGTGGTCCCCTTGGGTGTTTGGGGGTCATTGGGTGGTCCCCGTGGGTGTCCATGGGCCCACCGGTGTCCAGGGTTCCTCGGGTGGTCCCCACAGGTGTTTGGGGGACTCAAGGTGGTCCACGTGGGTGTCCGGAGGCTACACGGGTGTCCGGAGGTCCTTGGGTGGTCTCAGCTATGTCTGGGAGCATCAGGGGTGTCTGGGGGCTATCAGGTGTTCCCTGCGGGTGTCTGGGGGCCCCACGGGGTCCGGGGGTCCTCGGGTGGTCCCTGTTGGTGTCCAGGGGACCACGGGTGTCCAGGGTTGCTCGGGTGGTCCCTACAGGTGTCCGTGGTCCTCCAGGTGGTGCCCTCGGGTATTTGGGGGTCCTCGGGTGGTCCCCTTTGTATTTGGGGGTCTCCTGGGGGGCCTCCAGAGTCATGTTTTGGAAAGGATGTGACATCATCCAAAAGGGAGTGACGTCACATCCTTTCCAAAACTTGACTCTGGTATATGGTTTACTACAACCAATGAGACTGGGGATTTACATCTCCCATTCTGATTGGCTGAAGTATTATGACGGTAGCCATCTTGGTTTTTGTGACGTCATCTTAAAGGGTATGGAATCACAGCCATTCTGATTGGCTGGCTTCACTGCCTTTACATGAAGTCACTACCAAAAAAGATAAAGGTCACATGGTTATCTCAGCCAATCAGATGGCACCATCGGAAGGCCATGTGGTATGGAAGAACAGTTAAATCACTACCCAAGCATTTTTTAATTGTTATTGGGATTTTGATAATAGTGTACATGAGCAGGGGGTCTCCAGAGCTGAACCGCATTGGTTTTAGCCTCGGGGGCCCCCTACTTCCCGAGATACAGGCCCCGTTATGGGATGCCGGTATCCCCTGTGCAGGATTTAAATCCCACGGTCACGTGACACGTGAGATTTAAAAGCACGGGGGATTCTGGCACCCCTTAACGGGGCTTGTATCTCAGGAAGCAGGGGGACGCAGCGTCTCCATGCAGCTCTTCCAGGCTGCAATTTTTTCTATCAGTTTCTATCTGTTATCGCGCTTTAGGATTTATAGTGCGATAGCACTGATACAAAAACAGCTCGGACGATAGTGCACTTTTTTGATCGGCCTTAAAAAAATGGTCTTCACTTAGTGAATCCCGTTTTTGGCTTCATGTCTTACGGCGTGATAAATAAATGCAAAGTCGGACGCAAATGCTTTGATTTTATCACTGCTTTGTGAATAGGCCCCGATGTGCATGTGTGTGTCTGTGTGTGTGCGTGTGTCTCTGTACTGCACCGACACACTTTATTCGAGCAAATACCCGGTATGTACCTGGCAGATACCTGGAATGCGCCACTCCTCACCTCTGACAAGCCCCGTTGCATTTGCCTTCCCAGCCTGGGTTCATGCCTGGCTGACGGGCGGCTGATCTGTTAAATGATAATGATTAGGATTTAATAGGCTGCAATGCTTCGCGTATCTACCAGATGGCATAAATTCATGAATTGTAATGCAGTATATATATATATACTGTGCAGTATTGCAGCCAGCGGGAATAAAATGCTTCAATCCCTGCCTGGAAAATAACTCAATGCACTCGGGCAGAAAACAGTCACAAACCTCAATACACCCGGGTATACCTGAATTCGTGGGACTAGCCAAGCTCGAATAAAGTGTGTCGCCAGTGTATGTGTGCATGCATCTCTATGTGTGTGCGTGCGTCTCTATGTGTGTGCGTGCGTCTCTGTGTGCGTGCGTGTGTCCCCTGAGCAAGCGCACAAAACTCGTAGGGTTTCTTTCACTTTGTTGGACGATTTGATGTGAAGAGAGCTGAGTGCTGATCCCGTGGAGCAGAATTAAGAAGAATCTCCGCTCGAAAATCCCGCCGATAGTCCCGCCTACCAGTGACGGAGTATCCGGTATCCGGTGACGTCACTTCCGGTCTCGAGGAGCACGGTGTATGGAGGAAAGTTGCGGTCATTTCAACTTCTCAGCCCAGGGAAGACAGATTACATCCGCCTATTCGGCGCACATTGCTTGTGTTCTAGAGCCATCTTGTGAGTAGCGTTTCAGTTTTACTCCACCGGACCGGCTTATTCAGTGTCTCATCGTCCCACATTTTATTATTTTATAGTTGTATTAAACTAACTTTTTATTTTCAGCTTTGCGTTTGTGTGTCTTGTTTGTGCTGGTTTGTGAGGTTATGTCTGTGATTTTTTGTTAGCTGTGTTGCACTAAATTCTGTGTTCTTTTCATTCCATGTTCCATACTACACGGATGAAGTCACATATGGTCACCCCTTGATTACAAGATTGCTTAAGCTGTCATCATTGGGACTTGAACTATTCCATCTGGATATCCAGGACTAATACCTAATTGGACTTATGAGGCGCCAGTATCTCTCTTTTTGTCTCTGTTTCATCTCTGATTGTACTATCAGTGTTCCACCAGGCTGCCTCAGACCCCATAGGGGCTACTCTTATATAGAGTTTACTTTTCATTACCACATCATTAGCGCTACTCTACAGTACATCCCCCTTTTTTCTCTGTTTGCATCTGTACAAGCCGTAATTAAAATAAAATACCCACCATGCTGCTGTCGTCCTACTGTATTACTAGCTTTAAAAGGATTAGCTCAACACCGGATAGGTTTCTTTAAAAATCTTTAGGACCATTAAAATATATTATAACACATCAGTTGTTGCCATCCGATCTTCATGACACATTTTGGACAGAAGTGTGCACATTCTTCATACCTCCATGCCCTTGAGGAAACAAAGCAGCATTTAAAATTGACCCGACCATGGTCACTGAATATCCCTGACAGAATATGTGAAGGGTTTATTTCCCCAGTCATGATGCAGTTGCAAGGTTCTTCCTCTCACATTTCACTTTACCTTTGGTTTGCCAGTAAACATGCAATTTTGCAAAACATGATTGAAAAATATATTTGTGTAAAAGTTTTTGATGGGATGATCTAGTGCTTTTTATTTTTACACCCCGGAGAGCACTGCGCTTTACAGAAAAAATTATTTATTTAATAAAAAATAAATAAAAAAACGCTTCTATTTTTAGGTTAACCCCTTGAATATAATAGCAGCTATGCTCTACAATGGGTAATTGGGTATTCATGGTGTTTATATTAACCCTTTTGTTGCCATTGTGGCCATAAAGACATGTACAATGCATGTCTTTATGGCCACTATGGCTTCCATCGGGTGAATACACAAGTTATGGCTAAATTATTTGGCCTAGTCTAGGGTATTCCCTTTGGCTTCCAATATTGCTAAGGCAATATGGGAAGCCAGTGTCCCACTTCAGAACCCTGGACAAGGCCAATCATTTTCTGCTACCCGGCATTTCATGCTTCCAACACCTAACGCCAGGTACTGTATATCCACAGCATAAGACATGCATTATTTCCCGCGCTACATTTAATGGACTGCTGAGGTGGTCCCCATCTCTTTTGCATATCATTAGCACAGACATCCATTAAAGTAACAGCAGCCGCTGTTACACGGCACTTTTAATGTCTCGTTAATTACCTTTGAAGATCCCCATTAACACTTAACGATACGTTCACTGAATTTAACATATAAAAGAAAGATCTGCGCCAGAGACAGAAAATAGTGTGGAGTGTTATAACAAATATAAATAAATATAAAGTGGTTATGTGACCAGTGGAATAGCTAAGTGCAATATTAAAAAAAAATATATATAATAGTGATTAAGACTTGGAAAAAATGCCAAGTATACACAGTGAAACAGATAGTAAGTGACAGCGGTGCGCAAACTGGGGGGCGCAAGATTTGCTAGAGGGGGGGCGGTGGTTGAGGCCCTGCGCCCTTCCCCATGGCATTTAATTTAAATGCCGGGGGAGGCATGAAGCCTCTGTAACATACCTTACCTGCTGCATGCTGGGTCTTCGGCGACGCGTCGCCATGGCAATGCGGTGTGAAATGATGCCGTGAGGTCATGTGATGTGACGGATCAACATGGCAATGCTCCCGTCACATGACCCACGACGTTATTTGATGCCGGGTTCTAACCGAGGGGGGGGCGCGAACGCTGGGGCTCTAGGCAGGGGGTGCATGCCAAAAACTCTGCGCACCCCTGGAGTACTGTGTGTAAAGTGTAATAAAATATTGTATTGCCTATAGAAAGGGATACTTGTATACCAATAGGTACCAATACCAATAGGTAATAGGGGGGAAACAAGGGATAGTAGATGGTAAAAAGGGGTGTGCAAACTTTATTTGCGTTGCCCCCCTGTCTGCTCTGCTCAGTTAGAGCGCCCCCCACCTTAACTCATGCGGCGACACGTGACATCACGTGACCCGCGGCGTCATTTGCCATGCCAACACTTGACACCAAGCTTCTGAACCATGGTAAGTGTAGTTGCAGAGGCCTCGTGCTGTCCCCCGGCATTTAATTTAAATGCCTTGGGGAAGAGCGCAGGACCTCTGTAACCGTCCACACCCCCCCTAAAACATCTAGCGTCCCCCAGTTTGTGCACCGCTGGTCTACGCCACTCAGATTGCTGACAAGCTAGTGCAAGGAGAAAGCTTGGAAACAACAAAGGCTCGTAAGTTCCACAGTGTAGCGAATAATGACGGCAGATGGATAATTAGCCTCACGTCCGCTGTGTGAACAATTGTGCGCCCGTTACTCTGTCTCCTCAGGTTCCATACAATCCACTGCTGATGAGGGTAAGTAAATGTAGCAAGGCGTTCCTGCAGTAATGAATTGCTAAAATGTAGCTGTGTGAGCTGTGTAAGACATCCAATCAATAGGAAAACTTTTAATAGTAGCTGAGCATAAGACTGATCCAAGTCTTAGCTAACAGCACTGTACAGTCCGTGACATGGATCTAATTAGTTTTGTCACACTATAAGTTGACTTCATCAGTGAATAGCTAAAGGGGATTTAGGACCATTTAAATAATGTCCCAAAATACCTACATCTGTATGGTGTGAATAGGGTGTATACATTTTGATAAATGCAATTACCCCTTATATTCTGGAATAATAAAGATGGGATATAACATAAAATCAGCATAAATGTATGCTAACAAACTAACAACTACCAATACATATTGGTAACAATAATATTATTGTTTATATGTATTGGAACGCCTTGCTGCATTTACTTACCCTCATCAGCAGTGGATTGGATGGAACCTGAGGCGACGGCGCACACTTGTTCACACAGCGGACGCAGGGCTAATTATCCATCTGCCTTCATTATTCGCTACACTGTGGAACGTACGAGCCATTGTTGTTTCCAAGGTTTCTCAAGCTTGTCAGCAATCCGAGTGGAGTAGACGCTGGCATTTTCACCATCAATACAGCATATTATCCTCCACATTTCCTCTTGTCCACACTGTCTTCAAACACAGTTTTGCTGAACTTTTTTGTATGGAAGTCATTCCTCACATACTGTATGGTGACTATATCTGGACTTTTATACCCCTGCTATCCTTTCTCCCACCCTTCCACTATATGTGATATTAATGAGCAATAAGAGTCATAGGCGCAGGCCCTGATATACAATACAATACCAGTCTAGTATTGGGAGAGGGAGTGGCTCAGTGAGTAAAGACACTGACTGACACTGACATTGCTGCTAGGGGAGCCTGGTTCAATACCCGGTGTCGCTCCTTGTGAACTTGGGCAAGTCACTTTATCTCCCTGTGCCTCAGGCACCAAAACATAGATTGTAAGCTCTACAGGGCAGGGACCTGTGCCTGCAAAATGTCTCTGTAAAGCGCTGTGTACAATTAGCAGCGCTATACAAGAACATGTTATTACTATTATTATTATTATTATTATTATTATTATTATTATTATTATTAGAAACAGTCCTTTGATAAATAGTAGATTGAGACAGTCCTCTGTTGAAACAGCACACTGACTCTGTGATGTTCACTAGAACTTCATGCTGTGTAGAGAATGAAAAACAAGAACACCATTGCGCAGTACATCTAGGATTAAGAGGCTCTCTCACCCCTGCTAACTACTTACAATGTATTGGTAGTCAGCATACATCAATTGGTATCTTGGGGACTGGTCTCGGGGGTCTTCTAATGCTTCCTTCAGATATGGTATGATTCCACCAGCGCGGGGTCCCGTGTTCACTGATGTAACCTCTGTTCTTGGTCTCCGCTGGTGTACCTCATACGTAATGATATAGAACATCATGTGCAGCACTGAATAAAAAATTTATTAAAAAACAACAATACAACCCCAAACAATGCTCTCACGTGTTGGGGAATGAAGGCGCGTCTTACTATGTGCCGTCCGCAACCTGAATGGAGGAAAGGAGAGAAGGAATGGTGGACAACCCTCGGCGTGATTGAGTGTGATGGGTATGCTACTCCTTCCGGATCCGTGGTTCCGCTTCCACGTGCAAAGTCCCACCTTGATGATCTCATTCAGGCGCCGGTCTCCTTACTTCCAGACCTCGATCGGATCTCAGGTTCACAAGTAGCGCGTCACTAAGCTCCAACCTACGCATTTCGTGACTATGATGAAGACCCCTGACGAAGTGACGTCATAGTCACGAAACGCGTAGGATGGAGCTTAGTGATGCGCTACCTGTAAGCCTGCGATACGATCGAGGTCTGGAAGTAAGGAGACGGCGTCTGAGTGAGATCATCAAGGGGGGAATTTGCACGTGGAAGCGTAACTACGGATCCGGAAGGAGTAGCATACCCATCACACTCAATCACGCCGAGGGTTGTCCCTCGTTCCTTCTCTCCTCTCCTCCATTCAGGTTGCAGACGGCACATAGTAAGACGCGCCTTCATTCCCCAACACATTTGAGTGCATTGTTTGGGGTTGTATTGTTGTTTTTTAATACATTTTCTATTCGGTACCGCACATGGTGTTCTATATCATTACGTGTGAGGTACACCAGCGGAGACCAAGAACAGAGGTTACATCAGTGAACACGGGACCCTGTACTGGTGGAATCATACCATATCTGAAGGAAGCATTAGAAGACCCCCGAGACCAGTCCCCAAAGATACCAATTGATGTATGCTGACTACCAATACATTGTAAGTAGTTAGCAGGGGTGAGGGAGCCTCTTAATCCTAGATGTACTGCGCAATGGTGTTCTTGTTTTTCATTCTCTACACAGCATGAAGTTCTAGTGAACATCACGTGTGCTGTTTCAACAGAGGACTGTCTCAATCTACTATTTATCCAAGGGCTGTTTCCAATACTGGACTGGTATTGTATATCAGGGCCTGCGCCTATGACTCTTATTGCTCATTAATATCATTGTCATTATTAGATTCTAGTGGGAGGATCTTTATTACATTGTTTGTGGGCTGCCATCCTGTTGCCTCTGATTTGTAGTTGGTCAGGAAACTGATTGTGTTTAATTCCATGCATTAACCACACAGTTTTATTTTTATTTGTATCACTTTATTAGTTAGAGTGATTCACAGAGGTCACTGTTGATTATTCCACATATATGTTGTGTAGTCACCAATATTAATTAAGACGTCACTGTAAGCACAGTTAGTCACCATTTTGTTATATTAGTTGAGCGCTTTTCCAGTGTTAGTTTTATCTCTTTTAATCACACTTCCCCTATATGTATTTTAAAATGTCAGTGTTTTGCTAGCCATTAATAGTGTGATTAAATTGTGTATCGGTCCCTTGCCTTATAGTGTTCGCTCTCTCTTTTCCTCTGTGAAGTTAACATATCATTAAGTATTTAACAGTCCTAGGTTTTTGCCTCAATATTTAATAAATGTAGATCTTAATTTATTGAGGCACCGTGCCACTACTTTTCTAAAAACTTTGATTTGGTCTACAATGATTATTATCTTTAGTTTTAGGCAATAGCAAGTGCAACCTAAGCGATTTTGTTGCTTTGTATAGTTTTACAAATGGCTGCTCTTTCCTTTTGTACTAAAGAATGTGTTTGCTGTGTACAGTCTAAATGTGTAGGCCCTATGATAAAAATCAGATTAAAAAGATAGGTAGGGGTAACTTTGTACTAACAGTAACTTAGAGAAGATGCAAAAGATGATGTTGGCTTAGTATATGTACCTTAGGCCTGGGACATTGTAGAGTAGGCTGTGCTGAGCCGCGCTGAGCAGATGCACTTACCCCCTGCATCTGTCATCAGCGCAGCTTTAGCAGCCACTTCCGCATGCGTGCGGAGGCTCAGGTATTTTGAAGAGACAGGCAAATTTAAAATTTGCCGCTCAGGGGAGCGGAGGAGCGGTCACGTGACCGCTCACATCCAATGGGAGCGAGGGACTAGCCCAGCCTCCCGCCGCGCCTCCGTTCCGCCTCCGCCCCGCCCCCAAAGTGCGCTCACTGCCTCGCCTGCCAGGACACAAAAAAGGTCCAGTTTGAGCAGGCGAGGCAGAGCAGGAGCGCGGATCAGCGCGGCCCGAGGCACCATGCCCGAGGCCTAACTCATATCATGTGGAGATAGGCAATGTTATTGGAAGTCCTTCTACCATGTAAGAATAGGCAATCCCCTTGCTATATATACTTTTAAGAATATGTATGCATATATATGTGAGTGAGTTAACTGACTTTGCATCTCCCAAGTCCTTGCTTAAAAGCTGTGTTTAAAGCAGCATGCATTGGCTAAGGGTTGCTCATGTAATGTGAGCATGAGATAAAAAGTGGCACTGTGTGCTCATTTGCATGTCATTTCCCAGAATCCCTGCAGTGGAAGTGCTGTTTGCTGGGTGATAATGGTGAAAGACAGGGTTGCAGACCTGTCTAAGACATGCAAATGAATATACAGGAATATTTACAGTTTCTCTCTCTCTCTCTCTCTCTCTCTCTCTCTCTCTCTCTCTCTCTCTCTCTCTCTCTCTCTCTCTCTCTCTCTCATATATTTTTTAAACAAAGTAATATCCATACGTCCTTTAACTATATTTTACACTCAATTAGCATTGAATGCCTAAAATGTGCAATCTGTCTTTAGTACTAGGATTGTCAATGGCCTCTTTGACACTGAAAGAGTTAATACTCCAGAGGGTTTGAGTAAAATGATTAAGGCATTACCTCAGATCCAGCAACATCATTTACCATGCACCATTAAAGAGGCATCTTAAAACAGTCAGTCAAATTATGTAGTCTGCCAAAACATAAATGAGGGGCCACTTACAATGACATAGTAAACCTAGAAAAACAAAGACATTTAACTTAGTCTATAGGGTCTTGCCCTGGGATGCCACACGGCCTGCAGGTTATTTATGAGTTAGACATAAACACAAGCCAGAAGCCTTCCTGGTTGGTCATGATGAAAACCAGGAGTGTGAAACCAGCTCATGTTCACCATATTTGGACTTCCATTGTTTACAAAGAAAATAATGAAGCAATTCAACTGATTTTGCGCTTGAATTTGTTCTTGAGTTAGTTCTTCTTGTTTATATTTTTTTCAATTGCCATTTCCTAGCAGAGTTCCTGCTGTGTTTGGTATTTCCCACAATTTAGGTATTTTGTTCAAGCTACAAAAATGCCATCATTTCTCATTATCCGCCATAATTTCTTGCTAACTGCAATTATTATTGTGTCCAAACTTTTCTATTCCTAAATAATATTATTATTTATTGTCACTTATATACTTAAAATATTCTGTTGCACAGTTCAATAGGATTGGAAACAGGGATGTAACAATATTTTAACAACTATTTTAACACCTTTCAAACATCTAAAAGAGTAGTAACATCATTTATTGCTGTAGAGCTCTATGTATCAATGCAATTTTGGAGCAAAACTGGGGAATTTTCACAGTGCCCCTATGTATCAAAGTATTTTGCTCTAATCTTGCCCGTCTGCCCCAGTTTACACCATGGGCAGTGTTAATAGGAGGAGTTAGTGAGTTACATGGGGCACAGATCATAATGAGATGTATTACATTCTGCTGGTTACCATTTTAAATGTGTCAAGAACCTACAAATGTACAAGGAATCATTCTAGGCCATATTGTAATGAGTGCTCACCACAAACTGGACTGAACCGTGAAGCCGACGTGGGGATATAGAAAAACCGACATGGAGCCGCAAATTCGTGTCCGGAATGCAGATTTGTAGTTGTCGGTATCCAGGTTGGGGTTGGAGAAGTGAGGAACGTAAATAGACTCACCGTGGTCGGAGGTAAGAGGTATGGATCATTGGGGTTACTAGCTGTAGTCGAGGATTGGAGAGAGGCGGTTGGTCATAGACAGGAGCCAGGGTTCAGGTAAGGAACAACAAGACAAGGTACATCAAAGTAAAGAAGAACAAGGCACAGCAAGGCTGGGCAGGCAAAACAGAATGCTTGTGACCAGCACGACGTCACAAGTAAAATACTATTATGCTCAGCCGATTTGCAGAGGCAATCGCTGAGCCTATAAAGGAGGAATGGTCAATAACTGTACAGCTGCACAGCAGAAGCTGATACTATAATCAGAGCCCTGATTCACTGCTGGGTGGGGTCTGCACAGCAGGCACTAATGAGGAAACAGCAGCAGCAAGATCTGGAGCGAAGCCTGCTCCCAATCCTCACACTACCCCCCCCCCTTCAGGAGCAACCTCCGGACCCTCCAGGGATGGTTTCGAGGGGTATCTCTGGTGGAATGTCCAAACTAGACGAGAAGTGTTAAGTCAATCCCTGGAGATCCAGGAACGTTCTTCAGGGCCAAACCCTTCCAATGGACTAGGTACTGGATTGTACCTCTGGAGTCCAGGATGATCTTAACTTCGAACTCCTGTTGCCCTTCCACTAGGACAGGTTCTGTAGGAGACACAGGAACAGGCGACCAGGGATCCTGTACAAAGGGTTTTAGTAGGGACATATGGACAGAACCGTCATGGAGGCTGGAAGGCATAGCCGGTATGCCACCGGATTGAGCCTCTCAATGATAGAGAAAGGACCAATAAATGTGGGCGATAGCTAAGTCGAAGGTGCCTTTAACCTGATGTTTTGGATAGAAAGCCATACCTTGTCACCAGGATGATATGCTAGTATATCACGATGCCAGGTTTGACTGCCTCTTTTGCGTGGTCACCACTTTCTGAAGATTTTCCGTAAGACATTGCCAGAATACTTCTACCAGTGCTTCATCATTCCATCCGGTCTCTGCGGCGAGAGTATGGAATTCAACAGCGTAGTGGGCCACTGTTCGACTGCCTTGGGATATATGCAGGATAGAAGAGGAAGCCGTTACCTTATGTCCTGGAGTGTCGAAGATCCTCTGGAGCTCCCGCGTGAAGAGAGCTACATTACTTGTGAGGTCCGGTCTTTTCTCCGAGATAGGATATGCCCACGCCAAGGTGTAATCAGTTAACAGAGAAATTATATATGCGACTTTTGAACGCTGAGAGACTTAGATTCTTTAAGTCAGAAGGGACGGAGTCATCGTATCAGAATTATAAGGAATGTAACAAAAATTGCAAAAGGGCAATCAAATTAGCAAAAATGGATAATGAAAAAAGGATTGCAATAGAAAGTAAGGTCAACCCTAAAAAGTTCTTTAAGTACCTTAATAACAAAAAAATGAGAAAAGAAAATATAGGACCCTTTCAGTGTGAGATGGGTAGGCAGATTATTGGAGATAAGGAAAAAGCTGAGGTATTAAACAAATTCTTTGCCTCAGTGTTTAGCAGGGAAGAATCAAGTTCAATAGTAGTGCCGCAGGAGGAAGCCACAACCTCCCTATTAATGAACAATTGGATAACTGAGGAAGATGTTCATAGGCGACTTGAAAAAATTAAAGTAAATAAGGCACCTGGCCCCGATGGCATACATCCAAGAGTTCTCAAGGAGTTAAGCTCAGTAACAGCCAAACCATTATATTTAATATTCAAGGACTCCATTTCCACAGGCACAGTACCACAAGATAGGCGTAAAGCAGATGTGGTGCCTATATTTAAAAAGGGAGCTAGATCAGAACCGGGAAATTACAGACCTGTAAGCCTGACTTTAATAGTAGGGAAACTACTTGAAGGTTTAATACGGGATAATATTCAGGAATACCTAATGGAAAAAAAATTATTAGTAATAGTCAGCATGGATTTATGAAGGATAAATTATTTGTTTCTTTGAGGAGGTAAGTAGGAATTTAGACCAGGGTAATGCAGTTGATGTGGTCTACTTAGATTTTGCAAAGGCTTTTGATACGGTTTCACACAGGAGGTTGGTGTATAAAATAAAGAAAATTGGACTCAGTAATAATATATGCACCTGGATTGAAAACTGGTTAAAGGACAGACAAGAGAGGGTTGTCATAAATGGAACTTTTTCAGGTTGGGCTAAAGTCGTGAGTGGAGTACCTCAGGGATCGGTACTGGGACCCCTGCTTTTTAACTTGTTTATTAATGACCTTGAGGTTGGGACCAAGAGCAAAGTCTCCATCTTTGCTGATGATACTAAATTGTGTAAGGTAATAGAATCAGAGCAGGATGTAATTTCTCTTCAGAAGGACTTGGAGAGACTGGAAACGTGGGCAGGTAAATGGCAAATGAGGTTTAATACATATAAATGTAAGGTTATGCATTTGGGATGCAAGAATAAAAAGGCCACTTACAAATTAAATGGAGATATATTGGGGGAATCCTTGATGGAGAAGGATTTAGGAGTGCTTGTAGACTGCAGGCTTAGCAATAGTGCCCAATGTCATGCAGTAGCTGCAAAGGCAAACAAGATCTTCTCTTGCATCAAATGGGCAATGGGTGGAAGGGAAGTAAACATAATTATGCCCCTTTACAAAGCACTAGTAAGACCACACCTTGAATATGGAGTACAATTTTGGGCACCAATCCTAAGAAAATAAATTATGGAACTAGAGAGAGTGCAGAGAAGAGCCACCAAATTAATAAAGGGGATGGACAATCTAACTTATGAGGAGAGGTTAGCTAAATTAGATTTATTTACATTAGAAAAGAGGCGTCTAAGAGGGGATATGATAACTATATACAAATATATTCGGGGACAATACAAGGAGCTTTCAAAAGAACTATTCATCCCACGGGCAGTACTAAGGACTCGGGCCATCCCTTAAGGTTGGAGGAAAGGAAATTTCACCAGCAACAAAGGAAAGGGTTCTTTACAGTAAGGGCAGTTAAAATGTGGAATTCATTACCCATGGAGACTGTGATGGCAGATACAATAGATTTGTTCAAAAAAAGGTTGGACACCTTTTTAGATGGGAAAGGTATACAGGGATATACCAAATAAGTATACATGGGAAGGATGTTGATCCAGGGATTAATCCGATTGCCAATTCTTGGAGTCAAGAAGGAATTAATTTTTCCCCTTAATGGGGTTTTTTGTTTGCCTTACTCTGGATCAATAAGTAAGTATAGATATAGGATAAAGTATCTGTTGTCTAAATTTAACATAGGTTGAACTTGATGGACCTATGTCTTTTTTCAACCTCATCTACTATGTAACTATGTAACTAAAACAAGAAGGGGTAAGTTCAAATTGAATAAAACATTGATTTAGAAACCCACGACAGCAGAGGGGGCCTCCACTATACCGATTAGGTGTAGGGAGTCGAGGTTCAGAGGTGGCATGGGTGGAACTCGGTTCTGGGACAGCCGCTGCTGGGGGAAAAGGACTGAACGCTGCACATTGTACCAGGTCTGCGGAGGATTGTACCGTGGCCAGGTTCTGATCTATGCATTTGTTATTCTGATCTAGGTACTGTTGCAGTTTGGTGAACATGTTGGCGTGCAGGACCAGTACTCGACCCATCTCAGTGGGGAAACTGTTTGCAGGCCGTAGCATACTGTAACAGATGTGCTCGCCACAAACCAGCCGTGAGGCCGAGTCTGGATTGCGGGTTTTGTAGTCGTGGGTAGCCAGGTCTGGGTAGAAGAAAGCACCGTAGTCGTGATCCAGGCTGGGGTCGGAACCAGGGAAGCCAAAGCAACAGGGAAAGCTTCAGTAACAGGGTAGGCAGGATAGGCCTCAGGAACGAGAAGGCTTCAGCACAGAGGCTTCAGCACAGGGAAGGACTCAGGAGCAGAGAAGGCTTCAGCACAGGAGATTCAGCACAGGGAAGGCCAGGTAAGACCAAGTGCTTGTGACAAACACAGGTTGCAAATGGATTATGCTCAGCCCCGTCCTCGTGGGGGTTAGCTGACCCTAAATAGCTAGAACAGCCAATAAGTGCAGAGCTGCACAGCAGGCAGCAACAAGGCAGACTGCACTTTAAGTCCAGGAACAGCTGTAGCCAATTGCTCAGTTCAGGGAGAGGTTTGCCAGGAACCAAGATGGCTACTACAGCCATGTAACGGCAAGTTCTTGCCAAACCCCGGACTGAACCCTTACACATATTTACTTAGTGGAGATAGTCCAAAAGACAAACTCCAGCACCAGAAAACACCATAAGGCCCACTCACTTCAATGGGTCACATGTTATCTTCCAACATCAAAAGGTGTCTTGTGGAATAACACCACATGCTTAATATGGGTGTATATCTCTATTTAGATGTTAAGACTTCTTGCCAGTGCTTGAGAAGCGATCACCTCACTTTTTCTAGCATGGAGAACATGGCTTTATGGCATGTTAAATAGGGACCTTATTGCATATAAATGGAAGGAAATTATTACTGTAGGAAGCAATTTCTCAATCAAGGTGTCATGTCATCTAGGGGGGCTCAGATTAACATAAAGGGTTCCAAGAGGAAGAAAAACCGCGGTGTAATTTAGTGTCATGCACATTAGTGTATTGTTAGTTTTTGATATTACATTAAATACAATGGAAAAATACCACTTTACACATACAGATACTGGCATATATTTAACACTACAATTTTAAATATACAATTCAGTAATTCTTAAGTAACTAACTTGAAAGTGGTTGATCTGGCTTAAAAAAAAAATCAGTAGTACCATGTCTGATTTAGAACAGTTCTACATTTATTAAACATTGGGGTAGAGTTTTTTGCCCTGTATTTTAAAAAGGCAAACTGTATGGTGTGAAAATAGGAGAAGATATTTTTTGAAATACATATATTTTCTTTCCAATGTGGAGTGTGGATTTGTAATTGGGGAATGGAAAACCTATGAGCGCTCAAAAGTCTTTGTACACTAATTACTTCTTCAAAGAACCCAAATGTTAGTCCCTCTAGAACAGGGCTCCTAAACTGGTGGCCCGGGAGCCAAATGCAGCCCATGAAAGGGCCTTGGAGTGGCCCCTGAACTGTGTGTATGCTAATCTCATTGTAGTTGCTCAGGCAGCTAACATGTGCAAATATTCACACTAAAATTCACATGCAAGTTAAGGAAAAATAATTAGATATGGTACAGGTTTTATAAATGCCTTCAAATTATTGAAGTACAATAGTTTCTAAGTCTCTAAAGATATCCACATTTACATTATCCCACTCTTGTGACTATTCTACTCATGGTTTTCTTTTGGATCTGGAAAACTAGTTGAAGAGCACTGATCTCGAAGGTATTACAACTACAGAAAGAAAGTATTGGAACTCTGGGTGTGAAAATCAAAAGGTAGTGGAACTCATTACCAGTTAGTGCCATTGCACTTTGACCACTGTGCATTGGGTGTCTATTCCTTCGAGCATTGGATTCTTACATGACAAGAGTTTACAATCTTGATATGGGCTTTAGAGAAGCATTGAAGCATTGTGTGAATAACTGCTTGGGTAAGCAACGAAGGAAATCTCACAGAGCAGACCTTGAGAAATCAGGAAATTCAGGAAGCTGAGAGGCAACTCCCTAATGGTCTGCAGATGTATAGCTTTATCCCTTACCCACCCTCACTTGTTATAATACATATCAACACAGCAATACAGGATGCCACATCATCAAATATCAGCAGAATATACACATGAAACCCCTCAACTGTATCATTCTTTTATGTTTCATCCTCTTTTAAACTGATCATATTGATTTTCATTGTAAACACCACTGCAAATACATATCCATCCATATATTTTCAAATATATGTTATCATGCTTGCGTCTTCCTTCCACAATTACCATGCAACATACAAATTAAAGCTGCATGGCCAATGCAGTTGCAGGATTGTTTTATTCCTTCAATAGGTGACAACGTTCACAAAACAGGATTCCGGGCTATATTTACTAAGCAGTGCTATGTCATTACACATCCTGACTCTGGAAGACACTTTACGCTTCAGTCACTTGAAGGTATCTTTCCAGTATCAGACAGTTTCTTATGGCATAGCACAGCTTAGTAAATGTGGACCTATGTAACTTTATGTTCAACCCAATTACAATGTTATTGACAGGCATGATGTTTTTACTAAGGCTGTCATTTTTTGACAGAGCTATAACCTATTGTAGATTTATCATTGATATACATACTTGCTTAATGACTTCAAAACTACAGGATAGGTTGGTGGATACAGTTCTCATATTTCCCTCTAAACCAGGGGTGCGCAAACTTTTTAGTCTGTGCCCTCCCTGCCTGCTCAAAGCTCGTGCCCCCACTTATATTTTCTCCGGCGTCATCTGACATCATGTGACATCATATGTCCATGGCCACATGACCCTGTGGCATTGTCATGGCGACACGTCACCACAAGCCCCCGGAGACAAGGTAAGAGGGAGTTACCGAAGCCTCGCACGCTCCCCTGGCATTTAATTTAAGTGTTGTATTGAAGAATGCCGGGCCTCTGTAAGCGCCATGCTCCACAGTTTGCGCACCTCTGCTCTAAACAACTCAAATGTTGATATAAAAAAGCAATCGACTCTGCTTCACTTAAACACATGTATTTATTTTCGTACTTTTAAACTAGAGTAAAATGTGAATATAAATACAAAAAAAGGTAGTGCTCATTTGCATGTCATTACCCAGAATCCCTAGCTGCAGTGGAAACATTGTGGCAAAAGGCAGGGTTGCAGACCTGTCTGAGACATGTGAATGTGCTCACAAGTGGTATTTTTATTTACAATATAAATACACAATGAAAACATTTCTGCTCATACTTCATCATCCCCATTAATTTCACTAAGGTTGGGAAAGCAGTTTAGAGCAACACATGCTGATCCATCATAACTGTATGTTAGCAAACCAGACATTTTTCTCCTGCACCTGCTCCTGTCATAAACTTTGAATTAGCCTCACTCATCCCATAAACACTAAGTACCCAAGACATCTGAAGACTCCTGTGTCTTTCATCTTGTCTGCCGCCAAACCCTGCTGCTTCTGCTGCATAAAATACTACATAAATAAAATACTAATCCCCTTGACTCTTGCAGTTTGGAAAGTTTCTCTTTTCTATACTGTACAGCAGACACACTCATTATTTTTACATGGTGACACTCCAGGCTGATTTGATAAAAACACACAACACGTTTGTTCTTTTTCTGCTTTGCATCTTCTTTTCGGAGTCATTTTTTTATTCAACTTTTTCAATTGTTTGCCCTTTTTTACTTTCACGACTGTGAATGATCAAATATTCACACTTTGTAGAATTTTGTTGTACACTTGTTGATCTATACATTTTAAACAATACACAGAGGTGTCAGAACATTAAATTAGCACTGTAACATGAACTACAATCTACTGCTGCTTGAAAGTAACCCTGATGACGGTCCATCTGGACTGAAATGTTGCACAATAGTTGGACAAAAGTATTTTGGACTATTTATTAGCTTCATTTTATTTTAATATAAGGGATATGAAAATTATATTACGCGTATGTGAGCGCTATTAGATTTCATTAAACACTAGTTGAGACCGCGAGGTCCATTAGCTGAGACCGCGAGATCCACTAGCTGAGACCGCGAGGTCCATTAGCTGAGACCGCGAGATCCACTAGCTGAGACCGCGAGGTCCATTAGCTGAGACCGCGAGGTCCACTAGCTGAGACCGCGAGGGGTGCCTTATACACTTGCACGCCGCGTTCTAGGCTTTCACGGGTTACACTGATCTACGGGGCGACTGATATACATGTATAGTTGGCCGGTACCCTTACCATCATCTGTCGACTTGCTTTTACTCAGGGACCAGCCGGTTTCATATTTTGAATCTGCCTTCCGCTGGTTGCTGGTGAATATTGAATATTGAATATGCTTCATTATGTGGCTTTGAGGTAAACTAGGCTGTTGTACACTTACAACCTGGTTTATGAGCCTAGTGCATATTTTAAGCCCTTAGTGACTAATTTCACTCATTCCCGAGCTAATACTACACTTATAGTTGCTCTACAGTGTTTTATACATGGAGACATAGGGACACATCTATTGAGCTACTAAGCCTTTATTTCTGGTATCCACGCTTCCACCATCTATTTATTTACTTTATCATGTGTACCCATTTTAGATAATATTGATTCATATTTTATTTGATTCCCATTAAAAGTTTTATTTTAGTACAGTGGTGTGAATACAAGGGATTTCCTTGTTGGTGGTCACCCCTTTGCCCTGCATTCTAGTTTTGTCAATCTAAAATAGATCAGAGGGGTCGTGTCAAATTAGTTTCTCTGTGAAGTTTGTTTTGGTTATTTGCCCGGTGCGAAGGTTGAGGAAGTCCTGGAGTTGAGCCCCCCTGAGCCTCTGTCTTTATTTATCCATCTGAAGGTGCAGCTTCTTACCTATTTTCAGTTTATTTTGGTACTTACAACTGGTGGGTTTTGAGTTCTCAATTGGGGACCGATTTCAGCAGCATTAGGGCAGCTACTGAAGATGCCAGGTTGGGTTTATGGGAGCTAGTGATCCGTAGGACTGGTAGATGAGTATGCAGTTTCATTCTTATGTTTCTATGTAATGTTCGTCGAGATTGTTGGTTGGTGGTTTGTTAAGTTTTTGTTTCCGGCAGGTGCCACTCAGTGGAAATTTGGATTTGTGGGAATTTTCATGTTCATTGGGTGGAGTAGCGCATGGCTTGGGCTGCCTCTGATTTATGGAATTAATGCATGGAATTCAGGAGGGACATGGACCATATTATGGTCCTGCTCCTAGGGACATGCCAGGTGTGGGAAAACTATTGAGAGACGCAGGTAGAAGGTGAATAAAGTGGTATCGGGTGTCAATTATGGGTCACTTGGGGTCAATGTGTGGTGCAGTTTACAAACCTCCCCCAGATGTTCCCAGAACTGTGGAAAACACAGAGCTTCAACCCCTGAGTTAAACAAATTGAGAGGCACTCAAAAGGTTAAAATAGTCAAGAGACAGCTACAAACACTACTTAATAATGACGTGGAAGATGGAAAGATTGTCTGCTGTAAAAAGTGTTTTTTCTGGAAAAGCGAGATCAGATGTCAGAGAAATTATGTGTCTGTTTCCTGTGTGAGTTCTATGAACATATGAGTATCTGTCTCACTCTGATGTTTCCTGCTTAAATATAACTCAAGGTAGCTTCAACACACAGACTCTCCTCTGCCCTACTGATTTTGTGGTTTGTTTGATTCAATGCCCTATAACTAGATGTTATAACTATGGATGTGCAGTGCAGCTGGGAAGTTGGTATCGACATCATCCATCTTTGGACAGAACCAAGCTTGAAATGAAAAACAAAATTTGTTTTACATTTCAAATTTCTTTTTATTTCATGCATCGGTAACTTCTTTTTATTCTAATCGGCATAATATCATCCATATTTCAGTTTGTTCATTTTTACTTTGAGAAAGAAATGTTAATAAACTGGGCTTAGATTGTGGTAGTAGTAAGTTGAACTTAGCTTTATTTTTGTATCTTTAAAAGTGACTTATTTCAGAATCCTATTTACATCTTTTATTAGAAGTGAACGAAAGTGAACTTTGCATCTGAGATAACGTGGTGCTCATTTAGGTCAGCAGAACAGAAGTGGCGAAGAGCAGTTGTTTACAAAAATCCAAACCACAGCACTGTGTCATAACAAGGAACAGCAGTGAGACTCTTATTAAGACAATATTTTTGGAAACTTTGACTGAATAAAACTGCAGATGAGACGAGGAATATTTATCTGGAGTAGCTGCCAAGTAGTACATTTTATGCTCCTCAAGGAATTGTGTTGTTTTGCTTTCTCTGCACCAGATGATGCATTTTTCAACACTGTTCCGTAAACATTGGAAAAGTACAGGAACTCACGAGGCACTGGATGCCAAAACAAGAGCAAGGAAGTCCACTGCATGTTATCTGATGTGCTAACTGTCAGCAATGGCAGAAAAGCATCTACTACTTCTGGACTTACACACAAATACACGGCACAAGATGAAGGTTCTTAATCCAACATATAAAATGTGAATTCAGACTGAATCAGCAGGCTTTATATCTGTGAGGTGTATACTGTTGTATTATTTCCTTTGCTGTAAGAGAACATTAGGGAGCCCACTTATGAATGTGTCTAATTTGTGTTATCCAGTGCATACTGTAAGTCATCAGACAGATGGAGACTGGCCCAGACTGGCCTGTACATGTCGAGAACCCCCTGGCTCATGACCCCCATTGCAGTCGATCAACCGACATAGCAACCTTAAATTGTCATCCACAAAGCAGACACTCCAGTGACCCGGAGCAGACTGAAAACCGATAACTAACTGAGCAATGTGCCCAATCCTGATACTTATGGGCCCAACTTGTACCATCAACAACTGCCACTGGCTAGGCCATTTACCACCTTAAACCGGCCTCGCCAACGCCCACCAGCCGAGTGTCTTCTCTTGCAAACTTAAATTAAAGATCCATATGCCCACATCTGATAAGTGACCACCATAATGCTTAATAAATTGTCTGACACAAATGTAGTCATGGTCTTAATCCAGTTCTTCCAGTACACCAATCAACAGCAACCAGATTCCTTACCGCCCTCCATTGTAACAATTTGTGACCAAACCATGATATTAATTACATTACTCACCTACCACGATCTGTCACAGGTCTGTGGGCACATCTGACCAAGCTCATCCATGCCTGGCGACAGGAACCTGAATAAAGGAAACTTAAAACGGGACAAGGCATCTGCTATTAGATACTTGGCATCTGGGATAGGCTTAACCCTAAAGCAAATGCTTCTCCTTAAACACTGTAGCACAAAGTGCCTCATCAAGTGAATGAATGCTGAGGAGTGAGACATGCGGTTAACTAGCTCGACAACCCCATATTATTAGTCCGAAGAACCACATTCTCACTGGTGAGCGCGTTGCCCCACAACTCATTGGCTACTACCAGGGTGAACAACTCTAACAGCACAAGGTTACCACACAGCCCCAATGCTAGCCTGTCATCCAACCACCTTTCTGCTCACTGAAAACCTGCATAATATGCTCTAAAACCTACAGCACCAGCTGCGTCAGTGGATAACTCTATATCACCGCTGGAGTGGACACTGAAGACTGCATCCTGAAACCTCAAAGACCTACTGTTAAACTGACAGGAAAACTTCCCATGCTTTTAAACTGCCTGTAAAGTGGACAAAGTGCGATAGATAGTGGACCCTGAACGTAGCAAGTGACAGTCGCCTGTTATATATCCTGCCCATAAAACCATATGTGTGAAACTGCCTGATGGTCACCTTCCTCACACTCAACACTGCTTCCACGAGTTCCACCAATTCCCTAATCTCATCCAACTTCCTTTGGGGTAACCTGAAGACAATTTCCTCCGAGTCTATTTCAATGCCCAAAAAACATAATTTAGTGGCAGGGACTTGGCTTTTTTCCCTTCATAAAGGAACCCCAAAATATTCTGCAAACCTATTCAAAACAATACAAAAGCCTGCCACAAGATGCTGACTCAGCCAGGCCTACAAACAAAAAAAGTAATTAAAATAATGAATAGCACAACCCAGGCATGACTCCTCTTTACTAAACCACTCCAGAAATGAACTGAACACTTCAAAATACATGCAGGAGATTGTGCAACCCATGGGTAAACATAAATCTACAAAGAAAAACCCATAATAACGGCAACCCAACAAATGAAACTACTCTGGATGCACCAGCAACCAGCGGAAGGCAGATTCAATATCGGTCTTAGACAGTAAACAAACCCTCCCGCACATCATTACAAGCACTTCCCATTGTTAATGATGCATAATTCACTGTACACAACTCTTGGCTACTCCTGTCATTGACTGACTTGCCATCTGGGAATGAAAACTACTGCACCTGGCCCCTTCTTAGGAAAGATGTCCTAAGGGGAGACCTACATACAATCCAGCGGGGGGGGGGGGGAGCAGAAATGGACCTGCCACCCTACCTGACAGTCCTTCTCAAACTTACTCCTAACCACCTCACTGGGTTTAGTAGCTGATCTCAAATTTCCCCCGCAATCATTAACTCCTAAGAGTGGGATCCTGAGACCTTGAGAGAAACCTTTATACAACAGCTCCACAGGTTTCACATTGAGTTACTGCTTTAGCCACTTCAGCATATCTTCTGCGCTCACCAGTGTCACTGCTCTTCACACTAACATTGCCTCCTGGTCCCCTGGGATCTCCTAAATGCTGTGTGCGCCCCTCCGCATAACGAGCATCGTGTAAGCGGCAACATGGAACCTCCACCGTATTGCATATAGCAAATAAAAAGATCACTTTTGAGCACACTTTTTATTTGCTATATGCAAGACGGTGGAGGTTTCTTGTTGCCTTTTTCACCCACCATAACTTAAAACGTGATGGTAAACCCTACAGTCTTGAAAATGCAAAGCCAGCGTACAACCAACTTCACACTGATGATACTCATTAAGGTTGAAACATGTCTGTGAATGGTTTCTCTGGCTTTGCATCAGATTCCCATGCATGTGAGCATTAGCTTATATGGGCTCCATGTAACAATGGTTTTTCAGACAAAAGGTGTCACATGGTGTGCTCATTTGCATGTCATTTCCCAGAATCCCTTGCTGCAGTGGAAGCACTGTATGCTGGGGATAATGGTGAAATGCAGGGTTGCAGACCCGATATAGATATAGATATACTGTTTTCACACGTAATCAGGGGACAGCACTCAGGTAAGTCAGGTAAACAAGTTTGTATTGTGAGCAATAATCACCTTGAAAAAGGTCCCATTTGGGGGCCAAAACATTGGTTACCTGTGTCATTTTTTGTTCAAAATACAAACTTGTTTACCTGACTTACCTGATTACGTGTGAAAACGGTATCATATTGTTTATTTATCTTTTATGGGATAAGCACCTACCTGTATGGAATTAAAATGGTGTGCAGACTTATGTTGTGTGTATATATATGTGTGTGTGTGGTGTGTGTGTGTGTGGGTGTGGTGTGTGTGTGTGTGTGTGTGTGTGTGTGTGTGTGTGTGTGTGTGTGTGTGTGTACACAGAAAAAATAGGCTACACCAACATGGAATAGGTGATAAAATATAACACATTTAACTACACATTAACCCCTTAATATCCCAAGTGGTCAGCTGTCATGGATTTACATGACTAGCTGACTACTAAGGGCTATAAAGGAGTTAATACACACATGAAACTATACTACCTATCCCCCATTGGCTACCTCAAGGGCTAATAAAGCATTGGTATGCAATGCTTTACTAACTGCTAAAGCAAAAATGAGGTTCCCCCACCACCACTCTTAGAATGCCTAACAACCCACCTCCTCCCCCACAAAAAATGTAACCCCTTCTCTTGAGTTATGACCAATAATCCTATTAGCCAAATCTGGCTAATAGGGCTTTTAGCCACTAAAAATATAAACATAAAAATATTAAATAAAAAAAACACATTACAATAAAAATGTACATTCACAAAATAAAACATAAACCCACTGATTGTCTCTATGGCTACCTAGACTCTCTCATTGGGAGTCTAGATATCCACAATGACAATTAACGGCAAACTGTAAAAAAATTGTGTAAATTACACCACTCTGAATGAAGGCCATCCTCATCTTTAGGGCTGTAAACCCCTGGATCCAATCCAAAAAAGGGTCAATGCCCATGCACTCCCCTCCTTCCCTCCCAAAAAAGTCTAAAAAACACAACCCCCACAAATAATCCAAGACCATCAGTGGCCTGCAACGTGGCATCTTCAACTTCACCCAAAGCTCTTGATCCTTTGTTGCTTGAAGAATCTTCTTCTGTGAGTATTTATTTTGTGCTTTTCTTCTTCACAGCCGAGATTGCTAGATGTACCATGTGATTTCTTCCTTTTAATATGAAATCAGGAATTTTGCCAACCAACGAGGATCAAGGCCTTAAGATAAAGTTCAAAATCCCATGTTGCAGGCCACAGATGGGCGTGGATTAAAAATAGCCCATTGATCTTTGGATTAGTTTGAATGTTTTTTGTTTAGGCCATCGAGCCCTGGATAATGTTTTATGGGTTTTTTTAATGATTGGCCATCGGGCCCTTTTGGAATTAATTTCCAGAAGGCTACAGCCCTGACGATCATGAGGACCTCCATTGGGATGGGGTAAGTAGCCAAATGTTCTTACAAGTTTACATTGATTGTCAATTTGGCTACCTATGCTCCCATTGAGAGAGACTAGGTAGTCACAGTGACAATCAATGAGTTTATCTAAATAATGTATTTTTTTATTAATATTATTACAGTACTTAGTATTTTTAATTGTAAAGTGTTTCTTTTATAATTATTGGAATATTGTTTTATTTTTAGTGGCCAAAAGTCCTAATGGTCACATTTGGCTAATAGGGATATTACTCAAGAGGGGGTTGGTTTGTTAGGAAGTAGGGTGTTGGGGGTAGGTGTCCCGGGGAGGGTGGTTAGGCCCACCAAGATTGTGAGGTGGTAGGGGTTAGACCAATGTTTGCCTTAACAGTTATTAAATCATTGCATGAGAGTGTTTTACTAGCCACTTACTGTAGGTAGTCAAGTGGGGTTGGTAGTGTAGTTTAGTAATATTAACTTCTTTGATGCTTGCGGTATACCTTGGTAGCCACCAGCATCAACTGGGTTCATGTAATTTCTACCATCGAGTTCTGTAATAATTGATATTACAGGACTCTATTGTAGAAATATTAGCCATGTGTAATTAATAATAAGCTGAAATAATATTTAAAAAATACATAATATAAAAGATAATATTGTAATGTTTAATAAATAAAAAAAAGAAAGTAATGAGGCATCACTCATATACCCCTATTCAAATTCTGTGAATCCACTTCTCTGACCCTTAGGCCCCTAGCATGGGAAAGACATCTTATATAATTAATTAGATAGGTAAAGTGAAACTATATGTTTTTCAGGGATGAAAGGACCAACAAAAGAATGCAGTCAGGAGCAAAATGTTGATGGCTTACAACAGCACACAGAAAATAAATCACTGATGTACTTATCCACAGGTTCTGCCCACTGTCCTTTTTTGTTCTGTCACTCACAGCCTGTCTGTTATCGGACTCATTCCCATACATACAATAATGCATGGCAGGAAGTAGTGACTGGGAAAAATGAGTCACAGTTTGAGTGAAATAATGCACAGATGCATAATCACTTCAAGGCCAAAAATGTCCCATGCCCCCATGCTGAGGCAACCTGATACGACAATAACACTTGAAATCGCCACTGTGGGACAGCAGAGTTGATCCAAACACAGGTGGCACAGGGTGAAGGGCAGACTCCCACTGGGAAGGAGACAGCAGGAATCCTAGTAGCATGCAGAATAAAGCAGCACAGTTTGAAACTGTTTAATTCAGTTTCTTGATTAATACAGTATGGGGCTGGAAAAAGCATCTGTCGTGTTGTTCTTTCACAGTTACTCTCCAAGGTAGGAAGATGTATGCACAATTTCTATTTTACAAATATATTAGTTAGTTAGTTTACATATTTTTATAAAGGAGACCAAGACACACATTTACTAAGCAGTGCTATTTCATAAGACACCATCTGGCGAGGGAAGACACCTTACGACCCAGGTGTCTTCCAGTGCCAGAAGCCAACTAACAAAACAGACACATACTTCTCAAGATATGTAGTTTTGAAACACGGACCTCTCCTGAGAGTAGGCAATAAGATACAACCAGTCCTAAACCAAACAAATCATTTGGTAGTGTGCATGGTAATAGTAAGGTGTCCCATGGTATGTTTTTAAATTTATTAAATAGTCACTTGTAACCTTGAAGGCGCAGATCCACAAAATGCTTTAGCACACTTTACCCCAGTGTTTCCCAACTCCTGTCCTCAGGGACCCCAACAGGTCAGGTCTTAAGGATATCCCTGCTCCAGCACAGGTGGCTCAGTCAAAATGACTGAGCCACTGATTGACCCACCTGTGCTGGAGCAGGGATATCCTTACTTCCTGACCTGTTGGGGATCCCTGAGGACTGGAGTTGGGAAACACTGCCTTACCCCCATTCATATGTGTAGCCCTTTTTCCCCCACCCTAAGTGAGATTTGGTCTGCTACTAGTGTCTTTGATGTAAGATTTTGCATACCTGAGAGGTAACAGAAGGGCTGAGCACTTTCGTGGTGATGTGGAGACTCATCAGGACAGGATTTACAGGGTACCTTTGTTCATTGTTTGCAGCACCTCCAGTCAGCGTGGATCCTCTGGATAGTAGGATGGTCCAGACTGACACTTTTCTTTAGCCCAAGACAGTGAATCACACTGGTATATGGTTCCATGGTATTTATTACAGTGTTTAGAATCTTACACAGCAGGCACATCACTTTCCTTGCTTCCCCTAAGAAGGTCACTTCAAGGTTTGAGGCCCACCCAAGCTTCCTCCTGCATGGTGCTCGTCCTGATGCCCCCTTATGGGACACAGGGAAGTTTTTGCTCACTCCACAGAGGGAGGAAAGAGACACACCCACTTTTGGGAGAGAGACAGTATTTATGCCCTGGGGTTGGGCTTGTAACCCTGCCCCATAACAGAGCAGATCTGATACTGACAGGTCATCACAATCCAGCATGACACCCTGCCAGTACCTCCCCCAGGCTGACACTCTCTGGCTGTTGCTAGGCCCACCCTTAGATACAGCTACTGCATCTAAGTCTGCAATAGCAAACAAGGCCTTATGGAGGAATTAACCCATCCACTGCCTGTACCTAACAGGGCTTATACTGGTAGTGCCCAAGGGAAATAAGTAGCAACTGGAGGCTAGGCTACTGTAACGATCGTGCTTGCCACAAACCAGGACCGGACCGCGGGGCTGAGGTGGGGATGTATATGCACCGACATTAGGCCACGGAGTCAGGTCTGGAGTGTGGATTCCGTAGTCAGACATAGCCGGTTCAGGGTTGTAGAAAGCAGCATAAACATTATCCAGGCTGGGGTCAAGGCAGGCGGCACAGGAGCGGTGGTCGAGGATACAAGCGAGGGTCGGCAACGGGAATGCGTGATGCTGAAGTAGCAACTTCAGAGTAGAAACCAGGAGCGGAGCCGCTTCAGCGAAGGAAAAGGGCCCCTGTAAGGAGGACTGGGGTAGGACAGCACGAAAGCCTCTGCAAGGGTAATATGCAGCAGGCCACAGGAACTAGAAGCTTGGCACTGGGGAACCAGTGCTCCAGCACAGGAACAAAATGGCCAGACAGACGTGCTTGTAGCAAGCACATTACATCCAAAGCTGGATTATGCTTAGCCACTTCCTGGGGGGGAGGGCTAACCCTAAATAGCATGGGAAGCCAATAGGGACAGAGGTGCATAGTAAGCAGCATGAAGGAAACTGCAGGGTGAGTCCAGAACAGGTGATTCTTGATTGCAGCAGCAAGGAGGGATTTTCTGGAAACTCCACAGCTATGCAAGGATGAGTTCCAGCCAAAACCCAGGAGCGGATTCCTCACAGCTACATAGGAATAACAGTAAAGACATTCTGAAGCTTAGCACCCTTTTGTGGATCTGAGACTAAGGGTGAAACAAAGACACCAAATGAACATTATATCTATATCTCTATCATATATATATATAAGTATATATATATGATATAGATATATATATATATTATATATATATATCTATATATATATATATATATATATGTGGACTAGTCCAAAAGATGTTAGGCAGCTTCTGCCCGTTTTAGAGCAGAAAGTGCAGGAATAGTTAATGATCCGTTCCACAGCTCCATTAACTCAGGCAGCTGGAGGAAAATCCAGACCACAGATTACAATGGCTTAGTTTCTCCTCACTGCTTCTAATCACATGCACAGGTAATAGAGAGAGAGGGTTTTGCATTTCACTCTCTCTCCTTGGAGCCTGGGGGGCTGGGGGTGTCGCGCTGCTCCCCTGCATCCAGTATCGGGGTTGCGGCCCTCCAGTATCACAGTACCAGAGGATTTGCCTGGACTCCACGAACAGATAAGACCAAAACAAATGGTTACTGCTGTTGCTAAAGACTGTACTGTATCTGTGACCCTAAATGAGAGAGAATTTTTGAAGCTGGGGAACCAGTTTAGTTGGCCAGCAGCTGTTAGAGAGACTGATTCTGATGTGTAGTTAGTTAGATCCCTGAAAGGGATAGGATATTGCTTATATGATTTTGGTTTTTATTTCTTGAAATAACAGTGTGGGAAATATGGTAACACTGAAATTGTGAACTGCTGAATGAAAGTATCTGAGTACCTCTAACCTTCACATGTTAAAGCTGCAGTACCTTACTTGGATGAAAATAAAGCAGGCAGAGCCTGAGTTAAGCAGCAAAATACTTTGCATGATCCTGTTTGTTGTATAATTAACCCCTGAAAGACTGTGTCGGGAAGAACCCGACAGACGTCAGCACTACACAAAGGGGCGTTTGTCACATATGGTGGAGAATGCGGGCAGACACTCTAAAAGTCTGTGGGTTTGCAAATAAATGGGGTGGTTTTTAAAATGGCCCGCCGAGCTGAACTAAAGTACAGATGCTATGAGTGAGTCTGTCCCACTGTGTATCAGTTGTGCTTCTTGCATACACAGGAGAATGTTGCGAAGGGTGGTGCAATAGCACATGAACCCAAACAGAAAACCAAAATGTTTTGCTGAAAAAAAAAAAAAAAATTTGATCAGCAAGTGCGTTTGTAAGCTAATGCCTTTTGCGAAGTGAGTGAATTTGCAGCTAGCAAGTGTGTATGCAAGTTGCTGAAAATGAGTGAAATTGCAGCTAGCAAATTGTCCCTGCCGGGTTTCTAAAAAATGGCCGACGGAAATGTTTGTTGTGTAATGTACGTACCATACAAAAACAGTGTCCCTTCAGGCCATACTATGATCACGACCCTGGAGAGAGCCGTACCCACAGATGAATTTAGTATGCGGGGCCTGTGTGAAGTAGGTCACAATGGAAGATGTGTTGCCCCAAAATTTCAAAGACAACAGCTGCAAAAGCAAGAACGCCCTGTGAGTGCAAGCAAGATGTGGAAGCTGATAACAGTGAGTGTGTGCCCAGTACCACTGATATCTCTGGAGCTAATAAAGCAAAAAGAAAGAAAACTGTTCCTCAAGTACAGGGGAAGTGAACGAGCCACTGAACCGCACTGTCAGGACATGCGTCAAGAAGGCGCGAGATGAGACAACAGCCCATAGGGCCTGGCGCAATCGTCCCAGGAATGACGACACGCCTAGAGATGACAAAGGCTACTGTACCATCATAGGCAGAGAGCCAAGCAAATCAAAGAAAACAAGAACTGACTGGAAACATGCTATGAGATGTCCAGAAAGATGTGCAAAAACTTCATCACAGGTTAGGGGTTTCCGGCAAGAGGCTAGCGCGCTTAGCAGAGCTGGAACTCTCACGCCATGAGGTCATACGCTCGCAGCACAGAGCTGGTACATTGAAGGAAACCTATGAGAATACCCTGAGTAATTTAGAGGACTGTAAAAGAGAGAATGTAAGTCTGACACAGAAAAATTCAGACTTGACTGACCAGATCAGTGAAGGTGATGGAAGCTTCACAACCAGAACAGAAAAAGTGGAGAAGCAATGGATCCAGGAAAAGTTGGAAATGAGGAAGCACTGCAGAATACAGAATCAGCGGCGATCCAGGCGACAAACTGCAGAGCTCCAAAAAATGGAGCGCTGATGCAAACCCAGAGCAAGCACCAGATAGAGGTGAAGACCCTGAGGGGTCGGCACGATCAGGTTGAAGCTGCAGAAGCAGATGGCTGAGCGCGAGATACAGTGCGCCAAGAGGAGGGATCTCCGTCCGTCAGGTGGTCTGCTGACATTGCGCGATGAAAGC
>CM071567.1:168209425-168784425 GCA_036426205.1 Ascaphus truei | reverse complement strand
ACACTACAGGTTACAAAGTCCCCTGTAATTTGAAAGAGTCAGAGATAGAGGGTCTTTATGTAATAAGATTATATTAGTAATTATTTAAAAAAATGCGTGTCAATATTTTTTAGCTAAAAACTAATACAAACCTTCAGAAAAAGTGTCGTATATATGAAGTCATGTTGATTACCTGATTGATGCAATTTAAATGATTTTTTTTTGTATTTATAACTAGTATTAGTAGATATAAAAGATTAGTTTAATATTGTTTATAATATGCTTGCCATACTGTTAAGTTAATGCATTTGGGTAATCTTTATAATAAACATCCCTGATGTGTTAAATACATTTCTAGGGTTAAAACAAAGCAACTTAATTCTGTAGTAACATTATTAACAAACGTTTTCAGTCAAGTAGAACTTGACAGATGATTTCGACATGCTTACTCGTTTTTATGGGGGCATAGATATATTCTTCTTTAGTACATAACATTTACATCTGTACGTCTACAGCACTGTAGAAATACCAGAAATTCCATTAAAGGCAATTTAATGGAAGGGTGACATAGGATCAAGAATGTGGGTAAGGAAAACACTCTGAGTGTTAGTGATTTCCTTACCCACATTCTTCATCCTATGTCACCCTTCCATTAAATTTCTTTTAATTTTCGTTTGTGCAGAGCTCTTGTTTTTCATTTTGCTGTGCACCATCAACCCTCATTGGGATTTCTACAGTGGCTATTTACCGGATGGGAGCACGCCATGATAAAGAGTCAAGAGGCTGTATACATTAGTGCATCAGGAAGTGAGTACGTATCCTCCTTTGGGGCTTTTCTTCAGTATTCCTGATTGTGGACACTTATTCCGTATACTCCAGAGGCAGAACTTACTGGTGGTTAGGAGAACTGGACAGACCGGCTTTCATTCGGCTTTCATTAGGTCAATCTGTCCATATTATCCCTGCTTCCACCCATACTAGGTTTGTTTTCCACCTATTATGAGTATCAATTTATATGTGAATATGCCAGATCATTGGATTTTAGAAGTTAAACAATCCCGTACAAGCAACATATTTCCCTTGACTCACCAAGATTATTCATATTGATAAATCTACAAATCCCTTCAAGATATCTTGTCGTACCGGATTCAGGACTGTCTGTCTATTTTTGTGTACACCTAGAGCAGTCCATTCTGCGAGCCCCAACAATTGGAAAAAATATTTCCGGTTCAAATATTTCAGGATGACACAATGTAAAATTAGATGTTCATGTTGTTTGTGACGCTTGGTACATATGGGGCAGGTCTGCAAAATGTTAAACCTTCTTTTAATACTCTGGTAGAGCTAATGTAGTACTTCTGCTTAAAATCTATTATAATCGGGCTATGTTAGGCTGCTTTAGTGCTGGTGGGATTGGTTCAGAAGCAGGTGTTGTTATGATTACATAAGTTTCCTAATTATGTTCTCTCAACAAATTCATTTTCAGAATGGAAACTTTGCTGCACAGTGATAGGAGTTTGTGAGCAGGGGGTGTTCATTTTCCTTCTTCATTGTTTTTGATTTTTTGCTCTTGAGAAGTCTTGCAGAGCTCCTAAACCCTCAATCATCATCACAAAAGAAAGCCAAACACACTGTATCACCTCCTCCCAGATTCACAGCTGCAGGCTCAGGATTCAGGAAGCACCTTCAACTATCGCTTTGTCATTTCAGAATGGGCAGGAAATTGCAGGCTAATTATTATAAATGTGAACTCAGAGCCAGAGTGGATCATTGCAGATGGTGGAAGTAAGTGCCCATGACAGATCAGGGCCTCTTTAGAGAGAGTGTATGTTATGGTTTTTATAACACTCTCTCCCGATACTATCCGTCTCCTTCACCAAAGATAGGGCCTTTGTTATCTTTGTGATCAGAAACAACATATTGTTGCAAAATGTCAGAAAACCATTGTTTTGCTAAGCGATAATGAGGAAAGGCAGGGTTGCAGACCTCTCTGAGACATGCAGATGTACCTAACAGTGGTATTTTAGTTTACTGTAGAAAAACATGGCTATTTTATCTTCCAAATATCTCAACAATCCATGGATCCCACCTATGTGGTGGAAGTATAAATTGTGTCCTGACCCATTACCATAAACGTTAAGAGGGACCTATGTGCAGTTGATTTGTCTCATTAGCAGTACATTCTGTCATGAAGATAAAGTGAAGTGAGGTGTATGGGGCATTTTTGTATAGATGAGCAATTTTCTCTTCTTCACTCCTTTAATTTAAAGTGTCATATCAATTACAGTTTGACTTATCTGCCTGGGTGGCTTCATGAGATAATTCATACACAGAGTAATAGTGCATTCCCACACAGGATCAAATTGAACTAATGAACTGATCACCATGATGTATTTGTTAAAGGGAAAACTAGTTGATTGGTGCCTTTGAAAAAACTGGGCAGGTATATGTATTGTTTAGTAATTTGTAAAGGTTTTGATTCTTTTCACTTACAGCTGGGGTGTAACATTACTGCTTTTCACATAGCATAAAGGTGCATTCACTTTTAATTATAGTACAGGCAATGTTTCTACAAAATAAATGTATCTTCATTGCAGCAGCTGCATTGACGTATTTTTAAGAAAACTTCTAGAATTCATTACAAAAATGTTGGTCCGTTATAAACAAATAATAACAAATGATACATATTTTATTTGGTCGTCAATAACGTTGGCAACATCTATGCATTTTTGTAATTTATTTTTTACCTTTATTAACTTCTTTATTGAGCATCTAATTAATGGCTGCCTATGTATATTTATGAAGTGCCCACAAAAAGCATGAGAGAAGCAAGAGATGTTGTGGCACTTGAAGTGTAATGTGTTTATTAGAGCTTTCATGCTCTGTTTATAATGTGAAGTATTGTATTGTAAACATGCTTGCTAACTCTTTAATAATTATGACAGCTTTTCTCCCATTATTTAAGTGGAAGCATTTGTCAAATGCCTGTTTTCTCCCTGAAAATTATTCCCTCTATGCATGACAATGAAATTATCCGTTGTTTTGGCCAGTGAGATTATTATGGACAATAGATGTTTGTGAAATAAATAAGGATATGACGTGCTTCTTCTTCTTCTTTTTCTTCTTCTTCTTTTTCTTTTTCTTCTTCTTCCATAGCAGTTATATACCTTAATGGGGTCCGCAGTTGCAAAGTGAGCTTTGTCATGAGCTACAGTGGTGTTCATGTCCACAAAGCCTTCCTTTCCTTTCTGTGTCAGATATCAAGAAACTTGAAAACTGTAAATAAAGTAGGAAAGCTATTTTGCCTAATTTAAATAGGATTTACATGATGTAGGGGTCACATTTGGCTCCTCCCTCACATTCTCTTCTCACATTCACAATGTAGCTAAAACCGACTGTTTTTACCTCTGTAACATTGCAAAATATGCCCCTTTCCTGTCTCTCACCTGTCTCCCCAACAATAAACACTGCTGCTAGAATCACTTTACTCTTTCCTAAATCTGTCTCAGTGTCTCCCTTCCTGAAATCACTCTCCCAGCTTCCTATTAAACTCTATCACTTACATAATTATCCTCCTCACTTTTAAAGCTTTACACTCTTCTGCTCCTCCTCAGTCCTAGTTTCTCACTACACACTATTCTCACTGACTGCCCCACACCTCTCGAATGCCCTTCCCCTCAATATCCAACTGGCACCCTCTCTTTCCACATATGGGTAGCTCCGCTGGCTGACCTGGACCTTTGCAGACGCCCTTATCATAACACCCTCATCCTGTCTCTGTAAGTACTCCCTACTTACCACTTAGATTGTAAACTCTTCGGGGCAGGGACTCCCTTTCTTATTGTTACTTTCATTGTTTAAGCACTTATTCCCACTGTGTTATATTATTATGTCATGTGTGTTACTGCTGTGAAGCGCGATGTACCTGGATGGCACTATATAAATAAAGGTATAGATACATACATATATATGTTCTAAAAACACAAAGTAATACGCTTTGCATTCAATTATTAATTGAGAAAATTGAACCTTTAATTTGTAAATAAAAAACAGTCCCTCTCTCTCCCTCTCTCTCCCTCTCTCTCCCTCTCTCTCCCTCTCTCTCCCTCCCCCTCTCCCCCCTCCCCCATACATATGGATTGTCAAAGAAAAGCTTCTTTGTGTTAATCTTTAAAGCAGCATTCCGCACTGTAGTGTGTTTGTTCTAGCAGGGCTGCTCTGTTTTTCCCTAACAGATCTGGTGACATCCCATTTCACACGGCTCTTGAACCATGTAGAATATCTGCCCGCCGGACACAAAATGGTTGCAGAGGCAGTGCTCACTCCGGCAGCCAATAGAATGCCCCAATCGGCTTTCTATTGATGACCCATGGCCATGTGTGTAGTCCTGGTAGCCATCTTTGTATTTATTTTTGTGACAAAACCGGCATCAAAAAAAGACCAATATCTTGAGAACCGGGGGAGGGGGCGAGGGGGTGGGTCCTGAGACATGGGAGACCACCAGTGGCGGATTTAAAAATCGCTTACCTTGATGCCGCCTCCTCCTGCAGTGCCGCCCTACTCCTTCAGTGTTGCAGCATCAAGTGACACCATGTGACACCACAATGCTGAAGGAGGAGGGCAGCACGAAGGAGAAGGCAAGAACTTTACAGAGGCCCCACGCTCTGCCGGCAGGGATTGCCGCTTTATGCTTAGTCTTTTGCATTTTGCAATCAAGAAGTACATCAAAGAAGTTAAAAAGGAAATTTGGAATACCACAAGATATCTCAAATTACAAAGCTGTTTTTATTGCTTGTGTATGTATATATATACGTTTATAGTGTCAGCCATGTATGCAATGCTTTATACAATCGGCATGCAGGCATTAAAACACATGAAACGTTAATATGATATGGGAACAAGCGCACCAACAGTTGATCTTGACAAAATATGTGCGCATTTTTTGACACAGTAATAAGGCCATAAAATAGGACATTACTTATCCATTAAAACCCTGACTGGAAAACCTGCTTTAATCCTGCTGGAGCATGAATGGCCAGGTAATGCACTGTGGGATTATTCTGGGATTATTATAGGTTACATTTGGTTTAATTGTTTTTTATTTTAATAGATTTTTTTTAATGTTAACAGCTGTTACTGGTTCACAGTTTTGGGCATTTCTGAATGTTCTACATATAGCCATGGCTGGTTCAGACTATCTTTCTGCCTTCCTGTCACATAAATTCTAATAGATACAGACAGTGACAGGCTATTCTGTGGGGTTTACCCCCTCATGCAGCCTCCCTGAGTGGCAGGAGAGGAGGTGACACTGGGTCTGTGTTGCAGCCAATCATGGTGCAGAGCCTATGCTCTTCCCTTTCTGCATTAGGGAGGAAGCACTCCAAATTATAGAGTCCTACCCAGCCGGGGAAGGGAGAGGAGTTCAGCTCTGCCCTTCCTGGGGCTGAAACATGGCTGCAGTCCCTCCTGGGGCCCAAAATCTAACAGAGCTCTAAGCCTCACCATTATCAGAAGGCAGGTACCATCCAGAGATCTGAGATCCATACCTTACTACAATGACATTCGCAGTGGCTGCCTGATCAAAGATCCTTTTTATATACTACTGCCTGAGTAAAAGCCAATTCGTTAGGAGTATGAAAGATATCTGTCGTGGAGGGGACTGTCTCAGGATCCCTGAAGCCTACTGCGACTGGAGGCCCTAATGACACCAAACTGAGAGTCTGAGGATCACCAAAAGCCTGTCCTGTTCCACACAACATCGCGGAAGCTCATCTCCCCTGGAGCCAAACAGGTAGAAAGCACCACACAGACCTGTAGCCATGGCAAAATCTCCCAGAGGGGGGTGGGGGTTAATATTTGCACAAAGCAAACAGATTAGGTTATCTTCTTTGGCTTCTTATCGTGGCCATGACCAACTCTCTGTAATTTCATCATTTTTTACTTTTAGTATTTGCATGTGACCTGTGTAAACTCCATCAGTTAGTTCCTTGACCTACCTGGGCTCCATGAGGAAGAGGAAAAGAAAGAGGAAAAGAAAATCTACTTTTGCAATGCAAATGTTTCATCCAATGGCAAATAAAGGCAATAGCAAAATAATTGTTGTTATTATGAGTATCGTGCATTAGCAGATTTACTATACTGTTCATTGTGTAAGGCAGAATTAAGAGTAACATTTTAAGTTGATAAAAATATTGCAACTTACTTTGCTTTTCACAAGTGGGTAGATTTAGGACAAGGACCCTGTGAATCATAAACATAAAAACTGAATATAAGGAATATACAGTATATATTGACAGAGTATCCCCTCTCTGTGCAATAACACATTTCATAGTTGAAATAGTACACATACATTTTTAGCAAAAGTGAAGGTAGGAGTTAATTAATCGATTTTTGGAAAAGATTCATCAAAGCAAAATGCAGCCAAGGCCCAGTGAGTCAGTTATTATTTAATGTCAGTGGCCAGTTTTTAAGGTTTTGCGTATTTATTATATTATCAGCACTTCTTGTGTAGTGCGTGTTGTGTGTAGTTCTTCACAGCCATGGAGAGTCCTTTCAGAATGTCCATTGCCACAGAGTGCCAGCTGTCAAAGCCACTGTGTCTTCAGAGTTATGTGGACAATTTTGTGAACACGTGGCTCCGATTTGCCTCACCTCTTTCCCCCCTCCTTCCCAGTCCAATGTCAAGAATGGAATTTGAACTTCCCCCAGAGACGTGCAGTTGCAAACAGCCCTAGTAGAAAGAATAATAATATGGGATTCGGCGAAATCATAAGGGACCCTGAGAGATTCATGAAATGTCATAGAGGCAATAGAATTTGTAAAGTTTTTCCAAAATGTCCACTGTATTTACTTACAGGAATGTAACCATACATGTGACTTCTAGGTGCATTCACTTTTAATAAACATAAAAAAAGGGTTATGCAACCTCTTGAAGCTGTTCCAACTCTGTAACACGTTGCGCAATGCAGCGATGCCTCAGAAATAATTAAATAAGGAAATAACAACGGCACTTAATTTGTATTTTCTTTGGTTCTTAAACTCCATGTTATTTTTCTCTACTACGCCTACATTTAACATTTAGTCGATGACTATTTGTGTATGTTTGCTGCCCACAAAGCACGAAAGGAAGAGAGAGAGAGAAGCAACAGATGGCATCCCGGGGGTGGGGGTGGGGGGAGGTTATCATGTGAGGTGTTATAAACATACTGTTCAACTCTTCACTAATTATGACCAATTCAGGTGAACACATGGAAATGCACCTGTTTCCTCCCTGACAGACATTCTATGGATTCAAGACTATGGAGACATCCCCATCACCATGATCCCCTCACAACTGGAACAATTGTCCTGAGATTCTCAAAGCCACCACTAGACTAACTTCTTTCAAGGCTACAGCTGTCTCACATTTTAATCTAGTCCCGTAACTGATGCATATGCCCATAACATATATCATCTTTAACATTTCATGCAGTGTCTTTATATATAATGTAAAACCCTGGACATTTAATGTAACCATGTACAGTATTTGTAAGCATGTATTGTCATCAAGACATACCTGAAAACGAGAGGTAAGTCTCAATATATTACTTCCTGGTAAAAAATGTTATCAATGCAATTTTCCTTCCACCAGATTCCCCTGATACATATTTGGAAAAAAATAAAAATATTAAGTAATTATTGTAAGTAAAACAAAATTATGATTTATATATACATTTGTGTCTATGAGTATGGAAATATTGCTGGAATATTAATCCTATCAGCGAAATATTGCGCTTTAAAAGGGGAGCTATGACAGATCATCATCATTTTAGAAATATTTTTTAAATATTAACTTGCCATAAAAACACAAAGGGAATGTGAATGTCACAAGGGTCCTTGTGTGACGGGTCCTGTGATGTTTACTAAGATCTAGATACACAAAAGGATGCTAAGCTTCTGCACACCTTCACTCCCACAGGATGATTAAGTTATGCATGCAATTTCCTGGTTCTTATTCTGGAATGTCACCAATCAAAGAGTGGTGAGATACCAGGTCTGCCAACTGCAAAACTGGGACAAAAATCTGTACCCAATTTGGGAAACAAAAAGAATCCCACAGAAAGTAACAGTGTTATTTCTTTAATAAATAGATGTTGTTTTTTAAATCAATATTGGCCCACGTTTCCTAGCTAAAAGACTAGTAAACAACCCACATTTCCTTATAATGTCGTCATTTTTTATGCAGAAGAGAACAATATTGGTATAATATGGTACAATATTTGAAAATGCTATTCTTCCATAGATGACTCAGATTCTATTCTTCCATAGAACATGCAAGACCACTTATGTTATCTAAAATAAGTATCCTTTTAAGCAAATCATATCCTTAATACTTTATTGAGAAATAAATACATTTGGTATTTTGGAGGAATACTTGTGTCAATGTATTTTTCACGCAACATGGCAGTTAGGACAAATATATATAGCTGCTAAGGTAATGAAGCTGCTTTAATGTGAATTTTACTAATAGTGTACGGGAGCAGGAGGTCTCCCGAGCTGAACCGTATTGATTTCAGCCCCGGGGACCCCCTACTTCACAACATACAGGCCCCAGTAAGGGTTGCCGGTATCTCCTGCAGCCTTTAAATCCCCTGGTTACGTGGGCTGTGATGCAGAGGATTTAAAAATGGCAGGGATACAGACACCACATATCCAACCCCCTTCCCTCCATCCTCTCTCACCCCCTCCCTTCATCCTCTTTCACCACACTTCCTTCATCCTCTCTCATCCCCCTCCCTTCATCCTCTCTCACCCCCTCCCTTCATTCTCTCTCACCCCCTCCCTTCATCCTCACACAGTCCCCTCCCTTCATCCTTTCTCACCCCCCTCCATTCATCCTCATCCCCCTCCCTTCATTCTCTCTCACTCCCACAGGACAGCCAGAGAAAACACACACACACACACACACACACCACCCAACACACCCCCACACACCCACACACAGCACACCACACACGACACACACACACACACACACACACACACACACACAAACACACACACACAAAACAGTACAAGTACAGATACACACACACCAGGACAAAACAGAACAAATACACACAGGACACAGCCGCACCTCTCTCTGCTCCATGCTTTTCCTCTGCTCTTTGGCCACACAACCAGGCTCCTGCCACCTCAATCCTGATTGGCTGCATTACACAGCAGCAGCCAATCAGGATGGAGGAAGCTGTCCAGCCCCTTAGCAGCAGCCGCCCTGCTCTATCCCTTCTCAGGAGAAATCCCGCAATTGGCTACTAAGTTTGGAGAGGTAATACCGGACACATACATGTCGTCCCCTCCCTCCCCCCGCACACATACATGTCTGGTATTATCTCTCATTTTTTACCAAACAGAGTAACTAAATATTCAATTCAATGCCGGTTCAATACTGGACACCTGGCAACCCTAATCAGTGCAGCAAACGTTGGTCATAAAGTACTGTCTGAATACTGGAGGATTGAGTTTAGAGAATTAACATATTTAAATCTCTTGGAGAAATCATAGAAAACAAAGGGTGAACCGGCGCCACAAATGATAAAGTGAAACCAAACAATAAGGGTTGTAAAGTCCAAATGGAGTCCTAATATAGCTGGTGATCAAGGATTCTCACATCCCGAAGTATGTGAAAAAAAGAAGAAACAATTATGGTGCAGTACATCAAACACTGGGACTTATAAACAGACTAACAACACAAGACAAACAGGACATACAACAAAAATACACTAGCACGGCCTAATAATAAAGACAAAGCTGATTTATACTGGTGGGTGTGGAGGTAAATAAACACGCATCCGGAGGGTAAAATTACACCCACTCACAAGATGCTGGATGAAAACAGGCACGAACGTGAAACATGCTGCTGCTTCCAAGTTGGCGGACCGGAGCACTCTCGCTGGCGTCCTCACGTGACAGAGGTGGAAGGTGGGTAACTCGAATGACAGGACTTCCGGGCGGATGTGACGTCACGCCCCTGGAGTCCCACCGTAGATGTTCCTCCTTTACTATTCCTCCGCAGGTGCACCACGTACCACCACGAATCCGCTGTTGAACTGTTAGACTGCAAATTTCTCCACAGGAAACTGCAAACTTCTCCACAGACCAGGACAAGCTCTAAAAACACTCGAAAATTCCCGACGCGTTTCGTACGCATGCGCGTACTTCTCCAAGGGATGTCTTGTGTTTCCTGTTTGTCTTGTGTTGTTAGTCTGTTCATAAGTCCCAGTGTTTGATGTACTGCACCATAATTTGTTTCTTTCTTTTTTTCACATATACTTCGTTGATGTGAGAATCCTTGATCACCAGCTATATTAGGACTCCATTTGGACTTTACACCTTATTGGTTTGGTTTTCACTTTATCATTTGTGGCGCCGGTTCACCCTTTGTTTTCTATGTAGAGCTCAAAACCCTCATATCTCCATCACAAAAGAAGCCAAACACACTGTATCCCTCCTCCACCACGATCACAGCTGGCAGGCTCAGGACTTCAGGGAAAGCACCCTTCAACTATCGCTTTTGGTCATTTCAGAATGGGCAGGGAAATTGCAGGCTATAATTTAAATGTGAAACTCCAGAGCCAGGTGGATTTGCAAGATGGGTGCAAGTAAGTGCCCATGCGACGATCAGGGCCTCCTTTAGAGAGAGGTATGTTATGGTTTTTTAACACTCTCAATCCCCCGATACTAAAATCCGTCTCCTAACCAAAGATAGGGCCTTTGTTATCTTGTGATCAGAAACAAAATATTGTTGCAAAATGTCAGAAAACCATTGTTTTGCTAAGCGATAGAGGAAAGGCACAGGGTTTGCAGACCTCTCTGAGACATGCAGTGCTACCTACGTGGTATTTAAGTTTACTGTAGAGAAAAACCTGGCTATTTATCTTCCAAATATCCAACATCCATGGATCCCACTATGTGTGGAAGTATAAATTGTGCCTGACCCCTTACCATAAACGTTAGAGGGGACTCATGTGCAGTTGATTTGTCTCATTAGCAGTACTTCTGTCATGAAGATAAAGTGAAGTGAGGTTGTATGGGCATCATTTAGTGTAAGATGAGCAATTTTCTCTTCTCACTCCTTTAATTTAATAAAGTGTCCATATCATTACAGTTTGACTTATCTGCACTGGGTGGCTTCATAGGATAATTCCATACATCAGAGTACATAGTGCTTCCACACAGGATCAATTGAACTAATGAACATGCTCACAGGATGTATTGTTAGGGAAAACTAGTTGATTGGTGCCTTTGAAAAAACTGGGCGCGTAGATGTAATGTAGTAATTTGTAAGTTTTGATTCTTTTCACTTACAGCTGGGTGTAACATTACTGCTTTGCACATGCCTAAGAGTGCATTCACTTTTATTATAAGTACAGGAATTGTTTCTACAAAAAAATGTATCTCATTGCAGCAGCTGCATGACGTATTTTTTAAAGAAAAAACTTCTAGAATTCATTACAAAATATGTTGGTCCGTTATAAACAAAATAATAACACATGATACATATTTTATTTGGTCGTCAATAAGTTGCAAATCATGGCATTTTTGTAATTTAGTTTTAACCTTAGTAACTTCTTTATTGACATCTAATTAATGGTGCCTATGTATATTTATGAAGTGCCCACAAAAAGCATGAGAGAAGC
Source organism: Ascaphus truei (assembly GCA_036426205.1). NCBI lineage: Eukaryota > Metazoa > Chordata > Amphibia > Anura > Ascaphidae > Ascaphus > Ascaphus truei. The sequence goes on along the minus strand of CM071567.1, from coordinate 168,772,768 downwards.
AAGAGATGTTGTGGCACTGAAGTGTAATGGGTGTATTAGAGCTTTCATGCTCTGTTTATAATGTGAAGTATTGTATTGTAAACATGCTTGCTAACTCTTTAATAATTATGACAGCTTTTCTCCCATATTTAAGTGGAAGCATTTGTCAATGCCTGTTTTTCTCCCTGAAATTATTCCCTCTATGCATGACAATGAAATTATCGTTGTTTTGGCCAGTGAGATTATTATGGACAATAGCATGTTTGTGAATAAATAAGATATGAACGTGCTTCTTCTTCTTCTTTTCTCTTCTTCTTTCTTCTTTTTCTTCTTCTTCTTCATAGCAGTTATATACCTTAAGGGGTCCGCAGTTGCAAAGTGAGCTTTGTCATGAGCTACAGTGGGTTCATGTCACAAAGCCTTCCTTTCCTTTCTGTGTCAGATATCAAAACTTGAAAACTGTAAATAAAGTAGGAAAGCTATTTTGCCTAATTTAAATAGGATTTACATGATGTAGGGGTCACATTTGGCTCCTCCCTCACATTCTCTTCTCACATTCACAATGTAGCAAAACGACTGTTTTTACATCTGTACATTGCAAAATATGCCCTTTCCTGTCCTCACCTGTCTCCCCAACAATAACACTGCTGCTAGATCACTTTACTCTTTCCTAAATCTGTCTCAGTGTCTCCCTTCCTGAAATCACTCTCCCAGCTTCCTATTAAACTCTATCACTACATAATTATCCTCCTCACTTTAAAAGCTTTACACTCTTCTGCTCCTCCTCAGTCCTAGTTTCTCACTACACACTTTCTCATGACTGCCCCACACCTCTCGAATGCCCTTCCCTCAATATCCAACTGGCACCCTCTCTTTCCACATATGGGTAGCTCCGCTGGCTGACCTGGACCTTGCAGACGCCCTTATCAAACACCCTCATCTGTCTCTGTAAAGTACTACCTACTTACCACTTAGATTGTAAACTCTTCGGGGCAGGGACTCCCTTTCTTATTGTTACTTTCATTGTTTAAGCACTTATTCCCACTGTGTTATATTATTATGTCATGTGGGTTATTGCTGTGAAGCGCGATGTACCTGGATGCACTATATAAATAAAGGTATAGATACATACATTATGATGTTCTAAAAACACAAAGTAATACGCTTTGCATTCAATCTAATTGAGAAAATTGAACACTTTAATTTGTAAATAAAAAACGTCCTTCCTCTCCCCTCGGCTTCCCTCTCTCCTCCTCTCTCTCCCTCTCTCTCCCTCCCCTCTCTCCCCTCATCCCCATACATTATGGATTGTCAAAGAAAGCTTCTTGTGTTAATCTTTAAAGAGCATTCCGCACTAGTGTGTTTTGTTCTAGCAGGGTGCGCTCGTTTTTCCCTACAGATCTGGTGACATCCCATTTCACACGGCTCTTGAAACCATGTAGAATATCTGCCCGCGGCACAAAATTGGTTGCAGAGGCAGTGCTCACCGGCAGCCAATAGAATGCCCCAATCGGCTTTCTATGATGACCATGGCATGGTGTAGTTTCCTGGTAGCCATCTTTGTATTTATTTTTGTGACCAAAACCGGCATCAAAAAAAGACCAATATCTTGAGAACCGGGGGAGTGGGGCGGGGAGGGGGTGGGTCCTGAGACATGGGAGACCACCATGGCGGATTTAAAAATAGTACCTGATGCCGCCTCCTCCTGCAGTGCCCGCCCTACTCCTTCAGTGTTTGCAGCATCAAGTGACACCATGTGACCACCAATGCTGAAGGAGGAGGGCAGCACGAAGGAGAAGGCAAGAACTTTACAGAGGCCCCCACGCTTGCCGGCAGGGATTGCCGCTTTATGCTTAGTCTTTTGCATTTTGCAATCAAGAAGTTACATCAAAGAAGTTAAAAGGAAATTTGGAATACCACAAATATCTCAAATTACAAAGCTGTTTTTATTGCTTGTGTGTATGTATATATATACGTTTATAGTGTCAGCCATGTATGCAATGCTTTATACAATCGGCATGCAGGCATTAAACACATGAAACGTTAATATGATATGGGAACAAGCGCACCCAACAGTTGATCTTGACAAAATATGTGCGCCATTTTTTGACACAGTATAAGGCCATAAATAGGACTTACTTATCCATTAAAACCCTGACTGAAAACCTGCTTTAATCCTGCTGGAGCATGAATGGCCAGGTAATGCACTGTGGGATTATTCTGGGATTATTATAGGTTACATTTGTTTAAATTGTTTGTTATTTTAATAGATTTTTTTTAATGTTAACAGCTGTTACTGGTTCACAGTTTTGGGCATTTCTGAATGTTCTCATATAGCCATGGCTGGTTCAGACTATCTTTCTGCCTTCCTGTCACATAATTCTAATAGATACAGACAGTGACAGGCTATTCTGTGGGTTTTACCCCCTCATGCACCCTCCCTGAGGGCAGAGAGGAGGTGACACTGGGTCTGTGTGTGCAGCCAATCATGGTGCAGAGCCTATGCTCTTCCCTTTCTGCATTAGGAGGAGAGGAAGCACTCCAAATTATAGAGTCTACCCAGCCGGGGAAGGGAGAGGAGTTCAGCTCTGCCCTTCCTGGGGCTGAAACATGGTGCTGCAGTCCCTCCTGGGGCCCAAAATCAACAGAGCTCTAAGCCTCACCATTATCAGAAGGCATGGTACCATCCAGAGATCTGAGATCCATACCTTACTACAATGACATTCGCAGTGGCTGCCTGATCAAAGATCCTTTTATATATACTACTGCCTGAGTAAAAGCCAATTCGTTAGGAGTATGAAAGATATCTGTCGTGGAGGGGACTGTCTCAGGATCCCTGAAGCCTACTGCGACTGGAGGCCCTATGACACCAAACTGAGAGTCTGAGGATCACCAAAAGCCTGTCCTGTTCCACACAACATCGCGGAAGTCATCTCCCCTGGAGCCAAACAGGTAGAAAGCACCACACCAGACCTGTAGCCATGCAAAATCTCCCAGAGGGGTGGTGGGGTTAATATTTGCCAAAGAACAACAGATTAGGTTATCTTCTTTGGCTCTTTCGTGGCCATGACCAACTCTCTGTAATTTCATCATTTTTACTTTTAGTATTTGCATGGACCTGTGTAAACTCCATCATTAGTTCCTTGACCTACTGGGCTCCATGAGGAGAGGAAAAGAAAGAGGAAAAGAAAATCTACTTTTGCAATGCAAATGTTTCATCCAATGCAAATAAGGCAATAGCAAAATAATGTTGTTATTATGAGTATCGGCATTAGCAGATTTACTATACTGTTCATTGTGTAAGGCAGAATTAAAGTCAGTAACTTTTAATGTTGATAAAATATTGCAACTTACTTTGCTTTTCACAAGTGGTAGATTTAGACAAGGACCCTGTGAATCATAAACAAAAAACTGAATATAAGGAATATACAGTATATATTGACAGAGTATCCCCTCTCATGTCAATAACACTTTCATAGTTGAAATAGTACACATACATTTTTAGCAAAGTGAAGTGGTAGGAGTTAATAATCGATTTTTGGAAAAGATTCATCAAAGCAAAATGCGCAAGCCCATGAGTCAGTTATATTTAATGTCAGTGGCCAGTTTTTAAGGTTTTGCGTATTTATTATATTATCAGCACTCTTTGTGTAGTGCGTGTTGTGTGTAGTTCTTCACAGCCATGAGAGTCCTTTCAGAATGTCCCATTGCCACAGAGTGCCAGCTGTCAAAGCCACTGTGTCTTCAGAGTTATGTGGACAATTTTGGTAAACACCGTGGCTCCGATTTGCCTCACCCCTTTCCCCCCTCCTTCCAGTCCAATGTCAAGAATGGAATTTGAACTTCCCCAGAGAGTGCAGTTGCAAACAGCCCTAGTAGAAAGAATAATAATATGGGATTCGGCGAAACGCAATCATAAGGGACCCTGAGAGATCATGAAATGTCATAGAGGCAATAGAATTTGTAAAGTTTTTCCAAAATGTCCACTGTATTTACTTACAGGAATGTAACCATACATGTGACTTCTAGGTGCATTCACTTTTAATAACATAAAAAAGGGTTATGCACCTCTTGAAGCTGTTCCAACTCTGTAACACGTTGCGCAATGCGCGATGCCTCAGAATAATTAAATAAGGAAAATAACAACGGCACTTAATTTGTATTTTCTTTGGTTCTTAACTCCATGTTATTTTTCTCTACTACGCCTACATTTAACATTAGTCGATGACTATTGTGTATGTTTGCTGCCACAAGCACGAAAGGACAGAGAAGAGAGAGAGAGAGCAACAGATGGCATCCGGGGTGGGGGTGGGGGGAGGTTATCATGTGAGGGTGTTATAAACATACTGTTCAACTCTTCACTAAATGACAATTCAGGTGAACACATGGAATGCACCTGTTCCTCCCTGACAGACATTCTATGGATTCAAGACTATGGAGACATCCCATCACCATGATCCCCTCAAACTGGAACAATTGTCCTGATATCTCAAAGCCACCACTAGACTAACTTCTTTCAAGGCTACAGCTTGTCTTCACATTTTAATCTAGTCCCGTAAACTGATGCATATGCCCATAACTATCATCTCTTTAACATTTCATGCAGTGTCTTATATATAATGTAAAACCCTGGACATTTAATGTAACCATGTACAGTCTTGTATGTGTAAGCATGTATTGTCATCAAGACATACCTGAAACGAGAGGTAAGTCTCAATATATTACTTTCCTGTAAAAATGTTATCAATTGCAATTTTCCTTCCACCAGATTCCCCTGATACATATTTGGAAAAAAATAAAATATTAAGTAATTATTGTAAGTAAAAAAATTAGTATTATATATACATTTGTGTCTATGAGTATGGAAATATTGCTGGAATATTATCCTATCAGCGAAATATTGCGCTTTAAAAGGGGAGCTATGACAGATCATCATCTTTAGAAATATTTTTTAAATATTACTTGCCATAAAACACAAAGGGAATGTGAATGTCACAAGGGTCCTTGTGTGACGGGTCCTGTGATGTTTACTAAGATCTAGATACACAAAGGATGCTAAGCTTCTGCACACCTTCACCTCCACAGGATGATTAAGTTATGCATGCATTTCCTGGTTCTTATTCTGGAATGTCACAATCAAAGAGTGGTGGAGATCCAGGTCTGCCAACTGCAAAACGGGACAAAATCTGTACCCAATTTGGGAAACAAAAAGAATCCCACAAGAAAGTAACAGTGTTATTTCTTTAATAAATAGATGTTGTTTTTTAAATCAATATTGGCCCACGTTTCCTAGCTAAAAGACTAGTAAAAACCCACATTTCCTTATAATGTCGTCATTTTTTATGCAGAAGAGAACAATATTTTATAATATGGTAAATATTTGAAATGCTATTCTTCATAGATGACTCAGATTCTATTCTTCCATAGAACAGTGCAAGACCACTTATTTTATCTAAAATAAGTATCCTTTTAAGCAAATCATATCCTTAATACTTTATTGAGAAATAAATACATTTGGTATTTTGGAGGAATACTTGTGTCAATGTATTTTTTCACGAATGGCAGTGGTGACAAATATATATAGCTGCTAAGGTAATGAAGCTGCTTTAATGTGAATTTTACTAATAGTGTACGGGAGCAGAGGTCTCCCGAGCTGAACCGTATGATTCAGCCCGGGGACCCCCTACTTCACAACATACAGGCCCCAGTAAGGGTTGCCGGTATCTCCTGCAGCCTTTAAATCCCCTGGTTACGTGGCTGTGATGCAGAGGATTTAAAAAATGCAGGGATACAGACACCCACATATCCAACCCCCTTCCTCCATCCTCATATTACACCCCCTCCCTTCATCTCTTTCAACCCCCACTTCTTCACCCCTCACCCCCTCCTATCCCCCTCACTCTCCTCTCCCGCGCCCTCACCCTCCCCCCCCCCCACCCCCCTCTACCCAACCCCCCTTCATCTCTCTCACCCCCTGCCCTTCATCCTCACACAGTCCCCTCCCTTCCCTTTCTCACCCCCTCCATTCATCCTCATCCCCCTCCTTCATTCTCTCCACTCCCACAGGAAGCAGCCAGAGAAAACACACACCACACACACACACACACACCACACACACACACACACACACCACACAACACACACACACACAAACACAACACACACATCACACACACCACACACCACACACACACACACACACACACCACAAAAACACACACACACAAAAGTACAAGTACCAGATACACACACACCAGGACAAAACGAAACATACACACAGGACACAGCCGCACTCTCTCTGCTCCATGCTTTTCTTGCTCTTTGGCCAACAACCAGGCTCCTGCCACCTCAATCCTGATTGGCTGATACACAGCAGCAGCCAATCAGGATGGAGGAAGCTGTCCAGCCCTTGCAGCAGCCGCCCTGCTTATCCCTTCTCAGGAGAAATCCGCAATGGCTACTAAGTTTGGAGAGGTAATAACGGACACATACATGTCGTCCCTCCTCCCCCCGCACACATACATGTCTGGTATTATCTCTCATTTTTTACCAAAAGAGTAACTAAATATTCAATTCATGCCGGTTCAATACTGAGACACCTGGCAACCCTAATCAGTGCAGCAAACGTTGGTCATAAAGTACTGTCTGAATACTGGAGGATTGAGTTTAGAGAATTAACATATTTAAATCTCTTGGAGAAATCATAAAAACAAAGGGTGAACCGGCGCCACAAATGATAAAGTGAAAACCAAACCAATAAGGTGTAAAGTCCAAATGGAGTCCTAATAGCTGGTGATCAAGGATTCTCACATCAACGAAGTATATGTGAAAAAAAGAAAGAAACAAATTATGGTGCAGTACATCAAAACATGGGACTTATGAACAGACTAACAACACAAGACAAACAGGACATACAACAAAAATACACTAGCACGGCCTCCAATAATAAAGACAAAGCTGATTTATTACTGGGTGTGGAGGGTAAATAAACACGCATCCGGAGGGGTAAAATTACAACCCAACTCACAAGATGCTGGAATGAAAACATGGCAACGAACTGGAAACATGCTGCTGGGCTTCACAAGTGGCGGACCGGAGCACTCTCGCTGGCGTCCTCAGTGACAGAGGTGGAAGGTGGGTAACTCGAATGACAGGACTTCCGGCGGATGTGACGTCACGCCCCTGGAGTCCCACCGTAGATGTTCCTCCTTACTATTCCTCCGCGGTGCACCACGTACCACCACGAATCCGCTGTTGAACTGTTAGACTGCAAATTTCTCCACAGGAAACTGCAAACTTCTCCAAGACAGGACAAGCTCTAAAAACACTCGAAAATTCCGACCGTTCGACGCATGCGCGTGCGTACTTCTCCAAGGGATTTTGTGTTTCCTGTTGTCTTGTGTTGTTAGTCTGTTCAAAGTCCCAGGGTTTGATGTACTGCACCATAATTTGTTTCTTTCTTTTTTTCACATATACTTCGTTGTGTGAGAATCCTGATCACAGCTATATTAGGACTCCATTGGACTTTACAACTTATTGGTTTGGTTTTCACTTTATCATTTGTGGCGCCGGTTCACCCTTTGTTTTCTATGCTATTTGACTGACTGTACTGTCAGTTTTTTACCTGGCTGCCAGTGTTCTACACCATTTAAGTGTTTTTATTTATATATATAGCGCTGTTTCAGACCATCCTTTTTTCTCTGGTCTTGGAGAAATCACTCAATGTTTTTACTCACTCATTTAACCCCCTGTGATCTTGACCATAAAGACCAACTCTCCCTTTTTATCTGTGGGACTCCTTTATATTTCGCTATACAAAAGTATTCCCCCTTCCCCCCCTCATTTCTCCGTGATCAACAGTGTTGATATTCTATTTTCTGTTCTATATCATGTGTTTTACAAATGATATCTAAGGAGCTTTTTGCCTCTTGTTGTAAACCATTATGTTTCCCTGCAGTCAAGCCCAGATCACTACTTTTTAATGACACTTCAACCACTGCTAATAAATGCTTCACCAACCCAGTACAAGTCAATGTAAGATAAGGGATCTTTTCTAGTGATGTACCGAGTACCTGGCATTACCTGGCAGGTTTTCAGCTACCCGGACATTACCCGGACCCGGCAACTGAGTAGTAGGCCTGACGCCGGGTATTACCCGCCATCAGGTAATGTCAGGGTAGCTGAAAAATACATCATCACTCACCTGCTGTCAGCGACGGAAGGCGAGAAAGACCCGTGAGGAAGACGGCGGCGACATCTAGGCAGGTCAGCAGAGGTCCTGTCCAATAGGAACGCTTCTGCTCCTGTCACATGGTTCCCCAGCTCACACTGCCATAGAGTCCTGCAGCTCCCGCGCGGGCTGAACACACACTTCTGATGCTGCCACTGCCACAGGACCGCTGTTGACCTTACTAGATGTCGCCACTGTCTTCCTCCACCCCCAGGTAAGTGCCAACGGGGTAACCGGGTTCCCTGCCGGGTAGATCATTTAATTTTGGCCGGTACCCGTTTTTTTTTTTTAAAGTAGGACCCGGTTCAACACTAATCTTTTCCATTTTCCTTCTGATAGGAGCGTTTACATGTTGGCCAGTGTGGCTCCATTCAATGCACGCCTAAGTAGTTCAAAGAAAACTGAATGTAATGTAATGAGCTAGAGATCTGGGAAATATCAAATTGTTCTAGCCCTAATTAGTCTATTTTTGCACAAATCACCTTTCAATTTCTAAATCTTCCAACGACAGAGGTACTGATCAGATCCAACTCTAACATTAATCTTGCCTCAGTTACTAGTTTTAAATATTTTGGGTATATGAATATTGACATCCTGACATCCAAAATCTATTCTAAACTGGGTGTACTTTATAGGCATAAATCCTGCCTAATCCCCCTTGTCAAAAAGTACATTGCACAGCAGATGCCAATGCCAGTTATTGACAATGGGGACATAGTGTAGTGCCCTAATCAATATGCAACTTCCCGATGCTGCAGAATTCAGCAACAATCAAATGCATTCTAGTACAAAAGTCTTCAGCATGTGGAATCAGGCTCACAGCCTATTCAATATGGGCTTCAGACAAAATTCAGAGGGACAATTTAAAGTTGCTAACCCAATTAACTAAGAGTATAAACATGAGCAAACTGAGTACACACAAAGGTCCTTCTGTATCAACATACACAAACATGTATTTTGACGCACTGCTCCAATTTTGCTCCACAATTGCGTTATATGTGCCAAACATGTTGCTCCAGTTTCTTGCATAAGGTGCACAGCAAATAAAAATACCACTTGGGAGAACATTTAAATGTCTCAGCCAGGTCTGCTACCTGCCTTTCACCATTATCTCTTAGCACACAGTGCTTCCACTGCAGTCAGTGATTATAGGAAATGTCATGGAAATGAGCACAGTGTGTCACATTTTGCTCTACGTCCATTTTAACATGGAGCCCTAGAAGCTTATTCCTGCCGTATTACACAGCTTTCAGCACAACCTGGGTTACGTATGGTGCACATTTTTAAGCAATAAAGTAATGTCGCCTCAGGCAGATTTTTGGACACAGATTTTAAGGAGAAAACGTGATGCACAGAGGTGCACAGTACATCCAGGGCCGGTTTAACCATTACGCGAACTAGACGGCCGCCTAGGGTGGCAAAATGTAGGGGGTGCCAGGTGCCTAGTTTGCCTAATGCAGTTTCCAAACCAGGTGGTGGATTCCCCGAGCAGGGGAGAGTAGGGTTGTTGCTAGGGGACTGGGCCGTTTCCTCCATCCTGATTGGCTGCATTATTCTGCAGCAGCCAATCAGGAGGAGCTGTCAGGAGTCTGGGGGTGGGCCAAACAGGAGACAGTAGCATAGACTGAAGAGAGGTGAGTCCTGTGTGTGTGTTTGTTCTCTCCTGGTGTGTGTGTGTGTTTTGTTTGTGCTCTAAGTGTGTGTGTGGTGTGTGTGTGTGTGTGTGTGTGTGTGTGTGTGTGTGTGTGTGTGTGTTTGTTCTCTCCTGGTATGTGTGTTTGTGTATCTGTTCTGGTGTGTCGGTGTCAGTGGGGGAGAGAGATAGTGGAGGGAGGGAGAGTGTCAGTGGGAGGAGAGTGAGTCAGTGGGGGTAGAGAGTATCAGTGTGAGGGGGAGAAAGAGTGTCAGTGGGGGAGAGAGCATGTCGGTGGGGGGTACAGTGTCAGGGAAAGTGGGTGGGGAGAGTGTTGAGGAGAGTGGGGGGGAAATAGATTGTTGGTGAGAGTGGAAGGAAAGATAGTGGAGGGGAAAGTGGGGGAGAGAGAGAGTGTCGGGGAGAGTGGGGGAGAGAGAAAGTCAGGGAGAGCGGAGAGAATGTTTCAATTAGAAAAAAAAATTCTGAACGTTTATTGGTGGTGGGGTTGGGGAGGCGGGGGGGGTCAAGGCTGAAGGTTCGCCTAGGGCGTTGAATACCCTTGCACGGTTCCTGAGTACATCTCATTATAATCTGTGTGCTGTGTAACTCCTCTCTAACCCTTTCTATTGACACTCCCAAAAACACAAGCTGATGCACACAGTGAAACGCGTGGAGGAAAGTCCTTGATACTGTACATTGGAGCCAAAAGGAGCAACACAAACATGATGCAATTTTCTCAAGTTTTGCTCCTAAATTGCCTTAGTACATACAGTAGGCCCCAAAGTGTTTAGCACATCTGTGGTGAAGAATAACAAAGAAAGATAATGAGCTAATAAGGGCAATCTATGACTATCATTGCACAGAAACATTCTGAATACAAATATTCAAATATCTCTTTTATACACAAAATTTTACTCAAAAAGTACAATGGAACTTTTATCCTCTTGCCAAACTCAAGCTATCAAAACAACACAGTGAAATTATCACAACCCTAGGTCTTTGCACTTTCTGCTTCACACCTTCTTTGCTTTTCACACAAATCGGAGGCTGATGAATCTGGCAAGTGAGCTGTAATAGTGTGAAATACCAGTAAAGCTAATTCCCTTAAACAATATTTGCATAGGGACACTGACTTACATCCTATAGTTGTTGTTACATATGTATAGTTGTAGGAAAAGTGGCTAAATATAGTACATTAAAATTATAAGTGCATACTGTATATATGTTGGCAATACTTCTTACCAAAATTAATCAATAGCTGACATGTTTAAATGGTAAATCTGAGGAATTAGTGCTCCATTTTTAGATTTTGTATCTATATATGATGATGTCATCATGAATTTGGAACCAAATGGTCACAATGGAGGAAAAGGATGAAATACAATATGTAGCACATTAAGGAGTGTTACACTTTCTTTTACAAAACACGCACTGTTGTTAACTAAGGCAGAAAGCCTTTCTATATTTGTCTGTTGAGGTGGATTGTTTATATATGTCTCCAGCCCTACAGAGGAATAAAAACTACCGATGTAGTGGGTTACTCGATTTTTACTCTCTGGCTAACAACGTGGGACATATGTAGGAAACTTAAGTAGCCAGTTTCTTTAGATTTAAAGAAAATACGAGTAGCAAAAATAAATTGTCTTGCATGTGCCTCGGCACACTTTTTGTGAGTTGATTCCTATACCCAAATGTATGAAGTGAATTGGTTATTGTAGGTAGAAGACTGTTGTTTCTTGCTGCCTTTAAGTAGAACCTTGCATCATTTTAGATCTCTGAGTTTGACTGGATTTCATGATAATCCATCATGTCATTTGTAACATGAATGTGTGATGCAGCACACCGAAGGGACTGGAAATGGCCTGGTTGGCCTAGTTGCTCCGAGCGTCCTAATATTAAAAAGCAGCCTTTTCTGCTTTGGTAAATAATTGTCTTTGGTCTCATGTGCTTCCCAAGAATTTGTCACCAAATAGTGATGTTGCCCATTAACCCTGCAATATGTTGCACTGCCATATGCACAGCCCTAGCTTCCAAAGCAACCCAAGAGGACAATGGAATGAAGTGGCGAATAACACACTTAGCATTCTGAGCTGGCACTGACTGAATGTTCATCTGTTTTAGCTATGAAAGCCAACTCAGTGGCTAGTCCTGCATGCCATATTCCCTGGAGGTAGAAATGCATCTGTTTCTTATGCCCTTCCATTAGGCCATTAAAGAGAAGTGAAGCAAAAGATTGAATAACTTCCCCAAATATATAATAAATCCACAGTTTGGATTTCAGTTATGTTGGAGTAAGAAATTCACCTGGTTTATAAATGAATAGTTAGTTTTGAACATAAAGGTGTTGGTGCAGATTGCAAACAAAACTTTTAGAACTGTCCCCAATCCATAATGAAATATTTGCTGTCCATATGCTTATATGAATTGCTGTTATATTTATTTTAAATCAATTTGCATGATTGTTATTGTCCACTTACAAGACAACAACATATTTTACAGCAAATAATCGTATACAGTTAAATAGTCATATACAAATGAGGAGAGAGAGAGAGAGAGACGACGAGAACTATCGAGAGAGATAGACGCTAACGATATAGGAGAGAGAAGAGAGCTGGAGAGGGATAGGGATATTTCGAGGGATCATGTCGTACAGGTGTATCTGTCTCGTCTCTTGCTCTTTCCTATTTTAGAGGAGAGCTCCCTAGTACTCGTATTATAGGAGCCAGCTTCATAATCAAAACCAAATACTCTATACAGTTCTGTGGCTAACGAAATGCTTTTATTTGTGCGAGCTTTCGAGATACACTGATCTCTTCTTTGGGCTATGCACAGGGGGGAGGGATAGGTTTCAGATAACATTCTAGCCTTTTTTAAAATAAAAACCTTTCTTACTTTATCCATTGTAACATCGCCCGAAGAAGAGATCAGTGTATCGCTCGCACAAATAAAAACCTTTCGTTAGCCACAGAACGGTATTGAATATCTGTTTTTTTATTTTATTTATATACTGCACCGACACACTTTATTCGAGCAAATACCCGGTATGTACCTGGCAGATACCTGGAATGCGCCACTCCTCACCTCTGACAAGCCCCGTTGCATTTGCCTTCCCAGCCTGGGTTCATGCCTGGCTGATGGGCGGCTGATCTGTTAAATGATAATGATTAGGATTTAATAGGCTGCAATGCTTTGCGTGTCTACCAGATGGCATAAATTCATGAATTGTAATGCAGTATATATATATATACTGTGCAGTATTGCAGCCAGCGGGAATAAAATGCTTCAATCCCTGCTTGGAAAATAACTCAATGCACTCGGGCAGAAAACAGTCACAAACCTCAATACACCCGGGTATACCCGAATTCGTGGGACTAGCCAAGCTCGAATAAAGTCTGTCGCCAGTGTATATACACTTATATAATAGATACAGTAAAAGTATTCCCCTGTTTTTAGATGCTCACAATCTAACAGATTCCAACAGATTAACAGAGTAGCTCTTCTTTTTGGCATTTTTTTTATAGTAACCTGAAATCTAAATCCGATCTGTGGTCCTCCAACCTCTGGGGATTCCTCGGTTCCCAAGATTTAAGTATTTTTAACCTACAGACAAGAATACTTGCCTGGCTGAGAGCAATTGACAACCGGTCTCAGCCTCACTCTAAAGACCAATAGAAAGCTGCAATGTCTTTGGGAGATGACAGTCTAGCTTTCTATTGGGAACTGTAACATTATGTAAGGACATCCCTGTCCCAAGGATCTTATAATCTATAAGGAAGGGGAAGTAGAAAGATAGAGTATACGGGATAAGAACTATAAATTAAAAGGCAACATATGACATAATCCATTGATTTGGGCAACTTGCTGCAGGGTGTCGGATTCAACTCAGCAACTTGATTCTTCATTTTAAGCATCATGTATCTCATTTTAATCTCTGCACTTTCACGCTGCTTTTATTTTATTGAGCCTGTTTGAAACTCACAAGTCCGCCTAAGTCAAATTATAATGACAGTAGTGGGATAATTTCCACATGTGATTAAAAAAAAAAAAGAGGCATTTCATGCAACACCAATCAAGGAGTTCTTCAGTTGGTAACAATGTGGGTGGATTTCTATTTGTGTATATGCTTTATGTGCCATATGTGATATACTGAGAAATCAAATGGAACATGATATTAAAGAACGTGTGGGGAACTAATTGCAGTCATGAGGACTTTACTGTGGGCTAAGCTATCATTTTCCATGTGTGGAAGTGCCCATTGAAAATGCATTTGGCCACGCTGAGTCCGTCATATACTGTTGTAAATCCCACATGATATTTCTATTCACATTATTATTTTTTTCATTATTCTGTGTCAACAGGATGAAATCCTTTGTGTTTAGGCTCAGAATGTGAATTGACTAAAAAAAAAATTCAGTTTAGGAGTTACAAATTCTTCAAAGTGCAGGTTTCCTCTAGGACAGCGGTACAAAGTAGAGCTCTACTCACAAGTTCATGATGCAATTCTTCATTTATTGTGTAACCCCTCCTATAGTGTGGAAAGGTGCAGATGTTGGTGCACAGACTCTCATACCTTTTCTCAGGGTGCTGGTGGCTGGCTGGCTAGTGATGTAAGCGTTAAAGGGGGATAAAGGGTGCCAGGAACTTTGTTGCACAAACAGGACAGGTTTTATTGAAAGGACAACTCCTATACATACAGGTTTCTTCCCTGGGACTCAGACAGCTGACCAGGGAGGCATGACTTTGTCACTTCATTATAGAGTATTGGTGATGGGAATGTGCACTCCATTTACTCTCAAGGCTTTAGAGTTAATTCCAGATACCTACCAGGGCTAGGTTCAGGGGTGCACCTTCAATCTAGGCTCCCATTACCTGTCATCCTGTGCAGGGTCCCTCTAACCACTACAATTATGATCTGGTGTGCCTAGATGTGGAATTGGCATTAGAGCAATCCCAATGTGGTACTTCCCCCAGTAAGGCTGCAGTCACGGAGATGCTGAGCGTGCTGGCGCTCGAGCTCGGCACTCATCTTTCTTGGGGGATTTGTGGCCCGCCAGTTGCTCGCTCGGGGGGGGGGAGGGGCGTGTTGGGGGGCACGGCCATGATGTCACAGAGCTGGTTCACCCTCATTGGCAAACTGCTTACGTGACGTGTCAGCGGGCGGCAAAAACAAATTTGCTTATCTCTGCAAGCAGCTGAGTGCCGTGCGCTCACGGGAGCATGCACGCTCACAGGCCATGAGTGACCATGCACTTTTCTACTGTAGCAAAGGGTGAAAATATTTTCCTCCACACAGCAGTAGTCCTTCTAAGTTAAGGGGCACTTTTCCCTCACTAGAAAACAATAAAGGTGACCATACTCTTAAACATAAAGTTGCACATTTAGGACTAACACATAGAGCGAGACCCCCTCCTCTTGTTCCTCCCGGAGCCCTCATGGTGTCTCTTGGGGTCCTCCTGGAGTCTAGGGACCAGAATCCTCTATTCCCATTAATTATACTTCATAGTGACATCATAGGTCACGATAGCTACAGGGGAGTGTTTTAATCCTTCTGTATCACCCCACCCCAGATAAAAGGGTAGACACCTTCTAGAAGGTGGGCGTAGCTAAACGTCTGTTAAACTATTTAGCAATGAATATTGAAAAGGTCCCCGCCCTGCAACAGCCCATAATATTTAACCCTTTACATAAAAATAATAATCCCAATAGGGGGGTTAGACTTGTGACAGCTAAGAACAGACGAGGAACAACGTTTCTGGTCACATATGGAACCTAAAACCTTATTCCTCTTCTATTCTTGGTTGTCACATTAGATGGAGACAATCAGTCCAAAAGATAAACAGGTAAGCACCAAACATATTCAGCTTGAAAGAAATGTTAATTTTTATTAAACCAAAATGGCATTTCTTTATGATTACAAAAAGCTCTGATGATTAGTGACATATCTATCACAAATTATAACAGTGAAGATAGGATTCTTTCATAAGAACATATGCATCTCTCTGCAAATATGGACACATACATAGAAAGTAGAAATGTTGTGGAGAGAAAAGCCATTAATGATAGTCAAACTGTTTATAATTTTGAACTCCGCAAATTGATTTTTTAGATTTAGTACACAAGGGTATTGTTAGAGAAATATGTATTCACTGGAGGATGATGATGAATTTTTAAACAATATATTATTATTATTATTATTATTTATTTGTACATCCGAACGCTATGAGCAGCAAAGGCAGAATAACCTTTTGCATTTTTTTTAATCCATTTAAAGTTTGACAACAGTAATTTAACGAAGCGTAAGCTGCAAAAGTGTAATTGCTGCACAAGACTTGTAGCAATGGTAAGTAAAAAGCGAAACATGCCCAAAAATAACTAGCAATTTCTTGTGTCGCTGCATCTCTGTGTGGGGTATAATGACTCAAGTCGGTGAAACGAGTTGGGAAAATGTTGTGACCCTCGCAGAGGGAGCCCTGAGACAACATGTGGAATCTTGCACTAGATGCAGAGTCGCCATACCCCAATCACCCGGAAGCCACCCATGCAAGGGGGAGCTAGAGGAGTGTAGATGATACAGACTCAAAGATACGCAATTGCTATTTTATGTTTGTGTTCATTTGAAGGCATTCAATTACTTTCTACATGATGGAGGGTGGTTTCTTGTGCTTCCTTTTCTAGATACCGCTCAAGGACAGCTTTTTACTTTTATATCCATTTTTATTTTCAGTTGTATTTTTATTAATTGTTTTTGGAGCTCTTTCTTTTCTTGATCTTTTAATTTAGGCCAATATTTACTAAGCGGTGCTCTGTCATAAGACACCTTCTAGCGCCAGAAGCCAATTCAAGTTAATTAACCACACGGTATCTTATGTAATAGCACCACTTAGTAAAGGACCTACAGTATGTACAGTAGGGCCCCGCTCATACGGTGGGTTCCGTTCCATGGCGCAGCCTCAAAGTGAAAAGCATCAAAAAGCCTAACCAGCGATTTTCGGCATCTCCTACCCTTCTGCACATGTGCAGAGCTGCAGTCCCATGTTCTGCGCATGCGCAAATTCGGTCACTCCCCCTTCTGCGCATGAACGAAATCGGCCGCCCCCCTTCTGCGCATGCGCAGACATAGCAGCCCCCTTCTCAGTACCGGCGTATTGACTGATCGCCGAGAAGCGAAACGCAGAGAAGTGGGGCCCTGCTGGATAGTAAACAGAAAGAGCTTTAATTTGGCTATAACATTTGTAATAACAATACAAATGTCTAAATCAATTTGATGTGATAGTATTGAGAATACTGAGTAATGTCCTATATTTCCTGTCCCATCTGCTTACAAACACTGATCCCCACCCGAAGACTTACTTTTGCTGTGTGTATCAAAGAAGTATTATATGCTGCCCTTGCTCTGCTGTTCTGTGGTATACAGTAATACTCACGATAGGAGTTTTTATCATTGGTATCTCTGTGAATAAGTACGACTTCCATTAACTGAAATTGTAGTAAAACATGATCTGTCTATTAAAGTGAGCTGCTTCATTGCTGCCTGCTTTGTGACAGGAGAATTGAACAGGTGGGCAAGTGTTGGACAGCAGATGACAGGATCAGTTTTCATGCTCTTAGAAGCGTCAGATTTCCTTCCAACACAGAAATTAACTCAACAATCTGATTCAACGAATGTCCGTATGCTTCAAAATTCTGTATGCATTTGCTAATCAAATAACAGTTTACAGCGTGTTCGTGTATTTTGTTACCAAAATTGGATTACAATGAGCTGATTAGGGGAATTCTTTCCTATGAATTTGGAGTGTCCTCACATTTATAAATTGAAACATTTCCTCTTTTTTAGGCCCACGTTTCCATCTATTAAACCCTTTGGAGTATTAACATCTCTTTCTATGGGTTTTCTTATTTTCCAACACTGGTAGGAGTTTTCTATAATTTGTTCAATGCTCTGTCCTAACTTTGTTGTTTGATTATTTAGGACACCAAACTTGAGTTTGTTGGGAAACCAGACATAAAAATATTGCACTGACAATCGAAATGTTTTATCGTGCTATTGTTCTGTTCTCAGTGGTATAGGCATACTTATGTTATAGAATTCAATGGATATGTCTATGTAACAAGTTGATAATGGTGATGATTATTAAAGCTGAACTAATAGCTTAGTAGTAAGAACAGTGCCTATGAAAATGGTGAACTCAGTTTGAAGCCCAGTGTTAGCTCTTCTTGTGACCTTGACAAGTCAGGTTCAAGAATTAGATTGCATAGTTGTTTTGGCAGGGACTTATTGAAAAATATTCAATAGACTGCAATAGTGCAGATTGAGTACTATCACATGGAAACGCATTGCCATTGGTCAGTTCTAATTTCCCCCTCTCCCAGGCAACGACCTTGGGCAGTCCTGGGGCACCGGCTCCACCCCCTAACCAGATTGGTCTGTTTCGAACAACCGCCTTGCTGTGGATTGGCTCAATGGAGTAATGGAGTTCGTTAATTGGTTGGCACCCGGTTCTCCATGATTCCAAGTGGAGACCGGGAAAGTATGCAAGCTGATGCCGATTCAAGCTCCACAGTTGTTAATGGTTGGTCTCCTTGTCTAGTGACCAATGGTAGCGTGAACTGTGTGGACTTGAAGTGGACTTCCCTGGTACCTGGGAACCAGGATGGACTACTGAGATGTTATCCAGGGTAAGCTAATTTCAGAAGCACCTTGCACCTAGCGAGATAAAAGAACCCCTGTATATTCCCATTTTTTGTGCCTTTGCTGTGTTACTCACTGTTGGCTATGGTCCCTATTAGTCTGGTCACCCACAAATCGTGACAGACTATTTACTGGTGACAGCTGTGGGATTCCCAGGCTCAGAGCTGAAATATTTGCAGGTATTTCAGTACTGAGAAGGTCTCAGCTTCGAGACCTCAGAACTCAGGGTTATGGTAGCACTGTGCGGGAGCAATAACCTTTCCCCCTTCCCAGTTAGCCTTAGCCAACAGAGCACTAGCGGACGATGACTGGACGATTCCTGAGGCTGTTCCAATGAAGAATTGGTGTCCAGGTGCATGGAAGTTAGAGTGCCCATGAGAGGGCCATCCAGAGTGGAAATCCTCTGCGATTTGTTACAGTACAAGCCAGAAGTGCTGGGAGATGTTATGGAGCCGTCAGCACCTTAGCTCCCGCTTTGCCCCCTTAGGCTGCTGCCAGGTCACCCAGCTCAGTGAGTGAGCGTGGTGACCCATCGTCAAGCCTCCCTGGGAACTTGGGATTCAGTAACCAGCCACCCTACTGTATAATAGCTACCCGAAGCTCTCTAGCATATTTTTTATATTTATTGATGTCAAATGACAGCTCTTTTGGCTTGTTATATCTAAGTCTACTACTTAAAGAAGGGTCTGGTGTCTCCTTATTTATAGGTAGCATAACTAGAGGATTACTAAAGTATTTTTAACTAGTAAAAGTGTAATGAAAGGTTATTATTAATACATTTTTCTAACAGATCAAAAATAGCTTTTTTTAATAAAAATTGCTGTTAGCTTTAAACTTGGCATTGGTACAAGTTTAGATTGAGTGACATTGCAATTACTGAAGTCACATTACTATTCCACAAACAATTTTGAGATAAATAAAATACTGAAAACTGTAAAATGAGGTCTCAATCAAAGTAACATACGAGTGTCGGTGAGCTATCTCAAAATTGCAGAATTTGACTTAATAAATCAGGAAAAGTTCTGACCAGCGACGTTTCTCTCAAACGTTACCTACACCCCTTATTTTAATTATTGTTATATTAAAGCTTTAATTGTATTATATTACCACATCACTAATATGACTGCTCTGCTCATTGGTTGCGCACACTTGCTCTTTTGGTCAGCCAGAATGGAGGGGGAAGGAGCAGCCAATCGGAGCGTGGGAATTCCTCCCTGTCAGCCAATAGAAAGAGGGGCTCGTCCCAGGCTGACGTCAGACGAGTAGGCGTGCCAAATAGGCTCAAAAAGCCTGGTGAGCGGGAAATATGATTTTAGCCAAGGGGAGAAGACTCTATGGGGTCATCCTCCCTGGCTCTCATTGCCACCTGCGTGCAGCTCCACCAAGTCTGGCAACTTCAAAAGGTGTCCCTATGGGGTGCCCTTTGTAGTCCGGACCTGGCAATTCTCCCTTCCTCACCCACCAAACGTTTTCACACCTCTGGACATCCTCTCCCCTTTGAACTACAGACTCTATGCAGACTTGCTGGCACCTTAACTAGATGCAGACTGCATAGAGCCTTATAATAAATGTATCAGACATTGGAAAACATATTTTAACACATGGGAGACCTTGGGGAGACTCATGACTGTATTGGATATAGACTGAGATATCGGGGCTCGAAAACTAGGAGTCTGGGGGACGCTGGGCAACTCCGGTGTAATTCTACTCGCGTACCGGCAAATCATGCGTGCTCACGGGTAGAATTAAGGTACTACCGTTAGCTCCGGCCCCGGAACTCCTGCAAATAAAATAATTGTATTCTTACGCCAAAATCCCACCTAAAACGTACACACTGCAAGTTTCATGAGTCTGGGACCAAGGAAACATGGAAAGTGAAAAAAGCAGGGACATTTTAACTTTGCATGTAAAGGTACCTGACCCCTGGCTTATAGTGCTAGATAGCTGCCAGGAACCCACGGGACCCAAGGGCAACCAGAGGGCTTAACTTTTAGTATGAAGAGTGGTTATCATTGCCTGTCACAATTATCTCTTAGCATACAGTGCTTCCTCTGCAGCCAGGGCTTCTGGGAAATGACATGCAAATGAGCACACAGTGTCACCTGTTGCTTCCAATCCATTTTGACATGCAGATAGCATTGCATAGCAATAAATAGACCACATGCTTTGCAAAGGTTGATAAGTAAACAGTTTTAGGAGTTTTACAATAACATAATGATGGCATTTTAGTTTTAAATTTATTGGGGGGAAAAGACAGCTTGACAACAATATAATAAAAAGTGAGTTTTGCAAGAAAGAAAATAGTCACTCAGAACATGTACCGTAGCATTATGTCATGTGTATCAATCAATAACCAACAAAAACAATCAGTTTGTTACTTCATCAGCAACACTTCTAGAATATGTGAAAAATTGTAAACCTACCCTCCTAGGAGTAAGTATAATGATAATAATAATAATAATAATAATAATACATTCTTTATTACCACAGAACTGTGTAAGTGAATGCAGAACTGAGCACAGCAGGAAAATAGAAGTAAACTGCCCAAAGAATGTACCATCTATTTTATATGCTAGAGGCACAGAAAGACAGCATGATTCACTAAACCATGCATAGAGTTAGCTAAAGTGGCTACTTGAGAATGGAAATTACCTCACAAAAAAATGTGTATTAAAGAACAATAACTGTAATGCATTAAGGCAAATTTGAAGTAATATTTATCTGAATTGCATCATTTTCCTCTTGTGTCCGTTTGAGTCAGTGTATGCATGTCTATTTTGCAGCTTGTGTTTTTGAGAGTGTAAACAGAACACATTAGGTAGGAGGCCTACTGTACATGATGGGCAGGTTATAATGAAATGTATCAAACTTTGCTTTTCTGTGCATCACGTTTTTATCGTATACCTGAAAAAAAAAAATCTGCCAGGTCTGAGATGGCATAAACTTTATAGGTTGTGTCAATTGTAAGAAACCCTTTCATATTTGACGCAGACACAAACAGAAAATGGAACAATGCGTCAAAACAAATGTCTACTTGCATTTTCTGTATGTTCATACATCTCCCCTTTTAGCTTCCTCAATATGGCACATCTCCTGTTTGTAGTCATAACTTTGTAGCATGACTGTAATATCTATGTAGACATGCCCAGTTTTTTGTTTGACTACTAAATGATTTCCCTATCATATCATGCACATTTCAGACAATTTTAAATGTCATTCTTCTGAATTAATATTTTATTTTCTACCAATTTTTTTTTCTTTTTACATTTAACTTTCAAAATCCCATGGCTCCCTTGTGTTACCAAATATGACTTGTCTAATATACTGGAGCCCAGCAAATGTCTGACTATTCCTCCCACTCATCCCCAACCAATGAGTCAGAAAATGAACTAACTGTAAATGTCTTAGGAGAAAAATCCAGTATGCTGTCACATATTTCAAAGCAGCCACCAGCTGTATTCCCAATTTAAAATGTTGACTCACTGTTGTTTTCCTTCTATTCTACAGTCGGATTACTTAGTGCAATAGAGTCCGATGTTCAACCCTACACTTGATTTTTTTCTTCAATAACTGCTGTGACAATGTATTTTAAAACCATGCAGTTTGCCATTAAAGTGTAATTGTTTGATGTATATATATATTTTTTTATTATTATTTATTTATTTAATAGGAAATTTAAGTATTTTTTAGATCCCAAGGAATTGTACTTAATTATATATCCTCCCACCAATGAAGGATATGAGTTTCATTAGAACAACGGTCCAATAAATGTCTCCATTATTTCAAATACTCCATTAATTTCTTAGTTTTCTTGTTTTTTTTTTCTTTTATAGCTGGTGTTTTCCTGGACTAGCCTTTGCTTTACCTATTGTACAAATTCCCCAATTTCTACTTCTGGTTTTTCATATTCTGGCAAGAAAACAATCTGTGCAGTTTTGACTTCATTCCCAGATCCAATTCTCAATAGCTTTCAGCTGACTTTCCCCCATATTTGTTCACATTATGTTTCATAAAACATCAATTCACACATTTGGTGATTTAATAGCTGCAGTATATAACAAACTTGCCCAACATCAACATGTTGGAGCTCTTCGCAGGGAGATGTGCAAGGAGCATGAGGGAGTTTTCTGCATTTATCATAGACTTTCATTGATTAAACTTTATCGGAGAGAAAAAGAAAAATGATACATTATTTACTCAAAGAACATAGAACATCCCTGATAACTTGGGGTATTTAGGTTGCATGCATCATTATGACAGTAAATGATGGTCTTACATGAAGAAATAAAAAATGCTACAACTTTGACTTAAAAGACGAGAAATTGTACAATAGCATTTATCATATTTACGAGAAACAAAGACAAAATATAAAGTTTTCTAAGCCAGCTGTACAATTTTACTCTAGGGTTTTGAATACTGAAATTGGTTCTGTTTGGCACCAATGTATTTTCATCTATATATTTACCTACTAGGTGTTGGGGACAATAGTCCACACTCATAAACAAAAATCTCTGCTTGAAATAATATTAGGCTTATTTTTGGTCAAATGTGGCGGGGATTGGTCTTACTTAAGAGTTAGGCCTACATAAGAAAAGGGACCATATAAACGTTAGATAGTACCAATCTAGTTCAGTACATATTTTCCTATTTTGTTTTGTTTTGTGGTAAATACAAAAGGCAAAGTTTATTATATTTCAGAGGAAAATTTATTTTTATAGTAAATATACATAATATTAAATAATGTTTAGCACTGACAGGGTATACAGAGCTATATTCATGATTGCAATATAATTCTGGTCTCTAATACATAGGCAGGTAAAGAGTCTTGCGCAAAGCCTGAAGTGGATGATGCTGGCAAAGGAACCAAATTAATTCCCATCTCTGTCTTTGAGGTCTACTCTAGTAGCTTCGATAACAAACTCATTGAGGATTTTAAGCTGTTCTCGCAAAATGTTGCTAAGTAGCTATTCAGAAAGCCTCGATGTGTTGGTTAAATCGTGAGGGGAAGGCATTTTCTCGCGATTTCTGGCTTCTGGTCAAACACATTGTGCGGGAGCTGGCGAGAAGCTCCAACTCGCATTTTTTATAAAATCGTGCAATTTTAGTAGCCTCGATAATATAATTGGGGCTCTGGAATTGCAATTTTATCAAAGATTCTTCTCGCCAGAAAAAGCTGGCGAGTAGGGATGCGAGAGAGGGACTTAGACAAAAAATGCATTTTTCCTGCATCGGATTGACGCCGGGGGTCTCAGGAGCTGATATCCATTAATACCAGCTCCGGAGATCCCAGGCATCAATCCGATGCAATAAAAATACATTTGCAGGCAGCTTCATTACCTTAGCGGGTAACCGCAAAGACAATGAAGGGGTTAACTACCAGTGCCATGTGGGTGAAGTTGGCGGTGGGTGAAGGTGGTATTTTGCCCATGGTGGGTGTTTAGGCCTTGCGGGAGGAGTTTTGCGGGATGAGTTAACCCCTTCATTACCTTAGAGGTTATTACCGTTAAGGTAATGGAGGGATTAACCCCTCCCACTACCTGTCCGGTAGGTATAAACACCCAGCAAAGGCCAAATGCCAATTTCACCCACCCCCGTTACCCACAATAGACATTAAAACAAAATACAAACACAATACTAGCCATTACACCCATTCATTGCCAGTGTGGTTATCTATGCCCTCAATGGGAGCAAAGATAAACCCAATGTCAAGGAATGGATACCCCCTCTACCCCTAACAACCATAACAGTACAGTACAATAATGGACACAATTACTATTATCCAGATCTGGATAATAGCTCATTTGCCCATTCAAAATAAAACATTAGCCAGCCAGCATAAAGTAAATAAAACTTCTACTTACCCCTGCCAGGATGAAAGTCGCCCTCATCACCGATATCCAAGTCCATGTCCTCCGTTGGCAGGAAAACACAACAATAAAAAATACAATCTAATGGCCCCTAACCCCTTAATCACCTTAGCGGTTAGTAACCACTAAAGAAATGAAGGGGTTAACCCCCCTCCCCCGCTGTGAGGATCGGGCGCAAGCTCTGATCCAGAGTTTGATTCTGACTTGCTGCTGGCTTCCTCAGAGGGTGTGCACTCTGCAAAGCAACAAATGAGCACTCTGGTTTTACTTTCAGCCCCGGCTGACATGCAGTTCCTGAATTGGCTGAATCACCCATTATATGCTCAGCCTTTGCACCTGCAATTTGGCTGAACATAACAGTTGTTTCATGTGTCATGTGGTGGTCGCAAGCACGCTGTTATTCCTTGCCTTGCCATCTTACTTTCCTTGCAGTTACACCAAGACCCTTGCTACGAACACCGACTACCCGCCTGTCTCCTGCCCTCCAACTCTGCTACGGATACCACTATGCTGCCTCCTCCTACCATCGACTTTGGCTAAATGACCCCTACTACTCTCTCCTCTCCAACCCCGACCCGGCTAACCACGACCACACATCTGCATTCCGGACGCTAATTCGTGTCCCCAGGTTGGTGTATCTATATCCCCACCTTGGCCTCACGGTTCCGTCCAGTCTGCGGTGAGCACCCGTTACACCTGCTACCCAGCCAGGCGGCCTAAACACCAACCCTGTGGTAACTGACCCTATCCTCTACCAATTGATTGGCACAGTGGTAGATCATGCCCATATAATATGGGCATGATAACCCACTATAGCAGTCAATCGGCAACCTAAAAACGAAAACAGCACCAAAAAGACACAACAATAAAAGAAATATCCTAGCACCTAAGCACCAGAAGAGTAAAAGAACTAAAAAGCCTAAACAACACATCAATAAAACTAATCTAACACCAAAACACCACAATAATAAAATTAATCCAACATCAGTGGGTGAAATATACGCTTTGATCTAAATGTGGAACCTCCAATTACATCTATCTAATCTATTCTAATCCAATCTAACCTTATCTGTCTGTCTATGTGTGTTAAAATGTATGTAGGTACTGTAGCTATTTCTGTGTTTGATCATTTGTGCTGATATTAACTTTAAATGTAGGCGTGGATTGAAAAGCTGCAGAATAATGGGCTGTTAAAACACAACAAAGCCCAACTTTGATGCATATTTCCCTGCTCCCTGAATGCCCGAGGGTGCAGTTTGACATGAAAGACAGTTTGCTTGGTTCATTAAATCCTGGCCTTCAACATCCCAAAGAGTAGGACAGCTGTTAGTTTGTTCACATGTTGAGAGCTTAGGTGCCTGCTGCACCACAAATGTTGCATAGGAGGAACGTGTGTGTGGAACATGGCTCAATGTCTTCTTTTTTTTAAGTATTAACAATGGATATTGAGGGAACAGTTGATCTTTGAGGTTTCAGCCAAGATCAGATCTACAATGTCATTAATCAAATCTTGCCAAGAACTTCTAATGTAGAGGGTGAAAAAAAATGGCATAGTATTTTAAGCAATTACGCATTCATGTTCTTCATGTGAAAGCATCAAATTCCATGTGAAATAGTCTGTTGGCAGGAAAACATCATTTCTTTCTCTCCTTTTGTAGGTTGGATGACTTCATTCTTTAATGTATTTATAACAAGCATATATTTATACAAAACTATTGCCAACAATATACCCATTCTAAAAATAAACACAGTGCACTTTGCTCTTTGTTTGCTAACAGAATATTACAGATCATTTACTTCAATAGACATAGTGGTCCATATTTACTAAGTGGTGTAAGTGTATGGCCTGTAAGGTGTATAATAGCACCATTTAACATGTTTATGTAAAAAGTTTGAAAAAAATTAAATAAATAAAGTGGCATCTTAACTCTGAGTGCGAGAGGATCAATCAACACATTGTGCTGCCCCTGTGATGCTTAATGGGTTACTGATTATTATTATTATCATCATTATTTGTAAAGCGCCAACATACTCCACAGCGCGGTACAGTGGGGGTACAGAGATTTGATAATTACATACGAGTTACATACAATTATAAATAAGGAGAAACATGCACATAGACAGGTAGTGAGGGTCATGCTCGTGAGACCTTACAGTCTAGGGGGAATGAAGGACAATGTTGAAACAAAAGGTGACGTGGCTACTCATTGTGGGATGGCGTATACCTCATGTTGGAGTATGATCCAGCCCGACAGCTGATCCCATTAAGGTTTGAGAGTGGTGATGGTATTGGGTGTTACATAGCGTGGAGATTGGTCAAGCTGCACATTTGGTGCCAATTGGATTGGAAGGTCACTATGTAGTGGAATTTGTTGGAGTAAGTAATGGACAGTAAGTCCTAGACAACAAGAATAGGTATTTTAGGATATGATAAACATGTCTATATTCCAGAAGTCATTTGGAATGTGTAATAATTTACACAATGGGTACAATTAGTAATAATGTAATTATTTATACAATGACTGAATACAGGGCTAATTTATACAATACCAATTTCCTCTGTTTGCTTTTTGGGTTTCTTGCAGTTACAGTAGGCTCTACTTAGCTAAATTGCAATCAGATATGTAGGGCTTAGATTTCTACTGTACTTCTGCTCTTATTAAGATGAAGACACAGTGATATTGTGAAGGAAAGCTCCGGGAAACAACATCAGAAAACTGTGGTTGAAACCAAATGCAAATGTTTTTCATTTACATAATAGAATAGAGATCC
Source organism: Ascaphus truei (assembly GCA_036426205.1). Taxonomy (NCBI): domain Eukaryota; kingdom Metazoa; phylum Chordata; class Amphibia; order Anura; family Ascaphidae; genus Ascaphus; species Ascaphus truei. The sequence continues at coordinate 168,745,595 of CM071567.1, read as the reverse complement.
AGAGGGCAAGTGTACAGACCTCGCTCATTTATTACTCCTCAGAGAGCTTCAACACGGATACTGTAACTTTCCTTAAAATCTATCATTTAATTCTCATTTGAGTATTGTTGGTATTGTTATAATTGGTTCGGATGTGACAGACAGCACCATTGCACTGTGGGAAATGGAATCCCAGACTGAATCAATTAACACTCTACACATGCACCATTGGTGTCAGTGGTTGCACTCAGTGGGAATAAGTAATGTTAAGTTTTCTAGTAACAAACCAAAGGAGTTATAAAACAACGTTTTCTGGCTGTGAATGCGATTGAACAAATATTGTGCAAAAACAGCAACAGTTTTGTCGAAGAAAAAACCATTTCATAGACCCGAAACTATTTGCACAAGTGTCAAGCGTGGGTGGGATGGAGAGAGGCTGTGTTGCCCCCCAGAGAACTTGAGCCTATGCAGGATGTTAAGGAGGAGAAGCCAACCGAGCAAGGGGTCCAGTTTCCTGGTCAAATGCTAGGTCCCTACCTCTGCCAGTTCTAGCTCTCCACAACTGTCAGCGTTCCTGGCCTTTTGGAATTTTCATGGCACAAATACACCGTTGTGGCCAATATTACAGCTTTAGGTGCTGTTAGACAGATAACGACCCTTTCCAAATTAATGGACTGTAAGGTATCTTTTGGTGCCTAGAGTATTTTATAAATTAATTCTGCTTAGTAAATATGGGATTCATTTTTAAATATGGTGCCTTAAGACCTTTTTAAAAATATATATATAATATTGTATTCTACTACAGTGGTTATGAGACCTCTCCTCAGGCAGCACAGCCAGCCCAGAGTTTAAGAACAAACAATACATTTGTACAGTATAAGGTGAATGCAACTAATTAGCATTTAAATTAGCTATTTGCTAGGTGCTATAAAATCTGGTATAGCCCAGGATCCCAAGGAGTGGGTTAAGAACCTATGCTCTGTAACACATACACGTTAATGATGTTTCAACGACCTGTACACCTATATCTCTGTAGAGATATAGGGATGCATTGGCTGTTATTAGAGAGTAAATGCCTTTGGTGCAGAGAGCAAATAAGGGACTAAAACTCTTTGATTTCCATTTTCATATAATTTATGTGATGTTTCGTCATAGTAAGCACTGAAATATTTACTACAGCATGTTAGTACATAGGCCCCAATGATGCTAAAATATGCATGATGCTAATATCTGTTATTATCAATGTATTGGCAACAACAGAGAGGGTTATGCGTCAAAGTCTCCAGGCAAGAAGTAGTGCAAAACTTCTCACCATATTTATAAAGAAAAAAATCCAACTGAAAACAATGGATGGATTTTGATACTACAGTAAATCTAGCTCTCTTTTTTGCCCCATATTTGCAGCCATGACATTTTGGTGGCTATGTATGGAAGTTTCCAACTGTGAAATAGAGACAAAAAATGTCACCGGATTTAGCAAGTAAAAATACTCCACAACAAAAACTGGTCAGGAACTACAACTCTGCCTTGTCCTCCTCTCTTGATCTACATGCCCCGCTTTCTCTCTGCCGCACTCGCCCTTTTAACCCTAGACCCTGGTTAAATTCCCACACGCGCATGCTGCGTTCCTCCACTCGTTCCTCTGAACGCCTCTGGAGGAAATCTCATACTCTCGCAGACTTCCTTCACTACAAATTTATGCTATCCTGTTTCAACTCTGCCCTCTCGCAAGCTAAACAAGCCTACTTTTCTTCACTAATCAACATGCACAAGTCTAACCCACGCTGACTGTTCTCTGTCTTTGATACTCTACTCAAACCACCCTCCGCTGCCTCTCCTTCCTCCATCTCCGCTCAGGACTTTGCTGACTATTTTAAGGAAAAGGTGGAATCCATACGTCAGAACATCCCCTCTGTTTCTTCCTCCCATCCTACACCTCTTCCTAACTCTCCTCCTGCCTTCCTTGACTCTTTTTCCACTGTCTCAGAGGAGGATGTGTCGCTGTTGATCGCCTCTTCTCCCTCTACCACTTGCCCTCTTGACCCCATTCCCTCCCATCTCCTAAAACCTCTTGCTCCTACTATAATCCCAACGCTCACGCACATTTTTAACTCCTCCCTCTGCTCTGGAACCTTTCCATCCTCCTTCAAACATGCAACAGTCATACCATTACTCAAAAACAGCAAGCTTGACCCTACCTGTCTTTCTAACTATCGGCCTGTCTCCCTCCTGCCTTTTGCCTCTAAACTCCTTGAACGTCTTGTATTCGCTCGCTTGCTCCATTTTCTCAACACCTATTCTCTCCTAGACCCTCTACAATCTGGCTTCCGTACTGCTCACTCCACGGAAACAGCCCTCACTAAAATAACTGACGACCTCCATGCTGCCAAAGACAGAGGTCATTACACTCTGCTCATATTACTCGACCTCTCTGCAGCATTTGACACCGTGGACCACCCTCTTCTCCTTCACATTCTCCATACTCTTGGCATTCGGAAAAAAGCTCTATCCTGGATCTCATCCTACCTCTCCCATCGTACTTTCAGTGTCTCTTCTGCTAATACCTCCTCCTCCTCTATTGATCTCTCTGTGGGGGTACCCCAGGGCTCTGTCCTGGGACCTCTTCTCTTTTCTCTGTATACACTCTCTCTAGGTGACCTAATAACATCTTTTGGGTTTAATTATCACCTCTATGCTGACGACACACAAATATATTTCTCAACACCCGACCTTACACCTACTGTACAAACCAAAGTTTCTGAATGTCTCTCTGCTATATCATCCTGGATGGCCCTCCGCCGCCTTAAACTCAACATGGCTAAAACAGAGCTCCTCATACTTCCTCCCAAACCTGGCCCTACTACCTCCTTCCACATTACTGTTGGAACTACGATCATTCACCCAGTAGCCCAAGCACGCTGCCTTGGGGTCACACTCGACTCCTCTCTCACATTTGCCCCTCACATTCAAAACATTTCTAAAACCTGTCGCTTTTTCCTCCGCAATATAACAAAGATACGCCCTTTCCTCTGTTGCTCGACTGCTAAAACTCTGACTCAGGCCCTCATTCTCTCCCGTCTTGATTACTGTAACCTCCTGCTGTCCGGCCTTCCTGCCTCTCACCTGTCTCCCCTACAATCTATCCTTAACGCTGCTGCCAGAATCACTCTACTCTTTCCTAGATCTGTCTCAGCATCTCCCCTCATGAAATCCCTCTCCTGGCTTCCGATCAAATCCCGCATCTCACACTCCATTCTTCTCCTCACTTTTAAAGCTTTACACTCTTCTGCCCCTCCTTACATCTCAGCCCTAATTTCTCGTTATGCACCATCCAGACTCTTGCGTTCTTCTCAAGGATGTCTTCTTTCTACCCCCTTTGTATCTAAAGCCCTCTCCCGCCTTAAACCTTTCTCATTGACTGCCCCTCACCTCTGGAATGCCCTTCCCCTCAGTACCCGACTAGCACCCTCTCTATCCACCTTTAAGACCCACCTTAAGACACACTTGCTTAAAGAAGCATATGAATAGGACTGTGGCTATTCTGAACACATGGCACATAAAGCTTGGCCCCCTGCAGATGCACTTACCAGAACTCCCTCCTACTGTCTCTGTACGTTCTCCCTACCTACCAATTAGACTGTAAGCTCCTCGGAGCAGGGACTCCTCTTCCTTAATGTCTAAAGCACTTATTCCCATGATCTGTTATTTATATTATCTGTTATTTATTGGATTACCACATGTATTACTGCTGTGAAGCGCTATGTACATTAATGGCGCTATATAAATAAAGACATACAATACATACAATACAATACAACTACTGGGATTTCCTTTGATAAGTCCGTTGCTACCTATCGCATCCCTTTTTACCTGGGTTTTGTAGACATTAGACTAAGATACATAACCCCCAGTATTTTTGCTAATAGTTGACACTTTAATAAATAATCTCTGGTATTCTCTCTCTAGGTATCCAGTACAGACCAAACAGGGTTTCAGTTTGTAATTTGTGATACATTTGCCTTTGATTGGTCTCTTTCTAATGAGTCCTGGTGAGGATTCATTAAAGTGGGATACAATCAGGGCAAAATCGCCAGAAAAAGTTTGTACTGATAAAAAGTGGGAATACGCAAAACAAATTATCTATGCAAAAATATCACTACTAAAAAATGAATTTGTAGGCAGTTTTCCTGAAAAAAGTGGTCTGTGTGATACAATTTGTATTTGCCCTGGTTTTCGCCACAAGTACAGTAGTTGAACTTCTCTCTCTCATTTTTTATTTTTAATAAAAGAGAGTATGAGAGAGGGAGAGAGAAAAAGAGAGAGAGAGGGAGGGAGGAGAAAGAGAGCAAGAGAGAGCGCATGTGGAAAAGCTCTTTATTAAACATGCATATGTTGAACTTGATGGACATATGGCTTTCCAACCTCATGAACTATGCAACTATGCAAGTATGTAACTATGTTGAGATTACTTTTCCTGTGATATTGCAATTTACTCCTCAAAAAGTTATTCTTGCACTTTAATGAATATGCATCTACAGTATATGCAATTGTAAACAAAACACACTGTTGTGAGAGACCCTAATCTCCAAAACAATTTAACCATACAAATACAGTATACGAAGCATTTATTTAACATAATTAAACACCATCTACAATGCTAATTCTTTCCGAGCTAAACTGACCTGCAAGAACACCCCAGACTTTTTCACAGGAAGGGTTTAAATATGCTGATCATCAAATACAGGGAGGATTTCTTCAACGTTTTTTCAGATCATTCATTGTATTCCCATAATTTTGTACCACTTTCTGAGTTCTACAGGATCATTTATTAAAGTCTTCTAGCAGCAGAAGAATAAAAACCACAGCAGATTTAAAAATGTAATTCTCATTGAAACCAATGGGATTATTTTCTTTGTTAAATCTGGTGCATTAGCCTGTGTTATTCAGTGGTTATGATGCAGTTTGGGCTGTTTTTTTTGCCACCAATTAAGCACTTGCACAAACCTGTAAGGAGGTGAATAACTAAGTCACTATAGTCCTCAAACTAACTGGGGAGGTGCACATACAGTGGGTAAAGTGACAAGCTTTTGGCACGAAAAGAGACAACACTCATTTACTAAATATATGCACTCTGGTGCATATACAGTACATAGTAAATGGGTGCCGTCTCTTTTTTTTGTGCCAATTAAGCGCTGATCCTAAAATCAAGAAAAGCATGTAGAGTTATCCGTCTTCTTTTAAAATTTTCATGTTACTATACACGATTTGCAGCTCTTTTTTTTATAAGACTCAAATAGACCTCGTGACACGAAGATAAAGCAGTAACAGAGGACATGTGTTGTGTATTCCAAAGAAAGTACTAAGTGCAGTGTAAACATAGATCCAACCAGGGCCTCTGACAGGGGGAAGAGCCGGACGAGTGTCCCGGGCCCGGTGGTTGTGGGGCGCCCGGCCAGCCAGTGCTGGAAGTTGGGCCGGGACAGCGGACAGGTCCGGCTACCAGATTCTGGTTGCCGCCGGGCATTACACCCTAGTACCCACCTATGAGGTCACCATTATTCCTAGACATCAAGGGAATCATGTTGTAGCAGTCTAATCTTGAGAGATACATTGACCTGTGTATACACCATTCTAGTGCCAACTCAGAATATACGCCCGCCCCATTTTGGGATTTATGAGTGCACCCATTAAAAGGATATTCCTCTTTCCTCTCTCCGTCTCTAATTATAATCAGCTTCCTAGGAAGCTATTATCCTTAGGTAGCACCATTACAGGTAGAGTGAGCTATTTCTGTACCTTTGTTTATTTTGGGGAATAGAGTTGTATGTATTTAGGGATCAGGAATAGTGTTGTATGCAATTGGGGATTACGGGGTAATATTATATGGAGGAATTGTGTGGGTAGTCTGTGTGTGGGGGGGGTTATTTTTGTGGGGAGGGGATTGTGTGGGTATTGGGGTGGGAATTGTGTGTGTGTGTGTTTCCAGAGGGGGAGAAGAGAATGAGTGTAGGGAGAGGTGATTGAGGGAGCGGGATTGAGTGAGAGGTGGTAATTGAGTGATAGTGGAGGGGAGAGTTAGGAAGAGAGGTGAGGGGGCGAGTGAATGAGGTCGAGGGGGGGTGTGAGAGTCAGATTGGGGAGAGAAAAGTGCATGGGGAGAGGAGGGTGGTGGGGGGGATGGTGCCCGGTCAAAAGTCTAGTCCTAGGACCCTGTGAAATTTGTTGGCTGCCAAGGACCCAACGCTAAAATTGGGCAAACCATTTGCAAGATTGAGAATTCTCAAATGTAACCTTAGATAAAAAAAAAAACTTTGCCAGAAATTACCAACTACAAATACATTGCCTAGATAACTCCTTGATACCAATTCTCGTGCGTATTTAATGAACAGGGATTATGGGAAATGTTAGTGAATATCGCCACATATGCAGGCAATTTGCAGTGAAAGTTTGCAAACATTCAAACAAAGAAGTTGATAATTATTTGGCAATAACAGGAACTTTGAAGAAGCAAACTGGAATAGGTTCACACTTATACATCTACCCAATACTAATATTACTCTGATTTTCCAGTTTTGTGATGCCTGTAATTGGACCCTGTATCTTTTAATTTTCACTAAGTATGTCTTTTCATTAATTATACCTTTCCCTTGCAGTGTGAACTGCAATTCATCAATTTACTTTGCAGTCCCCTCTGGGTTAAAATACTTTAGCCCAAAGTAATGGACCGTATACAGTAATCTAAGCTGTGTCGGTTATACAAAACACATTTTATAGGTAATATAAAAATATTTCTATCTCCTACTTTAATGTTCAGAGATACTATCCCTGCATAGCATTACAACTCCCCTGTACTTTTTTTTTATAGAGAAGAGCCAGTTTAGCACTGTGTTAAAAAAATGGTATTAAACTCTGTTTGTATTATAGTACATATAATAAAATATTACATCATTATGGTCTTATAATATGTTAACTATAATGTCAAATATGGGACACCATTTGAATTCTAAAACACCCCCTAAAGAGATCAAGCTATCAAGTTTATACAAATCTGCCAGCAAGGAGACATACAGTATGGTTCCATTAGGATGAAATATCTCCAGTAGAGATCCTTTACTGACTAAAGAGTACATGTAGAGGTACTGCTACTAGTTATTATGGATATGAAACATCTGACTGGAGTTGACTCAGTGGTGGTGACTGATGTCCCAATTCCATAATCTCTTTGTGAACCTCACTGGTCTACTTGCCTTCCTTTAACTGTGTCTTTGTTCTACAGTATATGTAACCCCTTCCAGTGCACTTCTCCAGTAAATGTAGACGCAGTGTTAAACTCAGTCAGAAACATAGAAAGGAAAGCTGTCAACTGTTTCGTGTCACTTTATTGTCCCAACCAGCTTGAGTTGACATACACTACTACAGTACTTTTTTGAACATAGCCTGTATGATTGATGAGAGGCTTATTATGCTGCACTATTTATTTATTTATTTATTTATAAAATATTTTACCAGGAAGTAATACATTGAGAGTTACCTCTCGTTTTCAAGTATGTCCTGGGCACAGCGTTAAGACAAATAATACATGTTTACAAATACAGTTACATAAATGAGCAGGGTATACATTATATACAAGACATTGCATGCACAGTTAAAGATAATGTATATTATGGGCGTATGAAACAGTTACAGACCAGATTAAAATGTGAGACAGCCTTAGATTTGAAAGAACTTAAACTGGTGGTGGATGTGAGAGTCTCCGGTAGGTTGTTCCAGTTTTGGGGTGCATGGTAAGAGAAGGAGGAACGGCCGGATACTTTGTTGAGCCTTGGGACCATGAACAGTCTTTTGGAGTCTGATCTCAGGTGATAAGTGCTGCAGGTGGTAGGGGTGAGGAGCTTGTTCAGGTAGCTGGGTAGCTTGCCCATGAAGAATTTGAACTAAGAAAACCAAGTGGCTTGGAGTTGAAGAATTCTAAAGACATACTGAAAGACACAAAGTATCGCCTTGTAATGTGTCTGAAGGTTTAAAGAATGCACAATAAACCTAGAATAATTAATTATCCGTACCAGAGGAAGCACATGACCGATGTTTATAGCAATGACCCCAAAACGTCCACTAAACAAATCAGGACCACAGATTGTTTTAGCATCCAGATTAAGTAGCATTTGGTGTAAAATGTCACTAACGTTCCAAATTAACTAACGAAGGACAAGGGCCCACTGCCAGGGTTGGGCGCCGCGTTGCACGGACAGATTTCTCTGAAGACAGAAAACATGTGTTCGGATCAGGCGACGGAGCGCTGCCCACGCCCCCCGGCAGTTCAGCCAATGAGGTGAGGGTGATGTCATGGCTGCACCCCTCGATACGCCCCCATCACGCCACGCCCCCCCTCCCTCTCTCCCCCTGCAGCCCTACACAGACCGGGGAATAGAGCTGCACGCGCCGCCAGCCTGGCAGGCGCGCGTGCAGCGCCGACACCGCGGACAAAGCCTAAGGGGTAGATCCTCAGAAGGTCATTACATTTTTAATGTGACGTTATCTATTTTCAATGTATTGATATCCTCAAAGGGGCTTAGCTCTACAATCTACAGCCATTTTTCTTAAACATAATTGAACGATAAATTTAAACGGGCTTTAGGCTTAATATTCAAATAATATGGTAATGAGCAGTTTCCCTAACAGCAGAGATCCTCAGAGTTCATATTAGAGCATGCGAATAATACTACAATATTTAGCAACGTCCAAAAGCTTCCCTTATTCACATCCACACCCGGATTATCATTGAGTTAATTCTTGGAGTAGTATAAAAGTAAATGTAATGGGTATAGGACTTAACCCGTTCATTGCAAAAAGTTACATGTGTCATGCAAAGATTTATATTATGGATGTTTGTGTGAACTAATATATACTGTTTTATATGTACTAATTTATATTGTTGAGGTATATATGGATATACATTATTGTACAACCATACTTTATACAGTAATTATTACATTATATAACATATAATTAAGTGCAAAAATGATACATTTCTCAATATTATAACAAGATTTGCATTAGCTTTTCATAACGCCCACTCCCTATTTTGGGAATGTAATTAGGTCAAAATTACCAGATCTCTGAGGATCTAGTCCTTCATCCCCAAAACTGACCAGTAACCTGGATTCCTGAGCCAAATTTATAAACTGGTGACTTATTGGTCACCAAAATTGACACTAAGGAGACTATTTATTAAACTTTGATTTATTAAAATGTATTAAACTATTAAACCTTCTGCAAAATCGTCCCAAAAGACATGCACTAAAAATCTGTCGTTTTTGGCGTTTTCATTAAGAATGATCTATTCATTAAGTTGCACAGCTTGATATCTTATTTCCATGCCCTTTTCACCCAATTTGTCAATACTGTCCTTGAAAAAGAACGCTGCGACGTTCGAAATGCATTGGATGGGTCTTTTGCCACATTAAAGTGCCCTTTTAATCATTTTTTTGTTCTGGTTTCTTCCTGCTCCGTTTGTGCTGGTGCGCTTTTTGGTCTCCCTTTTCTCAATACTGTCCAGAATGTCACAGTTTGAAATCTCACAGAGGGAGAGGACCCATTGACTTAAATACGTCTAAATAGATGAATCTATACTTCACATGAGGAGATACCCGTGAACACACATACTTAGAAAATATGGTTTTTTAAATAATTTTAATATACTTTAGTACTTCAGAATTACATTAGGTGTTACGTTTTTTTAATTTGGACTAATAATTGATCATTTAGGACAAACTATCACCGAATACTGAAGTACTCATTTATTTTGCAACTGTACTAACACGGCTATTTCTACTTAATTAATATATTTGACATATTTAAATTAGCATACTTTCCAGTTACATCTAACCATCTCTTGGAATATCTGACCCACAGCTAATTATTTCCTAACGGTGCATCCTGTAACTAGCAACCAGACCAAGAAAAAACGTCTGGCGACTCCAGGTATAAACACCTTATGGCTAATGGCCTGTATATGGTTGATAAGTGGAGCAAGGAAAAAAGCCTAATGGAGGTATGGAGTTAAAGCTGTGTGCAGTCCCGTTCCCAATGTATGGCGATCGGCTACAGATGCAACAGCTACACGGATGGAGTGGATACTCACGATGGTCCGTCCCCTCTGCTCCCGGCTGAACGTTCTCCGTTCTTCTATCTATCTTCTTGTAACTAGCAACCAAACTGTTATCTAACAACAGTTTGGGTAATTAATTTAGTTTGTGTTCCGCTGAGGAGTATTTCCTAAACATGTATTCTTTCTTAAGCAGAGATAACTGGAGTCCTTGCCTTAGGCTCCTTCAAATTAAGTAAGAGATTTAAAGTGAAAAACATAACCTTTAACACCTATTTCATGACCTATAAATTACTGCTGACATCAACAATTGTTAATAAGAAGAAATATTTGAATAGAGAAGTAATAAATTCTATAGTTAATTTTTGGAGTTTGGGCCATCTCTCTAAACAAAAGCAACTCAACACTTGGTTCAGTTTTGTGGTCCCGGTGCCGGAGGATTAATGCTGCGGGGGGACCGATCCGGAAGCATGGCCCCTACGCAGTGCGACTGCGGCAGACTGTCTTCAGTGCAGCAGTGTTTTGCATTTTCGGCCGTGATTCCAGAGATTGTGAATCTCACTACATCTGTAGGCATCAATGACAAATATGTCACAGAAACACACAAAGCGCAAAACTTATTTTTCACTTTGAGCATGTGAGTTTAATGGGCTCTTTGCTCACATTTGTGGTTGATTAAACTGTGTTGCACTATATTATCTTCTTTCTCTTGTATATGATCTGCAAGAGTTCCTGTTACATTCATCAGATCCAGATTCTTATTTACACAAATGCCTGAAAATCACCTACATCACGTGAGTGAGCAATCACTCGTTTATATCTAATTGACTTTTGCATTACACTTTGGCACTATGTCTGTATCTTTCTTTTACTTGCCTGAGGGGAGTTTTGCACTTTGAGTGTTTCTGTGACGTCCATCTCAGGTGTTGAGAAACACCTTCCATACCATCAGCTGCATCTCCCCATTGGTGATATTAATTTTTATATCATCACTGGATTCTTTATACGAGGTTTGGATTTGCGCTTCATTCCTGGTTCACATCAATGGAAAATACCAAACCAAGTAAGTGGCAGGATAAAGGGGAGATAAGACACTAAAACGTATCATCAACTGCAGGTTTTACAATGTTTACAAACACTTCCAGGATAAACTTTCAGATATGACTGAAAAATATGTAAACTCATTAGTTCAACATCAGACTGCCCATTTCAATGGCTACATGTGTAAATCAATGACACATAGCACCTTTGTGGCTACTGGATTCATCAAAATGCACAAAGCGGTTTAGCCCACACTACAGCTACGGAAATTATTGGTGACAACGTGGGCAAACCTTCTAATATGGTGAACTCATCCAGGCCATTAATAGTTAAAAAGCTAGTGGCATGAAGTGCATGCAGGGGCCATTGCCAAGATGATCAAACCCTTTCCCCTCTAGGGAACAGGTGAAAGATAAAGTGAAATGTTAATTATAAGACACCTGAAGGCATTCGGAAACCTGCAGATCACATCAAAGCACACTTCCTTTTCTTCTTTTCCTTTCATATTCACTGCAATTCTAAATCAAAGACCACACTTTTGAGGTGAACATATTTTGGGTGCTCTGAACAATGATAGAAATACAATAGCACAATTGTTGACGGTACAAGTTTACTATGGCGTATATGTCAAAATATTACCCAAATTGTGGTGTTTTGCCATGTGCATCTCGTTTGCATTCTTTCCAGACTTTATATAATGCCTTACTGCATGGGAAAGATCTAATTTGATATTAAACAAATAGTATGAGTACGTGCTTGTAGATGGAATTCAGGGTGGAATTGGGGTCATCTCACCATGGGTAATATTCTAATTTTAAATTGACGTTTGTCAAAATTAGTGGTGACATTAAAAGCATGCCATTGGTATTTTTCTCCTGATAATTATGCTGCATATTAATTTTTACGATACAAAAACTTGGTGGACGGTTTTAGTTATGGAAACACCAAGTTGTTATATGGGTACAAAGGTAAGATGACGATTTGGTATTAATTGCAATGATTTGCTAACGATGTATTAAATTAGAAACGTTGGCTTCTCTACCTATCATTGTATGTGTAGGTCAGAGCAGTAAGGTCCAAAAATGTTGTTACAGCAGCACGCAAGACAGAGAATAAACGCTCTGGGAGAAACATGTGTGAAACCATGGCTGCTGCTTTGTCCTTACTCTGGGTATTGTGAGAGGAAAGGTGGTAAAGTTGTGGATGGGAGACACATAAGCCCTGCATTTGCAAATCATACCTATACCTACTAAGGGTTAAAGGCCCAGGGAAGCCAGGTGCAGATCATCTGGCCTTGATTAACAGATTTTAAAAAGGCCAGGCAGGATCAGTTCTTCCCTCTCCCCTATTCCACCTAAGGCTTTTGTCCCGCTGCGTCCGGTGGCGCGCGCGGCCGCGTGCGCCTTCCTCACCAGCAGGGGTATCCTTCCGAGCTGGTCCCAGGCCCCCTTCGCTGCACGGCTCACAACGTGCTGTGACGCGTCAGCTGCCAGGGGATGCAAGAAAATTGCGATCCCGAGCGGTGACGCGTCACGTGGTGCGCTGATGAGCCTATCAGCGGCGGGAGCGGGAGCTGTCAGAGAGCTTCCTACACAAGGTAGGGGGATGGTGTGTGTGTGTGTGTGTGGACCGGGGGGAGGGATCAGCATGGAGAGGAGGGCATTTGTGGGAGGGGGGGAAGCTGCTTACCTTTCAACATACAGCCGGCAGCAGCTCCCTCCTGCAGCCCGGGAGACCGACCCCGCTGCAGAAACCCAGGGGAGGGGGGGAGGGGGGGTGGCATCAGACGGGAGCAGCAGAGGGCATGTGGAGTGGGGAAATAGCACGGCGAGCAGCAGAGGGCATGTGGAGGGGGGAGTAGCATGGAGAGCAGCAGAGGGCATGTGCGGGGTCCCTCCTGCAGCCCGGGAGACCTTCGCTGCAGCCCTCCGCTCAAACCACGCCCCCCGGCCGCCGCTCCCACTCCCTACAGACCGCATATAGCGGTCAAGTGCCTCTCCATGTGCCGCCTGTCTGCAGTGCGGGCGCGTGGTCTGAGGCAGCGGGGCCTTAGCCTAAGAGGGCTGGATGCAACAAACAGGCACTTGTCTGCAGCAGGTTTGTTTATGATACCTGAGTTTTATTGTTTGGTAAGTGGGGAAGCCACCCAAAGATAGCTGGAGAATTGTTGTCTAGTTAATGCTCAGATAGAGCAAGGATTTGTTTTTGATTCTTTTGTTTAACTTGATTTTTGTCTGTTAGAGTGCCAAGGAAAATAAGATTTAAACTAGACCTGGATTATCCTGTGATTGCAGTTTACCCTAAAAGACAGTGGAGTTTAAGGATCCCAGACAAGAACCCTTCAGCCAAAAAGGGTATTTTGTCACATTTGGTGGCGAATGTGGGCACCCACATTATATGTCTGAGGGTATAAAGCGACATCAAATTCACCATGGAGGAAGTTATCAAGGTATTGATCCAGTCTGCATCTGCACAGCGGCAGGCTACCGCTGCACAACAAGAAACTAATAAGGGCCGTTCTATACTGTTGGCGGCCGTGCCCGCTCGCGTGCACGTGCCACATGCTTTTCATGTGTATGCTGTGAGTGAAGGTACTGTGTGTGTGTGTGTGTGTTGTATTGTGATGGGTGGTGTGGTGTGTTGGGTGTGTTTTTTGTGGGTGTGGTGGTGTGTGTGTGTATGTGCGTTTGTGTCATTTGTGTTGTGTGTTAGTGTGTGGTCCGTGTGTTGTGTGTGTCGGGTGGTTGTGTTACGTGGTGTCCGTGGGGGTCTCACCGTGTGTGTTGTAAGTTTGTTGTATTGTGTGTGTCTGTGTGTGTGTGTGTGTGTGTGTTGTTGTGTCTGTGTGTGGTGTGTGTGTGTGTGTGTGTAGGTGTGTGTGTGTGTGTGTCGTGTGTGTGGTGTGTGTGTGTGTGTGTGTGTGTGTGTGTGTGTGTGTGTGTGTTGTGTGTGTGTGTTGTGTCTCTTGTTAGCTATAGGTATCATCTGTGTAATCTGTATTTATATTTATTGTAGGTGTACTCTTGTGTTCTGTATTTATGTTTGTTAGGAGTGGAAAAACCCCTAGAAGATAGCTAGTCATAATTGGTATAGTGTAATGCTCAGCTAGAGCAAGGATTTAGTTTGAATTCTTTTGTTTGTCTTGATTTTGTCTGCTGGAGTGACAAAGAAAAATAAGCACTTTAAACCAAAGCTGGATGGGTCCTGACGCTCTCTTACCCTAGAAAGACGTGGGTTTTAAGGATCCCGAACAGAACCCTTCAGCCAAAAAGGGTATTTTGTCACATTTGTGGCGAATGTGGGCACCCACATTATATGTCTGAGGTATAAAGACATCAATTCACCATGGAGGAAGTTATCAAGGTATTGATCCAGTCTGCATCTGCACAGCGGCGGGCTACCGCTGCACAACAAAAACTAATAAGGGCCGTTCTATACTGTTGGCGGCCGTGCCCGCTCGCGTGCACGGTGCCACATGCTTTTCTGTGTAATGGTGCTGAGTGAAGGTACTGTTGTGTGTGTGTGTGTGTGGTTTTTGTGTGTGTGTGTGTGTGTGTTGTGAGTGTAGTGTGATTGTGTGTAGTGTGGTGTGTGTGTGTTTGTGTGTGGTGTGTGTTTGTTGTGTGTGTGTGTGTATTATGTGTGTGTATGTGTTTGATCTGTGTAGAGATTTAATTATGAATTAATAATATTTCTAAATAAAAAAAATTTGTAATAAAAATTTTTTATTTTATTTAACTTTGGGCACATCCACAACACAACATGACACACTAACACACACAATACACACCATACACACACATACACACACATACACACACATACACACACGCACAAAACATATATACATACATACACACATACACACATACATACATTACAGCGCCGTTAGCAGCACGAAATCATTCATTTCTTCATCTTCTCCCTCGTCGGTCCACTCCAAGCTCCCTGCCGTGCGCGCGCGCGCGGCCCTATTATAGAATGGCTGATTCACCTCAGCCAACTAAAACTGCCGTGCGCGCGCACGGCATAGCGCGCGTCCGCACTATAGAACCAGCCTATCTTTACACAGCAGTGGGCTATCGCTGCCCAACAGTAAGCCACAGCTGCACAGCAAGAGACCAACAGGATACACACTGAGGCACTCAGAGGAACAGCAAGGTGCCATCCGTGAGCTGCAACAGGAGATCCAGGCTGTGTCTGAGAGGCAGGCGGGGATACTGATGGGAGATATTAAGGACCCAAGGCGATTTTGGCTAGTCATTACCTTCAAAAGATGACTGCAATAGAATAGATGATGTTGAGGCGTACCTTTTGGCATTTGAGTGCACAGTAGAAAGAGAGGTATGGCCCCATGCTGATTGGGCCAGTATACTGGCCCCGTTCCAGAGCATTAAACCTCAAAAGACCTACTATGACCTAGAACCGGCACAAGCCAGCGACTACAACAAGTTGAAGGATGAAATTCTGGCACGCCTGGGTGTGACTGCTGCAGTACTGGCTCAAAGATTCCACTTATGGTTGTATTCTCCTGACAAAAATACAAAAATACAAAAAACACAGCGCACGACGCTCATAGTGCATTAAATGATATTTTAGTAACCAGTAAGAAGGTAGTACTGTGCTGTACATTAAAAACAATTAAACAAGCATTTCAGGGTATTGTTACCCAAACCCAACGGACACTCGTGATGGTCCTCGTGGCTCTCTCCTTCTCACTCCAAAACAGCCTCGGTGTGGGCCTGGATAGTCTCCACTCCAGTCACTGTGTGCCCCCCCTGCCTCAGGGTAGGTCTTAAGCAGTCTCAATTTTTCGGTAACAGCTGCCCGGTAATTGCGCAATGCCGCTACCTGCACAGGTCCAGCTGGCAATCGAGCAGTAGAGCGCACGCTGTTTGGCGTCCTGCTCAAACACTTTCCTGGTCTATGACGTCATGCGATCGCGAGATTTCGCCGCGAGTCTGCAAATTACCGGACCGGTTCTCTGGGAGTGCTGTCTGTGGTGGCTCGCAAAGGTTTCAACTTTATTAGTAACATTTAAACGAACAAAAGCATAAAGGTGTCTCTAAAATAAGAAAAAAGAATTAGTACACACTTTAAATAACAGCTACATTCAGTACTAGTGGTGGTACAAACATATGACCACTGACATGATTTATTCGTGCTTCTTTTTCAAATAATCATGTCAGTGGTCATATGTTTGTACCACCACTAGTATCTGAATGTCTCTGTTTATTTAAAGTGTGTACTAATTCTTTTTTCTTTATTTTAGAGACACCATTTTGCTTTTGTTCGTTTAAATGTTTACTAATAAGTTGATTTTAGCTTTTTTTGTTAAGATTCATGTCTCGGTGCTATGGAGCGTTTGACTCCTCCCGGGGGGAAATTAAGCCCCAAGTTCGTAGATTGCCTGATTAATATCCTCATTGTGCCAAGTCGGTACATGGAGTATAATGTAGATGTTGCACTTTCCCTGATGAGACCATGTGGTCTCGAAACCGTGGATTAAGAACTGTAAACCTTTGCAGCCACCCACAAGACACACTCCCAGAGACCGTTCCGGTGATTTGCAGACTCGCGGCGAACTCTCTGCGATCGCATGACGTCATAAGACCAGGAAGTGTTTGCAGGACCCAAACACGTGCGTCTGCTGCTCGATTGGCCAGCTGGACCTGTGCAGTAGCGGCATTGCGCACATTATACGGGACTGCTGCTTACCGAAAAAACTTGAGACTGCTTACACTACCCTGAGGCAAGGGTCTGGCACACCAGTACTGGAGTGGAGACTATCCAGGCCCTACACCGAGGCTGTTTTTGGAGTGAAAGGAAGAGCACGACGACCATCACAGAGCGTCCGTTGGTGTTTGGGTAACAATAACCCTGAAATGCTTGTTTAATTTTGTTTTAATTGTACGCACATACTATACCATTCTTACTTGGTTACTAAAATTATCATTTAATGCACTATGAGCGTCGTGCGCTGTGTTTTTTGTATTTTTGTGTGCTTATAGGGGGGACCAGAGCCATCCCTGGTGTCACAGCTGCAGACGCTCCCGACATTTCATTTTATAATTAAGGTCACCTATTGATTATACATCACACTTATCACGTCACTTAAAGTATTGTAGTTGCGCACCTATACTTTGTTCACCTTTTTCACTATTCTCCTGACAAGGCTGCAAGATCCCAAATGTTTGAGCTCATACCCCTTGCCCGAAAGTGGCTTTAACCTGAGGTTAACTCGGCCAGCCACATTGTGGAGCTTTTAGTGATGGACCGCTTTCTACGGGGCCTTCCTGCTACCCTGCGTCGGTGGGTCAGTCAAAGCGACCGCCATGCAGCGGACCAGCTGATTGCTTTAGTAGAGAGATATGTTGCTGCAGGATAACTCCTACGCCCTGCTCCAGCTGAACAAACCCGCAATTCCACGGCCCAGGATCCCGCAAGACCTGGTAAGACTTTTCAGGGTTTAAGGGAAACTGGAGAGCAGCAGGGATATTACAAAGATCCCAGGTACACTACTCCAGGAGCCAGGGGCGCATTCAGATGCAACAGATCTGGAATAGGAATTTATTGGGGTCAGATAATGTTATAAAAGGTTTTAAATATAATGAGGTTGGTCATACAGTCAAGGACTGCTCATGTAAAAATGAACTCATGGAATGCAATGTGGGTGAAAAGATGGGACCATACTCATTTTGTGGATGTATTGGATCTACTAATAATGATGGTGGTAATAGTTTTCATTTGTGCTACAGTATGTGAAGGTGAATGGGAAAAGTCTAGAGCACTGCTTGATTCAGGAAGTATTGTCACCTTAGTATCAAAGCCTGTAATTCCTAATGAGAAAATAGATAATATACAGAAAATGGAAATTATTTCCATTCATGGTGATAAAAGGGAATATCCCACAGCTGAGGTAAATATTGGAACCCAGTATGGTACTCTAAATTACCAGGTGGGTTAGTACCCAGATTTGCCCATGATGTGATGCTCGGTACAGATTTCCCCAATTTTCCAGAGTTAGGCTGCGCTTATAGTGCCAGCGACAGCGTCACGACGTCGCGTCAAAACAAATGCATTGCCGCCGTCGCGTGCGCTTATAGTAAGGACGGCACGATGGAGCGAAGGTTTGGTCACGATCGCTGGAAGACATCTCAATTTGATTTTTCCAATGACCGTAGCCTGACATCGCCGTCACTGTCGCGTCGCCGGCACTATAAGCGTAGCCTTATGGTCATAAACAGAGAAGGCAGCCCAAGGCTCATTAGAAAAGGGTCAAACTAGTGAGGGACATGCATTTCCGTTTTCTGAGGATGATTTGGAGAGTGACCAGGGTTGTAATAGGGAAAAGAAACATAAAACTACTGCCCTTTGCCAGTTAGTAGGGACAACCCAGTTGACAGCAGTGAAGAGCCTAGTACTAGCACAGAGAAAAAGGATGATTTGTTGGATTTAGGAGTCAGTCCTGTTAATTTTAAGAGCGCCCAATGGGAAGAACCTACTCTAGTCGCTGCTAGAGATAATGTCCAGGTAGTGAATGGTGTTGCTACGCAGCCAGAAAATGTGTTACCTATTCCCTACTTTGAAGTGATAAATGACCTAATTTATAGAGTAGGAAAAAAGGACTCAGCCATCACTAATCAGTTACTGGTTCCCCAGGCTTTCTGTACTAAACCTTGCACATGGCCACATACTGGGAGGACATCTAGGAGTTGAGAAATCGAGAGAAAGAATCCTTTGGGGGTTTTACTAGCCTGGGGTGCTTGCTACAATAACAAACTATTGCTCCTCATGCCCTAACTGCCAAAGTGCAGCCCATATCAAGGCTTTCCGTAGCCCCCTAGTGCCCCTACCTATAATTGATGTAGCTTTTGAAAGGATAGCTATAAACTTGGTGGACCCTCTGGTAAAATCTGTTAGAGGGCATCGGTTTATACTGGTTGTTCAGGACTATGCAACCCGATATCCAGAGGCAATACCCCTACGTAATACCTCTGCAAAAACCATAGCAAAGGAGCTAAGTGGGTTCCTACAACTTTGCCACTACTTTAGCGCATACAGTATTGCTACAAAAAAACAAGTGATTTCTTTTCAAGAATTAGTTTTATTCAGAATGCATATGGGAAAGGATAATTTCCCTTTCAATGCATTAAAATTGATTTATAAGTATTTATGTTCCCATTTTACAATAACTATAAATGCATATTTTACTTGGCTATTAATATTATTTTACCAATCACCATCAAATGCTCAGTTTTTCACTTACAGGGAAATACTGGAATAAATTAATTTTGTGTGGCTGTCACTGGGGATTTTCTAATAATTGCCTCATTACTCAGCACACAATGTCACTGGAATCACTTCGGCATTTCTTACTGTACCTTGCTTTGGCAAACGTTTTTTTAGGCCAAGATTTCAAATTGATCACAATTTGAGGACAAAAAATCATTTTAAATGATAGACAACGTGTCACTTTGACTTTATTGCAAATCCCAGCTATGTGCTCTTTGCGACTGGATGTTTATTAAATCTTTAAAGCATTTATTTGTGAAGAAATGTGGGAGATCTCAACATCTTCTATTAATGGGGATTGGGATGAAGGATTTTCTTTCTCAGAGTAAGAAAAAGTAAAATTTTCAACAAATTATGAACAGTCTCTCACATAAATATGGAGAGTTGGCAACTATGCTCTATAAGTGGAGTTGTCCATTTGAGGGTTTGTATTTCTTCAAAATGGTGCTTTCAAAAATTCTGTAATATTTAAAAATATTACGATTTTTGTCATCATCTTCTTAACCTCTACAGTGCCTTTATGATGTACCACTTGGGCATGGGCCTTGCCATGCCAGAGGCCCCCTAAGAGGTGCCTTGTTTTCTAGGGGTTGATCGGGATGACCGCTCCAATGAAGGATGCCAGCTTGATTTAAACGGAAGTGGAGCTCCCTTCACTTTCGTTTCCAGCATCTGTGGCCTGATTGTGTCGACCCACAAGGGCGAAGGTCTGCTGGCTCCATGGTGTCATTGGCAATATAAAGGTTAATTCCCTTGAAAGTAATACGAAGTTAAGGTACATTGACTTCAGTATTGGTGCAATGAAAACGTGAACCAACGTTTGTGGTACAGTGGTTTTTAATATAGAGATATACAGTAGCCTCTCAGGCTGATCTTACCAAAGACCCATCACTGCTCACAACATTTAGTTTTTTTAGTTTTATATTTAACATACATTTAATTGAGACTTTATCATCATACAACACGGTTTACATTAGTCTAAATATAAAGCAACATAGTAATGCCTTAATTTTTAATGTAATAAAAAACATTTTTTTTTAACATCAGCAGTTTTTGCAAACTTTACACTTTTATATTAAAATGCCATTTGTCTCCAAACCCCAAACCTCACTAATTTTATGACCTTGGAAGTTGGATACTATCTCTGTAAATGACACTCAAACTCCGGCATGTCTGGGGAAGGAGTAGCTGAAATGTAAAGGCCCTAAAAGAACCTAATCTCTCTGACCCAAAGAGTTTATAGTCGTATTTCAGGTGTCTGCATTTCACTGTAAACTCCTGTATTGTACCTGTAGAATTCTAATGGCTTAGATAGATGGTAAAATAGATATACATATGTATATGAAAGCCAGAATCGGAAGCTGAGAGATTACAGATAAAGAAAGATTAATTTACATATCTATTTTAAACCCCTAAGGTGATGGTCATTAGCATTCTAATTGGCAATAAGCACTTGTAAATACCCAATATTTAGATAAGTGTCTAATGGCCCCCCAGGAGATTCCCATTTACAAGGTCAACAAAGTAAATAAAAGCTATTTATTTGAAGGATATTTTAGGTTGTTAGGAAGCCAAGTGTACTCAAATGTGTTACTATTCAGAAGATAGGATGGTGAAGAAAGCTGGCTGCGATACTAAAGTGCTCACATTTTCTAAAATTCAGTGTGGGGTAAAACCAGCAGTTTCCCCCAAGTACAGCTCAGCCCCGTTATAACGCGATCCGTTACAACGCGAATCCGCTTATAACGCGATGCAAACGTGGCTCCCATTTTTTGTATTTATGAATACTTTACAACACGATTATTGGTATCTTAAATACTTTATTGTACAATGCATATAATTGCACATTATTTCTAACGCGATCCGCTTATAGCGCGATGTGATTCTTTGGACCCCAAGCACAGCGTTATAAGGGGGTTGAGCTGTACACAGACATATGTTCTGTATATACCAGTCCTCATGGCCACCAACCAGTCAGGTGTTAACACTTTGAGGTCCAATTAATTTACATTAAATGCGCCAGTAGGTCTAATTTAATTTTCGGGAAAAACAAAATACAGCTTTTTTTTTTGCACACACACTGCACACTGCGCGCACACACACACAATGCGCGCGCACGCACGCACGCACACACAATGCACATGCGCGCACACACACTGTGCACGCACATGCACGCACACTGCGCGCACACGCACACACCGCGCGTGCACACACACACTGCGTGCGCACACACACACACTGCGCACGCGCACGCACACACTGCGCGCGATTGCACACACCGCACGCACACACACTGTGCACGCACACGCACACTGCACACACACTGCTCACACTCACTGCTCACAAACTCACTGCACACACACACACCACACTCACACCACACTCACAGCCCCCTCACCCCCTTACCTCACCCCCCTACCTCCGTGTTAGCTGCTGGGACTGCCTGCCGGGATCGGTGCAGGTCTGGGGGCGTATCACTGGGGGCGTGGGCAGATCGTGGGGGGATCGACACAGGACTGAGGGGGGTGGTCGGATCGGCGCAGGAGTGGGCGGAAGGGAGGGGGGCCCCATCAGTGTGGCTGCTGGGAAGAAGTGTTCGGGGGATGTGCTGCCGGCACCTCACCCTCCCTCCGCCCTCCACGCGATCGGACATTGGACCACGTGTGGAAAATAGTAGTGTAGGATATAGTCCAACATTGGACCGGAAAGGGTTAAGGATATCCCTGCTTCTGCACGGCTGGCTCATTCAGTGGCTCAGTCATTGAGTGAGCCACTGATTGAGCCACCTGTGTTGAAGCAGGGATATCCTTAACACCTCAATTGTTGTTGGCCCTTGAGGACTGGAGTTTGCTACCCCTGGTATATAGCATGGAAATATTTTCAACTCACCTTAACTGGGAGTTCCACAAAGCATTATGGGCCGTAAGTGAATAGACTACAAGATGCTTTACAGCTTTGCACCTCTTAGTAAATGTGGTACTGTCTACCTTCTATTTCTTTTTATCTGCTATAAAACTATGTAACTTAAGATTTGGCGAGTTGGGTAAGTACCTCATATTTATCGGATGATTCAATATTCTATTTTAGCAGTTAACTTCTGGTGTACATGTAAACATTTTTTAGATGTCCTATAAAAACTTTAAAACCCAAAATAATATGTGGCGAAAGAAAATAGCCTTGTCATTAACGGCACTGAAATCCACTCATGTTACAATATGCCGACATGTTTACTTCTCTATACCAAGAATTGGTACTGCTTGGCTCCTTACACAGTTTACCATGCAGCTTCCATATATCCATGGCAAAGCTTGAAAACTGTAAACACGACCAGAAGAGACTATAACATGGACTGAGTAGGCAATACAGTGGCTCGTCTAAAGCTTTTGCCTAATGGCAACATAACAGTGTCTTTGTACTACAATAATTCTGTCAGGGTGTCTGATGCAAGTATAAGAACATTTCCAGTCTGTGATTTCAGACAAGCCATTCAGTGAGTCACATATTCACTCATGTCATCATGCTCCTTGTGCTCGGATGGGAAATAGAATACAAATATAAATAAATCCCTGTGCTCGTGCTGACATTTCTGAGTTTACCAGCTGGACTTCTGAAAAAGGGGATTCCCCGTCCTTTCACAGGAAAGAGGCCAATCAGTTAATGTGCATTGCAAAGCCATCCAACCAAGGAAGAAGTCTAGTATAAAAACAGCCTCACAAATCCAAGTCCCTCTCATGACTTTTGACCCACACTCTATTAAGACTATTAGCCATTCATGAAAAACATATGTAAGAATTAGATTCAAATTGGCACAATATATTTTCAGCTATGAATTAGCTGGCAAAATAAGAAAAAAAAACTAATGAATTGGGTGCTAGCATTATAAAGAATAGAAAATTGGGAGAAGGAGCGGCTCAGTGAGTAAAACTCTGACTCTGTACACCAGCGGTGTGCAAACTGGGGGAGTTATAGAGGTCCCACGCCTTCCCTCATGCATTTAAATTAAATGCCGGCGGACAGCGCGAAGCCTCTATAATAAACTTACCTTCCCTTCCAGCGTTGCGTCGTCCTGGTAACTCGGCGTCAAATGATGCCGCGGGGTCACGTGACGTCATATGACCCCGCACATAATTTGATGCCAGAGTGGGGGGGTACACCCCCCTTCTAGGTATCTCGATTTCCCGCCTCAGGGTGACTAGAACAGCAATAGCCTTATGTCTCGAGATCTATTCATCCTTTAGGGCCATCTAGGTCGTGCTTTGCGATGTTACACTCCTCCTGACTACACCTAGCCTCCCTCCCTCATTAGCACTTGCTCTGGAAGCATACATATTATCTTTCAGTTTTGCTTCGCTGAAAGCCTGTCCTGGTGATCTCAGCAAGCGCCTCCAAATGTAACACTTGTCCGTCCCCCCCTCTGGGAGCTTTTGCTGCTACATGGAGTGTGGTGGTGCATACCTGCTAGCTCACAGTAGATCTGAGTCTCCCGCATGATTGTAGGGGATGTCAGAACAGGCTTCTGGGGTAATAACTGAATCGTACTCACGGTGACAGCACCTCTATCTCTTGCAGGCCCCAGGGATGTGGAGAGCAATCCCTGCAGGAAAACCTTCCCCTGATAGATTGCAGTTTCAAGCAGGAAGGTATAGTAAAACAGGAACACACTTTATTGCACAATACAGATTTTACAGCATTCACTGCAGCAGGCAGTTCTTAGGGCCTTCACCCTCAGGATATACCCTGGACCTTCACACCAAGTCAAGGGCATCTGAAGCAGTCCTAGCTCTTCCCTTACTCCCTGGTGAAGAGGAATAGTCTCCCACTCCACTCCCCTAAGGGAGGGAGTACAAATTAGCAGAGCCCTGCACAGTTATTCGGGTAGACCAGCCTCTCTCAAGGGTAGAGGCAAAACTGCTGAATTTGGTAGTGCAGCCCCTTAAGTACAGGAAAAGCAGGAACCAGGTCTGAGACCCTTATTGGACACAAGGCCTAGTTGCACCGTCTCCCCTGTGACTCACTGAAGCTGCTAGGGGTGGGGAAAACCCAGGATTAGTCCTGGCAGGCCTGCATTTACCAGGGCTTAATGCCAGGAGAAGGATAGACTGGTAGCCAGAAACCAGCCCTGGCTACATATATATACACTGTTTGTGTACTGTATATAAACACTGAAGGAGTGGCTCAGTGAGTAAAAGGGCCTATTCTAGTAGCTCCGAAGTTGTCATTGCCAAATCATGCATTTTAGCATGTTCAGAAGTCATGGAATGAAATGTGAGGGGAAAACCCTATTCTCTATTGGAAATTGCATGGTTTAAACCACGTCTCTAAAAAATAACAACCCAAATAGTTTAACAGCCAAAATACCCATATTGTACTAGCTTTTGAAGCAGAATAAGCTGAGGTTGTCCTACAGTAACTCCATCCAGAGTCTGACATATGGGTTTTGCTCTCTCATCAGAACCCATATTTCAGACTTTGGATGGGACTTGCAATACCAATCTCACTACCCTTGAGGTGGCGTGAACATTTAAAAAAAAAAGTTTTTGGAAGCGGTTTTTATAACGGAGCTACGTAAATTGTAGTTTTTTTTGGTTTTTTTTAAATGCGAGTTGAAGGCATTTTTGACAAACTGACCGGATTGGCAGAGCCAGAGGGAAAACGCATCTAAAAAAAGCATTTTCCAAACTAATTGGACATGCGAGAAAGGCTGAGAGAATAGCAAAGAATGCAAATCCAATCGGAAAGGGCTCTTTAGACATGGATTGACACAAGTCGCAGTTACGTAAATAGTCCGTTTGACTGAAAACAACGACACTGGCTTTGAAGCAGGGGAACCTGGTTCAACTCCCAGTGTCAGCTCCTTGTGACCTTGAGCAAGTCACTTTATCTTCCTGTGCCTCAGGCACCAAAAACATAGCTTGCAAATTCTATGGGGCAGGGACTTGTGCTATGCAAGAACAAACAGCAATTATTATTATATGTATAAAGGTACACTTACATAAACATAAACATCTGTATATATGTATATATTTATATTATGCAGAATAAAGCACAGAACAGTGCGTACTGTGACTTTGTTTATTCAAAAAGAATTAGAGTCAAAGGCATTAAGTCCATATGCAAATTGATGTTCTTTCTTTTTCAGTTTCCAAGTACTGTTCTGCTGCCTCAAGGTCACAGGCAGATCTGTCTCTTCTGAAGATGTAAAGTTTGGAAAATGCGTTGGTTGTTCAGTAAGAATTTAAGGTCACTGAACATGAGGACAAGGACTCCACTATTCAGCACAACATATCAAACTGACTCTTTCATTCTATTTCACTCATTTATTTTGTTATGAAAGAACTCGGAATTCCCTCTTTATTTGAAGCCTAAGTGCTTTATAAGACATGAAATTAAGATATTGCCTAAGGCAAAAGGTTGCATGGTGTAAGCAGTAAACAATACAGGGCACATTAAAACCTGTTTCCAGCAATCACTATAATTAAAAATATATTAACCTTTTTGCTCCAAAGATGACTGTAAACCATGTTGCTTCTCAACATGACAACTGAAGGCTAAAAGTGGCATGATTTACTGTACTGTAACCAATAATATTTTTTCCTAAACAATCCAGTTAAAACAGGACAAAGGACAGAATAAAATGTACTTTCAGCTATGTAAACATTTTAACATATACAGGCATACCCCAGTTTAAGGACACTCACTTTAAGTATACTCGCGAGTAAGTACATATCGCTCAATAGGAAAACGGCAGCTCGCGCATGCGCCTGTCAGCATGTCCTGAACAGCAATACCGGCTCCCTACCTGTACCGAAGCTGTGCGCAAGCGGGGAAACTATAGAGCCTGTTACACACGCGTTATTTACATCAGTTATGCATGTATATGACGATTGCCGTACAGTTCATGCATCAATAAGTAGGGAAAAGGTAGTACTTCAACTATAAGTACATTTTCGCTTTACATACATGCTCCGGTCCCATTGCGTACGTTATTGCGGGGTATGCCTGTACTAAAGGTACGGTCACAACCCATTATATGAAAAAAAAATGGCCAATTCCAAATACTACTCTATCTTTTGTGCCCCAGCAAAGAAAATCAGACTGTAATGACTAAAAACTTGTAGTTTTAAAGATTAACACTTTTTCATGAAGATTTCACCCGCACTGTTTTTTTTTAGTTCTCCCTCCCAAGTGAGGGTAATCAGACTGGAATAAAAGTTTCATCTCATTCTGTTCTGCCACATTGTTCTATCCCAGGTGGTCAGAAATTTTTTAAAGGGCGTTACCACGTCTGTTTTTTGGTTCATTTCCCGATTGATTGGGGGATTGAATTAGGGGTGCTTGGAGTTCCCTCAATCCTGGCTGATAAAACTCACTTTCCATTTCACATACAAAGGAAATAAGCATTACCAGGAATTGGGACAGTGATACTGTACCTACATAATAACTACAATATAAAGACACCAAATGAAATACAGTAATTTAGAGAAGAAATCCCTTTTGATTGCATTGTATTCTATTTTTTCGCTATTTTATGCTAAGCAGGCTCTTTTTTGTTGTTGCTATATTTGCTATATATGCTCCAAATGCACCTTTGTATGAGCACACATGAGATACCTGGAATATATGCTAATTTGGATATGCTAAGTATATTTAAATAACATAATTGATCATGTATCCCATGTATCTCTCTTTCTCTCCCGTTTGGATTGTATTCAATGCCAGATTTTAAATTCGCATTTATCCCAGGTCTCTCTTGGTCTCTCTCTGTCTCACCAAATTTCAGGTTTTGGACAAACTTGCAAAAGTTTGTTGAAGCGAACACTATTGACGAATGTACATGCGTCTGCAGAACTTTTTTTTATAACCAAACTAGCAGAATTACACCGCATTGCTTGTGAGGATCCAAAGTGTAGGGAGAATTCAAAATATTTTTTATTATAATGTATAATATCCCCATCACCTGTGTAACCCCTACATCTCCCCCATCAACTATGTGACCTCTATATACCCCCCTCCCAAACCTGTCTGTACACTGATCTTGCCCCCCCCCCCCCACCCTCCCTATAACAATGCCCTCTCCTTCTTTCTCACTGTCCTGGGACGGCCATCTCCTCCACAGCCTACTATCCACCATTTCTCTAAGCAAATGAGCCACTGGGTGTTGTACCTGGTAGGCTATATGTCTGGCACGCTCACATCATACTGGTGAAATCGTGAGTTACAGACATCTTGTACAGCTGGACCGTTGTACGAAACATACCTAAAACAGATAGATAGATTAGATAGATTAGATAGACAGATAGATTAGATAGACGGATAGATAGATTAGATAGATAGATAGATAGCTACAATATGGGCCAAACATACCAGAACCAACGCTCTTCCTTTTGATCCTATTAGAAAGCATGCCAAGTTTGGTGGCTCTAGGATTACGCGTGTGAATTTGTATAGCCAGACAAACAAACTTTCTGAATTACACTATAGATGTTCGAATAACATTTTGCAGATTTGTGAAGAAATAGAAACGTTTGTATGAAAATTCATGGGCCGAGCTTTGACACTTATGCTCAGCTCAACTCCTGATTAGATATTCATCTTCATCTTCACCAATTTTAGCAAACTCTACAATTCAATATGCTGTTTTGTTCTCCAATGCAACAACAACACACATCACTGTGAAATGCTCAAAGAACTAGATTGGTCATCACTTGAGTCTAGGCGCAAAGTTCATCTTTCCTGTCTCACCTTCAAATACATTCTGGGCAAGGTACTCACCTATCTGAACAAGCTCCTCACCCCTACCACATGCAGCACTTATCACCTGAGATTTGACTCTAAAAGATGGTTCATGGTCCCAAGGCTCAACATAGTATCCGGCCGTTCCTCCTCCTTCTCTTATCGTGCACTCCAAAACTAGAACAATCTACTCTCACAGGTGCCACCAGTCTAAGTTCTTTCAAAGTCTGTAACAGTTACATACGCCTACAATATATATTATCTCTAACTGTGCATGCAATGTCTTGTATATAATGTATACCCTGTTCACTTTTGTAACTTTGTATTTGTTACTATGTATTATTTGTCATCATAAATCTATGCCCAGGACATACTTGAAAACGAGAGGTAGCTCTCAATGTATTACTTCCTGGCAATTTCTTTTTATAAATACATTAATATCCTAATATTTTTGAGAGAACAATAGGGCGTATGGCAACATCACTGCAGATGAGTCTAAAAAAGACCTTAATACAATTTGCTACAAAGTGCACAGTTATACTGTAAGTTGTATTCTGAAATGTGTTTGCTTTACCAAGAGGTAGTGTGTAAGGAACATTAAGATGTTTGGGTCTTAGTCACTCATCTTTGGATCATTATACATGGCCCATCATGGCATGCTATCAATGTTTTTTTAATTTATTTTTGTATTAATTATTCAGCCAGATTGTTGTGAGTTCTTACAATTTTTTATTTAGAGAAACACTTCCCAGCCTCGAGTTATTAATGCTACTGCTTATATGAAATGAATATTAGTGCAGCAGTCCAACAGGCTGAAAAAACTCTTGGAATTTAGCAATCAATGAATTCTGAAAGGTCCCCTAACTTCTTTAGTGCCCGATAAATGTGTTGAGAATGTGAGTACTGGAAGGGTGAATGGACATCAACAAGCTTTGTTACTAAGGGTGAATGCCAGAAGTGAAGTGTGCCAAGGTACAAACATCATGTATGTTCACATATTTAAATGGACATGATTGCATTTGGAAAGAAACAGTGTTTAAATGCCTTACAAGTAAAGCACAATGCAGTACAATACGTAGAAAATACAAAACATACCTCTGAACGATGTCTCTACATTGCCATCTAATGGGTCCTATCCACACTGACAGCTGTGTGCAGTGAGTCTGTCTACCAAGGTCAAGACGTGCTAGAATTTGCTTTTTACTGTTAAGTACAAGGGTACTTACTATACAGTGTTTCATCTGAATCACCTCTGTGTACATTTGGATTGAAGTGCAGTTTGAGTTCTGCTTTACTGAACTCACATTTGCAAAACCGGTAAAACTCAAATTAGGAAACAGCTGTTAAAAAATGGTAGGATAAGTTGTTACATTGACTGACTTATCAGTGAATATAAAAAGCACACTTTCCTTTAAAAATCAGTAGAGTTGGGTCAGGTTGGAGGAGGGGAACAATTTGAATGAGCTACAGTACCTTGGATGGAAGAGGAAATAGTAGGTGGGAGGATGCGCTTATAAATATGAAATAATAAATCTCCACTGGGGGGGGGGGGGGTGGTGTGTGTGTGTGTGGTGTGTGTGTGTGTGTGTGTGTGTGTGTGTGTGTGTGTGTGTGTGTGTGTGTGTGTGTGTGTGTGTGTGTCAGACAGTGAATCCCAGTGCCTCTCCACCGAGCCACCAACAAATGGGAAAATAAATATTCACAGTGAAAATTAAATCTGTAAAACAAAGGAGACTTTTGGTTACATAATTTGATCAAATAATGATAAGCCTGCTAACCACACCAAGGTACGTCTCAGTAGCAGGTCTCTATGCTAAATGTATACTAATGCTTTTAACTGCACTACGTTACATAAGCTTATGCTGAGTATATTAACCCCTTCAGGGTATATATATAATTATATATATAATATATATATCCTGCACTCCAGTGGTGGAGTAGTAATAGCTGGTGCTAAGGTCATAAAAATACGTGAAAGGTAAAGAGACAAAAGCACTCAGCAGTTCAGCTCAGTAATGAAAAAATGTATTAAAGTACACAAATACTTGCACAAAAAGTCCAACGTTTCGATCCCGGAGAGAGATCTTTATCTTATACATACATACATACATACAAACATACATACATACATACAGTAATGGACTTGCGTTTTTTGCCACCAGTAGGCTCGGGGGTGGTCCTGTGTCATAGCGTAGTGACATCATGAAGCCACGGCGTCATGGCAAAACGCCATCATGTGACGTTGTGGCGTCATTTGCCAATGAGTCGCCATGATGACGCAATGCTACAGCAGGGGGCCCGTCCGGAAAAGGTAAGACTCACACACACACAATTCCTCCCCAAAAACTTGCCGCCCCCAAAAAATAGTTTTTCTAGGCCAGCGGTGTGGAAACTGGGGGGTGCGAGATTAAAAGTTGGGGGGGGGGTGGGGTTTACAGAGGCACTGCATGCTTCATGGAGGTACTTAAATTAAGTGCCGGGGAAGCGGGGAAGGCCTCTGTAACCTGCACTTACCGTGTTTCAGCAGGCATCTGGAGTCGCGTCGCCATGGCAATGAGGCATCAAATGACATTGCGGGATCATGTGCCGTCACGTTGCTATAGCAACATGACATCATGACTCCCAGATGCCGGGAACCATGGTAAGGAGGAGGGAGGGTGGCGCGCGGAGAGCAGGTCAGCCTTATAAGAAATCCACAACTGTAT
The DNA here is from genome assembly GCA_036426205.1 of Ascaphus truei. Classification (NCBI taxonomy): domain Eukaryota; kingdom Metazoa; phylum Chordata; class Amphibia; order Anura; family Ascaphidae; genus Ascaphus; species Ascaphus truei. The sequence goes on along the minus strand of CM071567.1, from coordinate 168,714,737 downwards.
ATATATATATATATATTGTCGGCAACGGTTCTCCCTGAAAGCTGCATAAGCCTCCTGCTTTTACACCATATCAACTAGGACAGCAGTGCTCAAACTGGGGGGCACGAACCCCAGGGGGGGGGCAAGACTGAGTGCTGGGGGGCGCAGGGTTTACAGAGGCCCCACACGCTTCTTGAATTAAGTGCCAGGGGAGCTGCAGTGCCTCTGAAAACCTTACTTACCTTGGCTCTGGCGGCTTCTAACATGGGTCGTCATGGCAACGCGGCATCAAATGACGCTGCAAGGTTTTGTGACGTCACATTGCTATGGCAACGTGACGTCATGACGCCGGAGCCGACCCCGGAGCGGGGGTGAGGGGGCCGCAGAGGTGAGGGGACCGCCGGCAGGGGCGCAGGGAAAAAAGTTTGCACCCCCTGATCTAGGAGGACATTTTTTATTCCCCCACCCTATAAATTTGGTCCTTTTCCCTTTTGTGGCACATTTTGTAGGACTTTAATATCATTGAGACTATTTTATCTTGCTGTATTTATGCATTTGTGACAATCATAATTATTTTCTTGGTACTGTATTTGTATTCACTGTTAACTTTATTATTGACAGTAATTTTTTGCTGGTATATTTAATATACACTTGCTTATTTTGTTTATACTGTACACAGTCACAATATTTTTTATTTGCGCTACGTTAGATATATAATATAATAAATTAATATTATATAATTAAACATGTTAAACATTAAAAATATTATAATATATTATTTTAACATATGTGTACACACTCGTACAGATAGGTAAATTGATAGATAAATACAGATTGCATTTTTTATTTTATTTTTGTGATTGAAATGGCATATTCCTGCTTTAACCCAAAACCACAGCATCAGGGCTAATTGAGCATTGTTTTCAAAAATATTATTAAACTCATTGTCACTACCAGTTTTGAAAACATTTTTAGCTAGACTGGTTCCAGTTATAAATTAAAAATCAACATAATCTATGCATGTGTTTATTTAGATGGTAATTCAATCAACCCTATTCAAGTCAATTGGGGGCAGAGTACATTGTTTTACCACTTTAGTGTTTAGGTAAGACTTAGTTAACTCTTGGTGATTTACGTATTAAACTGTTATATTGAATACATATCTGTTAGTATATTACGTTGCTTTGTAACTAACTTGCCTAGCTTGAAACAACAATTGGTAGAGAGAAACGGAGTTCTCTGTGTCAGTGCTCAAGCTTCATATGATAGCATCCTTGGAAATAAAAAACACTTGTAGTGGACAGAAACCATATAGATAGAGGTGAGTACCACTGTGTTGGTGTGTATATATGTATACTCAAAGGTGGGGAGTCAATAATCAATGTGTCCTGGGGATAGACAGGAATAGAATGTATATGAACACACACCTATCAAAACTCCCTAGAGTCACAGACAGCGTTGACAAAGTGCTGATGTGCGAAATGTGTCCGAGCTGCACATGTACTGTATCTTCCTCTGGTGTCGCTGGATCAATAAAGGATATTTTTACCAATATCAGGTTTGTAGCCCCATTTCACTTGTTCTCATAGTGAGCTGCTTTTTCCTCCTTTGGATTGTGCTGCCTAGCTGGAAACAAGTTGTGATTTGGAGAGTTTAATTAGGACAGGGGTGGGAAAATCCAGTCTTCAAGGGCCGCCAACAGGTTAGGTCTTCAGTATATCCCTGCTTCAGCACAGGTGGCTCAATCAGTGGCTCAGCTGAAGCAGTGATATTCTGAAAACCTGATCTGTGGGTCACCCTTGAGAACTGGAGTTGCCCCCCCCCCCTGAATTAGGAGGAGTTGGGCAGGATTTCCTTATGCATGTGTACTCAGTATTTTTCATTCTTGCAAAAAATGTTCCAAACGACATTCTTCATTGGAACTTAATTTACTCATATCCTACATCAATCTAAATTACTTCCATGCTGAAGGACAGTGCTAAATTGAAACACAAAACAAACAATCTCTTTCCTTTTAGGGGATTAGCCAATTTAATTTGCCTTAATCCTTTGCTTCATTGACATAAATACTCTAATTTATTTTGGACTTGATTCGTCTTTATTAGTTGTCTTTGTTTTTCGGGTTTGGAGCTGCCTATAGTTATATTTGTAAATGTGCTTAAACTGAGCTTTGGCTTCAGAAACACTACGGGGATGATGTATTAGGGAAAATTTGGAGCAAAATTTACACAAAGTATGTCTCCTTCAAGCTTTGTACCTTTTGGGAGTGTGAATCAGAGTAGTTACATGATGTCCAGATTACAATGAGATGTATCAAACACAGCATCTCTATGTGTCAATTTCTTTTATTTTGTACTTTGTACTAAAAATCCACCAGGTCTGATATGGCATAAAATTTCAGGCTCCCAATTTTAGTCACATGTAGGAAACAATTTCTGCCATTTGATGCAAATGTAAGCAGAAAATGTATCAAAATAAACTTCTACCCATGCTTCATTAAGTTGATAACTCTCCTCTACAAATGTAAGCTTTTTTTGACTGTGGAATCTAACGCTGTTAGTAAGGCATTCGGTTTTCAGAAAGAGAGAGCATGTTACCATAATGATCATGCTCGCCAATAGCTTTCCCAGGGCCCATGACTGAATAACTGACCATATACCTGGTTTGCTGAGCAGTGGGCAGGAGGGGGGAGATGGAAGGCCAATCAGCTGAGCAAGACGTGGGGGAAGAGGGTCATTGGTCTGTTTGTTAAAGGGCCGGGGGACATCTGAAGAGTGGGCGAGGGTGAGCGTGGTGGAGAGAGGGGTCCATCTGGTCGACCGACCTGAAGTTGGGCCCACTTCTGAGATCGGCCTAGCTCCCCTTGCCGGTGGACCAGGGACAACCTGGCTCTCCTCCTTCCCTCTCGTCTGTGGCCCTGTTAATGACCAATAATAATGATCATGATTATTATAACATTAAATCTGCAGACCAAGCAATATAATACATGTGTTTTTTTTTTTATAAATCAGTTCTGTACTATGAGACAATACTTGTAGCATTTTTTTTAAAGAGCTATGAATGACATTTTTAATGTATTATAATGTAACTAGCATTTTTTTTGTTTTTATAGCAAGCATTTACAAAGCCACACCCCCTTCCTCTTCTGAAACAGGCTCTGGCACACCCCTTTTTGAGCCCTGCCTTCTCTCTAGCAGTGAACCAAGTGTATCTAGTGACTGTAAGCGCTATGTACATTAATGGCGCTATATAAATAAAGACATACAATACAATACTGCCTGGTCATATGATCTTCCCCACAAAACTTTGCATCTTTGGTCTTCTTCTGCTGCACTGACAGCCATTTAGTGAACCGCAGAGCCGAATCTTCGCCTTATCACATTATCATTGTGTGGATTGTATAGATGCACATATTAAAGGGAACATTTATTTTTATTTTTTTAACAGCAGCTCGAACTGCTGCTTTTAAAGGGAATAACTTTTGTATTATATTACCCTGGTAATAAGTAGAAATTGTACAGTTGATAGTACGTAGATCAATAAAAGCATGCAAACACCTTTTGCCATTTTGCACTTCCTTTTGTCATTCCCAGATTTCTTAAATTCATCAGAAAATGCATAGCTTTGTAATTCATGTTAATGCCATTGGGCGGTTTGCCAGTGACCATCACTTTTTACTTCCGTCATCCTACTTTCATTTGTAGAAGGGTAAGGGAAATAAGTTAAACTGTCAGATTATGTATACAAATGTTCATAGTATTTGTAAAATATCTATTGAAATCCAATAACAGGAATAAAGTAGAAATACTTTCTGGATTCAAGCATTTAACACCTTCTCTTACTATCAATTCTATCTCCAATCTCACAGTTGTTTCAAATACATTTTGATTATTTTTTATCTCATTCTCACAGTGTCTTGTTTCAAATGTTCCTCCTATTCAGTAATGTATTTCTAAGGCAGATTTAGCAACACACATGGCAGTGGAGCTTGGCAATGAAGAGGGTACGTTTGGTTTATTTTAAGTTTACCAAGTTACCAATATATCTTGAACATTATAGCTTTCTGTATATATGTTTTAAGCCAATGTTTCGCAATGTTCTCCTTGGGGCACCTTAGCCAGACCAGATTTAATAAACAATTGAATACTTATCAAGCACAGATTTATACTTATAATATATGTGAATGTGTGATTAGCTGGTTATTTCTTAAATATAATGTCACTGGGGTGTCCTGAAGAGTGGGTTGATAAATACAGCGGGATCCATTTATTTTTTTACCAACAAGCAAATATATAGAGACAGGCTTAAAGGTAAGTCAAACATGGGAAAATATTGCTTTGCCGTTAATTAATTAAAGCTGCAGACCAAGCAATATCCTACATGTATCCTACATGTGAGGTGTGTACTACAGGCCTCCCACCTCATAAAGTAGAGTACGTACAGTACAGTACATGACTAGTGTAGAATTAAAAAGCAACAGTAGTGATTGATTCTCAGAATATCCAGAATTGTTATGCAAGCCCATGTCGATAACCGAAAAATAAATAAATATATTTTTAAAACTTGAACTACTAATTGAATGGGAAGTCATACATGCATGCGCAGAAATGTGATGCCACGCTCGGGAAGATTAAAGCCAGAAAGACATTCATTACAAATGAATGGTTTGGGAGGGGTGTCGATAAGAAGTTGAAATACTTTAGACTTGTGTGTGCGGGAGGTAGGGGGAGAGCGCTGTATGCTGGATTACTAGTTCAAAGGAACTTTTTCAACAGGTCATCATAATGTTTTGATCCCCATACCCCCATATAAAAATCACAGTATGCCATCCACCTCATAAAGTACTTACAGTACAGTACATGACTAGTGTAGAATTAAAAAGCAACAGTAGTGATTGATTCTCAGAATATCCAGAATTGTTATGCAAGCCCATGTCGTTAAACAAAAAAAAAAAAATTAAACTTGAACTTCTAATTGAATTGGAAGTCATACACTCATGCCCAGGAATTTGATGCCACACTCCGGAAGATTCAAGCCAGAAAGCCATCCATTACAAATGAATGGTGTGGGAGAGGTGTAGATAAGAAATTGAAATACTTTAGCCTTGTGTGTGTGCAGGGGGGAGGGGGAGAGTGCTGTATGATGGATTATCAGTTCAAATAAATATTTTAAAAAGGTCATCATAATGTTTAATGCACAGAAATGTGATACTGTAACACGCCTATGCGTTTCAACAATGATCCAATGAGACATACACGCATGCGCATAAAATAAAAACAGTATAAAAAGAACAGCAAGCCTAGTAAAAGTATTGATTAATAAATAATACATATAGAAATGTGATAATATTATTTTCGGACGAAGACGCAACGTTATATTTTTGTAATTCTGTACTTCTTCTCCCTACTACTACTGTATACAGTATGAACTCAGAACGTTAATTAATCTCTGCTTCAAATATAAATCTTCCAATTTACAGAACAATTACTGTGCGCGCACACACAGACTTGCAGACATGTACGGCTGTACTGTAGGTTGAATTGCTATTAGACTTTTAAGGCAACAGCTCGCGAACACCCACCTGAGTTTCTAGACGGTATTGCAGTATTGCAGACAACGCTAAAAAAGTGAGCGCTAAAATAACGAAAAACCGTTCGGAAAAATAAGAAAACAGAGTGCGTCTGGCCACAGATATCAGAGCGGCGCGGCATAGGCTGATTTAGAATAAAGGCTGGCGCAGCTGTTTGAGAAAATACCTGAAGCATTTAAAAAAAAACACACACACAACTCTGACATGACATGTTTAATGTAATGTAAGAAGCATTTTTTGTTTCTATAGCAACCATTTACATCCCCTTCCTCTTCTGAAACAGGCTCTGTCTGGCACACCCTTTTTTGAGCCCTGCCCCCTCTCTAGCAGTGCACCAATTGTACCTAGTGACTGCCTGGTCACATGATCTTCTCAACAGAACTTTGCATCTTTTGTCCTCTTCTGCTACAGCCATTTAGTAAACCCCTGAGCCAAATCTTCGCCTATCATTCACAGGAGAATGGATCGATCAGCAATTTATCTAACTGCTTATCATTGTGTGGAATGTATTGATTGACATATTAAAGGGGAAAAAATAACAAAAAACGGCAGCTTGGACTGCTGCTTTAATATATTGCAAATGACAAGGAATACTTTTTAATACTTTTAGTTACTACTATCGTACATTTCTAACTCAAACACATATAGGGTATATGCATTTATAACAGTGTAACATACTCTATTAGTCTATTGAGTAAAATGATGCGTCTCTGTCAGGGTTTACCATTATTTTCAATTGGGTTTGTGTTATGGCAAATATTTGTATCTAAAATATGTGCTGGGGATATTTTGAAATATGAATACTTCCCTGGGTGATTTACTCTGTACTATGTTCTTCCATGTATTTGGAGCAGTGTCACTGCTGGCAGCCTATTGAATATGAGTTTACCTCCTATTTCCTATCTCCTATAACGAATTTGGCTACCCCCAAATGAGACGTGTTCTGCTGCTCCAAGGACCGCCTTTCCTTATCCTTAGTATGTCATCTCATATTACTTATTTTCAATTGTAAAACAAGGACATTTGCTTCCAAAACGACATAGTTATCATTGTAAAACCTTTATTGCTACAGTGTCTGAATTGCATCTTAATCCAAGAAAGAAATGGATTATTAGGAATTACTTTTCCTTAACTGCCTGTGTATATTTGTTCGCCGTTAGGGTCGATCACGTGTCTTATGACTTAGCACCGCCTTGCTAAATATATGCCATAGTGATTGCATACTATACAATGCTGTAAAAAAAAAAATATTGCTTTTTCATTTTATTTTTTCATTTACACAAAGGAACACTGACATCAAGGGATTCTCATTACTTTTAAATACTGGGATATGTGATTAACTTAATAAGATACTGTACCAGTTTACATTTAAAAAAATCTAATTTCTTGGGCTGTTAATTCAAAATCCGTTCCGCGTTGTAAAATCCATTGACGGATTGTTCTAGTTTCAATCCGCACAGATTAATGCAAAACCTCCATTGGATACAATCCGGACGGGTATTTAAGAATCCAATACACGCATTCCACAATCCGTTGCCGGATTCTTCAAAATCCGACCGCAGATTATTAATCCGCCATGTGGATTGTCGGTAAAATAAAATAAAACCTGAAAAAAGCAGATCGCCCTTTTTGAGGCTGATCTGTGGAAATCGGCGGACGAAAGGAACCCGGCTGATTCGAGGCGGATCCAAATCCATAAAAAAAAATGTGCCCTATACTACTGTATTTACATGCAAACCTTCCATCTCAGCTGTCTGGTGCCTGACATGACATCTCCCAGACAATGTTCATATTGTACAACCGCCAAAAAGGCAACAGAAGTTAAATAATTTCCCAGATCATTCAAATAGCTGCTAGCTTTTAGCTTTCTAGCATTCATCTTACATATAGTATGTCACATAACCCTGGCAGGCCAGACTAGCTTTGTCACATATGTATGTGTAGCCCTTTTTGTGAACGTCTGAACTAAGGGACTACGGTGCATAAACCTGTGGCTTCAGGAGCTCTGAACCTCCGCATATTGGGAGCCTGGGGGTATACCTTTATCACTTGTGGTGCAGCGCCTCCACTTACCCAGGATCCCCATTATAGAGATTATACCCTGAGCAAGAACCTAACAACAGCAGTATGCAACAGCAACCTTTTTATATCACACAATAACAAATGATATGCAGACTTATCATATAACATTTACATACACACACACAACGTGGCTCGGCCACACCTTATTGGAATAGTGTCCTGTACATAAGCAACTCTGCCGCTCTCCTTAGGAGTATGTCTCATAACCAGTAAAGTATGGTACCATATGCAATTCTCTTAGGAAACCCAATTAGTTAGTGGGAGGCGGGATCAGCGCCTGGTGACCGGTGTAGGTGCACGTGTAGACAAGGATACCTTCCGGTCACTACGATGACCTTGACGCTCCACAGGGCCCCAGTGATAATCCAGCCTTGCGCCGTCTCTCCCTTCTGCAGCACCATCAGACGGGGAAATCCAAGATGGCGGCCGCAACTCCGCAGCTCCGCATATGAACCTCACTAAAGGGAAACGTCCCTGACGACTATGGGCGTCCTTACAAATACAGCACCCTACGATGGCGGGGGAAAGACTTCTGGGGCTGTGGGCATACCCTACCTAAGCAGACGGGTCACTGACCCTCTGCTCTCGCACCCGAGGTTCCGACAACCTCCTCCTTCACCTCCCTCGCTGCTCTGCCCCACCGCCCACACGCATCCGGTTCCTGCATACACAGTCTCGCATCCCATTGGTCCTCAGCCTCAGCTGACCTTCTCACCATCAGAGTTCATAGTTCAACCCCTTCCAAGTCTCTTACTTAATATTACCCTTCGCGCGCTTCCCTCGCGCATGCGCAGCCCAACTGGTACGCAGTAACTTCGCTGGCAAACAGGGACAATATGGCGCTGCCTATGTAATTGACAGCGCGGAACCTTTAATATATACACATCCTTACATTCTCCCCCCCCCAGAATCCAGCGTCCCCGCTGGACTACCTAAGCACATATATAAACTATGTACACAACCCTCTCTTCCTAGATTAGGTTACACATCTCATTAAACAGTACCATCATAGCTTGCCTCCTATGCCGAGCCCACTGCTGAGCCTCATAATGGGGTGCCCCAAACTGATCATATGCCATTCGCATGGGAGGTTGACTGTTTCTTTGACTTCGGCGGGGTTGATCTTCCTCTGCAGAGTGCTCAGTCTCAACTGGTATTTCCATCTCTACCCTTGAGGGGTGTTCAGCATTAGCACAGTCTCTTTGGGGTGTAAAACATGGACTTTGGGGGTCTAGAGGCTGACTCACGGGAGTCAATTGATCAATGTTCGGGCCAAAAGGCTCTTTACCCGTGGCTCCTTCGGGAGATGCCTCCACGGCCGGAAGGCCCCTTTGAGAGGTTCCTTCCATTGGATCCTCAGAGGTGGCAATTTTTACAGTCTCTGGGCCATCCTCTGTGTGTTCAACTTCTCCATCTATGGGCGTGGCTGGAATTTCCAATTCGTCCGTCCCTACTTGAGGTATGGGAAGCAGATGATTCCTATGCCACACCTTTACGCGGCCTTCAGAATCCTTGATTCGGTACACAGGAAGACCAGGCATCTGTGACTCCACCTCATACACACCCTCCCGCCACCGGTCGGCCAATTTATGCTTCCCAGGAACACCTAAGTTGCGTAAGAGGACCGCATCTCCGGGGTGAATTTCCTTGTGACGTACTTTGTGATCGTAGCGCCTTTTATTTCCCGCATTCAATTGCGCAGTCGTCCGTTCAGCCAATCTATAGGCCAGCTGTAAACTGTCCCTTAGTCGCTGAACATATCGAAAGTGCGTCCTATTGGATACCCCATCGGTAGATATCCGCAGGCGCACATCCACCGGTAAACGGGCTTCTCTTCCGAACATCAAGAAATACGGAGTATACCCGGTGGACTCATGTCGGGTACAATTATACGCATGTACCAATGCTTCGACGTGTTTACTCCACTCCGTCTTTTTCGGGCTCGTCAAGGTTCCTAACATATCTAACAGAGTGCGATTGAACCGTTCAGGCAGAGCATCCCCTTCGGGGTGGTACGGGGTAGTACGCGATTTGGCAATGTTCAGTAGAGTGAGCAACTCCCGTATCAGGGTACTCTCAAAATCCCTGCCCTGATCGGAGTGAAGACGATTTGGTAGTCCATAATGAATGAAATATTTCTCCCATAGTACTCGGGCCACCGTTACGGCCTTCTGGTCTTTCGTAGGGAACGCTTGGGCGTACCTAGTGTAGTGGTCAGTGATCACAAGAACATTACTAACTCCCCGACTGTCGGGCTCGATACAGAGAAAATCCATACATAGACGGACCGTCCCGTTCTTCTTGCGGACTACCACAATGGGTGAGGCGTACGGGCTCCGAGATTCCCGCACGATGCCAGCCGTTTTCATCTCGTCGATTAATCCCCTCACTTCGTCAGCATCCTTTGAGGCAAGCCGGCGGGAGCGCTCCCGGAAGGGGGTGGCGTCGCTCAGTCGGATGGTATGGTGGGCACTGCGACTGCACCCCACATCCATGTCACCAGTGGAGAACACCCCCCTTCGGTCGTGTAGCTCATCCTGTAGCCTCTTCCTCCACTCATCCGGGAGGGGCGAGTCGCCAAAGTCAAATTCCAATGCCGGCGCTATGGTAGCCGGCGAGCTCCTAGCTAGTTCCGTCGAGGCCTCCTCCTCGGAAGTTACCGGGTATATCCTCCCTAGCGTCTGCCGCCGGTCAATAGTCATCGGGTACGGGGATATATTCTGCACATATACCCAGGTGCGCTTCGGGATCTTCCCGGGCCATTCCTTGACCGAGGTTAGTACCTTGTAGCCCAAACGTTGTTCGTCCTGGGCCACACTCTCCAAGGTGAAGAGCTGATCCTCCGACCGTCGACGGGGGTAATGGCAAGCGGCGACCATCATTCGTCCTTCCCCCGGGGGAATCTGGGTCAGTCCCCATTCTTGGCTGTAGAGGACACCATGCTCTTCCTCGGTCGCAATTTTACCGCAGACCTCTTGAAGGGCGGGACAGGCCGCTAGGGCCAGCAGTGGGGCTTCTCCTGCTTCCTGCAAAAACTGGCGGAATACCGCGCGCACAATGTCAGCGTTGGTCCCCAAGATGATTGGGGCGCTGGGGTGGTCCTGCGGCTCGGGGCACACTAGGGCCTCCACTTCCATGGGGTGATGTTTACCAGTATTCAGCTGGAGAATATCTAACTGCACCTTACTACTCCGTCTATGGGGTAATCTTCATGACTCAGTCCCCGTAGCCGCAGGGCATCCGCCGATAGCAACGGTAGTTGATGTAGGTGTTGGTCGTAGAAGGGCCGGTATACGATCGTTACTTGGGATCCCGTGTCCAACAATGCGGCGGCGTAGATGCCTTCGATAACTACGCGAATAATGGAGGCGGGGCCGATTCGGGAGCCCTGAGGAGGCGGTAATGCCTGGTCATCCTTCAGGGGTTGGCACGGCATTGAATGCGCCGGTCGGGACGACGTTCTTCGTGAGGTGGGGCATTGGGCCCGCAAGTGTCCCATCTTTCCACAGGCATAACACTGTATTTGGCTGAGGTAAGCCTCGTCTCTCCTGGTGGGGGGGCTCCGCCTGGTCGGGGGACGAGGTCTGGGTGTCACGGGGGTGGGGGCATCCTCGGGGTCAGGGTCCCCAGATTCAGGCGCATCGGTTTTGGGTTCCACTTTCTTGGCCTCCTTACCTCCGAGCTGGGGCTTCTTCCCGGTGGCTAGGTCACGCCCCAGCAGCACCGTCTCATGCGCTTGAACCCGGTCCATTAGGTCGTGAAACGACAACGCTTGTCCAGGCGTTAGGCAGCTACTGACCCGCACCGACACGGGGTGTAGGGGTAAGAGGCCCCGCAACAGCTGAGTGGTGCGTAGTCCGTTAGCTTCTATCCTTGGTAATACGCCTTTCCTCACCAGATTCCAGAGGTCCAGGTGCAATCGTCTGAGAAAATCGGACACCATTTCTCCCTCTTTCTGGGTTAACGCATGAAATTTGGACATCAACGTGTACGTGTCCACCGGGGCTCCATAGGCCTTGGTCAGGCAGTAGATAAGATCGGCCGCGTCAGCTTCCGGATTGTCATCTCGGTAGTAGTGCACCATATGGGACGCGGGGGGCCGTAAGCACTCAACTATGCGTTGTCTGCGGACCGCGTCCGTGCAGGTCCATTCAGGCAGTACCTGTTCGGTATGATCCAACCAGTCCTCTATCCCTACTTCCCCTTGAGGCGTGGGTTTCTCGCCGGAGAAGGCTTTTAACTTCCTGTACTGGAGCGACTGGGTGGTGTTGTGGATAGCGGCGGCTATGGCGGGAATAGAGGTGTCTCCTGGTAAGCTGTCCCCGACTGCAGGGTAAGCGTCCAATCTTGATACGCTAAGGCGGTTGAGGCCAGCCCGCAGGCCGGACGGGGTGGACGACGAGCCTAGGCTCAGGGTGGCTGGCCAACGAGGGTGTAGGCCACGGTCAGGGGAGTGGTCGGGGCCTCTCGTCGCGGCACCTGTGGTGGGAGCATATTCTCTCCTAGGGGTAGAGGTGGCCAGGGGCGCAGAGGTGTCCGCCTGGACTAGGGGGCAGCGCACCCCCGGAGCCTCGGGCAGCAGCAGTATATGGGGCAAAGCCTCGGGGCATATATCTTGTTCAGTGGCATACAAGATCCGGCGCCAGGTCTGGTCATGGTCATAAAAGTGGTCTTGTACTTGGGCATTGTCCAGGAGAGGAAGCTTTCGGACCTGTTCGGTCACGGTGCCTAACGAGATCATGGCGGGGACATGGCCCAGCGCGAAAACACGGTTCAAGGGGATCCCGCGCCGTTGGGCCCACTTGCGCACCTCGATCGCCGAGGGCACCGACATGATGTGGGTTGGTTGCACAATAGAGACAAAAAAAAATGTGGGGGCACCCCAGGTCTAAGATCTCAGCAGCGCCTCCAAATGTAGCCCTTTTTGTGAACGTCTGAACTAAGGGACTACGGTGCATAAGTCGCCAGTGTACATCCCAACTCTTATTGGCTCAAGAACCATGTGACAGGCTTTCAATAACGTCACATCCGTTCTCCCCAAAGCCTCTGTCACATGGTCTACTTGAGCCAATCAGAGTTGGGATGGAGTTCCCACGCTCTGATTGGAAGGCTTCAATTGCCTTTAAGATGACGTCATGAAAAGAAAGACGGCCGGCCTCACATGGTACGGTAGCCAATCAGAGCGTGGGAACTCCATCCCAACTCTGCAGCACATGCGTTTTATATATCAGAAAGTAAACAGGAGCTGCAGAGAAAGCTGATACACTGACAGGACACAGGGGTTTAACATTATGGATGTGATTCTGACAGGACACAGGGGTTTAACATTATGGATGTGATTTTTGTTTTATTCAATTTATATGCTGCACCTGTAGATTTTGGGGTTTCTGGGGGTATTTATATGTGTTCTTAGTTCACTCTGTTAATCATCACCTTGACAAAGGTCCCGTTTGAAGACCGAAACGTTGGATATGATGTTTTGTTGAATAAATACAGGATTTTTGATATTCATTTGGAGTGCTGCCTCTGATATTCGTCCACGTGCGGTATCGTATTGCCAATTTATTTGAAAAGGATTTGCACTTATTTCTTCTATTCAGACGGAGTGCCTATGGTTCTTTATTACCTGCTGTATCTACTTATGAACTAAGTGCACCCTCACTGTGTATCTCGTGACCCTGCTGACATCCAGGGCAGGAGCTTATACCTATATTTTTTTGTGACTATTGAAGTTATTTACTGGTGATTCATGGAGGATTTTGATGATATGACTGGCATATTCGCAGGTATCTCAGAGACTGTGAGTTTTAGCGATACAGAAATTGCACAAATTAGATACACTGACGATATTACAGCTGTTTTTGGGCCTGACGGAGCCCTATATATGGAATTTATCACCATACCCTGGTTTCTGTCACAATATGTTTACAATCACAGTGCCAGTGCAATATACATTACAAGTGCTAATGATATTTAAAGTGCAATGCATGTAAAAGTGTTAGTGCAGTATCCAATACAAATGCATATTAAATTATGTGTGCAAAAAACATGTGCAAATATGTATAAATACAACCTCTGCTGCTGAGGTGTAATACCAAGTGCAATATATACAGGCGGGCCCCGCTCGTACAGCGGGTTCAGTTCCCTGGCGGCGCCGCCGCAAACCAAAAATCGCCGAAAAGCGGATCTGGCGATTTTCAGCTTCTGCCCTTGCGCAGACATGCAGTTCCGCAATGTGAGCGCATGCACAGAACGGAGACGGCCGAGGTTGTGCATGCGCTCACATTGCGGCCCCCTTCTCGGTACCGACGGAAAAACGGAACAAGCGCCTAACATAATGAACATAGGCATACATTGGGAAACACCATATGAGCGGAACGCCGAAAGTGGGCGCCGAAAACCGGGGCCCTACTGTAATGTGAAATAAAGAATGAAAACAGAGGTATATGCTTGGAAATCTTCTTCATAAGCGTTCCACAGTACTCTATTTCTGAAGACTTCAGGGCAATGAAGAGAGAATGGATTCCATCTTGCAGTTCAAACAGATAGATTTATACAATTTGTGCAGGTTTTACACTCACATTTTGTAATAATCCTACATTCAATGTACAGGGGTCTTTGGGGGTCTCCTCTCGGCAGGACCTTGTCCGGTCCTTTCCTCAAGGGTCCCACACTTTCTCCTTGTGAGTCTGTAGAACGCTGGGGATGCCGGCACACTCACCCAGCGTTCTCTTCCTGCTTCTAACGTGACGAGTGTCGCGAGAAGTGGGTTAGATGGTGCTGTCACTGGTATGCGCACCTCCGATCACCTCCCTCTCCTCTGCGTGCAGAGTCCAGGAGCCACTGGACTGGACACTTTTACATGCATTGCACTTTAAATATCATTAGCACTTTTATTGTATATTGCACTGGCACTGTGATTGTAAACATATTTATATCGTTTATATTTATATATGGAATACACTTGGATACATGCACTAGCACTTTGATAGAGTTTATATTTAAGTAGATAGTGCTCCCCTATTTTCTTCAGTATCTATCAGAACCTAGAGGTCGTTGTTTTTTTTGGGGGGGGGGTGGTTAGAGCTGCATACCGTATTTATTATATTGTTAGCTTTAGATAGAAGCGCTGTGTTGTATACTTACATACTGCATTACTAAACTCTGTCATAAGCATAATTAAATCATTAAATTTAGACCATTTAGCAACCTTTTTTAGAGCAACAATAAATAGTGAGTTTATATTTTATATATTTAGTGTAAACCCCGTTTTTGTGTTTTCTGCTTGTAATATAAATCCATGTGTGCTGTAGCTTTCTATTTTAGTATCTAGTTATATTAATCATTTATATTAATGCTCCCGTGAGAGACAATTGCCTTTGAAAAACGGCTCCTTAGCACTTGGGCCCTTAATTCCAATAAGGTCTAATTTCTAAAAAGTTAACCTTACTTTTTTGAAATATTAAGAAAGTAAATATTGTTTAAAATAAAACCGAAATGGCCAGCAGACTAATCTCTGTTTTGGCGATGTTGTAACACATCTGTCTCTTGTGAATATTGAGCGCTATTGTGGTAAGTTGCAATTTGGTAGTAAATGACTTATGGTCAGTCATGTTCTATCTGAAGTCACTCAATTATATTGTCATTATTAGGCTGTTTTATTACTTGAGGTCAGCTTTAGGGCCATATTCACTAAGTGGTGTTATGCGATGCAACTTACAGTGTTTTGTTATTCTGGAGTAGCACTGCTTAGTAAATATGCCCTTAATGCATTATAGTATTGCTATTTTTTATTCAGATCCCTCATTTCCCACCCTGCTAAATATATTCTTGCGTGCCTAATCCTGTGACACACTATATATAATCCCTTGCTGCAGTGGAAGTGCTGTATGCTGGGGCATAATGGTGAAAGGCAGGGTTGCAGACCTGTCTAAAACATTAAATGAGCACACAGTAATATTTCCATTTGCTATATGCTTTACTGTGGAGGGTTTTTGTCACTTTTTTACCCACCATAACTTAACTAAGTGTGGTAAAACCTATCCCTGCTTCATTTGGCAAAGCCAGTATAACAAACCCCACACTGATGAGACCCATTAAGGTCAAAACAGCTGTCTGTGGGTGGGTATATTGGCTATGCATCTTAACCCAGGCGGTGCTCAAAAGCTGTGAAATGCAGCAAGCATAAGTTTATAGGGGGCTATGTTATATGGTTTTGAAGCAAAAGGTGGCACTGTGTGCTCATTTGCATGTCATTTCCCAGACTCCCTTGCTGCAGTGGAAGCACTGTGTGCTGGGTGATAATGGTGAACGGCGGGGTTGCAGACTTGTCTAAGACATGCAAAAGAGCGCATAGTAATATTTCCATTTGCTATATGATTTACTGTGGAGGGTTTTTGTCACTTTTTTACCCATCATAACTTAACTAAGCGTGATATATATATATATATATATATATCTATATATATATATAGATATATATATATATACCCCCCCCCCGGCGACCGCTTGGTCCCCTGATGGGTCATCCGGCCGACGGAGGCGCGTGCAGGTGGTGGCAGGAAGTGCCATGTGTGGTCCTGGCCTGAGCTGCGAGGTTGCGCACCTGAAATAGGTGAGTTACTGGTGCCATAATGTATTTATTATTGTGCGCTCCCCCGGCCGGCAGTTCCCCCGCTTGTTCCTGGGCGGTTGAGGCGGGACGCGCAGGGGTGTTCTGCGGCAGGGGTTTAAGGTGTGAGGCAGGAGAGGTGTAAGGTGTAGGGTGTAAGGTGTGAGGCGCAGGGTGTAAGGTGCGAGGCGGCACGCCTGCGCGCATGGTGTACTGTCTTACCTGGGCTGCTGCACATCGTGTGGTAGGCCATCTTGGAGAGGAGCACGCAGTGTGAGGGTGAGTGAGTGTGTGTGTGACCACACCGGCCAATGAGGGGGGGCATGCCAAGGGAGCCATCTCATTGGCCTGAGGCGGAGTGACGGGCCTAAGGTCCAATGTGATTGCCCCTAGACACAGGACAGACAGACTCACATACAACGGTTTGAGAAATATATAGCATATAAAGCAGGATTGGAGCCACGTTTATATAGCATATAAAGCAGGATTGTAGCCACGTATATATATATATATTTGTATCCCCCTGAGGAAGGTCCCATTCTGTAGGACCGAAACGTTGGGTTTCTGCATGTATTTTTGCTTTCACTAATACACTTTGATTTTCAACATTGAGTGCTGTCTCTTGTTTACCAATCCTTGGAACGGTAACGTATAACTACATTCTCTATATGGAACGTGCACCTGTGGCTTACTGACCGCTGCATGAGACTAGCAGCCGGTCACAGGAACCAGGGAGCTGAAGACAACAAGGAGAGTACTCCGCTTCAGCACAGGAACAGACCGCTGCGTGACACTAGCAGCCGGTCTCAGGAACCAAGGAGACAGACAAGACAAGGCTTATGGCAGAACACAGAGACATCCAGGAAGGACTATGCTCGGCAGGGGGCATTGTGGGAAGGCAACACTTAAAGGTCAGAGAACCAATGGCAGAAGGGGCGTGTGGCAGTATTGCTTTGGTGAGTGAATCCAGGCTGCAGTAAATATCCGGGAAAGTGTTCCAGGACTGCACAGGTCTACAAGTTAAGGCAAACATTAAACCGAGGAGCGGATTCCTTACACCAGCACCTATTGGAGTGCCAACTGCCTTATCTGACTAATATATATATATATATATATATATATACAGTGGTTGACAAATCACCAAAAAATCTACTCGCCACACAAAAAATCTACTCGCCACCTAGTACCAAACGTGTGCTGCTTGGGCCAATATTTACTCGCCCGGGGGTTAAATCCACTCGCCCGGGGCGAGCAAATGTATAGGTTTGTCGAACACTGTATATATATAACAAAGAGAAGTGCAGGCACCATAGTGTTATAATGTATAAAAAATAGAGTCAATTTAATAAGACACGCGGTCCCAAGGAATCGCACTTACAAGATTTAAAAAACAATAAGCATGTAAAAGAATAATCTCTAAGGGGTTCGTCAGCTGGGTGGGAGGGGTCCAGTGTAAATACTCTGCCTGAGTAGGTTGCAGCCGTTTGAGCTCCTGACACACACCGATGTGCTGTATAGATCAGCCTGATGATCCACATGCATTATAAATCCTTCAGTCAATGGAGATTCTGGCTGCTAGCCGCGTGTGCAGCATGAATAACAGGGATCCACACAGGCAGAAGGCACCTCCTCTCTCCGTCGCGCACTGACGTCACCACCTCGTTCCAACTAGTTTCGTCACTAACACGTGACTTCCTCAGGGGAAGGTTACCCATCATAACGTAACTAAGTGTGATATATATATATATATATATATATATATATATATATATATATATACATATATATATATATATCTACAACTGTTTTTGAAAGCTTTATAAGTAGCTATAGCACTTGCATTCCATTGTATTTTGTCAGTATTTTCCTTCAGGTTCTTTTCATACCTTTTACATAATGCTGCATGCTGCGTATGGCCCCTTACCCTTGAAAGACAAACAAGATGTAGACAACAATCCAGACAAAACAACATGCTGTTGACAGAAATAAAATCTCGGGACCAAAGCCAGGTGAATGTGAACATATTGCTAGCAAATAATGGCAGCATTTGCAGTAAATGACAACTATTTATGTGAGTAATATAACCTTTGTTCCCTTGTGTACCGAACAGCAATAGAGCTTTACTTGCAGTCTTAAATAAAAACATTACAATTTCAGCTCTCCGTTCATTTTATTTACTTCCATCAACGACTATAAGTTTAGATGAAAGCAATAAAAGTGGCATCTTATGGTGATGAGTATTTCCTTCAGGTCTGTAAGCCTTGAGCTTGCAGTTTTTAAACCAATTACAGCACTTAATTCAACTTACAGATGAGTCTCTTGAAAAGACGACTCTCACATCTCTAATGTTTTTGGATTGTGCTCTGGGATTTAAACAACAAGCAGAATATTCATCTTGAAACTCAGCCTCTGGGCAACATTGGTTTGAATACCAGAGTGCTCATACTTGGACTGCATATGATAGAATTAGATAAACAAATGCATGTTGAGACTGGCAAATAGTTAAATATTAGTGAATTCATCATCATGTTAGCTCAGACAAAAGAAAGTATATGAGTTAGTTCATGTTTGTGTTGGATATTGCACGAACAGGTCAAGCCAGGGAATGTACAGTATAGCCTGTGTTGTGTTAGGTAGAGTTGATCACACCTCTTGTGAAGAGGAAGCAGACAATGCTGATTCTCTCTTCAAAGAGCCAGCTGCTGATGACATCAGAGTAAAAGGCTTGAGTATTTGCGTTTTTGAACTTCAAGGGAAATTACCCAGTATCAGAAGAGAAGTATTCAGATTGTCAGCAGTCCTTTCAAGTATTATTCATGTGGAGTTTGTGTTACAGAGGTATTACAGAACTTTGGTATGCATGTATTTATAACGTGTCAACAAAGTACAGAGCTACCAAACAATCACTAAAACCATAGGGAATGACAATATACCCCTGAGATTTAATCATCATTCGTAAAAAGCAAATATTGTGAGAAAAAAAAGGATACCTTCGCCAAAGAACTGCTCTGTTATCAAAGAAAATATTCAATTGAGGATAATAGATCAGCAACTGTTAACACGTTCTTAATGATGCTTCAGTGGTTCCCAATCTGTGCGCCGCGGCGCCCTGGTGTGCAGTGGCTTGCCTAGAGGGGCGCCGCAATTATCCCTCCCCACCATCACTCCTTAATGCATGCCGGCCGGGCCGCAGGGGATTGGCTGCAGGTCAGAGGAAGCCGGGGGCGCGGCTTCCGCTTTGTGCAGAGCACACGGTGAGTGTGTGTCTGCCTTCCTGCTCCTGGCTCCTGTGGCTGCGCGGTGTCCCATCCCCTTCTGCCCCGGGTGATAGGAGAAGGTAGGGGGGTGATAGGAGAAGGGAGGGGGGAGGGAGGTGATAGGAGAAGGGAGGGGGGGGAGAGTTGTACATTTGCCTGCCCAGTGATTGTGTGCAGGGAGCTGCCTGCACGGATCTCCTGCCCCCTCCCCTCCCCCAGTCACTCACATCCGTCGCTGCCTCTGCTCTCCACTGCTCTCCAATGTGTGTGTTTGTGTGTGTATTTGTGTGTGTGTGTGTATTTATGTGTGTGTGTGTGTGTGTGTATTTATGTGTGTGTGTGTATTTATGTGTGTGTGTGTGTGTGTGTGTGTATTTATGTGTGTGTGTGTATTTATGTGTGTCTGTGTTTGTGTGTGTGTGTATTTGTGTGTGTGTGTGTGTGTGTGTGTGTGTTCTTTCTCTTGGTGTGTGTGTTTCTTTCTTATGATTTGTGTGTCCTTGTCTTGTGTGGGTGGTGTCTTTTTCTTTGCTGTGTGCTGTCTGTTGGTCGTTCTTTGTGTGTGTATTTATTTGTGTGTCCTCTATTATTTGTGGTGTGGTGGGTGTGTGTGTGTGTCTTTCCTCTTTGTGTGTGTGTTGGTCTTTCTTTGTCCTGTCGTGGGTGTGTTGTGTCGTGGTGGTGTTTTGTGGTGTGTGTGTAGTGTATTTCTTTTGGTGTGTGTGTGTGTCTTTGTCTTTGTGCTTGTTGTATATTCTTTTGGTGCTAGTGTTTTTGTCGGTGCCCCTTTCTTTTGTTTTGTTTTTTTGTGTGATGTTTTTTTTGTGATTTTATGTTCTTCGTTGTTTTCTTCTTTGTGTGGTGGTATTTTCATTCTCTTTTTGTGTGTGTTGTTCGTGTTGTGTGTTTATTTGTGTGTGTGTGTGTGTTGTGGGTATTTATTTGTGTGTGTGTGTATTTATTTGTGTGTGTGTGTGGTTTGTGGTATTTGTGTGTGTCTGTGGTTTGTGTTCGATAATTTTTGTTGGTGTGTAATGTGGTGTCTGTATGGGTATTTATTTGTGGGTGGGTGTGTGTGTGTGTGTTTTGGTGTGGTGTGTGGTGTGTGTGTTTTTGTTATTTTATTGATTTGTGTGTTTGTGTGTGTGTATTTTTTTGTGTGTGTATTTATTTGTGTGGTGTTGTTGTGTGTGTGTGTGTGTAGTGTGTCTGTTTTTGTCGTGTGTGTGTGTCGTGTTGTGTGTTTGTTTTTTTTTTGTGTTTGTGTGTTTGTTTGTGTTTGTGTTGTGTGTGTGTGGTCTTTGTTGTGTCTTATAGTGGCTGGGTTGTGGTGTGTGTCCTTCATTTGCTGGTGTGTGTGTTGTTTGTGTTGCTGTCTTTTCTGTTGTCTGGTGTGTCTTTCTTTGTGGTGTGGTGCTCTTTCTTGCGTGATGTGACTGTGGTGTGTGTCGTTTGTGTGTTTCTTTGTGTCGTGATGTGTGCTGTGGTGTGTGTGTCCTTCGTGCTGGTGTGTGCCTATGTAGTGTGGTGTGTTGCTGTCGTGTCGTGTGTTTCGTGTGTGGGTCGTGATGTGATTTTTGTCGTGTCTTCTTTTGTGTGTTTTGTGTCTTTCTTTGTGTCGTTTGTAGTCCTTTCATTTGGTCGTAGTGTGTGTGGTGACTGTCTTCTCTTTGGTGTTTCGTAGTGTGTGTCTTTCTTATGTGAGTGATGTGTGTGTGGTTATAGTGTGTGTGTGGCATGTTGTGCTTCATCGGTGGTGTGTGGTTAGTTATCGTGCTGCCTATGTTTATGTTTGTTGTGTTTCATTCTCCTTACTGCTTGTTGTGTGTATATATTTGTGGTGTGGTTTATGTTGTGTGTGTTGCCTGCTGTATTTATTTGTGTTGTGGTGTGTAATTATTTTGTGTGTGTGTGTTTGTGTGTGTATTTTATTTGTGGCTTGGTGTATTGTATTTGTGTGTGTGTGTGTGTATTTATTTGTGGGTGTGTGGTGTTTAATTTAGTTGTGTGTGTGATGTATCGTATTTTTGTGTGTGTGTGTGTATTTCCTTTTTGTTGTTGGTGTTTTCTTTATGTTTGTGTGTGTGTGGTGTGTGTATTTATGTCTTGTGTGTGTGTGTATTTTTATTGTGTTGTTGTGTGTATTTGATGTTGTGTGTGTCTCTTTGTGGTTTGTATTTATTTGTGGTTGTGTTGTGTGTGTATTTATTTGTGTGTTGTGTCTTTACTCACGTTGTGTGTTTGGTTGCCTGCCCGGATCTCCTCTCCTTCGCCTTTCCTCCCCCTTGTCCCTGAGAGATGAGAGGTGTCTGAGAGATTGAGAGTTTCTGAGAGATTGAGAGTGGTCTGAGAGATGTGAGAGTGTCGTGAGAGACGTGAGATGTCTGAGAGAGTGAGAGTGTCTGATAGAGTGAGAGTGTCTGAGTGAAGTCTGAGAGAGTCGTGGAGAGATCTGAAGAGTCGGAGAGTGTGAGAGGTCCTGAGAGTGTCTGAAGAGAGTGAGAGGGTCTTAGAGAGTCTGAAGAGAGTAAGAAGAGGTCTGAGAAGAGTGAGAGGGTCCTTGAGTATGTGAAGATAGAGAGAGTGGTCAGGTCAGAGAGAGAAGAGAGAGTGAGGTCAGAGAGAGTAGATCAGTGCGTGAGGTCAGAGAGGAGTGAGGTCCGAGAGAGCCAAGAGTGACGTCTCAGAGAGAGACTCAGTGAGGAGTCATAGGCGAAGTTATTTCAGAGAGCGAGAGTGAGGTCGAGAGAGAGAGTGGATTCAGAGAGAGAGAGTTAGGTCAGAGAGAGAGAGTGAGGTCAGAGAGAGAAGGAGGTAGAGAGAGAGAGTGAGGTCAGAGAGAGAGAGTGAGGTCAGAGAGATAGAGAGTGAGGTCAGAGAGATAGAGTGAGGTCAGTCAGAGAGGGAGTGAGGTGTCAGATAGAGAGTGATCAGAGAGAGAAAGAGATGATGTCGCAGAGAGAGAGAGTGAGGTCAGAGAGAGAGAGAAGTGAGGTCAGAGAGGAAATGAGTGATGTCAGAGATAGGGAGAGAGTGTGTGAGAGAGAGCGGGTGTTATAGAGATAAGGGTGTGTGAGAGAGGAGGGTGTGTTGGAGGAGAGGGTGTGAGAGAGAGAGAGGGTGTGAGAGAGAGAGAGGGTCTGAGAGAGAGAGAGGGTCTGAGAGAGAGAGAGAGAGGGTGTGAGAGAGAGAGAGGGTGTGTGAGAGAAAAAGGGTGTGTGAGAGAGAGAGGGGGTGTGTGAGAGAGAGAGAAGGTGTGTGAGAGAGAGAGAGGGTGTGAGGCCGGCTGGAACATTTCCCCCCACTCTACAGGTAGGGCTAAGGGGGGGAGTAGGCAGAGGATGAGCGGAGAGTGACCCAGAGGAGGGAGAGCTGAGAGTGAGGAAGAGAATGGAGAGCGAGAAAGAAGAGTGGGTGGAAGAGTGAGAAGGCGATGAGAGAGGAGGGGTGGGGAGGAGAGTGAGAGAAAGGGGGAAGAAAGAGAGAAATGGAAAGAGAGAGAAATGGGGAGAGACAGCGGGAGAGAGAGACAAAGGGGTTGGAGATAGAGAGAAAGGGAGGGTATATATAAATGGGGGGGTAGAGAGAGAGAGACAAAGGGGGGAGAAAGACAAATGGGGGAGAAAAAGGGGGGTAGAGTTCAAGAGAAAAAGGGGGAAAGGGATAGGAGGGAGAGGAAGGAGAGAGAGTGGGTGAACCATTGAAGAGAGGGGGAAGTGTGTATGTGAGAGGAGGAGGAATGTGAGAGAGAAGGTTGAGTGTTAGAGGGAGAGGAGGGTAGTGCGGTGTTAGGACGCGCTTATAATGCCGGTGACGGCGACACAACATTGCCCGAAAACAAATGCATTGCCGCCACCGCGTGCGCTTATAGAAAGCGCGACGGCGACAATGCGACGTCGCGAAAATTGGTAACCGGCAAAATTTTATTTTTTCAAGGTCTGTCGCCTCATGTGACGGCCCTTGAACCAATCAAATGGCCGGAAACCCGCAACGCCGCCGCCCGGCGAAATATAACTTTCACCGGTGGCGACGGCACCCGTTGTTTAGCCGTCGCCATCGACGGCACTATAGGCGCGGCCTTAGGGGGGAAGTGCGGAGAGACAGATGGGAGACCGAGAGTGGGCCCCAGTGGAGACTCTTGTCCTAGGTCCCAGGAAAGGTGCCAGATGCCCTTTTGTGGGTGTGCAAATCAGCTTATTACCATATAGGGGATTGTTTTAAAAGGAAGATTTCTGAAGAGAGTAAAATATAGCTCACTTGATCACAGATGTGTATAGTATTATTAGTTGCAATCTTCTACTTTTTCTTTACAGAGAAATTAAAAGACAAAAACAAAACCAATGTAATACCCAAGAAAAAATCCAAAATGGGATCTGCAATGCTGACAACATTGAAATGTACACTTGGAAACTGTCACAACAACTTTGAAGTTATCGATTCACTACACGGCGAGGACGCTGCCAGTAAAAATTGAACCGCAGAAACCAGTTCCATGATATTAAAAGGAGTACATACTGTAAATGAAAATATTTGTTGCCTACCCTAGGAAAGTTAATGACCCTTATAATGTTTGTTGTGTATCATTTGTTTTTTGGCTGTGTACACTGACCTCTGAACTTGAATTTTGCATCTGAGAGGCACTCCCCATAAAGAAGGCGATCCCTTCCTCTCCCATGACCTCAGAACCTACGGTGCCGCTCCCCTTGCCCCTAAAACATACCTGTGAATCCAACTCGAGTGGAGGTTCAACCGCCATGGCTTTTATTAAATACCAATACCTGCCAGTGTGCTCCACCAACCATAAGGGCCAATGGTGCTCAACCATGTCCTGCGAACTTCCCAAAGGCCTTATTCATTTTCTTCATACTCTTGAACCCCAAATGTTTTACCAAAAATGTTGGTTTTTGGGGGTGCTTAAAGACAATTACATGACCCTAAGAATTGAGGAATCAACCAGGAGAGGGGCAATACTGGATTTGGTAATATCAAACAATGTTGAAGTAATAACAAATATTCAAGTCCAGGAATATTTGGGTAACAGTGATCATAACATGGTCTCATTTGAAATAAATGATCAAAAAGCAGATTGCTTGGGTTCAACACAGACCTTAAACTTTAGAAAGGCAGATTTTAATAAACAGGGGATTAGTCAACAAGGAATACAGTGGGAGGATGTTTTTGCAGGGAAAAATGTAGAAGATAAATGGGCAGTCTTTAAAACATTGTTAGAAAAGAAAACTTATCAGTGTATACCCTTGAGTAATAAGTATAAAAGAAATAAGTCAAAACCAATGTGGCTAAATAAACAGGTAGAGGAGGAAATGGAAAAGAAGAGGCAGGCATTTAGATTCTTGAAGTCAGAAGGGACGGAGACATCGTATCAGAATTATAAGGAATGTAACAAAAATTATAAAAGGGCAATCAAATGAGCAAAAATGGATAATGAAAAAGGATTGCAATAGATAGTAAGATCCAACCCTAAAACGTTCTTTAAGTACCTTAATAATGAAAAAATAAGAAAAGAAAATATAGAACCCTTTCAGTGTGAGATGGGCAGGCAGGTTATTGGGGATAAGGAAAAAGCAGAGGTATTAAACATATTCTTTGCCTCTCTGTTTACCAGGGAAGAATCAATTTCAATGAAGCCACATCATAGGCGGCTTGATAAAATTTAAATTAAAGTAAATAAAGCACCTGGCCCCGATGGCATACATCCAAGAGATCTTAAGCAGTTAAGTTTAGTAATAGCCAAACTATTACATTTAATATTCAAGGACTCCATTTCCACAGGCTCAGTATCGCAAGATTGGCGTAACGCAAATGTGGTGCCTATATTTAAAAAGGGAGCTAGTTCACAACCGGGAAATTACAGACCTGTAAGCCTGACTTCAATAGAGGGGAAGCTACTTGAAGTTTTAATACAGGATAATTTTCAAGAATTACTCATGGAAAACAAAATTATTAGTAATAGTCAGCAAGGAGATTTCACCAACAACAAAGGAAAGGATTCTTTTCAGTAATGGCAGTTAAAATGTTGTATTCATTACCCATGGAGACTGGGATGACAGATACAGTAGATTTTGTAAAAAAAAATAGTTGTACATCTTTTTAGAAAGGAAAGGTATACAGGGATATACCAAATAAGTAAACATGGGAAGGATGTTTATCCAGGGAGTAATCTGAAGGAAGGAATTTATTTTTCCCTTTATAAGTGTAGCTAGGTTCCCCTGGGTCCCCTTTCTACCCCTTACCGCC
This sequence comes from Ascaphus truei, assembly GCA_036426205.1. Lineage (NCBI taxonomy): Eukaryota > Metazoa > Chordata > Amphibia > Anura > Ascaphidae > Ascaphus > Ascaphus truei. The sequence goes on along the minus strand of CM071567.1, from coordinate 168,688,963 downwards.
GCTGTAGTGGCCAGCGATTCCAGCAGGTACCACAGTGTTGCAGGGGCGGCTGGTGAGATGAGCCGGTCGTCGGAGGCTTCGCGGCGACCCGACTCCACAGGGCGCCACCATCTTGTACCCAATCGCGCATGTACAAGATCAAGTGCATGCGCAGTGTCCTTTCACAGTCCAGCGGCCATCACAGACTTGTGCATGCGAAGTGCTACAGCGCCAGCAGCAGCCAACAGAGATAGACTTCCACGGGGACTACAGTCTCCATTATGCCTTAGGGCATTATACCACCTGATCTACGACAGCCAATAGGGCTACAGTTTCCCCTGCAAGGGGAGATTGATACATTTTATGCGCTGGGACCGCGAGCCAGTCAGAGCTGGGACGCTATCAGGGTAGGGTGTATGTGTGCAGGTGTCTGTGGCACCTGCACTAGTCCAGAGACCCCATAATGGCCCAGCTAGACCCCGACTCCCCTCAGCTTGTAGTTGCTACAGGAACAGGCCCATAGATAGGGACACTGCCCCTGTAGCATTAGAGTGAGGGACACAGCCAGGGCGATGCTGCATTCTGACTTCAGGTGGTCTGGGACCAGAAACCTGCCACCTAGAGACATTGTATATGGTGGTACAATCCTTGCAGGACCCACCCATCATAGAGGCGGAGGCGTTGCGGAACACCGTCCTGGATCCGTGGATCCCAACGACAGCATCTGTGCGCCCGGGTGTGGCATTATCTGGCAGGTACCTCACCACAACACGTGCACCAACCTACAACTCAATTTTAGTGGGCAGCGCTGTCTCACACACTTGGGTGTGGGACTCTGAGGACACGGTTTTGGGGGACACGGTGTGGGGTTATGGCACTGCGAGGCCTAGTGTTACAGTGTGGCACTATTGTTTATGATTGATTATTATGCATATAGGAAACTGTTCTACATATACCTTTGTGTATTGTTTATTGTATGTGGGTCCTGTAACAAGAATTATTCTACACTATAGAATCCCATTACAGGTGGAGGTGCTACCGAGCATCGTTCCAGAATACACCCCAGTCTCCCAGCAGCGGAGGCTCAGGCCTCCTGTGAGCCACAGGTATTGCACCATACACTCTGTAGCTACACATCTCCCAGAGGGTGGGGACAGTGTGCTACATAAGATATCATTGGATGATATTTCACTGGGGTTTTTTTGTTTGCCTTCCTCTGGATCAATATACTGTAAGTATGGATATAGAATAAATGATCTGTCGTCTAAATTTGGCATAGGTTGCAGAATGGGGACTTCAAGGGTCTTCTGCTATTGGTTCTGAATGTTACTGAAGGTGAAGAGATGAGATGGCACAATCAGACTTCTTTGATCAAAGATTTATTAAGCCATATTGAACATATATTTCAGTTATGGAAACACAGTTGTGTATGCAACTGAAATATATGTTCAATAGGGCTTAATAAACATGCTTAGTGAAGACAGCTGAAAAGAATGTGCTTAGTGCATTTTCCTGTGACTTCCGCATTGTTTTCAGCTGTCTTCACTAAGTATGTTTAGATTCTCTCATTGGTGGTGAGTAGTTGATTCCACTGGATGATGGGTATTTAAGGTTTCTGTTTGCTAGTTGCTCACTGCATTACCTGGAAAAAGGTCCCTCACTGAGGACCGAAACGTCAGTAGCAGTGCCAGTATGTTTTAATAAATTTTTGGATTACAATATGGTATGCTGGCTCTTTTTACCAGCGTCAAATCTGGTTTATTTGTTCTATATATGTATATATATGTATATATATATGTATGTATGTATATATATATATATATATATATACAGTGGTTGACAAATCACCAAAAAATCTACTCGCCACACAAAAAAATCTACTCGCCACCTAGTACCAAACGTGTGCTGCTTGGGCCAATATTTACTCGCCCGGGGGTTAAATCCACTCGCCCGGGGCGAGCAAATGTATAGGTTTGTCGAACACTGTATATATATATATATATATATATATATATATATATATATATATAATATATATATATAAAAAAGCAAAAAAAAAAATATGAAGTAGCGCCGCTAAATAACCCAATTAATCTATATTTAGAATATATTTGGAAAAACATTGCTATTAATGGATGTGCTTAGCGGGGCGGCTAAAATTAGGCTAGTACACTATGATAAAAACATTAAAATAATACAATATAATTACGATCTCTTGACAATTGAACCCTAAAAAATGTAGAAAAAAATCTAAAAAATATATTTAATAAGTAAAAAATAGAAAAAATTGTCAAAAAATGAATAAAGATAAAAAACCTTCAATACATAAAGTCCTGTTCCAATGGCAATGTCTTCAGTTTCCTGCAGCCCGTTTCAAAGGGATCACCAGTCCCTAGTGATATCTAGAAAAAAGGAAAGAGAAAGAAACAGGCGCACACCTAGTGCATTACCATAATAAAAATGTATTAAAGGAACATAAAATCTAACAAATGCCCACTCACAAAGGTACAGCAAATATAAGCGTGTATGGGGGGGGAAGGGAGAGGAAGGAGAGGAGGAGAGGAGCTCTCGTGTGCGGCTGTCACGGCCAATAACTAACCATACTAGTGATATTGGAGGCTTTCGTTTCCTGGAGGGACCTGTCCTATTGAACACCAAAGGCGAAGGACCCCATTTCTGGTTCCGGTTCCACGGAGGAGACTCACGTGACGATGCCATTGACTGCAGCCGGACGCTGGTGATCGAGCTGTTTGGCACATGAGAGCCTATCTCATACACGCTTATATTTGCTGTACCTTTGTGAGTGGGCATTTGTTAGATTTTATGTTCCTTTAATACATTTTTATTATGGTAATGCACTAGGTGTGCGCCTGTTTCTTTCTCTTTCCCTTTTTCTATATATATATATATATATATATATATATATATATATATATAAAGCAGAAAATAGCCGTGTTAGTCCAGTTGCGATAGTGCAGAATAAATGAGTTCTTCAGTATTAGGTGATACCTTTTTTATTGGACTAACAATTTATGTCATAGGACACTGTTTTAGCCACTGAATCCTTTGTATATCAGTATTGCTGACCTGAAGAAGAGAGGATAACTCTCGAAAGCTTGTCCGAGGACATAAATTGTTAGTCCAATAAAAAAGGTATCACCTAATACTGAAGAACTCATTTATTCTGCACTATATATATATGTATATATATATATGAGCACATTTATGTGCACAGGTGTCTCTTTCTCTTTCTCTCCATATTTCAGGGTCTGGAGGAAGCTAACACCACCTTTAGATATAATCTAAGTCAGGGGTGCGCAATCTTTCTCCCCTGCGCACCCATACTCTCCCCCCTTTGGCTCCTTCATTCTGATGTCATAACGTCATGTGACGTCACGTTGCCATGGAGTCATGTGACCCGCTGCATCATTTGATGCCTCATTGCCAGAAGCTGTATGAGCCATGTGATTGTGCATTTGGAGGGAGCTCAGGGTGGCAGAGAAAGTTTTATACACAGAGTAGGCAGTGATCTGGTGATGATCGCACTCAATGAATTATAATAAAACAGTTATGTACAGTTATATTGGCAAGAGAGGGCACTGGCGTGTTGGTGGTAATCATTGTGTCCATGGCCACAGCAGCTGGAAAGACTATAAAGTGGTACCCTAGAGAAAATAGTAGTTGTTGCTCCTATGAAAACAGAAGGAGGTATAGACCTTCTAATCCGAAAAATATAAAATATAGAAAGGCTGGTTTTGCCACTCATCTGATCAGGAGGATAAATTCACAACCAGGGTGGCAAAGATTGTCCATAAAGGCATGAATGGGAAAAGGAAAGAGACTGAGACATGGGGGATATCAAAAAGAGAGATGAGGAAGGAAAAAAGACACGAGGTGTAAATAAGATAAATACATGAGGGGAGAACAGAGAGAAATAATGATGGGTGAAAGAAGAGAGAAAGACCTCTTGGGGGGGGGGGGGGGGGAGTGGAGAGAGTGTCATGCATACATTGCACATGCAGGAGAGGGATAGTAGTGGATGAGTTTATGATGTTACCCTTGGTGCAACCACAGCTGTTATTAGTGTTGGTGGTAGCAGCAGTGAAGAATGTGATGATAGTCAATCACTCTGTAAGCAGCAGGCAGCTATAGCTAGCACCACCACAACTAATAGCACTAGTGCTGTGCCTCCTAGTAAAATGAAAAGCAAAAATGACTTACTTATACTATAAATTCTATATTGTAAAGTAAAAAAGAAAAAGAAAAACACCAGGCCCACCACGCCTCATTGTCAGCTTCAGCAATGGCCCACAATGGCACATAATTTGTAATCATCCTCATCATGAAGAGTGCATCGTCCTGATACAGCTAGGGGCATGGGGTGAAAAGCAAGAAAATAATATCAGCCTCAGAAACAGCAGCAGACAATGTTACACAGTAAAAAACGGTTGATGTGGAAGTCGGAGGAAGGAGGAGCTGTACCACTAAAGATCTATGTCGGGTATGTACCCTAGAAGCTTGTCCTGTGTCCCCACAAACATCGGCGACCGACTAAGCCCTCCTGCTTACCACGGGCAGCATGCACCAAACGCTGTAATGGCAGAATCTCTCACCGGGTGGGAGAAACACTGTTACAATTACTTAGGTCAGTAGCTGTAGCAAGTACATCTAGGTCTTAAAGTGTTTCTTCAATTTCTCTAAAATTCCAGAGTTTGGAGTTTTTTCAACTTAAAGGGTGAGGATCAGGATGCAGTCACCTGTTGCTTGTGCCATGACATTGGGAGGTGGGATAAGTGGGCACTCATATGAACTTATTTGGCACATGACCCATCATCATATCTCTACATAGCAAAGAAAGGAAAAGGGCACAAACAGTAGAAGTTGTGTGGAGGAATTGCTCAATCCCTGGTAGTTTATCAAGTGACTGAGAGTGTTTTGGTGGCGGTGATGAAGGCCATAATTATGAAGATGTACTTAGAGGTAACAGTGATGATGATAAGGAGCAGCAGACTTTGGGGACTGCTTCAGCAAGAGTTGCTACTAGCAGTAGGCAGCAAAGGCACATGAAAAATATCAGCATTTAAAATAAAAGCTGTGTTCACTTTAGATGCTCCTACACTAATCATAATGCCCTCTATCACCTGCAGCAGTTCCAACAACACCACAAGCTCAAAACAGAACTAAGCCCTCAGTGGTACTCAACCCAGTACATGCTAGAGCTGCCCTATGAGCAGCCCAAAGCAATGAACCATGGAGAATTCCAAACTTGTTCAGGGAGTATACTTGTTTCCCAATCAGTGCCATCTGATGGAGCAGGCTATTGAGACCATTTGATCAGGCTACTTTTCCAGTCGGGAGTGGAAATGTCAAGTCATGCCAGTTATATTTCTACTGGGTAATATTATTATCATTATTGTTTATTTGTAAAGCACCACCATATTTTGCAGCATATTTTGTACAATGGGGGAACAGAGATTTGTTAATTAAATAAACAGAGTTACATACAAATATGAATAAGGACAAATGTGCACAAATAGATACAAATAAGTAATGAGATGCCTACTTATGAGAGTTTACAATCTAGAGAGAATGAGAGTCAATGTTGAAATAAAAAGGTGACGTGGCTGCTCATTGTGGAATGAAGTATACCTCAGGTGGAATATGGTCCAGCCCGACAGCTGATCCCATTAAGGTTTGTGGGTGGGGATATTAGGTGGTGTTAAATAGCATGGAGATAGGTCCAGCTGCACAGATGTTCCAAATGAGGTTCAAGGGGGGAGGGGATAGTTGGATGTTAGAGGTATGCTAGATAGGCTTCCTTGAAAATGTGAATTTTTAGGGAGTTTTTAAATGTCTGAAAGCTGGGGAGAGTATAACTAGGCCCTCATTGAGAGGGCTTAGGTAACCACAGTGGCAATTAATGGTTTTATGGTGAACATTTATGCATTGGTGTTTTTTTTTTTTTAAACGTGTATTTTTTCCCCAGGGAGGGTAGTAAGGCCTAAGGTTGTTGGGAGGGGGTTAACCCCTTGGATGCCTTAGCGGTTCCTAAGGACCACCTTTTGGCCCATGTTATTGGTACATTTAAACAACAGCGAGATACTGACACCCCCTATGGAGGTAGTATCTCGGGAAGCAGGGGGCCCTGGTGCTAAAATTAATAGAGTTCAGCTCTTGAGACCCCCTATTTCAAAACTATTTAAAAGAAAAAAGTTTAAACTAATATTTTACCATGAACTTCAGGCTGGCGTTATACATATTTAAAACCAGAGACAGAACATGAAACACAGACAGAGCTAAGTGCACATCTTGCTTGCTTGCAGTATGATTGTGACAAATCTAATACAGAGTGCTTTTCCTGGTAATGTAAAGGTTAGTAAAAGCTTCAATCAGACTTAGAACTATGCAACTAATTTTGACAGATTTATTATAAATCATTCTTCCTGGTAATGCACAGGTTATTAAGAATTTATATTAGTGTTAGGGACCCTTGAGATGTGGTCTGCCGTGTAGTGGCTCAGGGGCTTACAACACTTTGGCCAAAATGTTAAACTAAAAGACCATTTTATTTAATAGATATCTATACATATATATTTAGGCACTGTACCGTGTTTAGGTTTCACTGGATGTGCACTGAGCTCTGTCTGTGTTTCAGTGTCTGTCTCTGTTTTAAATATATATCGCCGTGCTCAGTAGCACTCCTCTGTGACACCTATATGCTATATATATGTTGTGGTATTTTGGGGTGTCAATATGAGCTGTCAGGTGTCCTGTATTTTTTTTACAAATCTTGTTCAGCTGGTTCTTAGCTGATTGAAGGTGGCTCTTCCTATCTTGTTGAAGCTCACCCCTACCACATTTAAATGGTTAAAAGCTCACTCTCCATAGCATCTCCCACTCTCAGGGGAACTTGCTTGCTTGCAGTATGATTGTGACAAATCTAATACAGAGTGCTTTTCCTGGTAATGTACAGGTTAATAAAAGCTTCAATCAGACTAGAACTATGCAATAATTTTGACAGATTTATTATAAATCATTCTTCCTGGTAATGCACAGGTTTATTAAGAATTTATATTAGTGTTGGGACCCTTGATGTGGTCTGCTGCCGTGTAGTGGCTCAGGGGCTTACAACACTTTGGCCAAAATGTTAACTAAAAGACCATTTATATTAATAGATATCTATACATATATATTAGGCCACTGTACCGGTATAGGTTTCACTGGATGTGCACTGAGCTCTGTCTGTGTTTCATGTTCTGTCTCTGGTTTTAAATATATATCGCCGTGCTCAGTAGCACTCCTCTGTGACACCTATATGCTTATATATATGTTTGTGGGTATTTTGGGGTGTCACATATGGAGCTGTCAGGGTGTCCTGTATTTTTTTTACAAATCTTGTTCAGCTGGTTCTTAGCTGATTGGAAGGTGGCTCTTCCTATCTTGTTGAAGCTCACCCCTACCACATTTAAATGGTTAAAAGCTCACTCTCCATGCATCTCCCACTCTCAGGGGAACTTGCTTGCTTGCAGTATGATTGTGACAAATCTAATACAGAGTGCTTTTCCTGGTAATGTACAGGTTAATAAAAGCTTCAATCAGACTAGAACTATGCAATAATTTTGACAGATTTATTATAAATCATTCTTCCTGGTAATGCACAGGTTATTAAGAATTTATATTAGTGTTAGGGACCCTTATGTGGTCTGCTGCCGTGTAGTGGCTCAGGGGCTTACAACACTTTGGCCAAAATGTTAACTAAAAGACCATTTTATTAATAATATCTATACATAATATATAGGCACTGTACCGGTATAGGTTTCACTGGATGTGCACTGAGCTCTGTCTGTGTTTCATGTTCTGTCTCTGGTTTTAAATATATATCGCCGTGCTCAGTAGCACTCCTCTGTGACACCTATATGCTTATATATATGTTGTGGTTATTTTGGGGGTTCAATATGAGCTTGCAGGTGTCCTGTATGTTTTACAAATCTTGTTCAGCTGGTCTTAGCTGATTGGAAGGTGGCTCTTCCTATCTTGTTGAAGCTCACCCCCTACCACATTTAAATGGTTAAAAGCTCACTCCATAGCATCTCCCACTCTCAGGGGAACTTGCTTGCTTGCAGTATGATTGTGACAAATCTAATACAGAGTGCTTTTCCTGGTAATGTACAGGTTAATAAAAGCTTCAATCAGACTTAGAACTATGCAACTAATTTTGACAGATTTATTATAAATCATTCTTCCTGGTAATGCACAGGTTATTAAGAATTTATATTAGTGTTAGGGACCCTTGAGATGTGGTCTGCCGTGTAGTGGCTCAGGGGCTTACAACACTTTGGCCAAAATGTTAAACTAAAAGACCATTTTATTTAATAGATATCTATACATATATATATAGGCACTGTACCGTGTATAGGTTTCACTGGATGTGCACTGAGCTCTGTCTGTGTTTCATGTTTCTGTCTCTGGTTTAAATATATACGCCGTGCTCAGTAGCACTCCTCTGTGACCCCTATATGCTTATATATATGTTTGTGTTATTTTGGGGGTTCAATATGAGCTTGCAGGTGTCCTGTATGTTTTACAAATCTTGTTCAGCTGGTCTTAGCTGATTGGAAGGTGGCTCTTCCTATCTTGTTGAAGCTCACCCCCTACAACATTTAAATGGTTAAAAGCTCACTCCATAGCTCTCCCACTCTCAGGGGAACTTGCTTGCTTGCAGTATGATTGTGACAAATCTATACAGAGTGCTTTTCCTGGTAATGTACAGGTTAATAAAAGCTTCAATCAGACTTAGAACTATGCACAATTTTGACAGATTTATTATAAATCATTCTTCCTGGTAATGACGTTATTAAGAATTTATATAGTGTTAGGGACCCTTGAGATGTGGTCTGTGCCGTGTATGGCTCAGGGGCTTACAACACTTTGGCCAAAATGTTAAACTAAAAGACCATTTTATTTAATAGATATCTATACATATATATATAGGCACTGTACCGTGTATAGGTTTCACTGGATGTGCACTGAGCTCTGTCTGTGTTTCATGTTCTGTCTCTGGTTTTAAATATATATCGCCGTGCTCAGTAGCACTCCTCTGTGACACCTATATGCTTATATATATGTTGTAGTTATTTGGGGGGTTCAATATGAGCTTGCAGGTGTCCTGTATGTTTTGGCATTATACATATACAAATTTATACAGTATATAACATGGGGACAGATTTAAGCTGCCATTATGGTCATTTTCACATTATACTGCTCACCAGTTATGTTGTCTCTTTTAGGGACTATCCATTTTTACCCCATATTTTATATTGTTCTCTACCATTAAAAGTGTTTGTTTTTTAGCCTCACCATTTTCAACAGGTTATTTTGGGGTCTTTTTTGCTATAGAAGATCTAAACCTCATACTACTATCCATTTAAGTTCCTTACCCTATAACCTCTATCCATCACCCTTGTGTGAGTGACCGAGTACATGTTACTTGGGGACTTCTTGTTTCTCCTCCTCCAGTCTGAGGGGTGAGACACTTGTGCTTGTCCAAAAATAAATCTAATCAGCATTTTTCCAAAGTAGGGAACTACTGGAGTATACAGAAATTGCATTGGATGTATTAGGACGTCATCTTAACACATTGAAGCTGGATGAACTGGTTGTATTTAAAAACACACTAGCATTACTTTTTTAATGTATGTATACAAATGTTATGTAACTACTTCCCTGCTAGAGGGGTCTGCAATGTTTTGCAATGCTTCTCTGGCTTAGAATTGCCTTTAAGATAAGCTACTGAGCAACATCTATGGAATGACAATACAGTATAGTTTGCAGAAACTCACAGTAATGAATCATGTCTGTCTGATCCTCATCTTTCTGGTGAATATATACATATATTATTTTACAAAATGTGTTGTCTTTCTGTAGTTCTGTTTAAGTCAGTAAAGTTGCCCTGTTAGTCATCATGCTAGTGAACCAATATAATTATGATGCGTCTGCAATAAACTTTCTTCTGAAGCCGAAACTTTTATTTTTCCTCACTTTAATAAAACAAACCTTAGACACATTTTGATGTGTGAAAGAAATTCAGAAATGACTCACCAGAGATAATTAGTATGATTGACTTACAAGACAATATTATTTCTTGTTTAACCTGTTCATAGATTCTTGTTGTCATTTTATTGTGTAGCTATACTGTAGAAATTACAGATGAAACATCAATCAAGGCCGGATTTCCCGATAGGCCCGCGCCGAAAGTGGCAAAATTGGGGAGTGGTAAATTCCGTTTTTTTTTCCCTTTTTTAAATTCCCTCTGTGCTGGAAAGACCATATAAATTGTACTTGTTGGCATCTCTGCCTACAGCGTCCCCTTACCCCAAAATCAAATTGTGTCGTTTTGCCATGACTACATGACATCACATGGTGTCACATTGCCATGACAACAAGACGCCACGTGACACCGTGACGTTGTGATGCCGAGTGGGCGGAATAGATGCCACGCATAGGGGTGGCAAAATTGTAAAACCAGCCCTGACTACAGTGTATGATATAGATAGATAGAAGCTAGAATCCGTGGTTTTCAACCGTTTTTTGGTTAGGGGACCACAGAATTCGATTTTGAAATTCTGCGGAACCCCATCCCTCCCCCCCCCGTCTCTCTCCCCCCTTCCTGTCGCCCACGTCTCTCTCCCCCCTCACTCTTCCCTTATGCTCCCTCTCCCCTCATACTCTCCGCTTGCGTTTGCACACACACAATCTCCCAGTTACACACAAACACACACACACTCTCCCACTTACACACATACTCTATCCCACTTATACATACTCTCTCCCACACACACACACTCACATACTCACTTATACATACACATACACACACTCCCACTTACACACACACACACACACACACGTATACACACACACCCACTCTCCCACTTATGCACACACACACACACTTCCACTTATGCACACACTCTCACACTCTCCCACTTATACACACACACTCCCACTTATACACACACACTTACACTCTCCCACTTATGCACACACTCTCCCACACACACACTCTCCCACTTAAATACACCCACCCACTTAAATACACACACACACACACACACACACACACACACACACACACACACACACACACACACTCTCCCACTCTCCCACTCTCCCACTTATACACACACACCAACCACACCCCCTCCCATCTGTGGGAGCAAGTGAGCGTCTGCCCTCTCAAAATCTCCTCTCTCCCTCTTGTCAGCAGCTGACAAGAAAAGGCAGGGAGTTGAAGTATAGCAGTGACCTTGCCTGCGGCTGCTGCTGCTGAGCTCGGAAGCCGCCGAGTCACTGCTATGTGCGGGTGCCGCCACACCGCCGGGCCTGGGACAGAACAGGAGATTTGTCCCAGTTCTCTCTCCCTGGCGGCCACAGAACCCCTGAGGGGTGCTCGCGGAACCCCGGTTGAAAACCACTGAGATATATATATTATAGAAAAAAAGAACAACACACAATTGGCAAACTTGCCTGGGTGAACTGTAATAAAAATATTCAAAAATATATGGAGCTAGACAGGCACTCGCAGGAACTCAATATAAGAAAAAAAGGTTGTATTTCAAAGATCAACGTATAATAAGACCGGAACGTTGATCTTTGAAATAAAACCTTTTTATGTCTATATCTAGACATGGGCGAAACAAAACTGTTTTCACTAGGCTGTTAAACTGCATAAAGTTATAAATGCATCACAATAATAATGCAATATTTATAACTAGGGTAAAAATAAATAAATCCCATCTTATAGGGTTGCAAGGTGTCCAGTATTGAACCGTATTGTCCCCTATTTGGACACTCTGTGAATTAATTTTATCCAGTATTTTTGGAGAAGCCACCTGGCAACCCTATATCTAAATAATGTTATTATTGAATACACAAAGTCAGATGTAGATTCATCAAATGCAAGTAAGGTTTAGTGAAGGTTTAGTGCACCCAATCCAGCATTAATTCACATTGACCTAATAAATCTGCCCCTGAAACTTTTCCTCAATTAATCGTTTTTTTTAACCTTATCATGAGTATATCTTAATATATTTTATTACATTAATATATTTGTGTTCTGACCCCTTTTGGCAAATTATTGGACATCACGATGGTGCTGACTTTTCTCTTCGCCTGGACGATAGGCAGTGGGTACAGGTCCACTCGCACCACTGGACAGCGGTCTTCTAAGGGGGACATCTCCACCAGGAGGCGATGCCAAGGCAAGCCAATCGCCCTGGTGGCCAGACTTAAGAGCTACCGTGCTCCGCGGTCACCTGGAAGCTCATACCCGACACCCCTGGGGCAGTCAACTCACCCGTGGCGTTGTTTGGTACGGGTCCCAAGCCTAGGACCGACGGTACCATCATCTTAGGCCGGACTGGCCGTAGTAGGGCCCACGGGCCCACAGCAGGCGAGGCAACCGGCTCTTTGTCCTCAGCTTCACTTGTCATCTGTGGTTCCATCTGTGGTTCCGGCATTGGAACCGAATCTGGAACCGCGGTTAGGAGGCATGGGCCCTCCGTAGTTGAGGTTGGCTGGTTAACCGCATCTTCCTCTGCATCTTACGTCGCACACAGCAGCACTGGTTTTAGGAACTGTGCCTCGCAGCAGGCACACTTGGGTCCCCAGCTCAATTCATCATCTGGAAAATCACACTTGGGGCATAGGTACCTTTTTCCTTCCACTTTCAATACCTGAACCCCTCGTGGTCGCTGATGGGGATCAAAGTTCATACCACCGGAGAGTTTAAGGTCTTTCTGTAAGCACGGGCACAAAAGAAATGTTACATACATTCCCTCTGCTGGCCAAACACCAAACAACTGCGGATGTGATTCGCTGCATCCTGTACTGTCCTTAGTGGAGACACCAGTTACTGATTGAGAATCGCTGTGCTTGCTCCCCCTGGTGGACTCCAGAGGAGGAGCACCCTCTTTCAAGGAGTGGTTCTGACGCTGTGCTGAGCTACTCACAGTGCAGGGGCGGGGCTCTGGTTTTCGCGCCAGACCCGGACAGAATTCGGCAAAAATTTCTTGCACAGTTCTGGTGCTCGCCCGACTTGGCGGGAGCCACCATCTTAGGTGTGACTCACTGCTTGAGGGAGCCCAGTCTCATCAATTACACTATGACTCTCTGCATAGATAGTGGGGTAGCCTTCTGGTGGGGCCTCTGGTTTCCCCGACATTTCAGGGTAGATAATAGGACACCACCCTTTAGTGAGGGTTCCACGGAGCCATATTTTGGATGGGCCTCCTTCTCTTATTAAATCTTGTTCCGCCCCCACCAACACTGAGCACCACACTCCGCCTGCAGGAGGGAGAGTCAGCAGGAGCTCTTCCTACAGCAAGGGTTTGTGAGAGCAGGACTGGCCCCTTTAATGCCCATCCATACACTTCTTGGCAGGATGGCAATGATAATGAGAACGACATAATTTATACTGAATTCGGGCACCCCAGGTCTGGCTCTCAGCAGCGCCTCCAAATGTAGCCCTCTTTCCCCAACCCTACGTGAGATTGAGGTGGGTAGGTGTCTCTGACTACTTATCAGTGTGGTACTGTACCTGTTTGGCAACCAGGAGGGCTGAGCTTCCACCATGGGGAACCTGGGGTATATACTTACACTCGGTGCAGCGCCTCTACTGATGAGGGATCCCAATGTGGTGGGAGTGTGCCCTCACCAGAACAACCATACAGTAAATACACACAATGTGAATAAACAATATTTACTGAGCATGAACAATAACTTCAATGAAACTCTCTTTGCATAACATCAATATATCATAGGAATAACAGTGCATCACCCTGAATGCATACCATCCCCTCAGCCCACATGTCCATCATCACATCACCCTCAGTCCCTTGGATAATAATGTGCTTGGGCATTTATACCTTGAGTGTCCACAACAATGAAGTTAATGTGAGTGTGAGGGATAGCGCTTCCCTGTGTTGGGGCCCGGTGGTGCACTTAACATATACTACCTCCCTGATCAGTCCTGATCAGGAAAATCCTTTGTAGTCAGCAACTACGCAACTTGGTCCCACACTACGGTGCGCTGCTCCTTGCAGAAATGATTACACCCTCTGACTCCTCCAGGGAGGGATCCACAGCTGGATGATCCTTTACCACAGTCTCTGCTATGGAGTCAGGCACTCTTCCTGCTACATGCTGTATTGACTGTCAGGCACTGTCCTGCAGCATTCCTCTTTCTCTCTGAGAATGGTGAAGGAGTCCCTGTCTCAAGGCAGTCCCTATAACATACAGTTATTCCTCTACAGTGTCTCAGGGGACTAACTGGGCCCTGGGGGTATACCTCTACCCTAGTCCCTGCATTCAGAAGATCTCTTGCTGTAGATGCTGTCTAATCCCAGACTCTGGCAGCTCACCACGTGCAACTGGCACTGGTGATATACCACACAATGTGTAACTTAGAAAGCAACGCCCCTTCTTCATATGAGGGGCCGTTCCTTGACACAGCCAAAGCAACTACTCAGGCTGCACTGCACACAACACTGTTGCAACTTACTATCCTGCTCAGCTATGGTGGCAACATCCCTCTCTTGGGTCTGTCCCTATCTGCAGCAGCTCACTGGTCACTCAGGGCTATCTGGGGCCTGGGGAGGGTATTCTGGCCTAGTGCATGGTCCCTGACCCTGCACACCTACCTCCTCCCCTGTCTGCTTCCCCCACCCTGAATGACTTCCTTCCTGCCAGCTTGCTAACATCCCTAACTAGATCCTCCCCTTTACAGGAGAATCCCTCAGCCCTATTGGCTAAGTAAAAGCACCTGACTGCCTGCTGCTATGCCTCCTGGGAAGTGTAGTTTCCCAGAAAACTCCTGCCTATGGAGACCGCATGGCCTCCTCTGTAATGGCTGCCTACCTTTTCCTGTCTGAGCCTGCGCTATCCTAATGGCCGCCGTGCCACTTCCCTGCGCATGCGCAACCTCTTGAGGGCCTTTCTGCCTCTCTTCCTTCTCCTGCGCTCTATCTGCCACCTCTAAGATGGCCGCCGCAACTCCCGACACTATGCTGCGCATGCGCGGCCATTTTGCCACACACAAGATGGCCGCCGCATTCATCCGCACATGCGCCATGGATCGCGCACGCGTGGTCAACTCCAACATGGCGGCACCCGCCCGGATGGCGGCGCCAACCACTGGAGAGCCGCTGGAGCCTCCCTGCGCCTCCTGCTGCTGGCTATCTCGCCGGACCGCCCTAACTAATCATGTGGCACCTGCCCTTACGCCAGGGAGAGCGCAGGGAAGCATCCCATAGCCGGGGACCCACACTGGTAAGGGGACCAGGGCTATAAATAGAACAAAAAGTAACTAAAATCTTAAGGGGCAGGCAGAATTTTTAAATTAGTAATAAGTATCAGTAACCAATATGGTTATGTATATAACAAGTGTCTATAACACAGAGAGGGAAGCAGGCAAATCCAAAAAGAGACAGGGCTGGCAGTATTATAAGCTTATTTAACCATGTGTAGTAAAGTACTCTTAGGATGTGTGTGAATACATGCAAAGCCATCTGGGTATAAATTATATAGATAGTAATCTGATACAGGGAAGTTAACATTAGTGTATTGAGGGCAAGGCTGGCCAAATTACATGCCAAGATTAACCCTGTATATTACACAGTTACCAGCAAATCCTACCTAAGTAAATAGTCAGAAGGTCCTCAAATATTTAGTATGTCAGAATTAAATACTCTAGTTGAGATAAAGATAGGAAGGTACCTATAATAGCTATACTTGTGTCAATGTATCCTAGTGTACTGATGCGCCATTCACACGTTGGACGCAGATCCCAGGATGTTGGCTGTGATGCTAGTCCAATTTAATTGAGTGCTATGAGCTGGCTTTAAGAGGTGTCTTGGGATCTCTTTCCCTAGTTTGTGCAGTGTGTTCTAAATGTATACCCCTCGTGTAGCACCTTTCTGTAAAGAGACCTGAGCGGTTAGCCTCCCACAATTAATATAATGAATTAATATACTGTATGGTATTTTTATCCTTATGTCATCTTAATTGTCATTTCCCTTGAGAGTCATTTATGGGATGCCAACACTTTCCAGACCATTCAGATTTCTTATTCATTCAGCCCGTCAGCTATAGCTCATCTTCTGGATGCGAGACAGGTCGAGTTGATGCCTTATGGCTTAACATTGCTTTGGATACATGGCCATTAACTTTGTAAAGATGCAGTTTTCAATGTGACCTACCAAGGTAGAAGACGTTATTGTACCTGTTAACGTGGAAATAACACACAAGAAAAGCACACAGAACCATTATTTTCAATGGTGCGTGTGTTAACACAGGGTTAAATAGTGCATTCACGTTAACGCAACGCCTCTTATTAATGGATACAATATTATCTGTTACATCTGTATTTTGAAAGTGATCTTTATGTAATGCCCTTTGCAGCAGATTACCAACCTTGTTTTTATTTATTGATCTAGCTGTTTTTCATTTTATTAAAATGCTTATGTATTAAGGCCTGTGCCTGCAGTAGCTTGTTCACATGTCAACTCCTGCTTATTCACACTTTCGCCACTCCACAAGGCAGCACAAATCTGCTTTCCATGTAAAGGATATTATCCGAAAAAAAAGGCCTTTACTTTAATCTCTTTAGATGTTTTGATGTATGCCAATGTTACTACATGAGAGAGGCTTAGCAGCCATATTCATTTTGGTTCTGGGCTATTTTTTAGCTATTAAATACACTGTTTAAAAATACTGTAAGCAAAAAAAGAACGGGTGAGGTAAAAAAAAAAAACTGGCATACAGTACATCTGCACAGTATTGCAAAGACGTCTTTAACAAATACAAAATAAGAATGCAGGGGCACGGCTCCTTAAAACATGTCACTGCCATTCACTTTGGTGCAAGGAGTAGCAGCACCTTTAACTACTTCAGTGCCAGAAAACCGAGTGTTACAGCAACCTCTTGCACTGAAACAGCGGAGATGATTCCGGCGTATACATTTTCTTGCCTTTGTCTAAAATAAGTTATTATTAACTAAAGTTACAGTGGAATAAAATCAGTGAAAAACTTTTTGTTTATCTCTTGCTAAATGATACTGTAATAAAATATACTTACAAAATCCTAACTAAGCATTGGCAAATAGGCAGTTCGTGATTTTCCTACAGCCTTTCTTATTTGCAATTATTGCCTGCCTATTAATTTTAGTACCATGAAAAATATGCATCTGTTTTCAGATGTTTATGGAGAAACATACTGATAACTTATTAGAGGGAAACAAATCATCATACTTGTGTTATATGAGCAAAAGTTCTAAGGATGTGCAGATAACTTAGTTTAAACCAAACAAGAGGCAAATGAGGAAGGAGTTGAAGAAGCATGGTTGAATAATTCGTTTTCAGTTGTCTTCTGGTTTCCACCAGAGGTGGAAGGGTGATGCCTGAATAAAGTGGATGAGTTTTAAAATAACATTTCCTTTTTTTATTTTATAGTAGCAGCATGCAATACATTTCTTACAAACTGTTTCTAGAAGTTCAATGTTCAATGTTCAATGTTCAATGTTCAAAATATAATATTAATAATAATAAAAATAATAGTTCTAATAGACTGTTCTAATAGACTGTTCTAATAGACTGTTCATGGTCCCAAGGTTCAGCAAATTAATCGGCCGCTCCTCCTTCTCTTATCGTGCTCCCCAAAACTGGAACACTCTACCGGAGACTCTCCCTGCTGCCACCAGTCTAAGTTCTTTCAAAACTAAAGCTGTCTCACATTTTAACCTGGTCTGTAACTGTTACATTCGCTTATAATATATATTGTCTCTAGCTGTGCATGCAACGTAATGTATGTAATGTATATACCCTGTTCACTTATGTAACTGTATTTGTAACCATGTACCATTTGTCACCTTAACTCTATGCTCAGGACATACTTGAAAACGAGAGGTAACTCTCAATGTATTACTTCCTGGTAAAATATTTAATAAATAAATAAATAAGAAGAATATTTTTCTTATTTTCCTATATAGTGTTGAGAGAGGGGGAAGCACTTGAGAAATAATCTAAATGGATATTCAAATGATCTAATTTGTATATTTAAATGAGCTTATGTCCTATGTTTCTCAGATGACTGTTCACAGGTACATCTTTTCCTCTCCACTAAAACCCATTTCAACCAACTTTTTTCAGTTAAACGTTCTTCATGTTTTTGGACAATTTTTAAAAAAATTGAAAGTTTGAGCTAATCATAAGCAAAGTGAATTTGGACAAGTGTGCACATCTCTGGCCTGATAAGCTTACAATCAAATGTTTGGTGCCTAAGATAAAGTGACATAAAGTGACTTTCCCACACACAAGAAGAACTAACATAGGAATTCAAACTGAGTTTACCCAGTTCAAAAGCAGTGACATTACCACCGAGCTACTCCTTAGCCCATGGTGGTCCTGGACAAGTGTAGATGTGTTGTAGATTGTTGTGATAACTTTTAATGTAAGAACTTGGTATTCTTCATAGACTAAATTATAATATATAGAACATTCAACACCACACAGGTACTGTATCTTCTTCCTGTGTACACGTACACACTCTCCACCTTCTCACTCTTACTCTCCTCCACCTGCCCCCTCTATATAGCCACTTTCCTCATACTCTCCCCCCTCTCTGCTATCACTCAATGACCCCCTCTCACTCATCCCCATTCCCTCAATACTCCCCTCACCCTCATTCCTCCCTCCCGCAAACACAATTACACACAATCCCACACAATACCTATACAATTCCCCCCCCCCACACAATAACGCTGCCAAACAATACACACACTAATACCCCCACAATAATACCGCCCCACAATTCACACAATATAATAAGACCTTCACAATTTAATACCTACCAACAATATTATACTCCCCACACAATATACACAATATAATGCCCCCCCACACAATATACACAATATAATGCCCCCCCACACACAATATACACAATATAATACCCCCACCCCCACATAATATAATACCCCTCCACACACAATATACACATTACCCCCTTCCCCCCACAAAATACAAACAATAATACACACACAATTACCTTGGGGAAGTTGGTCCCAGCTTCTGGCATGCAACGGCGGGAGTGAGAGGCCCACAGCAGCTGGGGAGATCTCCCTGTCTCTCTCCGCGCCTCCCTCCATTTCCCTGCATCTCCACGTATCTCCCCATACACAAAGCCAGCTCGTCAGCTCTCAGTGACATAGGATGCCATAATATGGGCATATCCATATATGGACATGCACGTCTGCCGGGAGCCGGCTCTGTACCAATGGGAGATACGGGGAGATGCAGGGAGGTGCAGAAAAAGATACGGAGAGGCGCAGGGAAACGGAGGGAAGCGTGGAGAGGGACAGGGAGAGACACAGGAAAACTAAGGGAGGCATGAAGAGAGATAGGCAGAGACATCAGGGAGGAGAGGCAGGAAGCTTTAAATCCCTTATAATTCATACCGGAACACAGTACCAGCACGTATTGTTTTACCGTGTTACGTACCGGACCGGACTGGCCTACTTTCGTTAGATTGCAAATGTTACAAAGATATATTTGTTATTCTTGTGAATCGTTGTCAGACCCATGATATTTTGTGTTTAGTACATTTACACAATCTTGTGGAATACCTTCCATTCCACACCCTCTGGTGTTTCCAGAACACAGAGGAATCCCTTTTAAGTTACATTAAAATGTTTTTTTTTTGCTTATTTCTACTGTAAGAAAGAGTTGTGACTTCAGGCTCCAATCACCCCACTTTCCAAACTAGGCTTTTGCTCCAGATAACCTCACTTCTAGACAAACACAGAAAATTAGGCCAGGTCTTGATCTGCCATAAACATAAAACCATACATGTATTTTTAAACTGTAATTGTAACTGTTTGTGTGCCAGTGTATTAAAACACTGCATATTTTCTGACCTTTCATGACAATGTTCATACAAAAATTAGCAATTAACCTAATAAGTTATCACACTCAGGCATAACAAGTAAAGGACAATATAACGGTCATGGCATGGTACATTTTTGTTCCTGCAATGACTACCTCAGAATTGTTTATAACATTTCCCAAATCAGGTATAAATAAGGCAGAGAATAACATACTTGCTTCTGAAGGATATTTTATATCACTTACCATCCAGTTTTCTAATTTATGACATACCATAAGAACACTCAATGCTCTTTGAAGTATTTTAATGCACGGTTGGGAACAGTTAATTCCATCTAAATTGAATTCAAGACTATAAGATGAAAGTGCTTCTGTGTCAATAAATAAGCTGCCCTGCAGCTATACAGCCGGTTTAAATGTACACTCCAACCTGGGATCCAAGAGAACTAAAGGAAATAATAGGTTTAGTGGGTAACATATTGGTGATATATATTAAAGAAATGAAACAATCACCAAGATTAACTCAACATTAACATAACACTGTTGTTAGCTCGTTTTGGTTCTATGTGGTACTCCACCTTGAAACAAGTGTTAATATTTCCTACACCCCTACTTTAACTTATTACAAAAATGAATAGGAGGGTGATGATATTTTGTTGTAGTGCCTAATTTACTTTCACTGAATTACTCCATTAATATGTACAATTGCATAAAAGATTAGTTTTTAAAAAGTAAAATGTACACTTTTTTGTTGCAACAATCAATGTGACTCAAAATGTATTCAAGAATGTTTAGCTGAACCCTGGTAAGAAAAAAATTTGATTCAACGAGAGAGACTCAATAAGCACAGATACCAGGTATTGCACAACGATGTTGCGTTAACCGATGTGCAAGTCTATGATAATTAATCTGAATTCACTGTGTGATAACACGTATCGGAGCTTAGGAGAGTACGGTCATATCTCTTCTCTGCAACATTAAACTTGCATACGTTATACAAAAACACTTTCCTCAAACTCTAGACAACGCTGATGTGCATAGGTTGCTTGGTACAAAACACAGAAGGATTCTGAATTTTGAACTATTTATCCCAGGTAGCACCTTACCTGTACAGCAAACCATTTATTACCGTACAAACAGAGCAAGGGTCCCCCATTCCGTTCCCCCAAGGTTAATATACATTGTTTGGTAATTTCATTACACTTAATTTCTGATTTCCAGTCTCCGCTGCAAAATAGTGTTCCAAAAGATTTTGGCAAATTTTCCACAAATCTTATTTCACTTATATGTTGAACTTTTTTGTATGTAAAATATTTTATGTAATGAAAAGCATTTAATATTATAGAAGTGAAAATTCTTTGGTGGCACCTACAGAGTTCTGATGGGAAAAGTCTTGTTGCTTGCAACGAAAATGCGTAACGGAAGTTATGTCATTGCCTGGTGATGGCTGCGCAGATGCTGCCGCCGGACTCCGTGCATGTGCAGAAGGGAAGACACACAGACACACATTCCAAGTGAGTATAAATATAGAAGTGCAGAAGTGCAATATAGAAAACATTTTGAAATGTACCATTTATAATAAAAAAGGCAGTGGAAAAAAATGCTTGTGTAAACATATAACACATTAATTATTTATAGATTAATATAGTAACTGGAATGATTATAAAAAAAAAAAAAAAAGAGGGTGTGTGTGCCGAGTACGCACGTTTTAAGTCAAACATTTTTGCGTATTGTCACTGAAATTGTGTTTTGATCTGTACGATTTACATTGAATGAAAGACTTTTGAGAGTAACGGCATTTAGATACTTTACAATATATGTTTCTTACTTTAGTTATCATAAGTCATTTATATTATGCATTCCAAATGTAGCCCTGGCTGGTTTTGGGCAAACCAGTCTTCCCTCCTCCTGGCAGAAAGCCCTAGTAGAGCAGGCCTGCCAGGAGTAATCATGGGTTTTCCCCACTCCTATGCAGCTTCAGTGAATCACAGGGGAGGTGGTGCAACCAGGTCTTTTGTCCAATCAGGGACTCAGGACTGGTTCCTGCTTTTCCTGTACTTAATGAGCTGCACTTCCTGATTTAGTTCAGTTGCCTCTACCTTGGAGAGAGGCCAGTCTACCCAAACCAGTTGTGCAGGGCTCTGCCAATCTGTGGGCCCTCCCTCAGGGGAGCGGCGGGAGACTATTCCTCCTATTCCACCAGGGAGTAAGAAAAGAGCTAGGACGGCTTCTGGTGCCCTAGGCTGGGAGTGCAGGTCCAGGAACATCCTGAAGGTCTCAGCTTTACTGTTGCTGTGTTTGCTGTGGAAACTACAGTGTGAATAAAGTTTTCTAGTATATTACTATACCTTCTTGCCTGAGACTGAAATCTATCAGGAAGAAGAGCAAAGAAAATATCCCCTCATCCCTGGGGCCTGTAAGAGATGGAGGCGCTGTCACCGTGAGTACGAATCAGTTTATACCCCAACAGCTTGTTCTGACATCCCCTACCACCATGCAGGAGAATCAGATCTACTGTGAGCCATCAGGTATGCACCACCACACTCCATGTAGCAGCAAAATCTTCCAGAGGGGGGGGGATATGTGTTACATTTGGAGGCGTTGCTGAGATAATCAGGACAGGCTTTCATGGAAGCAGAACTGAAAGAAAATAATGTAAGCCTTCAGAATAAGTGCTATGGAAGTAGGGAGGCTAGGTACAGGGGGGACAGAAACCTCGCAAAGCACGACCTAGATGGCCCTTGGGTGAAAATAGATCTGGAGACATAAGGCTATTGCTGTCCTAGTCAAACCTGAGAAATCGAATTACCTAGAAGGGGGCATACTTGGGTGTTCCCCAGGAGCCACCAAGGGTAGGATCTGTGAGACACTGGCAGCCAATATGGGGTGATGCAAGAGTACAGCACAGGGAAGAGCCCAGAGAACTACTAGCCAGTAGCCAGACTATGGAACCACAGAGCACTTGTATTGGGCTACAATTGTTTGCAGTATGCTGTAGAGGGAGTTTTGCCTAGCCTGGGGTACATTGATGTCCCACTGGTCAGAGACTACGATGAGCTAAAGATGTGCTAGGAGAGCGGGCCCTTTGCTATGCTGAAAAACTTTATTCCACTCCAGATGGTGACTTCCCGGCAAGGGAGTGCGTCGTGTGCGACTGTGTGATCTAAAATGGCGAAGTGGACAGCCTCAACGCTGTGACCACCCAGGGTCAGTGTGCCATAACGGATGTTCCAGGGGGTCCGTGCACCCCGGTTCCAGACTCTGTTCCAGAGCCAGAACCCCAGATAATGGAACCACAGGGTAAGATGACTGCCCACGAAGAGTTGGGTGCACTTCCACGCATGGCACAGAAACGGGACCACTTCCTGCCAATATCCACCCATGAATGCGAGGTGTCCCTGCCCCTATCCTCAGATGATGATCATGACAGCCTAGCATTGGTGGTGACGTGCCAAGAGGCGGACCACTACAGCAGTGCTGAAAAGTAAGACTCACCTACCCGTGATGTCAAGAAGGCAAGACGACAGGTCCCAAGACAGCAAGCGCTGGTGCGGCCTGAACCGTGGAGATGTCCCACGGCCGTGGAGGCTCCCAGTGCTGTCGAGGAGGTACCTGTGGCTGCTCTAGATGACCGTATGACCATCGTGAGCCAGCGGAGCGGTTAGGAACCACCCCCTTACTTCTTGCTGTCTGCGATGGAGCAATCCAGAGATGTAGCCCAGCGCCTACTTCCATATGAAGGACCACACCGAGTTCCGGTGCCACGCCCAGCAGATGATGTGCTTCCGGTGCAGGACCTGGACCTGTACCGGGACTCCGCGACATTTCCTGCTGATGACGTCACTTCCGTGTCAACCACCGGAGCGGACTGGGATTACGCTGCGACCGCTCCGGTGAGTACTACCCTCTCTAGGGAAGACACAAAACTTTATATGCAAGTGGTTATGGGCCGGGGAAGAGAAGACCCAGACTCTAGACCCAGACTCTACAAAGACCCCCTCTGGTCGCGGCATAGCCAGACTCAAGAACGTTGCTGTTTCCCAGGCCACAGCCCCTAGAGCCACTGCCCCTGCTCCTGTCACTATTTCCCATGCTTCATCTAGTTCGGGGCCCCGTTCTAGTCACTTTGGATCAGGGGGTAAAAAGAAGAAAGCCCCCACACTATCCACGGACTGGCGGGATTGAGTAACGTCAGACGAGGGGTCTGATGGGGAAATTCCTGTGTCAAGTAAGGTTCCTGTAAGGAATTCCACAATCTATAGGACCGTGTTCAGGGGTAGACCCAAAAGTTTGCCGTCATGTTTGTCGGGTACTTCAGGTATATCCTCTAGGATAGATACAGATGACAAGTCAGTGTCTTCCCCAGGGTCATCAGGTACTCTTCGCAAATGGTTGGACCCCTTATTTCAGGGATACTCGGGGCCGATTTGAACTAATAGACAGGGAGACCATAGACCATTGGTGGGATGAGGGCACTTACTCTACCGAAGAGGTGGTTGAGGAACTAGGAAAGAGAGTCAAGGAGATTAAGTTAAGCATTGTCATACCTAAAGGGCCTTCCATACTCTACGAGGAGATAGCCCCAAAAGAAGCTGTTTACTGGGTCTTACCAGGAAAGGCTCACGGTAAGAAGCTGACCAAGCTCAGTGGAGCAGACAGGGCTATAGTGGCTAGGTATAGGCAATCTCATGGCTTTGAGTACCCTTACGTACCAGAGCCTATCATGAGGGAAATTGAGGCACACAGAGAAGAATGGCTCAGAGATGCAGTGATAGACTATTTAAGAACAAGGAATAGTAGCTCTGCTTACCAGACTGAAGAGAGGGTATGTCACCTGATGAGGGTCTGGAGTGTAGGCCGAGGGATCTTCATTGATAGAGAAGAGTACAGACCAGAGAACGGTCCCTCTAGGTCATACTTTGTAAAAGTAGCAGATAACACTGGGCTCATAGTACAGAAACCTGATCCCAGGCATTATTATTAGTATAAGATTCTCCACATTGGGAAATCCAAGTTACTATATTCATTACCATCCCAAGGTGGGTGGGCCTGTGTACATATGACGGTATCTACAGTATGCCATTGTTTATTGGTTCTAATGTCATTATGTATCTGTTGCAGGTTACTCACCATAAGGATGGGCCCGCAAATGTAGGTCCAAGTGTGGACCATTGGATTCCACCAGAGGGATTCCACCTGGCTGGTTGGGCTACCAGTCTACCCTCCTCCTGGCAGTAAGCCCTAGTAGAGCAGGCCTGCCAGGAGTAATCATGGGTTTTCCTCACTCCTATGCAGCTTCAGTGAGTCACAGGGGAGGAGGGGCGACCAGGCCTTGTGTCCAATCAGGGACTCAGGACTGGTTCCTGCTTTTTCTGTACTTAATGAGCTGCACTTCCAGATTTAGTTCAGTTTCCTCTACCTTTGAGAGAGGCAAGTCTACCAAAACCAGTCGTGCAGGGCTATGCCAATCTGTGGGCCCTCCCTTAGGGGAGCGGAGGGAGACTATTACTCTTACTCCACCAGTGAGTAAGAGAAGAGCTAGGACTACTTCTGGCGCCCTAGGCTGGGAGTGCATGTCCAGGAATATTGTGAGGCTGAAGGCCCTAAGTTCTACTGTTGCGGGGTTTGCTGTGGAAACTACAGTGTGAATAAAGTGTTCTAGTGTTTTACCATACCTTCTTGCCTGAGACTGAAATCTATCAGGAAGAAGAGCAAAGAAACTCTCCTGCAGTTATAGCTCCCTCATCCCTAAGGCCTGCACCACAACCACATGTAGCAGCAAAATCTTCCAGAGGGGGAGGGGGGGGGGAGAATATGTGTTACACAAGTATAGCCATGGCTGGTCCAGACTATCTTTCTGCCTTCCTGTCACATGTTCTGATAGCTACAGACAGTGGTAGGTTATCCTGTGGGTTTACCCCTCCTCATGCTGCCTCTCTGAGTGACATAGGTGGAGGTGAACGTGAACAGGAGTCTCTGTACAGCCAATCATGGGGCATACCCTGTGCCCTCTCCATCTGAGCTTAGGAAGGAAGTGTTTAAATAATAGGAGTTGAGCTCAGCCCCTCCTTGGGGGGGGGGGGGAGAGCCCATGAGAGAGTCGTTCAAGTTACTCTCGACTGGTAGTGAGAATTGCCTTCAGCCCCCCCTGGGTCTGAGTGAGCTCAAGATCTGTGCAGAGCACAAGGCCTTAATATTACCTGCTGGCCAGCGCCATCCAGGTGTCTGGGACCCATTCACCACTATAATGGAAGCACTGTGGCACCAATAAAGACCATTTATATATACTTCTGCTTAAGTCGTAGTCTATTGGGTAGAGGTATAGGAGAAAAGACTGTCATGGTAGGGACTGCCTCCAGCTCTGCTGGAACCTATTGTGACTGGAGGCACTGACACCTATGAGATGAACCTGAGGATCACCAAAAGCCTGTCCTGTTCCCCATAACATCGCGCAAGTTCATCTCTCCTGGGCCGTCACAGGTAACCAGCACCACACAGATCTGAAGAGGCAAGATCTACCAGAGGGGAAGCTGTGGTAGAATTGGAGGTGCTGCTGAGATACAGCACCAGGGCAGGCTTTTAAGGACAGTGCAGCTGGCAGCCCAGGAGTGGGCGGGGCCAGGCTCCTGATGCTTCAGCAGGGACCTTGGGCAAACATTCGAGTTAAGGAAGGGGGGAGCCTCTCCGTGTTGTGACATCAGGGAGGGGGCTAGCCCACACACTTACCAACAGAAAGACTATGTTGGGGCGCAACCTGAGGGCATGTTACTAGGGAGCGTGGATACACTTCTGTCATAATAGAGGGGGTTTGGCCCGGGATTAAAGGGGTTACACCCCATTTGGCCACCCTCTACTCTCACCTGGGAAGCAAGGGGTTAACTGGACTGAGGTCCAGTAATGTGTTTTTTACCTTGCTTCAGTATCCAAATGTTTATTCCCCTGTATAACTGTATTGTGTTATCCTGGTGTTTGCACTCACACATACACTAGGGTTGATGCGGGAGGGAAGGGGTTAAGGTTAATTTAGTAAATATAGCCCTTTGTTCTCTTTTCCCGCCTTTTTAGGCTCCATTTTGCAGCCGTCCATAGGTCGCCATTGAGCCTCCATGCTTTCTAATGGCAGAAGTAGCGGTTTTGGACCTGTTTTCCAGCGACGACCAGCAGGTGGCGTCCGAGAGGAGGAGCGGCGGTTTCCCATTGTAAGTCAATGGGCTCATTGACTTCAATGAAGATTCCTCAACGCCGGCCTCGAGGAACAGGTTGGCAGCCATCCAAACCACAGACCGCAAAAGCGGATACAATGTCTTTGAAAAGAGTTTAATCACTTCGGTCAATTTCAAAGACAATTGGCGTGGGAATCTTAAGTTCTAGGGCCCCTGGGAATAAAGTTCTTTTTGTCCCTAGCTCCTTTGTCCTAGGATCCACACGATCCACACCAGGTCCAGGAATGAGAGACCCCCGTACGGGGTCGAGCGGAGAAGGAGGGTCGCGCCATTGACTTCAATGGCGGAGCGGAGGTCCCATTGAATCTAATGGCGGTGTGCGCCATGCATTGTCTAAGGCGGCGCCGGCCATTGATTCCAATGGGGAAAAGCCGCGTGGCGTAAAAACGACTAAGTGTAAAATGATGAAAAATGTTAGTCCATATCTCCGGTTCTGGAATGACCAGGGGGATGGGATTTGGGTGGCATGTAGCCCAGGTCCCGGCTTTAATGCATGACCCTTCCCAGCCCCCTCCGACCAACAGACGGAGTGTGGACAAATGTAAAGATTTGTGTTTTTTCCATAGTCTCCAATGGCGGCGTTTCCCCATTGAAAGCCTATGGCGGGAAATCCCATTGACGGCAACGGCAGAGCCCGCCATTCAATGCTATGGCAGCGGACCCCGTTGATTTCAATGGGGATTTAGTGAAAAACTGAGATTTCTTTTTAACGGAGATTTTTATAATAAAATATGAAACGGTTTATATGGTATTTGTATATCTCCGGTTCTGAAGGTCGCAGTGGGCTGAAACTTGGACTCTATAGTGTACCACTTCCGACATTAAGGTCTGGAAAGTTTGGACCCACTGGACCTACCAGAACCGGGTATTTTAATATGTGTAAATATTAAAGTGTATATGGGATTTTGGATCTGCTCTGAAAATGCAGACCCCATCTGCTATGCTAATAGGGCAGGAAGAGCATCCTGAATAATTAGCATAGTCCTGTGATCCAAAGTGATCAAAAGCTAACTGCCCTGATTGTTTATACTAGGGCTGGGAACAAAAGGAGCTGAGTGTTTTTAAGTGTGGTACTTCACACTTACAGGGGAAGCCAAAATCTACTTCAAAGAGATTTTTCTAGCCAACTCGGCGCCTAGGGTTGAAATGGTATATAAGTCAGAGTCAGCCCTTACCCATTTGTCTTCATGCATGGTCTTAATGATCTTCATGTATTGTCGTGATGTCTACATCTGAACCTGAATTATGGAAGAAATGGCCCATCCTGTATCCTGATGGCTTTCTTGTCCAGACCTTTCAGTAAGTGTCTATATTTTGCCTGTTATTTGTATAATCTGTTGTGTTCACCTTTTTCAAGGAATAAATTATATTTTATCATATCTAAGCCTCGTTCAGTTCAACCCAGTTATATTTTTGGTGGTGTATTATTAATAGCCTGTTACAAAGCTCCCATCACACCTTCATCAGAACAAAGACAGTTGGGGCGTACCATGAGGGCATGATATCAGGGAGCGTGAACCCTTTAGTTAAATACAGACCAGTGGTTGGGGCGTACCCTAAGGGCAAAGTTCAGGGAACGTGGATACCCTTCAAGCTGCCTAACAGAAAATACTGGGCCAGGGCCCTTTCAGTTGTTGCTGGGGACCCTGGATACCTGAAATGTGTTTAAGGGGGCGCACCCTGTGGGAAATAGTCCAGGGAGCGTGTACCCCTCATCTTATTCAAAATAGGGATGGGACCCTTTCAGTTGGAGCTGGGATACCCTGTGTACCTAATTTCAATGGACTGTGCTGTGTGCTCTAAAATGGGTCCACTGCATGTGCTGCGCAAACAAGAAGGTGCTCCCGCCGAAACCACGGGATCGCATGAGTTTGCAAAAGCAAGCTACAAGTTCTGCAAAACAGTTGCATGCTGTTTGGTGGCAAAAGCTGAAACCATCCATTGCTGTGACTGGCTCAGGCGAAACTCTGCTACGGTCGGAGTTTACCACATCCTGCTGTACTTGAGTTCTGCGGAGCTGTGAGAGAGAGACAGCTGCCTTGCTTAGCTGCTACTATTCTACTTCATCTCAAAAAATGGCGGAGTTGGAGCTGACAAATTACTACCTGCCAGGGGGGCTTCCTAGTAGTCACTGTCAATGGGCAAAACCAACTACCCCTGGAGTCAGAATTCCTGTGCCCGATACGGCTCTCGTGGTTCAAGTCCCAATGGTTCCAGGATCGGAGTTGACTGCCCTACGGGTGTTGGGTGCATTATCCCTGGTGGCCTGCTCCGTGCCAATTGCTGCCAGGGAGTGTGAGGCGCCTCGACATCGAAGCCCAGAGGAGGTGTCTGTAACGATGCATGGAACACGCCCCCGTGGCGTTTTCCTTGCTTACCTGTTTTCTTCTGATCACCGCCCTCTAGCTGCGAGTCAAGATCCTGTGTCTTTAAGGATTCTAAAGCAAATGACGCCACCTTGCTTCCTGGCAAATCCTGCCCTCCTCCTCCTGACAGGAAGTAAGCCTCTCTCTGACTTTCTCATTGCTTACAGCTGCTGCTTCCTTTAAATAGCACTCAGTGGCTACCTATCTGGGTTCCTGCAAGTACTACCATCGCATGCTGTTCCTGCCTGGACCTCCTTGGGATCTTTACTCATCTCCTTTGGATTCCGGAAGACTGGGACACTCACTCGTTTATCACTGAGGTTAGTTTACCGTCGGGTAGTGTAGGTACCTGCTTAGTAGGGTTCACCTTGACGTGGTAGCAGGCTTATAATTCCTTGGCAATGGATTAGACTAAGAACCCTTATGTTATATTAAGTTTCGCTGCACCTTGCTGTTTCTGGCACTATGCCTTTAAGGAGGCTGGATATCCTCCAAGAAGCAATCCCCTTGTGGATGTTACCTTGTGCTCTGGACTCTACCTCCCCGGCTCCTTCCATGTTCATGTTCCTGGTTCCCGTTCCAGACTCCTGTGCTGAAGCGTTGGCTTCCCTCTACCCCCACGTTGGTGCCTGAGAACGCGCGCACTCCCGCTCTGCTGTCAGAGCATGCACGCACATACAGCTGGATCACTCGTGTCTCTGAGCCAGGCACCGCACCTCCGGACGCGTCGCGCATTATCCTGCATGCGCCGATCTGCGGTTCCTGATCCCGCCCCTCGCCTGGGTGTACGACGCGGGTGCTCATCCAGCCTTCCCGCTGACGCGCGCGGTAAACTCCGCCCCGGCTCTGTTGAGAAACAGAACCAGCGTGGCAGTGACGCGCACTCTAGGCTCCGCCCCGCTTTTACATCTCGCAGAACCGGCGTGGGAGTAAGACTCTCTCTAAACCCTGCCCTCTGAAGTCTGTGACGCACGGGCTGCAAGCAACCTCCTACCTGATCAGGCTGCATCATCGGGCACACCTGCGTGCACCAGCAGCCTATGAGGTTTCACTTCCTGGTTACTCCCCTGCTTGCTATTGGAGCCTCCTCCTTTATATACCCTTCACTTTCAGCTTACCTTTGCTGAGCATAGTAGTTGTGATGCCATGCCTTGCCACTTCTAGTTCCTGAACCTTGCCTTGCCTGATCTTGTTGCTATAAACCTCTCGTTGCCTGAAACCTGCTAGTACCTTGGACTCCAACTCTCTCTACTCCCGGTCCGGCTTGTTGACCTTTCTCCTGGCTCCTGTCCTGACCTTGGCTGAAGTACTCCTACGATCCGACCATCTCCAATCCTGAACCTGGCTACGCACACTGATGATCCGCAACTCTCCACTCCTGAACCTTGCAAGTACCTCAACTACTCTACTATCTATAATCCTGACCTGGCCTGAATGACTACTCTACACTCTAGGTGCGCCCGCGTGGCTGTGGGTAAGCGTATCTCAATTCCCTGCCTCAGCACCGCGGTCGCGCTTCGTTTGTGGTGAGCTACGCATTACACTAAGTCCCCGGGGTCATTCAGGTCGTTTAGGGAATCATTATTGTCCCAACAGTCAGCTACTTCTGGTTTGTCCTCCCAGATGGACACCAGGTCCAGTAGTCTACACATAGAACATCAGTCTGGGGAATCCCTTTAGTGGTGGGACCCGATGTTTCAGGGCTACGTCACCAGTTTAAACAGGACCCAGCTACTGCTGGTAGATGGTCCTGTCATGGACCACTGGTGGAAGGAAGGTAATTTGTCACCTGAGGAAATAGCTGAAGCCCTTCGTAAGAGGGCGGGCGAGATTAATTTAGGGGTGAGAGTACATAAGGGACCCTCCATTTTCTATCAGGAGGTAGAACTCAGTGAACCAACTTTTTGGGTGCTGCCTAGTCAAGGAGATGACCGCAAAATGTTAAAATTCAGTAGAGCTGACAGGGCCATATTATATCGGTACAGTCAGTCTCATGGTTATACTTTTCCATATGAACTGGAGCCGATCATGGAAGAGATAGAAAACAACCATCATGATTGGCTCAAGCAGGCTGTTTTGGAGTATCTCAACTCTAAAACTTCAGATAAGATCTTTATAAACGAATCTAAAATCTGCTCCATTCATGGAAGAATGTCAAGTGGGTACCTGTATCTATAAAGACAGGATGGAAGTTAGGCGTGGTGTCCTGGTCCTCCAAAGGTGTACTAGATCAGACCGAGTTGTTTGATGGGCGGGTAGTAAAGAAGCCAGACACCAAATACTATAATTCTCTTCCAGTTGGAAGAATGGTTACTTCCTCATCATCGCTGTAAACAGTGGATGATATGGATTAGTCATCTGTGTACTGTGTTATCGGTTATGTTGTGAAATCTGTGTAACCTGTTTCTATATTGCAGGCTCCAAGTTACTGGATGGTGCCCAAATTGGATCCCAGTGAGGACATGGGAATTTCACCTAAGGGAGATTATAACCATGGCTGCTCCAGGCACTCTTTTTGCCTTCCCGTCACGTAAGCTGATAGCTACAGACAGTGGCAGGTTATCTTGTGGGTTTATCCCTCCTCATGCTGCCTCACTGAGTGACATGGGTGGAGCTGAACATGAGTGTGTACAGCCAATCATGGTGCAGACCCTGTGCCCTCCGCCTCTGAGTTTAGGTTGGAAGTGTTCAAATTATACAAGTTGAGTACAGCCCCTCCATGGGGGGGAGAGAGTCAGTTCAACTTCCTCCCGGCTGGGAGTGAGACGTGCCTTTAGCCCCTCCTGGGGCTGAGTGAGCTCAAGATCTGTGCAGAGCACAATGCCTCAATATTACCTGCTGGCCAGCACCATCCAGGGGTCTGTGACCCATTCTCATGGTGCAAGTTCATAAACTTTGGTGAATAGATACATTGGAAGATAAATAGCACCGCAATATAGAAAGCACAAAGGAGTTATGTATCTTCCAAAAATACCCAAGTGAGGCCACCATGCACAATGTATTGAGAATACTTTATCTGTACAGAGCTGTACAAGAGATGTAAATATTAGGTGCATGTTACAATATAAGGACAGTCCTTGAAGTGACTTTGTCAACTTATTATAAAACTGTTGATTATTTTGGTTCATACAATATTTTTTCTCTAAAACGACAGGACAGGGAACACGAATCCTCTTTTTAATAATTCCCCTTTCCTTAAAAAAAAATGTACAGTACGTTACATGAACAAAACTATAGTTTGTACTCCAACTCCTTGTTTCCAGATGCCTAGTACCATGACAGTACACACCTCTGAACTGTATACGTGTTGCTGCAAATCCACAAATGATACTGCACTCCAGTCTTTATGCAACAAATAAATATTATTTTGCTTTATTGATGTTTCTGTGTTCATTTCACACGTTCATCAGGACAGGAATAAATAGTATTTAGCTATATTGACATTTCGGTAATTATTTCACACCGTGATGAAAGTGTGAAAAAAAATCACAGAAATGTTGATATAATAAAATGATATGTATTAAAAAAAGTTGGTGCTGTGCGTCATTCGTAGACTTGATATGACTTGCAGTGCTGCAGCAACTGCTGATAGAAGAACCCAACGAATATACAGCAGCTAACATGCGACTCTATTAAACGGCCTCCCCAGCAATTACCAACACACTAACTGACATTAGCTGGAAAAGTTAATGAATTGTTCATTGTGTCTTACTCTGCTTCGCACCATATTGCATAGAGCCCAAAGAGAGATGAGGTTAAGTTCAAATAGTACTTCATTTTAAACACATCCACATTTTGCGCTAAAATCTAATTAAAGGAATTCCTCCCTGTGGGTAAGACAGAACACGTGTTACCACACAAACTGAGGAGGGTGAACTCAGGCCCCTCTCACTATATTCCACATATAACCCCAGCACCTGGGATGAGGGGTTACATGTACCTTGATAAATAGGAGATAATTGCAACGTTTGTTTTAATATGAAAAACGCATTTCAGAATTTTTAAAGACGTTGTGTTCCTTTAAACGTTTCTACATACATTTACAATTCCTTGCTTGTTCTGTTCTTAATATTAAGTGAAAACCTAATGTCAAGCTAGCTTCAATAGCTCTATTAAATGATCGTTAACTTATAATTAAATGCATTACTCCTTTTTTTTTTCTCTATATGACAATGTACTATTTCTATTGACTTAAAAAAAAAAAAAACATGAAAGACAAAAATGACCTTGTCAAGCTTTGAATCCCGATGTCTCCAGGTTACATATTTCTTACAGGTGTCCTATTAGAGAGAAAAACCTGTCTTGCTATTTTAAAATGAGCGGCGTGCTTAATCTTTGCTTCCAGACCTCATCTCTTCTCCTCACAGCCATGACAGCAACCTCCTAATCTATGTTTTTTCCTGCAGCAATGGCTGTAAAATTAGGACAATGTTTGACATGTGTGTACTAATTAACTGCGTAAATTTGGCCAGATTGATTTATCTTTCTTTTTCTGTCTTCAATTAGGCATTTTAACCCCTGGGTTGCCAGTCACAGTCATGACAACAGCATTCTAATAGAGATGTGCAAAATGTCTGCCCAAAATAGCGAGATTGGACTTTTTTCAGCTGTGAAAAAGATGGCGACCTTGTCAGAGCTTGGAAGGGATCCACCAATTAAGTGTTAATGTATACTGCCATTTTGTTTAATAGGCTAATTTGCGGGACTGTCTAAGAAGGCTAGATTTGCTTGTGAAATTCGGAACAATCGCTAAATTCGCTTAGTGCTAAGACTATATATAGGGCACATATACAGTACCATGTTACGTGAACTGTTTGGAAATATCTCGTTGAAAGCTTCATAATTTTTTGACAGTATTAGCCCCTCAAGGCTTGGGGAAACGTATTGCAGGGAATCGAATTTGGGAACGAAACATGCTATAATAATTTATTAGTGTTTTCCCTCAAGCAGTGACTGTAAAATGAAGACATTGATCAACATTTCTATGCTAATTCACTTACATTAGCTAGACATGCCCATGCTGGAAAAGGAGTACACCTGAGGTACCCTCTGAGATATGCTAATGATGATGCAAAGTATATTTAAATAAGTCCCATTCCCCACTTCATAAAAGGATTTCCAGACCAACTATATAGAGTTGATAAGCCTAAGGCACAGTAATGACAGGAATGGTGTACTGGTGTCATACCAAACAGGACTAGAACCCACAACCACTGTTTTTACTAGGCAAGAGACAAGAAATTACAGATGGAGCAAAGGAAAAGCAATAAATGGAAAAAGTAGACAATAGGTGGCTAAATCACATTAAAAGGAAATCTAGGCAGGGATCCGCAATCCCTGGGCGAATGGATCTAGCAGACCTCCAAACACAGCATCAGGAACATAAGGGGACAGACAAAAGGCCAATATAGAGTAATGTAGTTTATTAAAAATTGGACATAAAACATATGCATATCACCCTCACATTTCTGTGGTAGAATAAATGCATGTAGATTACAACGACTCAAATCCAGGGCCACTTGAATCTCATACTCCTCATCTCAGCACTGGGTGAGAGTCCTCTCACAGGTATGTGCATCAAAGGCTCTTGACGTCCGCGTCACATTATGGTAGTAGAAAGAGTTTTGGATGCACACAGAACAGAGCGATCTGGACACCATCACTGATCTCATCAGCTGGAGCTCTGGGCACATGCACAGTCAAACCCTATGCATTTCACTGTTGTATGAAAGTGGCTGCATTACACTGATACTATATAACCTAACCCAGGGGTGCGCAAACATTTCCCCCCACGCCCCACTGCCTTTTAGCTGCCACCCCCCCCCCCCTGCTAGTGTCCCCCCCCTTACCTTGTCTCCAGCATCAACTGACGCCACGGGATCATGTGATATCATGTTGCCATGATCCCGCAGTGTCATTTGATGCCATGTTGCCATGGCGACACATCACCTGAAGCCGTCGGAGACAAGCTAAGGGAACTTACCAAGGGCTCGCGCGGTCCCCGGGCATTTAATTTTATCTCCCCCCAGAAAATCTTGCACACCCCAGTTTGCGCACCTCTGACCTATCCGAAAATCAGTTAAAGTGGCTGTGCTGAGCAAATTAAAAAAATAAAACCAAATACTGTAGTACCAAAAATAAAGCCCACTGAAAGGCACCGAACATAGTGTCCTACACTATATGAACTAGGACATAGGAGACATACTATTACACCAGTGTCAAGACAAATATACTTATTTGAGGAAAAACCTCTAACATATTATACTAATGGTACTTAACAGATGTATATACTGGCATATTGGAAATTGAACACATTACATCAATTGAGTGAATTAATGTCACTAATAAAAGCGTCAGGTGGCAAACCATTCTATAATAGAAACAGACCACATCATAACTAGGAGTTGGAACAAGATGGTAATCAAGGCATACAGTTAAGTCAATAGAGTAGAAGTTGTTGCAGATGAAGTATCAAGTACTAGCAACATAGTAAAATATTAACAAAAAACATCATAGCCCAGGGTTGAAACTGGAAGTTCGGGAAAAAAAAGGGCGATCAAGGTATATACTGTACTGTAGATATATCATTAAGAATAGAAATTGTCAAATGGTGGCAATGTACTATAATAATAATTTTAATAACAGCCAATATCATAGCCAGGGGTTGGAACGAGGTGGCAATCATGGCATACACTGGTATCAACGATGCTGGCAGACAGCAACTACATAGGTAGTAATATATGTAAATATACAATGAACCATAACAAGGTAAAAAAAAATGGTCACAATAAAGATACAATGATCAGCATTAAGAACAGAATGATTAGATATCCCAGAAATGAGCATATTGAGGACCAGAATGAACCCAGTGCACATGGATTGAGTTTAGGAAATCTTTATAAAAAAAAATCAAAATCAAATCAATGTCAATATTTAGCTCCACTGGGGCCAAACATTTCAAATAAAAATCCATGAGGTTTCTAGCTGAGAAATGGCTTTGATTTTTTCACACCTGTTATGTTAGCTTTCAGTATATCGATTCCAAAAAATTGGATACCTGCTGGATTTTGACCATGTGTATATTTGAAATGTCTGGAGACATTGTGTGTTTCCAGACCAGGCAAATTGTTCCGGATGTGCTCTGACATTCTGGTCTTGAACTTGTAAATAGTATGGCCCACATAATATTTCTTACAGTAACGAATGAGTAAATATACCACATATTCTGTATTGCATGTGATACGAGTCTTAATGGTATAGTTTTCCCATTAATATTGGAGGTGAAATTGCTAGTGCACCTAGCCAAAGTCGTATTAGAATTGCAGCTTTTACAAGCCATGTATTTGAAGAAACCTTTCTCATACAATTTACAGAAAAAGTATATGCCTGCCAACTTCCTTTCAATGGAACCGGGAAAAAACACTTGTCTGACGGCCCCCATAAATATGCCACCATGCCCACAACCAGCTTATTATAAGCCTTTGGGGCTCCAAAGGCTTTAAAAAATTCACCCCACTCCCTCCAAGCCACTTCGTATGATGCTCAAGTTGCCGATGCCAATGACCTCCTTATCACCTCTATCACTCTTCCAAACCCAGGTTCCATAAATGATCCCGGCACACATGCTCCACTGCATCTGTCTCTGTCACCAGCTCCCGGGATAACCCCACTTTAGAACAAGAGAGTTCATTGGCTATGTTATTCTCCAGTCCTGGAACATCCTTTGCTCTAAAATAAATGTTCCTGACTAGGCAGAGGAGCACAGCAACCTACTCACCAGCTCCCTTGCCCCATCAAATGAAGGATATGTCACCCTGCATATAAACTTGTTGATATCAGGATTAACGGACGCCCCTTCCGGATATGACAGATGGTTTATAAGACGGAAGGCACAGGCTCCTTCTTGGGAACCACGCTCAATGGTGACACCCTGAGGATGGCAAATCAGGTAGTCATGAATGGTCTGGCAATTCACCCCAAATCCACTTCTTTTGCTAATTTGCTGCGAACCACCTCACAATGTTCTGACACATTTTTAATTATTGGATATTTGATCTGACTATGACTCTGTAAAAGGGATCCAGAACCCCTTCGGAAAACTGAGTCGTAATGTCCTTGCTGTATCTTCAAAGTGGTACCTGACGAGCCACTCCTCCATCAAGTCAGTGCTCATCGCCCTTCTTCACAGCATCTTCAGTTGCACTGGCTACTCCCCAACCATTTCCTTTTTTGTAACACCTCTGGGCAGGGCGATTCCCTCCGCACCTGGAACATGCATGCTTGAAACAAAAGGAAGTGCCCCACTTACTGTACAATTTTCTTCATTGAAGGACCAGCACATGACATTTGTGGAGCTGGTTGATTGCCCGGCGTGTAGTAGACCACTGACCCCGATCTGAAAGGGCAAAGGGTGCTGTGAACGATAAGCGATAGCCACAAATCTATGTCCTTAAAGCCCCACTGAGCCTTCTTTTGTGCAGCCATCCATTGTACAAAGACGTCATCGTACTTCCACCAGGCCCGTCCGCCATACATCTTGAAAGCCTCTCAAATTGTATCTTCGTATTTGAACAGATCTGAACATAAGTTAGGTGACTTCTTGTCTATCAGGGTAGCAAGAATAACATACGCCTCTAGTCAGATCCTAAAAGCTCCCAGTACCTGCTTCTATTTCTTTTCATTATCCTTATCATCCCCTTTTTTGTCCTCTCCTTGATGCTGACAGACAACTCTTTTTGCGCTTCTACTGTCGCAGCCACTGCAGCAGTCTGTGTCACCCCTTAGCGTTCGCTGCCGTAGCTGTTAGACCCTACGGAACAGCTAAGCACATGTCAGCCGCATTAGCCCAGTGACACGCAAGACCCTACTAGCCCCTAAACTGCCAGCACTCCACTGCCACCCACCGACCGACAACTTACCCAAACTAATGCGCCCAATACTTATTTGCTCAATACCCCCGACGAACCCTAATTGAACCCAAAAATAACACTCAGGCCCCCCAAAACTCCTCCAACTCCCCTAACCCTCAAACCTACCATCCTTGCCTGGTCTTGTCTACTGTTTAGCTGGGGGTGCTCCGATGATTTCCTCCTGGTCTTGCTGGAGCTCCCTGGGAATTTTCACTGAGGAGTTCGGGCCCTCCTCCAGCTCCTCCTGGCAATGGAAGGCCCAACCACCGGCATGTGTGCCGCTCTTCAGGCCAATGGGGGAACAACCTCCTTACCCCACAGAAACTTCCCACCTGTCTCATCCAGCAGCACCAGTATACTGCGCAGCTGCAGCTGACTCATCCAGAACTGCATGGAGCCAGCCGGATCCGCAGTGCGCAGACTTCTACTGGATGGCAGTGAGCAGCTGCATTGTGGGCAGCCCAGAGCTACTTGACCCATTGCCAGAGGCCATGTGGGAGGGTCCTTTCAGCAGCATCTTGATCCTCACAGGAACAGCAGATGAAGAGGTCAAGTACTTGTAATCCCTTTCTTTTTATACTACCCCCTAGTTCTGACCTCAACTTCCAATATAACCTTAACCCCCTCAGCACTGCCTCAGGCCTCACCCCCCTCCGTCATAACTCCTTCCTGGGGGGTACAGGGAGCTTCTTATGCATCATGTAGTACCAAACCAGTGCTTATTATATTCATAAGCCTCTCACTAACAAAAATATTGTATGATCCCTGGTATTTATGTTGTGCTGATGAAACATTTAACATCCACTATTTCAATCAAATGTAAATAAAACAAACCATGAAGATGGTAGAG
This sequence comes from Ascaphus truei, assembly GCA_036426205.1. NCBI lineage: Eukaryota > Metazoa > Chordata > Amphibia > Anura > Ascaphidae > Ascaphus > Ascaphus truei. The sequence goes on along the minus strand of CM071567.1, from coordinate 168,649,699 downwards.
ATGGAGTTGCATGGAAAACTGTTACATTTCATTGCGTCGGCCGGCAAAAGCTTTCCCGGGGTCCAGGACTACAGATTCCACCAGTCCCTCCCCCCCCCCCCCCCCCCCCACCCCATACGCATGTCTGCAAGCCGTGTCGGCAGCCTTGCAAGCCCACGCCTCTTTCTCTTACACACACCCTCGTTCTCTCACTCCACTCTATCCTCCCACCCCATGCATTTCTCTCCCCACGTCTTTCACTCTTCCCCTCTCACTCCCTCCCCCCACCTACATTCCCACCCACACACACAATCCACAATACTCCCCCATACACACTACCCACCCCCCCACACACACATAATAAACACACTAGCCCCCATACATACACAATACACACACTATACCCCCCCCCCACACACACACTATACCCCCACAAAAAATATACCCACAAAACACACACACAATACACAAACTACTCCCCAACAAACACAATACATACACACTTTCCTCCCCATGCACACAATACACACACGCACACACACTACTCTTGCTCTCACTCCCCTTTGAGTTACTTTCAGTCATGTCCAACTTCATGTGCGGACCTGCGCAGGAGAGATACAGGCCTGTAGGGCAAGAGAGGCCGCAGCAGCAGGGTCATGGCAGCAACCAAAGGCTTGTCAGCTGAATGCAGGAATTAGGCCAGACCTCTGGCCAGGCCCGACTTTCAGCACCAACTGGCAGCTGGGCCAAGAACAGTTATCCTGGCTCTTCTCCCGTGTTGGCGGCCCTGCCTGTATATGTTCTTAAAATGTAGTCCACCTTTTTTTTTTGATGACTTCTAGGGATGGGCATAAACCTTTGTGCAAGAATGTGAATTTGGCAATTCTTGGACCTTCAGGTCTTGGGAAATTTTCACAAAGATATGAAACTGCCAAAATTATCAACTACGAATGTCTAACTTTATGGAACCCAGTGATGCTGACTTTTGGTAATATTTAGGGGAAATGGTTGGCGAAACATGGCTAAGATTGGAGATTATATTGACTTGTCTTGCATTACTACTTCCTCTCTCCTCTAAAGCCCATATTTCAGGGACACTTTTCCATTATTATAAGTAACATCCGTTATAGTTAATGCAATGCTTTTCTGGTCGCAAGTTATGGTACTGGCCTTTGAAGAGACACAGTAAGTCATAACTTGACTTTAACTTATGTCAAGTCACTAAAAAGAGCTCTGTGGATCTAGCCCTTGAATGTATGTTATTGTGGAGATTTGCAGTTTTGCCAGTACCTTAAAGCCACTAATGGGAGGTACTGCCATATTAATTAAACTTCTTATGAAAATCGTTGTTGTCTCTAAAGGAATAACTAGATTTCAGATTTGGTAAACTTTTAGTAAAATTAGTGTTGGTACCATTTTGATGAAGTTCAAAATTGCCCCTTGTCTAAATTATTAAAAAGAATAATGAATTATCTTTAGCATATACAGACGTAAGAGCCAACAGGAAAGTCTTTTCATAATTTTCCCGATGGATCTTAGAGTTCAGGATTAGATTCAACACAAAATGCTACTGTACAACAAACTGCTGGCTAACATTGTATTTTTCTGATCTGTATAAGGTTCCCTTATGACCTCCACCGAATAGCATAAAGGCTGGCAGGGGCCCTTATGATATTCAGTGAACATCCCTGCTTTTTTTCTAGGTCATATCACAGGAACCTCTTTCCAGGAGTGGCGAATTCGAACGGAACAGAAGAGGAGGACACTCCTATTCCATTTGCAATAGCAGCCTCCTGGAAGTCCTGCAGCCAAGCAGCCTCCTGGAAGTCCATTGGACACCTGATGCCGCCGGACTTCTGTCACTGAGAAGGTCAAGTAATAATAATAATAATAATGATTAGTCGATATAAAACATAGGAGAGGGTGAACAAACCTAAATTGGTCTAAGAAATGTTAGTCTTCAGAAACCAATAAAAGTGTTTATAACAGTACTTATGATTTGTTGTTGTTCAACCAACGAATCAAAGTACTGTAAATATATTTGAATTAACGTCAGCAGTAAAAAATATTTTTAAACGGGTGCTGCTTCTTTTGATATGGCATTTTATTTATTTCAATCGTTTTTTTTTTCACATATTGAAATCACTAATAATATGCTTAATAAAATGGATGGGGTTTGAGCAAAAAGTTAACCAGGATTTTTTGCTGCTATACTGTACTTTCCTCTCGTCTCCACTCATTTGCTTATTATCGGCTGTACGTGCTGCGTACATGGTGTTCATAACGAATATTTGTGCTTGGAAAGTCTTTTATTTATTAATTAGGACACAAAAGGATAGCAAGACTACTACAATCGTTGCTTCACAGGAAATTTGATGGTAGGTCTCATAAAAGTGGAAATCCAAGATAATAAAAAAAAGTAATTAGTGCTAGTAATATCAGCTGTGCATTTGGCACAAATAAGGTGATAATCTGCATGCAATGCAGGGTATATTAGAGACAATTCCAGTATCCTAAGTGGCTGTGAGTGTAAATATAATGCATACTGTAAATTCCACATACATGAACCTACTAAGGGTTAATGGGGACTCACCGACACTGCAGTCAGGGGAAAACACATCATGCTTGTGCTTTGTCATCTCCACTTTGACCCAAGCTCAGTTTATCAAGGTGGGTCACCTTTATCATCAAGTCACTCTTCCTTTGGTGATGGTTATTTTACTATAAAAAAATTGATAACCTGTTTCGAGTTAAGGAATATACAGCACTTCAGATTCAGTAGAAGATTTCCTCAATAAGATCTTAAAGAAATTTGTATTACACACAACGGAAAGTTTAAGACATTTTCTCCTGGTAATTTGAATGGACTAACATGGTTATTTTATTACCATTTTACAGTAAGGAAATCTCTTTTATTTGGATACGAGGGAGCCATCATTGAAGATAATAATTATTAAGGTTGTGCAGTACAATGTTTCTGAAAGCTACTATTCCCAATGTATACAGTAAGTACAATCTGACACACTCTAAGCACCCATGTTGTGTTAATTGTGTTAATTGTGTACAATAAGGATTTTTTTCATCAAATTGTATAGATAATGATATAGGATACACTTCCTATTTAGGAAAGAAGCACCATCTTAATTTTTATGAAACATTTATAGTTTTTCTACTTTCTCTTGCTAAAAATTCCTACAGCCCAATGCAAGTCAAACACTGCTTGACTGTAGTAATTCTCTATTTCTGCCTTTTGCCTCTAAACTCCTTGAACATCTTGTGTTTTCTCACTTGCTCCATTTTCTCACCACCTATTCTCTCCTAGACCCTCTACAACTTCCACACTGCTCACTGCACTGAAACAGCTCTCACTAAAATAACTAATGACCTCCATGCTGGCAAAGACAATGGTCATTACAGTCTGCTCATATTACTCAACCTCTCTGCAGCATTTGATACTGTGTACCACCCTCTTCTTCTTCACATTCTCCACACTCTTGATATCCGTAACAAAGCTCTATCCTGGATCTCCTCTTACCTCTCCCATCGTACTTTCAGTGTCTCTTTTGCCAACACTTCCAGTGCCTATATTGATCTCTCTGTGTGGGTACCCCAGGGATCTGTCCTGGTACCTCTTCTCTTTTCTCTCAACACTCTCTCTGTAGGTGACCTAATCCCATATTTTGGGTTCAAATATCACCTCTATGCTGACGATACACAAATTTACTTTTCAACCCCTGACCTTATACCTGCTTTATACACCAACGTTTCTGAATGCCTCTCCGCTATGTCATCCTGGATCGCCCTCCGCGCGTTTCCCTCCTACTACGGAGCTTCCTCAGGGACAAAATATATACTACTCTATTAGGCTAACCAGTGAAGTGGTGGGCTTAGTTGCTCACTCTGGCTGTTTGCACCCTAGCAGCCTCGTATTCTCCAGTTTTAATGATATACTGGAGCATTTAAACACATGAGACTGCCTGTTTGCACGAGTTATCTTATTTAATTTATTTTTCAACGTTGTCACATTTTTTTGTTGGTAATATATGTTTTAAGGACTTTATATTAAAGGTTACATTTTAAATATAGGTAGTGTGCATTTAAGTGAATTTCCTTTGGAGTACAGGTCACTGTACCCCCTACTTTCTCCTTACATTTCAGCCCTAATTTCTCGCTATACACCATCCCGATTCTGTTGCGTTCTGCTCAAGGATGTCTTCTCTCTACCCTTTTGTGTCTAAAGCCCTCTCCCGCCTTAAACTTTTCTCATTGACTGCCCCACAACTTCGGAATGCCCATTCCCCTTAATATCCGACTAGCACCCTCTCTATCTACCTTTAAGACCCATCTTAAAACACACCTCCTTAACGATGCATAAGAGTAGCTCCGTGGCTAATACTTTACACCTCATATATCGACCTTGGCCCCTTGCAAAAACACTTAACAGAGTACCTTCCTACAGTTTCTGTACGTTCTTCCTACCTACCAATTACAGTAGATTGTAAACTCTTACAGGGGCAGAGACTCATTTTCCTAAATGTCACTTTTATGTCTGAAGCACTGTATTATTTGCTATTTAAATGATTGTCATGTGTATTATTGTTGTGAAACGCTATGTACATTAATGGCGTTATATACATAAAGATACACATACATACATATTTTACCTGAAACACCCTGCCATCCCTACCAAATCCAAAAATAAAACGGACACAGATTTAAATGGAAACGGCCATAGCATTTTATTAACACTTAAGACAAAATCCTTCCCAAGCACAACAAACAGATAACATTCCCAGATAACATTCCATATGCCAGCCAGTGGCTTGACTGCCAAGTGGCACATAAACACTGTATTACACCAAAGGATAGTGCAACGCAAGCTGTAATGCTAAGGCATTGGTTTAATTCCCAAACCCCAAATGGCCAAAACCCAACCACAAGTCAACTATTCTCCAGCTGGTAAGGACATCTTGCCGTTGTGATAATTACAATTACAAACAAATACATAGAAAGTTAACCTCATATACAAGTGGCTATCATCAAGTGGTTGATCCAACCACTTCCCATGTGCCCAACTGAGTACTGTCCTGCCCTCTGCACAATTATCAATCCACTGCTATTGCCTTTTCAAATATCCATTCAGTCAAATTAATTAACACCTAAGCTGCTGCAGGCTCCTCGTCACTGCAGTTATGAGCGTCCATTCCCAAGGTTTAGTAGCTTAGTTGATACTACAGTAGTTTTGCAGGATCCTCTAGGATCACCATATACTGGCTGCAAGATTAGTGCAAAAAGTGGTTACAAAAGCAGATGTTTTTGTATTATATAAATTACGTATTCAATCATTTGTATGTAGGATTACATTTTCCATTTAATTTCAAAGCAGCAACCACATTCCTCCAAAATTATATCTTTTTTTATCTTCGAAGGATCCGGTTGATCTTTGTGGGCATCACAGTTTAACTTCCCAAGATCCCCCGACCTCCCCCTCTGTCTTATGAAGCACAACAGTGATGCTTTCAGCTCCAAGGACCCCCAGTTACCAGTATAATATAATTTTAATTTTCTGTTAAAAAAAAACCTACAAATATGGTCACCATGGGCACTTTCTAATGATTTCCGGAGCCATGTATGACCAAGCTCCATAATCTTATTCTTATTCTCTACATTTTTTTGCCGGGGAAATTAAACGTTCAGTCTAGCTGCAACCGGTGGGTCACTGAAGCTGACAGGAACATAACCCCTCCTCCCACCCCAAAAAAACACTTGGGGAGTATAGACTGATATTATTCAACATTTTTATTTTCCCCAATGAAGTTTTTCAGTTTACATACAGTATGTTAATACAGTATATGATAAATGGTTAAAAAAATCAGATAACATATTAATAGATAAAGAATAAATCAATCAATTCTTGACTGCATACATTGAGCATTTCATATTGCTGCCATGATTTCATAGCCAGTTTCTAAAATAATGGAATAGTAATGTGCATATCATGGCTCAGGTGCAAATTTGTGTCACTGAGATATGATTCATTATTTACGGCTGTGTTGTCTTGATCTTTCCCTCAAGGGCCAGTTTCAAAGACAGTTCTAAATCTTAAAAAAGCAAGATTTGTGCCAAGCTACTGCAAGTCTTTTATCTCTAGTCCGAGAACCTCATCTGTTTATCTTAAGAACATCATACTTGTGTGAGAAGATAGCCAAATGAGTTCCCACCGCAACTCACCTTGCAGCTTACCCTGATTGACCCCAAACAATTGCTGAGGTTCTCTGTTTCCTAAGAATCCTTTATATTGATCTTATTGATATCATTTTTCTTACAGATACTATTTTGGGGGGTTTATATATATATGACTTAATAAAATCTGTGCATCTATTTTTCAGTGCTTTTATATTTCAGTGAGTCAGCTTAAAGAATAATAATAATTTTCTTTCATATGGTGCTTTTCTGCCAAAGGGTGTCAAAGCGCTTCACAATTAGAGTGTAATGCGTGGTACACTGCACGTAGGATTTTTACAGACACAGTCCCTGCCTCGTAGAGTTTACAATCTATGCTTTTGGTGTCTAAGGCACAGGGAGATAAAGTGAAATGCATACGATCACAAGGCGCTGGCACTGGGAATTGAACTTGGTTCTCCTGCCTCAAACTCTGTGTCATTGTTTACAGTCAGTGTCTTTACTCACTGAGCTACACCTGGATTTGTCCATTTTTTTGTACATAGGTTTGAATCAGGGGGTCTCCAGAGCTGCACCCTATTAATTCCAGGTCCAGGGACCACCTGCTTCCTGAGATACAAATCTCTGTAGGGGGGGCTGGTATCTTGATCCTGTTTAAATGTTCCGTGAAGCGGGAAATTTAAACTTGCAGGCGATACGGGCAGTCCCTATGGCGGTCTGTATCTCGGGAAGCAGGGGGTCCCAAGACTGGAATGAATAGGGTTGAGCTCTGGAGACCCACTGCTTGAAACCTATCTACAAAAAAATAATAATACAAAGCAAGAGTTCGCTGCTCATATGAAAGGTGTGTAGAGGTATTCTCGCCCAAGCTATTGGCCCATTTAGTGAAGGAGTAACACTGCGGGGTCCCATTCAAAAGCATGGAGCCCACAGCATTATCCCTTCAGGGCAGCAAATCTTACTGCCCTTATGGCCTTTGGGGGGAGGCGAATTGAGGCCGTGTTCGTCTGCATTTTTCTACAGGACCACAACGACAGTACGTCTTCCTACATCTGCAGACAAGTCAACTATTAAAAGTTAGTGGTTAAAGTTGATAACATGACAGTTCATGGAATGTAGCTTCATTGGAACCTATGCATTATTACCCATATTTACCAAGCGTTCTGTTATGTCACCTTCCAGCATAGAAAAACACCTTACATTCCATTCACTTTAATGGACCATACAATGTTTTCTAGCACTGGAAGGTGTCTTGAAATATCACAGCTTAAGGAATATAAGCCTATGGGCCTATTCAGAAAACTTTGATAAGTGACTTATCGACTGGTAAGAACACATTTCAATCGTGTTTGCATATGTAGCTATTCAGAGAGCTCCAATTATACTCCAACAAATCAGGGGAGCTCGTCTCGTACTTATGAAATAAAGAAACACTACATAGTGTAATTCTGTTGTGAATAAATTTGTGCAAACAAAGCTCAAAAATGACTACTCACAATAGAGTAGTCAAATTCAGGCAGTCATCCAACTTAAGGGGTGGATGTTCCCGTGTTTACAGCAGCCACCAGCCCCCAACACTTCATATGATCGAGGTAGGCTGTATGATATTATAGGTAGTGGGTGCTCATCTGGTCGCGATCCTTTTGAGTTCCTCACTATCCTCTGCTCCACCGCAATACTCTCACGTCCATGCCAGGCACTCCCGTTGCATCACTTTCTGGTTGTTCAGCGAACTTCGGATCTGATGGCAGGGGTGGACCTCAGTTGTTCTTCCTCTTCGGTATGGGCTGAAACACTCTACATGTTTCGCCGTTGTTACGGCTTCTCCTGATGAAGCCTTAACAACGGCAGGATAATCCATGGACAAGCCAGGTTCAGGATAGGAGAGGGCTGGGTAAACGATATCCATGCTGGGGTTCGGCAACGGGACGCTTGAGCGAAGGTGCTTTCACGTAGAAGGAAGAGGAACAGGGGATCCAGTGCTTCAGCATGAAATAGCACTCCCTAGCCGGGTACAGCTGTGAGTAGCGGAGGCCACTGGAAGCAGGAGATTGCAGCAGGTAACAGGAACAACGATGCAGGCCTCTACAAGGAGAATATGCAGCAGGTAACAGGAACACAGATGCCGGCCTCTGCAGGAAGGATGGGGATCCAGTGCTTCAGCACAAAACAGCACTCCCTAGCTGGGTACAGCTGTGAGAAGTGGAGGCCACTGGAAGCAGGGAACAGGTACTGCAGACAGGACACGAAACACTGAGGCTACAGTGAAACTGCGGCGGCGCGGCAAAGTCTGCCAGTAACCAGGAGAAAAGGCAGAAGGCCAGGCAGGCCAAACACAGGCTGTGGCAAACACAGTTACTATAGAAAGTCTATGTTCAGCAACCTCCTGGTGGGCGGGCAGGAGTTAAACAGAACAGACAGCCAATCAGACAGAGCTGCATAAGGGGCAGCAAGAAGCAGGTTGCAGTCTAATTGCAGAAGCAGGTGATTCTTGATTGCAGGTTCAAGGGGGGAGTTGTCCAGAAGCTGCAAGGCTGTGTAAGGAAAAGGTTTCAGCAAAACCCAAGAGCGGATTCCTTACACACAGTGTGTTATGGAGGTGTAGGGATTGGCGTAGAGGGAGTGGTATTGGGTGCTCTTGCTTGCCAAAGTGGCTATCTGTGACCCATTGAGGGCACAGATTACCACAGTGACAATCAATGGATTAAATGGCTAGAGTATTTTTTTCATAGTAATGCTTTTCATATTGCTGTATTTTATTGTATTGCACTGTATTGATTATTTAAATGGACACAAGCCCTTCAACCAACAACAAACAGGGTAGTGGCAGTTAAACCCTTTGTTGCCTTTGGGCAGGCCTGTACAACATACGGCCAAAAAATGGCGGCGATTCCCAGCCCACCCCCCCCCGGGTTTTGCGGTGCGCGAGTCGGCGGCGGTGCGCGGGGGCAGCAGCATGAGGAGGACGCGGCAGCCGTGAGTATTTTTTTTTTCAATAGCTGGATGCCGGGGCTTAGAGTAGAAGGGATTGGTTGGAGGTCATAGCATGCTGTGGCGGGGCTTAGTACCGGGGCAGGATGTGTGTGTGTATGTGTGTGTGTGTGTGTGTGTGTGTGTGTGTGTGTGTGTGTGTGTGTGTGTGGTGTGTGTTTGTGTGTGTGTGTTGTGTGGTGTGTGTTACGGGCTGCTGCGGGGGGGGGGTGGGAGTGAAAAACGGGCTGCTGCAGGGGGGGTGTAAAACGTGCTGCTGGGGGGGGGCAGTTTCTCTCTGCGCAGCTCTTACAGATTCGAGGGATATTGCGCGGTTAGATATTTGAAAAAGAAACTGCAAAGTTGATCGGGATGACATTTTTGTACCAAACGGTATCTAGCAAGTAAAAAAAATCTTATTGAATATAGTTTTCACACAAATTTCATACCATGATGTAACAACATGTCAAACCGATTGATATAGCAGTGATCCTATCGAAGCTACCTGAATAGGCCTCCATATCTGTTCATGCAGCAACAAATCAGATTGCTGCTGTTTAAAGGTTCTTGGTTCTTGTCGGTCTCTACAGACAAGCTTCTTGAAAAGTTTCTGGAATCAAACATTGTACACACACAAAACACACACACACACACACATACACTAAGGGCATGGATGCTAAAAAAGTGACAATAAACTTCAAGAGCAGGGTATTATACAGATAGAGAATTTGACGGCTTGTATTTACTAAAGGATGGGTTCACTAACCTCCGTTAATCTATTTAATGTGACATTACCTAAGTTAACGCCTTGTAAATATAAGACTGTATTAACGAAAGCAAATTACGAGATGCTAACTATGATTTACTCCCGTAAAAAGCACTGCTTATTTTTAATAGACGTAATTCTCAATTAAATGCAAATGACTTCAGTAAAGCCTAAATTATATTCTTCCCATATTCACACAAGTCTGTTAAGGTTAATGTTGGGAAATTACAATATGTTATTTCAATCATAGATAATACTGGTGTTACTCCCATCCAGACACAGAAATAGGCCTTTATCCTCTCCAGGAAAAGCTCTATTTCAGGTTCTGGATGGGAGTATAGGCAAATAACATTGCGTTATTTAAAGATGATGCAGCATTATACTGAAATAACGTGACATTACCCTACGCTAATAAGCTCAATCACCGTCATTCTTTTTGCATATTATTACTTTAGTGAATAGGCATTAATAAAGGGAAGAAAATATCCATTCCTGTTTTAGGTAACACCATGTTACGTGCCCTGATTTAACAGAGCTTCATTCTATAAGACACTCTCCAGCCTATTTAAGGCTTTATTTGTTTATGGAATAGCACTGCTTAGTTAAAACACATCACTGATCAAGCAGGTTGAGCAAAGCATGTGATTGCATTGAACAAAAAATAATCCAGTCACTGAATTCTATTACAGAAGAAGAAGAGCAGTTCATTTGTGATGCTACCGTTTGATAATCACATCTCTATGAACATGTATTTCATCTGTTACATAATCAGTGTAATTGGTGGCTGTCTAAAATATCTAATTTGTAAGCAGAAGGAAAATAAAAAAACATATTTATGGTAGCACAGAAAGGACTCTTCTGTCAATCCACTCACAAAATCCATTTGATTAGATAAGAATAATTATAGTTAATAAGTAATGTTGAATGTACAATAAACAAAAAGCCACCTATTGATTTGTACAGAAATGTCAACTTCCAAGCGCCTAAATCAGTAACATTTGGGGGTTCTAGACCAAAAATTGCATCATAATAGAAAAGTGTTGATGTCTGATGGTATCTAAATGGTGCGTGGTCTACATAATAAAACATATGGAAAAACTAAACAACCTCAACATATGCAGTTTGAAGGAGAGAAGAAAGAGAGAGAGAGGGGCTATGCTTGAAAATTTTAAATATATTAAGTGCTTTAATAAAGTGCAGAGGGAAGGCATATTTCAGAGAAAAGGAAGTGCTACAGTAGAACAAGAGGTCATGTTCTGAAGCTGGAGGGTGGCAGCAGGCCCAGGGGAAATGTAAGGAAGTACTCACAGAGAGGGTGGTGGAATTATGCATTAGGCTCCCAAAATACTGTAGATTAGGGGTGCATAAAGGGGAGCGTGAGATTTTTTTTGGGGGGGGGGGGTTTACAGAGGCCCCGCGCTCTTCCACAAGGCATTTTAATTAAATGGTGGGGGACCGCGCGAGGCCTCTGCAACTGAACTTACCGAGATTCAGCCAGCTTCGGGACGCATCGCCATGGCACCGCAGCATCATTTGACGCCTGTCATTTGATGCTGCACGAAGGTAAGGGGGGTGCGAGCACTGGGGGAGAGCGGGCAGGGGGGCGCAGCAACAAAAGTTGGTGCACCCCTGTTGTAGATAGTAGAAGTTTATACATTAAAGCAATCCAAAAATGCTTGGGATACACATAGGGCTACCCTAAAGGTGAAAGAAAGTCCAGGATCAAATAGTATCCTTTGCTATACCCGGGGTAGGAAAATGGGAAGACTAGATGGACCATGTGGTTCTTATCTGCCATCAAAGTCAAATTCTACGTAATTTCTTGTGTGGATGAGAATAACATATCTCAAGCTAATGGACATTATTTGGGTTCAGTTTGCTTAAGTTAAGTCGAGTGTTATTAACATATGTATAAAATCCTCAGTAGTGATGTACCGAGTACCGGGTAATTATCCAGCTTATCTGGCGCTTTTTCAGCTACCTGGAAATTACCCGGTCCCGGCAGCAGGGGACTGGGAACAGCACCGGGTCGTAACCGGCGCAGGGTAATTTCAGAGCAGCTGAAATTACTTCAACATTTACCTGCTGGAGGGTGAGGAAGACCGCTGCGGAGGGTGTGGAGGACTGTGGCGACATCGTGGGAGCAACAGCAGGCGTCCTGGTTTCGGTGGCAGCAGCAGACGTCCTTGTTCAGCCAGTGGGAGCAGCGGAACACAGCACACAGCAGATGCCAGTGGGAGCCGGGGAACCATATGACCGGAGCAGGAGTGTTCCCATAAGACAGCCATCTCCTCCCCGGCTGGTTACATGGTTCCCCGGCTCCCACTGGCATCAGCTGTGCGCTGTATTCCGGTGCTCCCACCGCCTGAACAAGAACTTCTGCTGCTGCCACCGCCACCAGGACATGTTCTGCTGCTCCCACGAACTTGCCACAGTCCGTCTCACCCTCCCGAGTGGTCTTCCTCACCCTCCGCCAGGTGCAGGTACGTGTATGCTACCCGGACAGGGTACCTGGCACCCGGCCCAGTAAACTTGCACATTTTTGCCGGGTTACCCGGCAAAATTGAGGACTGAGTACAACACTAATGAGCAGTCTTATGCTCAAATGTTAAATGTAGTCGACATGCAATAAAAAAAACCCAGCCTATTGATTAAAAAAAACCACACACATCTAAAACATGTTTTTACCTTGAGTTAAAAAAGAGCTATGAGGTACTAATGATCTGCGTATGCTAATGTCAATCATTTACTGTAGTGACATTGTATACAGAACAGCTGCCCAGATTTACCTCCATGAGAAACCAATGTTCTGCTCTCTTTGTCACGTAACAAAATATGAGGGTTATGTATCAAACTCCCAAGGCTGGAAAAATGATGCATACAGTAATACGCATAGCCCAAACATAATGTTCCCACTACAATGACATCTTAACAATGACTCTATAATCTAATCTAATGTAACAACACCTTTGTTTTACTAACTAATGTGCTGTGCCCTGGATAAGGGTGTTATATAAATGTTATAAATAAATAAATGAGGCCACTTTTGCCCTGGTTTTGCACCTGGGCTGTAATGTTGTTATTCTGGGGTGAGAAAAGGTGTTTTATGGTGTAGCATGGCTTAGCTCATATTGGATGTATAAATAAATGATCCCCAAAGAGGGTCACAAAAAGTCCCTAATAATATGCACTCACTCAAGGTAAGGACAATAGGAATATGTGGGCTAGATAGCCCAGGGTGTGAGGCCCTAATATAACAAGATTCAGGAATCATAGAGCAAGTGGCCCAACCTCCGACATAATTATCAGTGCACCCGCACCAGCGCGTACTGTATTACAAGCCAAACACTTGCATTAACAGAAGCAGTTGGAGAAGCTCAACGCATGGTGCGCATGCACAGAAGCGGCTGGAGGCGCTCAGCACAATGCGCAGAAGCAGCCTGAGCCGCTCAGTACACGGCACACATGCGCAGAAGTGGCCGGAGCCGCTCAGCACACAGCGCACGGCGCATATGCACAGAAGCGGCCTGAGATATTCAACACACCGTGCATGAACAGTAGCAGGCTGAACCGCTCACCCATGTGCACAGACAGGCACCACAGCCGGCGCTACCACACACACAAACACACACACACACAATGTAAACATATAACACATACATTTTATATAGATTATTATAATATATTCATTACGTCAGGCGCTCCAGTTATCCGGGCAATTTCCCGGCTCCTAATTGGGCGAACCGCTCATGTGATGTGCCAGAAACAAATGTATTTGTCTCTGCAAGCAGCTGAGCTCTGGGCGCTCACGGGCAGGTGCGTGAGCACGCACGCTGGACAGACTCATTGTGATCATGAGTTTGATTGCGTGTTGCATGAGCGCAGAAGCGCGCTCAGCTTCACCCTGGTCTAAGGCCGTGATTACACCTAAAATTGCCCGGCGGCATCGCATGGCGCGACACCGCACAGCCGAAAAACAACGTTCATGAATCAAATGCAACCTTACATACCTATCTCGACGCCGCAAAGCGCCGAACTGCAAATCGACAAACTGTTGCGGAGACTGAAAATTGTTTTAACCAGGCGACGGATGCTTTATGTGAGCGGTTCAGCCAATGAGGGCGAACCGCTCACAGTCACGCCTCCGCCACACCTCCGCCACACCTCCACCATGCCTCCATGTCTCCTTCGGCAAAGCGGCATGTGAAGTGGTCAGGAGGCAGCCAGAGGAGACAAGGAGGTGTGGGGCGGAGGCGTGGTCATGAGCAGTTCACCCTCATTGTCTGAACCACTGCCGAGAATACATTCTCAAGTCTGTTCTCCTGTCTGCTGCACGCAGTTAGAGGCGGCATGAGCTTCGCACTGGGTATGTGCACTCTCATTTTATTGTTGCTAATTGCTTTTCACCCACGACATCATTTGACGCCGAGTCATTGGAGAGGGTGGGCGAACGCTGCGGCTCACGGGCAGGGGGGCGCAGCTCAAAAAGTTTGCGCACCCCTGTCCTATGGTGAGATATGGGGGGATATTCTGTGCCATGACTTCCATTGAACCCTATGATGTTCTGCGTTAATAGGATATGCTGTGTTATCACTAGGAATAATGAGACTGCCTACATCTGTATGTCCCACATTTACTAAGCTTCCAGCACTAAAAGTCACCTTGGGGTCTAATCGAGTGAATGGACAACAGGGGTATATGTCCATCAGCAGTCTTCTTCCATAAGGCACCTTGCAGCCCGTTCCAGTCAATGGCCTGTAAAGAATCTTCCAGCACTGGAAGCTGCCTTATAGAAGAAGACTGCCAGTAAACATGACCTTAGGTATGTTATGGCAATGTAAGATATATTATGGCTTAGAACCGCTTAAAAAATATCATTTTACGTCTCAACGTTGTCTCTTAGTTTATTGTGCGTTTCTCGAGTACAGAGATGCTCAGCGGGTATGGGGGCTTAATTTCCTTTTTTTGTATGTTTTAGACAGAAGTTTAAAGATTGAATGGCGGTGTGTTTTCTGACTTTTTAAAATTCAAACAACTGATTGAAATCTTAAGTAATAGAAGTACTTGATTCATTATCAATAACCTATGAAAGCATTGTGTTTATTGATGCCTTTGTTGCTGTTGTGAGTCTCAGGCTGATTCTGCTACAGCCGAAGTAAGAGCTAAATCATAAAGTTATTTTTATATTGAAAAGTATTTGATGCCATGGTATTTCTCTTTTATCCAATTTACACACCATTGTAAAGTTGGAAGAATCTATATATCTTCTTGGGACAGACATTTGAAACAACAAGTTTGAGAGGCTGCCTCTCTGGAAATCTATAAAAACAGGCTCCCGATCTACCTGTTTACCAAGTCATTTAATTAATGAACCACAACCTGTCTGGCATTTAATAGCTACAGTACCATCCCTTCCTGTATTGTATTTTTCCTTGTGATTGGTCTTGTTTATAACCTTAAATGTTTTCTTCTTCGTTTTCCCTTTTTGTAACTTTGAAGCACTTTGAGTCCCAATGGGAGAGAAGTGCTATACAAATAAAGTTATTATTATTATTATAATTATTAAAGCACCAACTTCTATATCCTGGGGCATCATTCTTCTCATTTTCTCCAATGCCTAATCCACATCTAGATTCAACCCTTGGGAACTTAATGCTGATATGGGGTTTCTTACAAACTATCAGAATGTATTGCACTATTTCTCCCTGTCTGTTAATTTTACAATTCTACAATTCTACCCCTTCTCCCCTCCGGCTCCCCCGCCCCCTTCCCACTGCTGATGGGTGTATGGTCCCACATGCTCTCCCCATTTATATCCCTTTCATCCATTTATTGCCCTGTCTGTTTATTTACTGCAGCCTCTCCCAACACTTGACTGCACACAATTGTCTCTCAAATCCCATTCTTACTTCTGCATTATGTTAGATATCTCCTTCTATGTACATTCCGCATAGCACAAGCTGTCCCGAATGGGGCAGAACTGAAGCAAGGCATCTACCCTGGTGCTCAGAATAACAAGCGTTGATATCTCTCTTTCCATCAAATGTTGCTACCAATATGCTGTGAAGCCACTGACCTATGTTGAAGAAGATTTTAGGCCCATTAATTTAAACTCTTCTCTAGCACTGGGAAGCATATGGAAGAGGGCTCAGGAATTGTGCAAATATAATGTAGTGGGACAAAGAACTGCGATTAGACTGCTTGGTTGTAGGGTCGGATGATGGTACTGTAATAGAAAACTCCAAGCACATCAGAAATAAAGACAAATAACAAACATTTTTGTTGTACGATAAGAAAAAGAAGCCGCACTATTTTTTTTCATCTTTTGCAATAAATAGACATTATTTTTGCTTACTTTAAAGGTGGAGTTTTTCTATTTATTTATAAATGTCTATGCTGCTTTTAGATGCTTTTCTTTTTTCTTTTTAAATGTACATTATTTTCCCATGTGTCTGCAATTACTTCTTTGCGAAGGGGTTTGGTAGCCAGTAAACAATGCGTACAGTACTTTTCCCATCATTTGAATTGCCCTGCATATGCATATGAATATCAACATTTGAATAAAATCTGTGTTTGAACAAGACTGCAAAAATGTTGTGTTCAACAATTTAAATAATAAACATGATAAAATGTATTAAAACAAAAACCCAACATCATGGAAAAAAAAATCCCCCCCAAGCCAAATTACATTCTCAAAAACTTATTGTGACGGTTGTCCGTCCTGCCCACCAAAAAAATAATCTTTTAACAATTAAACATTTCTTGACATGGATTTGTAATTGTTTTACAAAATAAATTTTCACCGGTTTTGGAAACACATTACGATAGCAGAAAATCTCGCACCGATTTAGCAGCAGCAATGTTGGGGGTGTATTTTTAAATGTATTGGGGGGTGGGGGTATATTTTTATATGTATTGGGGGGGTGGGGGTTGTATTTGTATATGTATTGGGGGGTTGGGTGTTTATTTTTATATGTATTGGGGGTTAAGTAAAAGTTTCGATCGAAAAAAAATTCCCCCGTAGTTGGTGCGCTATGGGTTGGGGGGAGGGGCTGCTCCTTACATTTGTCCTGGGCCCCATGATTTCTGTTGGCGGCCCTAGAGAGAAGGCATCCTTGCGCAGAACACAAGTGTCGGGATGGTACATAGCGAGAAATTAGGGCTGAGATGTAGGGAGGGGCAGAAGAGTGTAAGGCTTTTAAAGTGAGGAGGAGAACTGAGTGTGAGATGTGGGATTTGATAGGAAGCCAGTGAAAGGAAGCCAGGAGAGGGATTTAAACAGATAAGATACTGAGACAGATTTTGGAAATAGTAGAGTGATTCTGGCAGCAGCGTTTAGGATAGATTGTAGGGGAGACAGGTGAGAGGCGGGAAGGCCAGAGAGAAGGAGGTTACAGTAATCGAGACGGGAGAGAATGAGGGCGAACTTTATGATCATGAGCTTGCTACTTATTTCAACTATGTTCTTTATATGACCACATGGAAATATTACTCAATCTATCCACAACAAATGCCTCCCTCCTGGCCCACATCCAATATCACCATACACCCTGGATTACTCAAAAGCCTTGCACTATCTACTGAATGCTGGTGGAGTACTCAGAAAAACAGCACACCAACCACTACTCATTCTAATGGCAAACATCAGAAATTTACAACTTGCAAACTACTCAAATTTCTATTTATACTGTTACTCTCTTTAGCAGGTGATATTGAACGTAACGCAGGCCCTCCCATTTCAACTGTGTCCCACACCCCTGATAATAACCCTTTCAAATTCCAAAAAGGTCTATCTGTCGCTCATATAAATAACTGGAGCCTGCTGCCCAAACTGGATGAATTAAGGGCATGTGCCTCATACATAACCCCAAAGTCATCATTTCACAGAAACATGGCTAACTCCTAAAACCCTCGATGCAACTATCGTCATTCAGGGATACTCCATTTCTAGGACAACCAGGACAAGGAAAGGAGGAGAGGTGTTATTTTATATTGCAGCCACCTTACAATTTACACTCCTAAATTGCCTCCCAAGCCCACCCTCTTTGAAAATACTAGTTGGCAAAATTTGCCTCCACTTTTCTAAGCCCGTTCTTATTGCTGGCATCTACCTCCCCCCTAAAGCCCCACTACAATCCCTGACTGATATCACCCAGTTTCTTAGATCAATTTTCTCTCTGAATGAGAAGAGAGAGCTGCTAGTTCTTGTGGATTTCAACTTCAATTGGCTCGATGCTAAAAACAAGAAAATCCAGATACAACTGAAGTCACTTAACCTAACGCAACTAATTTCCCAACCCACACAGACAAACCTGAAATCTCACAACCATTCCTTGCTAGACTGGATTCTCTCCCCTATGCCCAGCAGAATCCAATCCTCTGGCAACCTACCTGACATTTTCAGTGACCATGTAATAGTGTACTGTGTAAGGAAAATCAGATCACCCCAATCAAGCCCTAAAGTTTTCCTCACTAGAAAATTTAGAAACTTTAACCCGCAACAGTTTCTGGCTGACCTTACCAGCCCTTGGTACAGAATCGACTTAATTCCTGACCCCGATTCCGCATTCGACTATTTCTAATCAAAGTTCTTAAAACTCTGTGATACCGATGTTACACTACGTAGAATAAGAGTAGAGGGGGCCCACCTTCCGTGGGTAACAACCGACTTATATCGCTCTACCATCTTAGGGATGGGTTGTGGAAAAGCAACAAAGTAACTGTCACTACCAAGGATTTTAATAACTACAGATGTCTGCAGAATATGTGCACAAGGCAAACAGGGCATGCAAAAGCACAATATTACTCTGGCAATCTTCTACAGAATACATCAAATCCAGCTAACCTCTGGAAGGTTATCAACAATATATTCCAGCCTTCTAACTATCAACAACCATGTAATATCATTAGGAGAATATTACTCTGGCAAATCCCACTGACATTGCAAATGCATTCAATTATTAGCTAAACATAACCCGAACTACATACCTGAACCTCATTCTGGGATAACCCGTATAGCCCCAACCTCTCCCAACACTGCCCACAATTTTCAATTTGTCCCAATATCTGAAGAGGAGATTACACAAGCGCTCCTCAAATTAAAACTAAGCATCCAATCTGGGCCTGACCTACTGCAATCCAAGTTCCTATGGCTTAGTGCACCAGCCACTGCTAAACCGCTTGCTTCCCTAGTCAACTCTATTTTGTCTTCAGGCCATATCCCTAAGACATGGAAAACTGTCAGAGTTGTCCCAATCTTCAAAAGTGGGGACAAAAACACTGTCTCAAAGTATAGGCCAATCTCTCTTCTCCCAATTCTATCCAAAGTCATGTAAAAATGTGTTCACTCCCAATTAAGCGATTACTATACCAAGACAAATTTCACTAACCAATTCCAATCTAGCTTTCGCCACAAACACTCCATGGTAACCACCCTGCTAAAAGTTTGCAATGAGATCCAGTGTGGAATAGGACTGAGACAACTTACTGGAACAATGTTACTAGATTTTGCAAAGACTTTTTATACTATTAATCATGTGATACTATTAATAATCTTGAAAACCAACTCCAGTGCTCTGGAATCAGGTAGATCTCAACATGTGTCTATCTCGGGCACTAACGCCAACCCCTTTGATATCACCTGCAGTGTCCCACAACGCTCTGTTCTGGAGCCCCTACTCTTCTCAGTGTTCATTAATAATCTTCCTTCAGCTTGTAAGGGAGCTTCAATACACATGTATGCGGATGACACAATCTTATATGCACAAAGCGCTAACCTCTCCAAACTTGAACACGTACTTCAGCCTGACTTTTTGAGACTTGAAAATTGGATTTCCCAAAACAACTGTTTTTATTTGGGACCAATGCTAAATTTCTAAAGGTTCCTATCAATGAGCTCCAGATCAGAACCAACTCTAATACTATCCTAGCCCCTGTTACTAGTTTCAAATATTTGGGCATATGGTTTAACTCCCAATTAACATTTGGGTTGCACATTGATACTTTGATATCTAAAACCTATGCCAAACTAGGTGTACTGTATAGGAACAAATCCTCCCTGCGTGTGCTGGTAGAAAGCGCATCGCACAGCAGAGGCTGATGACAATTATAGACTTTGGGGACATAGTATATGGCATGGCAACCCAAACACACCTTGGCAATTTGATACCCTTTACAACTCACTCTGTCCTCCAATGTAACTACAAAACACATCACTGTGAAATTTTCAAAGAACTAGATTGGTCATCACTTGAGTCTAGGTGCAAAGTTCATCTTTCCTGTTTTGCCTTCAAAACTTTCTGGGCAAGCTACCCGTCTATCTGAACAAGCTCCTTACCCCTACCACATGCAGCACTTGTCATCTGAGATCTGACTCCAAAAGACTGTTTATGGTCCCACGGTTCAACAAAGTATCCATCCGCTCCTCCTTCTCTTGCAGAGCACCCCACAACTGGAACAATCTTCCGGAGACTCTCATATCCACCACCAGTCTAAATTCTTTCAAAACTAAAGCTGTCTCACATTTTAATCTGGTCTTTAACTGTTACATACGCCTATAATATTATCTTTAACTGTGCATCCAATGTCTTGTATACAGGCATACCCCACATTAACGTACGCAATGGGTCCAGAGCATGTACAGTAGAGGCAACGTTTATTCTAACATTTGCTGTAAACTAGCCGGGTTACATTCTGGGTATGTGCTGGGTATGTTCTGGGCTAGTTTGAGGCACGTTTAAGGCATTTCTGCAATGACTAACGACCCATAGGATTAACACAGCAGGGATCCCTGGCAGTCCGATTCAGTTTGAATGGGACTGCCAGGGACCCCCGCTGTTAATCTGATAGGCCATTAATCAATGCAGAAATGCTGGGGCTAGTTTAAGGAAAGTTTAAGGCATGTATTCAGAATGTACCTGGGTGTACCTGGGTCTTTTGGGGAATTGCCACTGGTTTTTGTTAGAATAAGAGTTGCCTCTACTGTATGTAAAGCGAAAATGTACTTAAAGTGAAGCACTACCTTTTTTACACTTATCGATGCTTCAGTACAGGTACACAGGCGGCACACTTTATTTGAGTACGGCTCATTCCGCAAGCCGGGATATGTCCCGGCTTGCGAGCCGCACTCCCTCAGGATGTGAGGACGGCGGCGGGACGTTCCGGGGGACCCGGCGGACCCGGTGAGGAGAGGGGGAACCCCGATCGGCGGGCCTCTCCTCCGAGGCTTCGGCGCACGCCTGGCACCCTCCGGCGCGCGCCAGGTTACTGCTGCAGCCGAGAACGGGCAAATGCTCGAATAAACTCGGCCGCAGCAGTAGGGAGCCGGTATTGCTGTTCAGGACTTGCTGACAGGTGCATGCGCGAGCTGCCGTTTGCCTATTGGGCGAGGGGAATCAGCGCGTCAGTACTATGGTGGTCTGTAGAGCAGAATAAGTGTCCGTACTTGCGAAGCAAGCGTATGGACACAGGGGTATGGTTCTATTGAAAAGATGTCCTTACTCGCGAGTGTACTTAAAGTGAGTGTCCTTAAGCCGGGGTGTGCCTGTATAATGTATAACCCTGTTCACTTAATGTAACTACTGTATGTATTTCTAACCATGTATTATTTGTCATCATAACTCTATGCCAGGACATACTTGAAAACAAGAGGAAACTCCCAATGTATTACTCCCTGGTAAAACATTTTTATAAATAAAATAAATAAATAAATTACTTCTCTACCTCATCTACCTTAGATTGTTTTCTTGGTTTTTACATCTGTGTTAAACTTATGAAATCTTTTGTAAATCAGTATTGCTGACTTGAGGAATTGAAAAACTTCTCGAAAGCTTGAGCTAAAATGTAAATTGTTCTTTCAAATAAAAAAGGTATCACCTAATACTGAAGTACTCATTTATTCTGCGCTATCGCAACTGGACAAACACAGCTACTTCTATTTAACTCTTGGAAACCAAACACACGTCAGTATATGCTGGATGCATACGTAAATGTAGCAGCATTTCTATAAAAAGAAAAATTGACTGACTACTTTCATTATACAGAATTGATCCAAGTAGGATGGACAGAATCCCCAATTACTGCACTCAATGCGTATTAGTAGGTGTATATGACAGCAATGGTCCACCAGACAGTTTATCTGTGACGGTAGTCGAATTGACCGTAAGGATCAGAATATTAAAAATATTGTGATAGGCTAAATACAGTGAATAATAAAAGTATATAAAGTTCCCTGTAGAGGAACAAAGAAGTCCAGAGCAACATCCAATGTGACAAAAATATACAGTGAAATACCTATTTATCTCTTGAAAAAGGGTAATTTAGTTAACCCTTTGGCCAAAGCATATTAGCTTAATCAAGCCTTGATCTCTATTGATCGTTTTGGACAGATCAACCTAGTGTTCGGACATTCCTACACACTGTACACTATATGATACCTTTTACCAACTTTTAGTCCTACAATCTCCTACCAGTACACTGATTGCCTCCAATTGAGAATATTCAATATACTAGTGTCTTATCAGGGTCTTCATTTCAGAATAATATATGCATCTCACTGATAGATATATGCCTCTCACTGATACTAAAGATGCATCTCACTGATACCATATATGCATACGCTCATCATATTCACTGATGTTATATGAACAACATCCTTGTATCCAAATATGTTTCCATTATTTGTGGTTTCTATGATCCCTATGGTACAATAATAATAATTGTTTGTTCTTGTATAGATAGCACTGCTAGTTTTACATCCCTGCCCCGTGGATCTTACAATCTATCTACATACTCATGTATCAACTCTATTCAATAATATACACACATTTGAGATATCACCATTTTATTAACATGTTACAAATAGTAATGTTTGAGGTATTACAATCTCCCTTTACTACCAAATCCCCCTAATAACATGCCCACTACAATAGTCATAAGCGGACACTGATCGTAACTGATTGGTTTGAGTGCCGATGTCCTGCCCTGATTCGCCATCAGGATACCGCGCCTCCCCTGCAGTGTATACACAGTATACACGTACCTGCGCAATCAGAATTTTAAACTCCTCCCCCCCTGAAGAAGCATGGCTTACACGCGAAACATGCGTCAACGAGAAAGACGTCACACCCACGGCTTGTATACTGATGTTTCTTTCCTCTTGTTTATGACGGTCGCAGTGATCAAACACTGTTTGATAGGAGAGGACAGATCTATACTTCCAAGCTGAGTAACTGGCAGTAATATCTATGCACCACCTCTTGACATGAGAGATATAGTAATCAAATAGCGCAGCGTTGTGCACATTGGGGGTGCGCCAAGATTTACATGGGGGGGGGCGTGGTGGTGCGTCCTTCCCCAAGGCATTTACTGTAAGTTAAATGCTGGCGGAGGCCTCTGTAACGTCCCTCACCTGCTGCCAGCCGGATCTTTAGCAACGCATCGTCAAATGACGTTGTGAGATCATGTGACTTGAAGTGTCGCCATGACAGCGCGCCTCAAATGATTCTGTAGGGTCATGTGACATGACGTCACATGACCCACGATGTCATTTGATGCCAGGTTCTAAGCAAGGGGGGGTGTGAACGCTGGGGCTCCCAGGAAGGGGGGCACACACCAAAAACTTTGCGCACCCCTGAAATAGCAGATTAGAATAGTCTGACCTAGTCTATATTTGCATAACGCTAGACTGTTGGTACCTAGAACTACATGCCTGCTGATTGTATCATGTATATAGCTCCATTTTAATATCCATTGGGGCAGCAATAGTCATATTGTCTTTTAGCTATATGATTTCTGAGAATATACCTAGTATTATGCCTAGCTCTACACACCTCTGACCATTCACCTATGAGCATTAACTCCTCATTTAATGTGTTAGATATCTTCCATCTGCAATATAAATACCCACATGTTGGGGTATTGCACTGACTGACAGTTAAGGGGTCACACATCCAATGTGCTTCTATTCGCTCTTTATACAGCCACCATATCTTGTATGTCACAGTAGATCTATTTGGGATCTGGCCCAAACATTTATGTTCCTACTAATACCACTATCTACACCTATTCCTCTATTTTATATTTTTATATACTTTTATTATTCACTGTATTTAGCCTATCACAATGTGTTTATATTTAGATGTAATAAAACTTTATTATTTTTGTTTTTAATATTCTGATCCTTACGGTCAATTCGACTGCCGTCACAGATAAACTATCTGGTGGACCATTGCTGTCCTATACACCTACTAATACGCATTGAGTGCAGTAATTGGGGATTCTTTCCATGCTACTTGGATCAATTCTGTACAATTCATTACCTTCCTCTTTTGCACCCTGCGTTTTATTTATTTTGTGTTACCTACTATGGGGACTGATTTTATGGTGATTTACCTTTTTGTGACTACTTTCATTGTAATATTATGTCTGTGGTAAACAAAATCACAGTTTAGTGTAAATAGCAAACGTTTATTCTCCACTAAATCCCGACAGTGCTTAAGGCTCCGGCAAAGCATTGTACAATTGATCTATTCGCTAGTGTGCATTGCTGTCAGCAAAGTGGTTAAGTAATGCTGGCCTCTCCCGTTTTGGCATTCTTCCAACTGTTTACAGCTGGCAAATAGCACTTTAACACTAACATGAATTATGAATAGCAGTTTGCCTTATCTTAGAGCTATAGCTTATCTTTCTCAATCTTGTTCTCTTCTGTTGCATATGAAGTGTAGCATTAAATAGCAATGTAGCTATGTGGGTAATAAACAAAACAAAAATCGAAATAATCATTACTGAACTTTTATAGGACGATATTCCTTAGATTAATAATTAGAGAAAAGGGGGTAATTAAAGGACCAAATGAAAAGACATGACAAAACTCCCACAATCTCAAACAAGAATGCTATTTGTTATCATTCATCAGTTCTACATATCAAGTTTCTACCTTCATATGGTGCAAATGAGTGTCAAAATTGACTTAATGAAACCAACATAGTTATTCACTAAATAGCAGTAATTGATCTACTGTAGCACTCTGTGTCACTAGAAAACAAACATAACATACCAACTAAGCACTAAGGCAATGCATTAACCATGCTATTCAATGGGATCATGCAGTGTGAAAGACACAGTATTCATAAGTACGTTAGTAGGTAATATATTCAAATGTATTGAAAAAGATTCAAATGGAATCAAAAGCGATGTAGAAGACTTGGCATGATTCTACCTCAATACATTATAACATTTAGAAAGATGCATAGTTATGGGTGTATTACCAACACACCATCCTGTCAAGCTGGCTTCATCATTAAACAACATTACAGAAAATCACAAGTTATAACGTAATTCGATATATTCTATGAGAAAATTAAAGAACAGGGTTGTGGTATAACTCACTGCTGTAAGATCTGATATTGTTTAGGGGAAACTCCTTGACGCTGGCCAAGGCTCTGTTATTTAGGGTGGTTGGTTTATATTTTTGACAGTATATTGATTACTGCTTAGTTGAAACTAGTGCTGTATTGGGTACAGGTCCACAGGCAGGAAAAAACCCTCTACTAAGGTTGGATTATTACCTATCTCAGATATTTCCAACATGGATGCAGCAATTGTTTTATGAAACGATCCCAGGGTGTCCTAAAACTAGTTCAGTAGAACAAGACAGGCATAGTCATGTAGCCATGGCTGGGCCAGATACCTCTCTGCCTTCCCTGTCATGTAAGTTCTAGTAAGATCCAGACAGATCCTGTCGGGGTTTCCCCTCCTCCTACAGCCTTTTTGAGTAGCAGAAGTGGAGATGACATGGGAGTCTGTTTATGTCCAATAAGGATGAAGATCCTGTGCCCTCCCCTTTTGCACCAAAGGGGAGGTGTCCTAAATTATAGAGATGAACCCAGCCCTCACAGTGTGGGGTTCAGGCATTTCCTCTTCCTCTTCAAGGGATGATGATGTAAGCTAAGTCTCCTCCCGGCTGGGAGAAAGACATGTGCTCAGTCCCTCATGGACTGGGTGCAATCACTACTCTCATCATTACCAGCAGGCCTGTACCATCCAGGAGCCTGAAAGTTATCCTGACAATTGATTGCAATCGCTGTAATAACATCATGCAGTGGCTGCCAAGTAAAGACCACCCCTACAGTATCTGGCTCAGTCGCAATCTATTGGCCAGATGTATGGGGATAAAAGACTGTCTTTGTGGAGACTGCCTTCAGTTCTACCGGAGCCCACTATGGCTGGAGTCGCTGACACCAAGAAAGAACATCCAGGATCACGTGAGCCTGTCCTGTTTCCCCACTACACCGCGGAACACTCAGCATCTCCTGAGCTAAATAGGTACCGAGCACCACACAGGACTGTAGCCAGGGTAAATCTCCCAGAAAGAAGGGGGGGGGGAAGCAAGCTGTGCTACACAGAAGAAAGTTTTGTATCAGCATAGACCACGTTTATGCACTCCAGATTGACTAACAACACAATCAGCAGGAATAGCAGTGCATCCTCCCAGCTGAAGAGATGGGATGTAGAAGACAAGAGTTAGCATGATCCAACATCTGCTGATTGAAGCCAATTTCAGCATAGACATACCCTTAATACAGACACCTGAGTACTAAAATCAAAACACAACGCACTATTCAACTTATGGTCTAAATTTGTTTCTATAAAAGCTTTCTTGTATTGTTAAGGTATACTAATATTGCTAACATTGTGGTTTATAAAGTTTGTTGCATGTGTTTTCTGGTTAAAGCTGCAGTTCAAGCAATATCCTACATGTGTGTTTTTTAAAAATAAATCAGTTCTGCACTATGAGAAAATACTTGTAGCATTTGTTGCACTGTACCCCCCCTCCCCCTCCCCCCTCTGAGAGATTACACAGTCTATGCTACCTAGTATGTCGTGCAATACCTGTTTGGAGCAGGAGAGCTGAGCTGATCTGCGGTAGTGTGGAGATCATGACAGGCTTAGATTCTTCTCTTTGGTGTTCAGCGCCTCCAGCCATAGTGTGTCCCAGGGTATCCAGAAACAAGCCCCTACTACTGCACTCTTTCCCCCTCAGCCCAAGGACTAACACTCAAACTGGGGTATATTAGCACAGGATCTTTTTTGGGTGGCACTCACTGAAGTTCTTCCTCACAGTGGTGCATGGTCCCAGTTGTTCCCTTCCTCTGGATGGTGAAGGCCCTGAACTTTCGGTCCTCTGTGGCTGAGCCTGATGTTCCCCCAGCTCAGAGGCTGGGGTGAGCACGTTCATTATGCCATAGGAGAGACTGATAGCTCTTTTCTTTCTCCCCTCACGGGATCAGGAAGAAGACTGAAGACTACATTTGGCATTCCCCTAATTAAGACAGGAGGGGCGGGCTCATGGTCTATATCTATTCTGATAGGCTTACACAGGCCATGAGTCACCACCTTACTCTTGACCATCATAGAGGAACAAGGGTGGGGCACAAAGTATATAATTAACCTATTACTGCCTGCAGATAACAGGACTTCCATAACAGGGTGTGAAAAGAAAGGCAGAATAGACATATCCTGTTACACTCTCCCCTGGGTGAAATTCCCAACGCCCTTACTTGGGGCCAAATTTGGTACATCATCTGTCATTCTTACCTGCAAAATAACAATAAAGGTTACACATCATGATGGTACACATAACCATAATACAGTCACAATCCCAAGAGACCTAAATCATCCACTGACTACAGCGATGATAACTATTACTACTCTTTCAACATAAAGAGAATGGTGAATGACTTATCAGACAGAGTGTAGAACTATTTATAATACCTAGGATCCGGCTTCTTAACAGACTGTCCCTCAAAATCCTCCACCCAGAGTATACTTTAGGGGCACCTGCTTGGTGGCGAACTTCCACTCTGTCCATATATATACACGTCCCTATGAGTCATTCCCTCATGGTGGAGCAAATATTGGATTCAGTTACAAATTCCACATAACTGGCCCTGGCTTAAAGATAATCAGTGACTGCTAGTTTTAGCCACTCATGACGGTGATCCTCTATCTCCTGCATTATCGGATCCGGGACATAGGGGAAGTTATAACCGTGGGTCTGCTGGTACCTATTTCTTATGGATCCGTCAGCCCTGCTTAACTTCAGAACCTTCAGACCAGCTCCCTGGCCGGGTAGTACCCAGAATCCTGGATCATTTGGGTTCACCTTAGGGTTCACCTTTTGGTACAAAACATAGAGACCCTTTGGTATACGTACACCCAAATACATTTTTCCTTCTCTCTTACGGAGAGCTTCTGCTGACTCTTCTGGAGAAAAGGCACCTTCTTCCTACCAATGGTCAACTACTGGGCCACTAACCAGCACAAACCTGGTGTACTTCATTTCAGGGGCATAACAATGAAACATGGGGTCCCACCATTTGCGGATATCCTGAGACAAGGACCCAGATCCTACACTAGCAGGTCTGGCACATACAGGTACAATGGCACTGGAGGAAGTAGAGGGTAAAGATGACACAGATACATTTGACACTTGGGACTGAGATCCCAAGTACCTCCTAAAAGAATGGTACGATCCTCTGCTCCCAGGTCTCTTGACACAGCTAGAAACTGGAATTTCTCCCTCAGACTCCACAGAGCTCCCACCCCCACATGACCCATTCCCCACATTTGTATCAGGGAACGTGGTTAGTACAAACGGTGTAACAGCAGGGTCTATGTACTTCACCCTCTGGAAACTACTGGTCAAGGATGGAGCCATGACAGGGGCAGAATGGGTCTGGGTAAAGTCCACAATGTCATGTAGAGGGGTAGCATTAGATGGGGCATTAACTGCTAGGGCCTGCTATGACCCCTTCCCATACCTGCAGGGGACGGTGCCGGCATAGAGATCCGATGATCCTTTCTTGTGCCATACTTCACATGGTAAGCAGCATTAAGTGGACGTGGGTCCACACTCTTGGTGACGTCACAGCCATGGACAGTCTCGCGAGCCCACCAGGCAGGCACAAGTCCGTCAGCGGCGATGACGGGACATCTGGTGAAACTGGATGTTTGTCAACCCGTGGCGCACCAGACAAGGCCACACCAGACGCCTCATCCAGTTAGACCGCAACTGGATCTGCAACAAAATAGGAACGAGGCGGCTCACCCACAACAAGGTAGGGGACATTCCTGGGTTCCTCCACAGGCAGCGTACGAGCAGCACCGGAGTCATCTGCAGTCGCAAAGTTCTAGGCTGTTCCAGAACCTCCGCAGCATCGGGGCTGAATGAGATCGGGCTGAAACTTCTCTCCGCATGGCAGGTAGGATGTGGTCTCTTCTCCACAGATCCAGACCGGTAGAGATCCTCTTCCTCATCAGGGGGGACACCTCCACCAGGACGCGATGCCGGAGCGAGCCAGTCACCCCGGGCAAACATGCGTATGGCGCTACCTTGCTCCGCGGTCAACTGGGGACTCACACCCGACACCCCTGGGGCAGTCAACTCACCCTCTTTGGCATCGACAGGTACTGATCCCAAGCCTGGGACCATCGGTACCATCATCAGGGACTGGACCGGCACTTGTAGGGCCCACGGGCCCACAGCAGGGTCCGCGATAGTCATAGTAGGTGTGTAGACGGACGTTCACAGAGGTACACAATTGGAGACTTTATAAGGTGAAATTATAATAGGCTTTATTGTGCCTTTTCCTTTTCATCAGGAAATCATCCAAACACAGGGGGGGAAGAAAGCTTCTATTCACTTGGGAGTATTTCTAGTGAAATCCTATGCAATTAATTCACATCTCCCTTAGTAAAGCATGTTTCGCAGCCCCAAAACATATAGCATGAAATAAGCAGATATAAGCAGTCTCTTAAGAACAAAAGTCTTATCTGTTTCTTGGAGGGAAAATCTTCTCACTTCCTGGTTCAGCTTCAGGTGTAGTAGTTTTCCCTGTGTCTTGAAATCAGCTCTGCTGCGCAGAGCTCAAGACTGGTCAGCTCCAGAGATCTGTGTTCTCTTGGTCAGTCTCTCCTAGGAGACTCAAGAACACTGCTCTGTCTCCAAAAGTTCAGCTTTCAGTCAGAGCTAAGGAGTAACTTCCTGTCTCAACAGAAAGGCTTTTGTAAGCAATCTAAATCAGGCAGGTGGTGTTTATTAATTGACTACCAGCAGTTAACCACCACACTGCTAGATTAAAGGCACATTACTTGAACAGGGATTACTCCCCTGTTAAGTACCTCCCCTGTTTGTGGGAAGCTCGGGCTTGCCATGGCCAAAGCCCATCCTTCCACTCTCATTCTAGATATCTCTGTGACTTGAATGAGAGTGGATGGAGGAAGAGAACCCTCAGTCCTGTTGGGATTGGAGCCCTTTCTCCAGTTTATTCGTGTCTCCTCCTGAATGTGTTTGAGATCAGCACCCCTCAGTCGCTCGAGGAGGACTTTCTCCAAGCATAGTGATTTTTCTACGTGCGCGGTCATGAGATTTCCCTCGCGTCGCGTGCTCGTCTTATTGTAGGCATACTGTATGGCAGCAGTTGCAAAGCATTTAAAAACAGCCCTTTGAGTTTTCCGCTCTTGAAGCTGTCGCTCTACCCTTTTCCCACTCAATGGGGTTGCTAGTTCAGTCTCTTTTAGATTAAGTTGCAATTCCACACCCACTTCCAGAGAATGTCCCATCTTTTCAGCTTCATCAGCTAAGGATTCTTCTGGTTTTAATTCAGCACGTGTACCTTCTTTTGTTGCCTGCTGGGTGGCTGAAGGTTTTGCTAGTGCTTGTTTAGGGGGTTCAAAATTTGCAACCTTGTCTTTCAGATGAGCGGTATTGCCAGCTCTCACTGTACCCTTGTCTTTATGGATTTTTGAGGCTGTGGGTTACTGACGCTTAGTCAGGGTCACTACTTGTCCTTGTAGGACTGTAATCTCATCCGCGAGAGATCCCTGTTTTTTGCGTGCGTCTTGCAAGTCTCTTCTCAGGGAATTTATCTGCATGCTTTGCTTTCTCTGAGCTTGCCTCCACATTTTTATTGCATTGTGAAGCACTATGAACTTCTTTGCTTGGGCCACAGTTACTTGTTTCAGTTTCTGGACCTTCTTGTGCTCCCTTTTGTGCCGCGTCACCTGGGTTCTAAGCTTGGCTTTTAGCGTTGCTTTGGTGATGCTCAGGGTAGCCTTCAGTTTCTCATGCTGCTTTGCGGGGACATACTGGGTCATCAGACGTTCCTGCAGCACTTGAATTTCTTTAGCAGCCTGCAGCTTTTCTTCCTGCAGCGTTTGCTGCTTCTCCTCAGCATACTGGAGATGTGTACACAGACCTTGCAGTTGGTTTTGCAGTCGGTGCTCTGCTTCAAACTTTTCCTTGACTTCTTCTGTCAACTGAACATTTTCTTCTTTCAGTTTTAAGTTTTCTCTTTTTAATCTTGAATTTTCTCCTTTTTCAGTCTCTGTATTCTTCAGGGCCTCTTTGCAGTCCTCCTTCCATTTAAGCACATCTGCTTTGAGAATGACAATTTCCTGGCGTGAGACTTCCTTCTCTAGGTTGAGGGTCTGAAGCTCCTTCTGAGAGACTTTGAGATCTGTATCAAGATTGACAGTAGTTTCTTTAGCAATGTCCAGCTCCTCAGTGAGACTGTGTAGTTCCTTTCTGGAAACTTTCAGGTCTGTGCGGCAGCTGTTGGTCTCATGATGTGAGGCATCCAGTGCTCTGCGGAGTGTCTGAACCTCTTTCTGAGATATGTCCACCTCTATCCGGACACTGTTGACCTCCTGTTGTGAGGCATTCAGCTCTATGCGAAGAATGTGAACTTCTTGCTGGAAGACTGTCATCTGCTTCAGTGTCTCCTCATACTTCCGCTTTAGCGTAGCCACCATTTTATCAGATTGGCTCTGCTTTTCATCCATGGCGGAAATAGTAGCCTTTGCAGTATCTAGCTCAGACTTGAGATCGTCCAATTCTGTCCTGGCTAAAGAGTAAATTGTGAGCACATCTTTTTGTAACCTCACGTTATTTTTCTGTAGCTCTGTGTAACCATCTTCCTTTTGTTTCAATTGTTCACGGAGCATATCACAATCATGCTTGGCATTTTCAGGGCATCTTCAGGGTTGGTCAAGGGATCGTCACTCACTTGTTCCGGCTCCACTTCCCTGGGATGGTTGGTTGAGTGTTCCTCACTGTTGGCACCGGACAGACACTCCTTTGGGGTACACGACTTCTGCCTTGGGCCCTCTGGATATTCGGTTACCTGCGGGACGAATTCTCCATTTTCTCTAGGCTGCAGGGCAACTCGGTCCCCCTTTTCCTCCACAGGATCTGCGGACGTCTCTGTTCATTCCACAGTAAGTCAACAACCGCTTTTCTTTTTCTTTTTCCGCTTTATTGTTTTGGATGACTCCGTCCCATCAGGAATACTGGGGTCTCCTTCTTTATTTGATACTTTAGCAGCTTCATTATATACGCCAGGCTTTTCTTGCAGTTGCTTTAGCTGACAGAAATATTGGGTGATCTGCTGCTCCCGCTCTGTCTCCTGCTGCTCATATTCGTCATCAAAGTGAGCGGTCTTTTCTGTTCGTGCCGAGTTCAGGCACCCCCACCATTCTTGGGGTGTTTTGTGGGTGTGACTCGGTTCGGGTTCCCCATAAGAGATGTCTTCCTCTTTATTGGACTGGAAGGGCCACTCTTCCTTGGGGTAGGGTTCATTACAGGAACGCTGCATCTTGTCCTCCATTTTTAGGCTATCAGGTGTAATTTTCTTCCTGACCTCAGGAGGCGCTATTGCAGCTGTTGCCACTGTATTTGCTAGAACCCCCAATTGTGGTAGTCCTACAGGTGGGCATATTTTGCTTGTAGGCATCTCTGTAGAATTTTTCTTTCTTGGATAAGTTTTACAATATCAGAAGTACTGTGCATGCATTTTCTCTCATCAGGTATACAAGATGTGCAGTTGCTAGGTAAAAAAGTGTATTTGCTTTACACCATTTACTTGCTAGGTATAAACTCTCATTAGGTATGCTGAATGTGTAGTTGCTAGGAAAAAACTTCTGTTTGCTTTACACCATTTACTTGCTAGGTCCAATCTCTCCGCTTCAGCAACAGAATTTGGTTTTCTGCCTGAGTTCAGTAATTTTCAGTCTCATCTTTGGGTATTATGGCATTCACACTTCACACTTTGGGTGTCTGTTTTTGCTCCCAAGATATATATAGGCAGACTTTTCTACTTGCAGAAAAAAAAACATTCTTTGCAATGGACTATTTCTTTCATTCCCGGAAGTTTGACTCAACATTCAGCAATTGGGTTTGAAAAACCTTTTACACAGTTCAGAAATCACTTTTTCCCCTATAGGGCAATTTTACACTCAGCATTTGTTTGCTAAAAATTCCCCTGCTTCAGCACAGTCTTGTATCAATTTTCTCACTTTTCTGCATATATTCAATTCACAGCTGGTAGCCCTATGCGGTGCGGCAACCTTTATTTGCAAAATCAGTACCACTCGTGGGTTACCATCTGTATTCACTGCTTCAGCGAAACTTTGGAAAACAACAAACACCTATCCCTTTTTAAGGGCTGACTCACTTCTTGAACCCTGACTATGGCTGAAAGGCAAAACCCCTATTTCAATGACCATATTACACTTTGTGATAGGCAAAATAAGGTTTAGCTACTTCAGCAGTCTCTTCTGGGTTTTTGTAAGTTTCAGTGCAGTGTGGTTTCAGTGGTGTGTATCCCTTTAACTCTGATCTCTGCTGCATGAGGTTTTTTTGTTTTTTTTCTAAGTTGCTCAGACTGTTTGTACTGTAGGCAAAAAGCATAACAAAAAATATTTCACATAAAAATCTACGGTCCTTTTTAACTTCAAAGACACCTCTTGTCCCACTTCGGACACAATATGTAGACGGACGTTCACAGAGGTACACAATTGGAGACTTTATAAGGTGAAATTATAATAGACTTTATTGCGCCTTTTCCTTTTCATCAGGAAATCATCCAAACACAGGGGGGGAAGAAAGCTTCTATTCACTTGGGAGTATTTCTAGTGAAATCCTATGCAATTAATTCACATCTCCCTTAGTAAAGCATGTCTCGCAGCCCCAAAACATATAGCATGAAATAAGCAGATATAAGCAGTCTCTTAAGAACAAAAGTCTTATCTGTTTCTTGGAGGGGAAATCTTCTCACTTCCTGGTTCAGCTTCAGATGTAGTAGTTTTCCCTGTGTCTTGAAATCAGCTCTGCTGTGCAGAGCTCAAGACCGGTCAGCTCCAGAGATCTGTGTTCTCTTGGTCAGTCTCTCCTGGGAGACTCAAGAACACTGCTCTGTCTCCAAAAGTTCAGCTCTCAGTCAGAGCAATGGAGTCACTTCCTGTCTCAACAGAAAGGCTTTTGTAAGCAATCTAAATCAGGCAGGTGGTGTTTATTAATTGACTACCAGCAGTTAACCACCACACTGCTAGATTAAAGGCACATTACTTGAACAGGGATTACACCCCTGTTACAAGGTGGCACAAGACCACTTGGGCATCCGGCCACATTGATAAGGGCGCACGGGCCCACAGCTTCCGTGGCAGCAGGGAACATGGATGAAAGCGCACCTGTCGGGGTAACGGCTCTTGAAGGAGGCACACATACCTCCGACGGCACTGGGCTGGCAGGCCACAAATAGTAGGTGCCACAGTGCAGGCACCACGCATCAAGGCCGACAGGGCGACCAGGCAAGTTAGAGTGCGAGCAAATGCATCACAGTTGGACTTGGCCCCCCATCCTCACCATCAAGTAGCCACCCGGGAGAGAATAATTGGAGACTTCCAACTCTGGCAATTCACTAGCAGCAGCCATTTTGAGGTAGCTTGGTAGAGATACTGAAGAGTATTCCTTTCTCTTGCTAGGCTCAGTGATGAATGAGCTCATGGAAATGTGTAGCAAACTCCTCCCAGCAGGGACATCAGCTCCGATTTGTTGTGACACACTTAGCTCCTCCCCTGGGTGAATCTCAGAGGTGGGGCTGTTAACTTTAGGATGACATGACTCAGCGTGAGCCAGTCACTTTGGTGGGCGGTGCCAGTGTTTCCCACTGAAAGAATGCAACTATTTGCAGACCTTTTTGCAAATTGACTTCTGCAACTCATGCGATTCCTGTGTTCTTGGCGGGAACGCCATTTTGTGACTCATGCACAGGCCACCACATGGTGGACGCCATCTTTAGCTAGGCAAAACTCCATTTATACACTGCCGACAATTACAGCACAGTGTAAATACCCTGTGGTTCTATGATCTGGTTACTGGCTAGACGTACTCTGGGTTCCTCC
Organism: Ascaphus truei; assembly: GCA_036426205.1. Taxonomy (NCBI): domain Eukaryota; kingdom Metazoa; phylum Chordata; class Amphibia; order Anura; family Ascaphidae; genus Ascaphus; species Ascaphus truei. The sequence goes on along the minus strand of CM071567.1, from coordinate 168,614,559 downwards.
AAATACAATACTCTTACGTCGTCCCTTTTGGCGCCAGCATCGCAGATCCTATCCAGGGGTCCCTCTTAACTGTGTTAACCAGGCCACCCCCTAGGCATCCCGACTACACGCCTCATGGCGACTTATAGAGCAATAGCCATATGTCTCCAGACCTTTCACCCTGTAGGGACATCTAGGTCATCTTTGTGAGGCAACTCTCACCTTGAATACCCCAGATTCCATCCTTCCTGGTACTTGCTCTGTTTACACTGAGTCTTACTTCTCCGAGAGCTCGTTCTGTATGGCATCTGCTCTGTTAAGCACTAAAAGCCAGTCCTCAGCAGCGCCTCCAAATGTAGCACTGTTTCCACCATCCCCCCCCTCTGGGAGATTACACAGTCTATGCAACCCAGTATGTGGTGCAATACCTGTTTGGAACAGGAGAGCTGATCTGATCTGCGGTAGTGTGGAGATCAGGACAGGCTTAGATTATTTCTCTGGTTCTTTCTCTGGTGTTCAGCACCTCCAGCCATAGTGGGTCCAGATATCAGCCCCCACTACTGCACTCTTTCCCCCTCAGCCCAAGGACTGACACTCAGACTGGGGTATATTAGCAAACGATCTTTATTGGGTGGCACTCACTGCAGTTCTTCCTCACAGCGGTGCATGGTCTCAGAGGTTCCCTTCTTCTGGATGGTGTAGGCCCTGATCTTACAGGCCTCTGTGGCTGAGCCTGATTTTCCGCCAGCTCAGAGGCTGGGGGTGAGCACGCTCATCCTGCCATAGGAGAGACTGATAGCTCTTTTCTTCCTCTCTTCACTGGAGCAGGAAGAAGCCTGAAGACTAAATTTGTCATTCCCCTATTTAAGACAGGAGGGGCAGGCTCATGGTCTATACCTATTCTGATAAGTTTACACAGGGCATGTGTCACCACCTTACTCTTGTCCATCATAGAGAAATAAGGGTGGGGCACAAACCCATATGATTAACCTATTACTGCCTGCAGATAACAGGACTTACATAACAGGGTGGGGAAAGAATGGCAGAATAGACATACCCTGTTGCACATTTTTGGGGGAAATGTTTTTATTTTAAAGAGATTTTGAATGTATTCTAATGTAACAAGCAACCGAGCCAGATCTTCAGCAATCGATTACAGGAGAACGGATCGATTTGCAACTTAGCTAATCACTTGTCAGTGTGTAGATTATATTTATGCACATATTGAATGGGAAAAATAAAACATTTAAAAAAAAAAACGCAACTTGAACTGCAGATTTAAGATGTTATGATGCCAAAGGACTTGGCACTAATGTGTGTAATGTAACAGGGATACACAGTATACCAGATATATATGGGAATTATTGTTGTATAGCGCTTTGGGAAACATAGTTCCTCCTATGCATACACCAATAACAAATGTCTTTCTATGGTGACTTTGCCTTGTAGGGGAGTTAATAAGAGGGAGCTAAAAGAAAGAAGGACCTGAACCTTAATAAAAGGGTCATATGACTGAGGCAAGAAGGGGCTAGCCCTTGGTCACTAAGGGGTTATGGGTTCTGGTATTGCCAGGAGGGCTGGCAGGCTGTCCTTAGCTAGGGCAGGGAGGGGAGCCGATGGAATGGAATGGCAAGGGCGGATGCTCTCCTCTTTCTCCTCTTTCTCCTCTTTCTCCTCTTTCTCCTCTTTCTCCTCTTTCTCCTCTGTCTCAGGTTTCTCCTTCTGTCAAAAATAATAAATCATTAATATATAATCAAGATAACACACAACATAAAACGCATGCTCTAAACTAACTTAGAAAACAATTAAAATGTAATGTAACGGGTGACAGTCAAATGCGTAACAATCAGGGACAAATACCAACTTAATCTTAAATTAGATCCTCAGCAAGTGAGTGGGTTGTAGAATGAGACAAAATCAAAATCACTGGTGGAATAGCATAATACTAAGCTAGTCTCAATTCTAGATGATACATTGGTAATTGCAGGCTGTAGTGTATAACCTTACACTACAGCCTGCAATTACCAATGTACCATTCTTAACAACCCACTCACTTGCTGAGGGATCTAATTTAAGATTAAGTTGGTATTTGTCCCTGATTGTTACGCATTTGACTGTCACCCGTTACATTTACATTTTAATTGTTTTTAAGTTAGTTTAGAGCATGCGTTATATGTTGTGTGTTATCTTGATTATATATTAAATGATTTATTATTTTTGCCACGTGGCTTTTAGTGGCAATTGTCCTCTCACAGTGTTGGGAGCGATTGCTTACCTGTACCTTATGGCTAACTGAACTACTCATACACCTGGTATTCAAACCTTGCTATTTATTCCTAGCTTTGTGTGCAGCTAATGAGGATCTTTTAGGAGGACTCTTTTCCTCCTTATGTATGTTCATGTCTGCTGGTCTCACCAGAATATAACTCACTTTATTCAACTGCCTTGTTTTGCCTAGTGAATGATCCCAGTAAGTAAAAGTGTTAAAAGTACTGGTCTCCCGTGGCAATGACCACCACACATATCGCTTGATCGCCCTTCAGCCTGTCAAAGCAGGACCAGTGATCTATGGAGCATTGGGCAATTGACAGCTATACGAGAGGATTGTCCTGGATGTGTAACAAATTAAATTGCAAGTGGGGAGCAACGTGTCTGGGGGCATCTCTCTCAGGCAGAAGGATCTGGAGGCGCAATGGTCAGGTTTTTATAGAGAATGGGATTCATCTATCAGATATAGCCCTTTGCATCTATAATATGTGTCTCCAAGAGTGGTTGGAAAGAGCTCAAGTTTTAGTGGGGGGCCAGGAAAATTTTAGGGGTTAAAATTGCCCGGCTTCTGGCAGTGGGGTGGAGTACTGCACATGATAAGGTTGGATTAGCAATCTAGTAGAAATAAGGTGGGGAAAGTGTTGCTAGGCTGTGGCTAGGGCAGCCCAGTCTGATGATGTCCTTCAAGTTTGGCCAGTGGCATTTTATATATCTCCCGCTAGGCTGATGATGCAGGTGGTTTAAAATAATCATGGGTGTATGCAATCTGATGCTGCTGGTATGGTGGTATGTTATTTTAATAAAAGCTGAGGCCATGATACCCCAACCTGGATTCTGTGTGTAATTTGTTTGAGCATTGGTGTGGTTAAGGGAACTAGGGGTAACACAAGACATCCCAGCGCCAAGTGGGGAGACAGGATTAGCAGATAGATTAGAACAATACATTGAAATAAGATTTATATGAATATTGTGTAAACATATATGTACTGTATGTGTACTGACAATAATCAAGTTGAACATCAAAAAAATCTACTTGTGCTGTGCGTGTATTACTCAAAACAATCACTTTCCTTACCAAACAAGGTTAAAACAAAACAGAACTTTAGAAATGATCAAGCAAATCATTCTCACTTTATTGTTTGCAAAGCACAGACTGATCATTATAGTTCTAATCTTACTTGAGTATTACAAACTCTCTCTGTATTGTTCTGTTGAAATGTCAGACTAACCAATTAATTAAGTTTCCTAGATCATTGCCAATTAGCTAATGCATTAAAATTGATTGTAGTAAAACCTGGTCTGACTATTTACAGTATATCAGCTATCAAATTTTAAAAAAAGACACTTTTAGGCCTTATTAAATGTGCTGTAAAGATTTCTTCCCTGTCAGATCAGCTCCTTTCACGTGAATGCCGGCCCCATTTAAGTGGCCAGAAATGCTCTCTTCTCCAGCACAGGGAAAATGTCTCTACTGCATATTTAATAGGGGTCTTAATGTACTAAATATAAAGGCCCTTTTACCTATATTTAATGGTTTTGCTTTGCTATGCTATAGGTAACAGTGTGATATTACTTTGAGGTACATAAAACTAGTCCATGGTTTTGCCAACATAGTATTTAATATGCTGTGAATGTCACGGGAGACCAGGATTTTTGACACTTATTTATATTTATACCGGGATCATTCACAAAAACAAAGTAGTAAAAACAAAATGCTGTTTATTCGGGTAAACCCACGTACAACACAAAGAATACATAAAAACAGGTAAAGGCAAACTTACTGGGGGTCTGGGGGTGAAATCTAGGCTCTACTAGGTGCAGGGTGCCTGCTTCGGTAGGCTTACCCTGACCAAGATATACACCCGGGCTTCCTGGTCCTCTTTTTGGCTTCATTTCCTAGCCACGACCGCTAGTTCAAAAACGAGAACTTGGACCTTGCGTCTGACGTAGTCTCAGCAGGGCAGACTTTCCTAGCTTCAAAACGTAGCCAGTTGCTCTGCTTTTCGTGACAGAGCAACTTTGAAAAGTTCGCCCTAGCTTCATCGACACAAGCCACTAGATCATCTCAATCGTCTTGTTCATCTGGTACAGTGCGTCTGGTTCTCTGACTTAGCTCATCGGAGTGTATGTAAGGAGATGGCCATCTTCAGCATGGTGGTAGGAGGAGTGACGGAGCGTGGGAATTCCCGGCCGCCAGCCAATAGGAATAGTGCTCGTCCTTTGGCTGACATCACAGGAGGGGGCGCGCCAAACTGGCTCGGGATGCCCCGTGGGCGGGACATACGAATTGACTAATGGGAAACGCGCTGACATTCTGCCTCTTCCCCCAGTCAACCCATTGCCACCTACTGGGCAGGCTCCACTGTCCAGCAAACTAGAGGGTCCTCCCCGTACTCCACCCTGCCCCTGCCACTTAGCACCCCGACACCTCTCAACATCCCATCTCCTCTTTGAACTCCGATGTCTAGCAAGACTTCACAGCACCTATATGGATGCCCTGGCTGACTGAATAGACATTTATTTATAGTAAAAGCACAAATGAAATAAAACATACTTTAATACATAGGATCACTTGGGGAGACTCATATTTGTAAGCGAAATAGGACTGGGATATCTGGGCTTGAAAACCTGGAGTCTGGGGGACACTGAGCAGCCCCGGTGTAATTCAACCTGTGTACCGGCAAATCATGCCTGCATGACAGGGAGTATTAGGGGACTACCGGTATCTTTGACCCCCAAATTCCTGCAAACAAAAAACAATTGCATTTCCACCCAAATATCACACCTAAAACATACACATAGAAAGTTTCATGAGTCTAGGGCACAGGGAACATGAAAAGTGGAAAAGCAGTGGACACTTTAACTTTTACATGTTATAACACCTGGCCCCTGGCTTATGGTGCTGGGTAGCTGCCAGGGGCCCATGGGTCTCAGGGGTAACCAGGTGGGCTTAACCTTTATTGTATAGCCTGGTTACCCCCTTCCTGTCACAGTGAATATGTCTTCGCTGTGCTCATTGTCATCAAAGAGGGGGGAGGGTGTACAAACTGGGCCTGTTGTCCTTGGCATGGTGGAAGAAGGGGCCTGGCCACCCGCATCGGCCAGGCCTGGCTCAATGGATCAGCCTGCTGGCCCTCTCCCTCCTGCCCACATCCTGCCCAAGAGATTTGAAAGGCCCAAGTTCATGCTTGAGTCTTGGGCCCCAGTAATCAGGGGACTGTCAGTGATAAAGAAAAATTAAATACATTGGGGGGGGGAGGCTTTTTTAAAGTTCATTGGACAGGGGCTGTAGTTGTTTTTCCTTGTTCCTCATCTTTACAAATGTATTCGGCATTAAAAATTAATTCAGCTTTAACTGTAGCCACATTATATAAAAAAGATGTCTATTAAGAAAAGCAACTGTACTAACATTGAAATGTACTGTAGAGACAGTAATTAATTTGTAAAGCAGGTAGAATATGGCAGTTAGCTTTGTCAAAGCTAAAGATGTGCTACATACCTAGAGACATGTGCCACTGATACCATAAGTTAAAATCACTCATCTGCAGGTGCAGCAGCTGGTATTGCATCTGTTGATGCGTTAGGGTGGAAAATGGATAAAATGATTTTTCTGAGCAACTCTATATAAATAGCCATAACGTGTGCCAAAAGTAATGTTGAAAATTACGTTATCCACAAGCTCCTAACGCGTTAACAGTGCAATAACAACTGCTACATCTGTACGTGATACCTCTTCGAATTGAATGGTTGTTTAATATTTTTAAATCTTCTGTGCCCCTTACAAAGTTTTGTGCCCCACAGGTTTATTTAGAAATGTTGTGACTACTTTGAAGGAACATTTGTGTAAAATGTAAGCATGTTGTCCAAATTGTAACGCTTGTGCTCACCACGAACAAGGCGGGTCCCGGTACTGAGGTGGGAAGAGCTAAACGCCACCCACAGCAAGCGAGGGCATGCCTGGAAGGTGTATGGTCCAGGTAGTCGGGTCAAGGTTGGAGATAGGAGAATAGTCTTGGTACTTGCCGAGGTCGAAGGTAGGAGACGGAAGGATAGTTGGTATTGAGTGCCGAGGTCAGGGTTGGAGAGGTGTGGGAGGCCAGAGGTAAGCCGGGGTCAGTAGTCCAGAGAAGCGGAGTCCAAAAGTCAAGCTGGGTCGGTACACTGGAGGTCAATCTGAAAGCAAGGAGGGCGAGACAAGGCAAAGCACAATGAGGAACGGGAACGTGGAAGGACAAAGCTACAAGGAACTATGCTCAGCCAAAGTGCCAGTGGCAGAGCTGAGCATACATAGGGGAGAGGATCCAAACAGACAGAGGGCGGTTTGAGGTGCAGCTACAGCAGAGGCAGGGATAGGTGGTGCGGTGCAGGAGACAGGTGGGAGTGATTAGGAGGTTGATGAATGTTACACGCAGCTAGGGGAATGTTGACACTCAGCGATGCCATCATGTGACATGAAGGGAGGCGGGGTCAGTCCCCGTGATGTCACTAGTGCCCCTGCGTGTGCACGCGCGTGTAGAAATGTCCGTGGAGGTTCTTGAAGTTGTAGGTAAGGAGGGAGCGCGCCGCGGGGGATGCGTTCCCAGATTCCTTACACAAATTTACCATGTATGTATGTATAAGGGGGGGTACGGGTCTGCGCTGATCCTAGGATCTCCAGAGATGACCCAAACTTATGCCGATCCTGCAGCTCACAATACAGAATTGTTCAGCTTTTAGGGGCTTTGATAGTCAATCAGAAGTATAGAAACAAAGACTCTTTGATAAGGAATATAACAAGAATCTGTTGGGGAAATCTATCATTAGAAGTAGAAAAACAGTATGGGACATGTTACTAATACCTAGGGAGAAAAAGACACTTCTATAAAATTCAGGAAACACCAATGTTTATAGCCAATTATTGTAAACAAGAGACCAAGATTAGAAAAATTATCGGCAAGCACTGGGATATTCTCAAAATGGATCCCATTTTGGTGCCGAGAATTGCAACTAAACCGAAAGTTGTGTTTAGAAAAGCAAAAAATCTCAAAAGTATTTTAGCACCTACTGCTTTGAAAAAATAGTATGTGAAAGATAATAAACAATTCCTGACCAAACCTAAATGGAATTACTCCTGTGGGAAGTGTAAAATATGTAATATGTATGTCTCACGATAAGGTGGTTGTTGATTGTGTCACAAGTGTGGAACACAAGGTGTCACAATTTATTAAATGTCTTTCGAACTTTGTTGTCTATGTGAATACAAAAGCACAGGAGCGCACCAAGGGTAAAGTGATTGTATTATCAAATACAATAAAATTAGCAAGCAGTAACTTACATAATATAGATATGAATTACAGTAGAAATTAGTTCAGTGTCCGTCTCACACCGGCTGCTATGGGATCCGAAGGTAGACCGAGCTCGCATGGAGTAGTCCCGCGCGCTGGAACCAGCTCGCTCAGCAATACTTCCGGGTCTGGAGTGATCTCGCGATACCCGGATGTAGTGGTCCACCGTGATCACCGCGTCTCTGCAGTTTGGCCACTTCTACCAATGGGGCTAACTAAGTGTAGATTAAACACTAGGCTCTGTAGGACAGTGAAGGGCAACTATGCAGCAGGGTGCCTGGTCTGAACAATAGTAACTCTGCTTTTTGTTATCTATGTTATTAATTGTCCCTGAAATCTGCACTATGTTAGGAAAACTATCAGGCCCCGAAAAATACATATAGGGGAACAGAACAGAATTGGATGCAAAAGGGACCTATATGGTGCCAAGGATGACAATCCAAAAATGATTGGATGCCAAAAAACCTTTATGGCGTCTGGATGACAATCCAACTGTGATTAGACTAATCAGAAAACAAACCAAATGTGGATTGTCCATCAGAGGTCTGTTCAGCTGTTGAATTACTTCTGAAGATTCTTGTAGTGATCATTTCATCCAGTCACCAATAGTGCATTATCTTTACCCTGCTTGCCAGAAAATAATGCACTACTGGTGCATGTTTTTGTCCTTTTCTCTTATCTTTCCCATGTACCCATGAGTGGATGGGATGATCGCTACAAGAATATTCATAAGTAATTCAAGAGCTGAACAGACCTCTGATGGACAATCCACATATGGGTTTGTTTTCTAATTAGTCTAATCACAGTTGGATTGTCATCCAGGCGCCATAGAGGTCTTTTTTTGCATCCAATCAGCTTGATGTAACTGAGAAGAAAATTGTATTCTTGGTCTAAAAATGCATATCTTAAAAGGAAGTCCATCGGTTGTGTGTGGTACTTGATTTAAAAGGATGTGGGATTTTTGGATTAAAGGAAGTCTTCCTACATTATTTTTAAAAATGTACTGAAGCACTCTAGATACAACATCTTTCATTTCTTTTTTCCTGAGTAAAAAATGGCTGTCACAAACAATGGGTTAGTTGGCCAATGTTTAGACACATTTCGATTATGGTGGATAGAAAAGTGACAAATACCCTCCACAGTATAAAGTTCAGCAAGACAGAATACCCATGAGTGTATGTTCATGTCTTACATAGGTTCCGAAATCTGTTTCAGTTATCCCATTATCACAGTCGTGATGCAGAAAAGGATTCTGGGTCGTGACATGCAAAATTACAAATGAGAACAATAGGCCGTTTTATCTTCCAATCCATATATTTCATGGATTCCCTCAAGCCAGCTTCACAATGCAGAATCAGTGACTAAGCTCAAACAGATAACTTGGAGTACAAAAGGACAAAAGGGCTGTTTTGGAGTGAGAAATTTCTTCTTTGCCCAGGGCTAAACTGAGTAATACAGCAGGCAAAAGTTCTAGAAAAGCCATGAAAAAAATGGATAGGAATCTAAAAGAGACATGCCTAGCCTGCTCATTTGCATGTCACAACCAAAAATCTTTTTGTGTTGTGTTGGCTCAATAAATGAGTTTGGATTTGCTAAATCCATTGTGCCCTCTGTTCCTTTTTCTATGTACCCAGGACTGACTGCAGGCTTTTGTTCTAACATTGGAGCACCGGTAATTGTATCATTTTCCTTTTTTGAGGTGTGCGCACTCCTCTCTATTATTTAGGAATCTAAAAGAGACATGCCTAGCCTGCTCATTTGCATGTCACAACCAAAAATCTTTTTTGTATCTTAACCACTTTATGACGTGACAATAGGGTGAATGAAGCAGGTTTGGAGGACTGTGAAAGACATGCAGACACACTTAGGAGATTTCAATATTGGCTTATGAAAAATGATCATGTTAATGAGTGCTAATGATTTGTTTGTTTTTGTCATTTTTAAAAGAAATGCTCCTTTGTGTATTTACTATCTCTTGAGCAAAGATTATCTTGGACATACAACAGGCCCTGGATTAGAAAGTGGACTATTTCATTGATGCAACTGAGTAAAAGCAAGATGCATTCATTAGCATGCAAACAGCTTTTGGGGATCACAGCCCAGCTGTCTAAATCTCAAAGGAGGGCTGCACAATTGATCCAGCATTAAGAATTCAATCAGCCTTCACGGCAGCCACATCACATAAAGAGACGCCTGCCAAGCAAAGCAACTGTACTAACATACCGATGTGCAGATGCCAATCAATTTGCAAATCAATTTGAAAATGACTTGGCATGAAGCCAACCCCTACAGCCATTAGCAGTATTATAGTTAAGATGCACATGTAGTGGAGTTACAATAAATTGAAGGCACCCATCCATGTAACACCATCTCCGTGATTTTACTGGTCGTTTATTAAGGTAGTATACAGGTGTAGTCAAAATTATCATTTTCGGTGCCTCACAAAACCATCTGTAAATTATCTGCATTTATTTGCATATTACAGCTGTGCTGCGGCTACAAAATGGGAAAATGGAGTTTAGCGGTGGCCGTAGTACTCCGCAGTAATGAGAGGCGGTGCTCGTCTGCTAGTGTGTCTTTAATCTAAATGCAATATAACCCACCCTTATTCCCATATAAAATTCAGATGACTAAAAAGTATTTTTAAAGTATGACATTTTTATTAGAGTAAACTAGAGCTTAGAGATAAATAACAAAGTCTTTGCGAAATAATGCAATCTTCTTCTGGCTGCCTCATACTGTTTCACCTGTAAAATAATTGTGTGATTGTTATTTATTAATTATCAAGAAGAAATTAATGCATTAATTACACTGTGCTTCTGTTTCTGTGTGCATGCGTGTTCTGTGTAAACTGTATAGAACGCATATTCGCATCATTGAATTTGTGCGCATGCGCGTTCTACAGGTATGTGAACTGTATGGAATGCACATGCATTTCCTTGAAATTGAGTGTCATGGAACAGAAATACCCATTTCTGCCTTCTCTGTTTCACCCCTCCCCCCCCCTCTTTCCTTGGCAGTTCTGCCTGCTAGCTGTATTTGGTGTTACTTTCCTTGCAGTTTCACTCCCAGTGCAGATGGAATGGATACATGATGTTGCCTTTTTTCCTTCCAGTCTGTCACACCCCTGGTTGCCCTGGCAACATCTCCAGTCCTCCAAGTTAATGGGCTTTCCCATTCCCCCCTGTCCCTGCTGACAGTTAGTATGGCCTGACCCTTATCCCTGTGTCACAAGCAGTACCCACTGTCTTTTACTTCCTGACATTGGCAGAGTGAGTACATTCATGTTACACCCCTATGGCAAGGCCAATTATTTTCACCTGCCCTTACTACAAAGCACCCACAGAGACACACCTTTCCAACACAAACATCTTATCCACAAGTGCCTGTTTTTATTGCTGCCTTCCTAACTAAAGTGAAGAAAATATACAGGACTTGTTGTGCTTTGGAAAGAGGGCTGAGTTGAAGCTAGCTGGGTTCAATCATGACCCTGGATCCAGAATATTGAGCACACGCGCAGTACAGGTATTGCTAATTGAATGGGATGCATACATTACAAACAGGGCGTTGACATTGATCAGCCTCCCAAATCTACAAAAATAGATAAAAACAAGGCTTAAACAATTAAACAAAATAAATTACTGTATTAAAAACTGTGTATTCAAAAATTAAATTTTTTTAGTCATCAGTTTCATTCACTGATTAATCCAGCCCACCATCACTGATGCTGAATTCTGCAGAAGTGCATTTATACTGCTTCTCAAATTCATCTAAAATAGCTCTCCTCAAATTGTTTGGAATAGCCTTCTTACCAGTAGAGCCACCAAAGTTCACATGTATGGACCACTCTACATTACATACAAAACTCACATGGTGTTAGAAGAATAGCTGAGTAAATCGGCTCTGCTGCCTTCTGCTGTATATAACATATCTTTGCAAAGTTTCCCCTGGTATTATTGAAAGCAGGAAATCCTCTACTGAATTCCCATGGACATTAATACTGATGTGTCTCTACCTCTGTGGTGCCACAGGTGTGCTATGGAAAACAGACTCCAGGATTCCTGCAAGTCAATTCCCTGTAGCATGGGGGCTCACAGCCACAAAGTCACCATCCCTGTCTGAGTTATTGTGTGTGCTTTCTGCCATCTGGATATTGTATGGAGGCACATGGGGGGGGGGAGATGTTTCCTCCAGATGTGTTCATATCTCCTGCTGCTGTCTACCTATAATCGAATAGAGACCCATCATGTCCCTCACCATTTGGTCCACCTTCTCAAAAAAGTCAAATTTTCCTTCCATTGTGCCAAGTCTCTGCTCAAAATGTGGTTGCAGGGCATGATTAATGGCTGATCTGGCCACAGGTATACATGTAAAGCTGCATCTTTTCCAAGGTGGGGTGAACAGTGTCTGGAGTGTGATGTCCTGGGTTAAGCTGTGTGTCATGGTGATTGGGGTGCAGGTATATAGTGCAGAATCAGCTTTTCTGTGTACATCAATGGCAATGGTTTTGGCTATATTCTTCCTTTCCACATCGGTCCTGATCTTCCCCTTTGGAGATTTTGGTGCTGTGTATATATAACATATAATGTGTGTGTGTATATAATGCATACCGTGCATGTATTATAATTCAAGTAGGATTTTTTTAAACCGTTTATTTTGTAGGTTTTTCAGGATACATAAAGAAAAAAATCGGGGAAAACAATAACAGGGGGAACCAACACTACTGTACTGCTGCGGCAGACTTTATTTTAACAAATCACCGGTTTTTCCCTGGCTTGTTCCTGGAATGCGACGCTGTTCACCCGGAGCATGCCGCGTTCCTTTTGCATTCCCAGCCACGGGTCATGCCCGGCTGACGCGCGGTTGATGTGTTAATTGATAATGGTTCAGGATTTAATAGGCTGCAATGCTTCGCGTATCCGCCAGATGGCAGAAATTCATGAATTGTAAAGCAGTATATATACTGTATATATACTGTATAACAACAACCCCTATAACCCCTAACATACACATACAGTACTGTATATGCACATCAATGATACTATAGGCCGGTGGGGGCGAGATGTGTTTGCAGCAGAGAGAGATCCGCTGCTCTCACTGCGCAAACATCGGCACATTAAAAATTATTTAAAATACATTTTTATTCATAGTGTAGATGTGCAGGGGGTCTCCGGAGCTGAACCGCATTGGTTTCAGGTCCGGTGACCCCCTACTTCCCGAGATATAGGCCCCTTTATGAGGTGCCGGTATCCCTCTGCATTTAAAGGTCCCGATCACGTGACCGCGGAATGTAAACAAAGCAGAGGGATACCGGCACCCCATAAAGGGACCTGTATCTCGGGAAGCAGGGGGTCCCCGGACCTAAAACCAAAGCGGTTCCGCTCCGGAGACCCTCTGCACATCTACAGTATGAATAAAACACCCATATCAATAAACACTCGTTCCTTACCTTTGCGGCTATATGCTATGGTAACGAAGCTGCATTTCTGTATTTTTAATAATATGGTACAGTGAGCAGGGGGTTCCCTGAGCCACAAATAAAATCTCAGGGGACCCCCTGCTCCTGCACAATATTATTAAAATACAGAAATGCTGCTTCATTACCATAGCTGATAGCCGCTAAGGCAATGAAGGGGTTAACCCACCGTGCCCGCTTTATTGTGGGTAGCGGGGGTGGGTGAAGGGGGTATTTGGCCCTTGGTGTGAGTTTAGGACTTGCGGGGGGGTTGCGGGTGCACTTAACCCCTTCACGACCGTAGCAGTTAATACCGCTATGCTCATGAAGGTGTTAACCCCTCCCGCTACCCCCCCGCAAGCCCTAAACAACCACCTTTGGGGCTAATACACCCTTCACCCACCCCAGCTACCCACAATAAAAAAAATTCACACACAGCAGCCGCCCAAAAAATAAATAAATAAATCTAAATAAATAAATAAATACATGAATATAAATAAAAAAAAATATATATATAGATATATATAATATATATATCTATATATATATAACAACAACCCCTATAGCCCCTAACATACAGTACACATACTGTAGATGCACATCAATGATTCTATAGGCATGAATGTATCTTTAATAATATTGTACAGTGAGCAGGGGGTTCCCTGAGCCACAAATCAAAGCTCAGGGGACCCCCTGCTCCTGCACAATATTATTAAAATACAGAAATGCGGCTTCATTACCATAGCTGATAGCCGCTAAGGCAATGAAGGGTTAAGGCAGAATAGCATGTTTATTGGGGACATTTGCCCCCAATAAACATTGCAATAAACAACATACAGTACACCCCCTGTGTATTTAAAATACATTAACAACAATAAATACATTAAATACATATTTTTTAACATAACTGTTCCCTTTTGGTTATAACCCCACCTTCTTGGCTGTAATCTGTGTAAGGCCCCTCCCCCTAATGTGTCTGTTAAATCTCCCTGCCTTGACTGTAATGTCAGGTGTAACCCATGGAAGGTGTGCCCCCCGTACCCTTATTTTGCGTAGTGGAGCATGGGTATCGCAGAGTTTTAAGAACTCGGATTGGAAATAGTCGAGCGCAGAGTCAGGGTCGGGAATTAAATCGATTCTGTGCCATGGGCAGTTGGTAAGGTCATCCAGAAACTGTTGTGGGTTAAAGTTTTTAATTGTTCTAGTGAGGAGAACTTTAGGGCTTGAATGGGGCGGTTTAATTTTCCTTACACAGTACACTATTGCATGGTCACTGAAAATATCAGGAAGGATGCCAGAGGATTGGATTCTGCTCGGGTTTGAGGAGAGAATCCAGTCTAGCAAGGAATGGTTATGCGACTTCAGGTTTATTCGTGTGGGTTGGGAAATGAGTTGCGATAGGTTAAGTGACTTGAGTTGTATCTGGATTTTGTGGTTTTTAGGGTCAAGCCAATTGAAGTTGAAATCCCCTAGAACTAGCAACTCACTCTTCTCATTCAGAGAGGAAATGGAGGCAAGAAATTGGGTGATATCTGTCAAGGATTGTAGAGGGGATTTAGGGGGGCGGTAGATGCCAGCAAGCAAGATGGGCTTAGAAAAGGGGAGGCAGATTTTGCCAACTAGAGTTTCAAAAGAGGGTGGACTTGGTGGGCAATGTAACAGTGTAAATTGTAAGGTGTCTGCAATATAAAATAACATCCCTCCTCCTCTCTTTGACCTATCTCTCCTAAAAATTGAGTATCCCTGAATGGCGATATTTGCATCAGGGGTTTTAGAGGATAGCCATGTTTCTGTAAGAACGATGGCTTTGGGTTTATGCATAAGGCACCATGCCCTTAGTTCATCCAGTTTGGGCAGCAGGCTCCTGGACGTCCTGCTGAAACCTATGCGGTCATAATATACACTGGCGACACACTTTATTCGAGCTCGGCTTGTCCCACGAATTCGGGTATACCCGGGTGTATTGAGGTTTGTGACTGTTTTCTGCCCGAGTGCATTGAGGTATTTTCCAGGCAGGGAATGAAGCATTTTATTCCCGCTGGCTGCAATACTGCACAGTATATATATATATATATACTGCATTACAATTCATGAACTTATGCCATCTGGTAGACACGCGAAGCATTGCAGCCTATTAAATCCTAATCATTATCATTTAACAGATCAGCCGCCTGTCAGCCAGTCATGAACCCAGGCTGGGAAGGCAAACGCAACGGGGCTTGTTAGAGGTGAGGAGCGGCGCATTCCAGGTATCTGCCAGGTACATACTGGGTATTTGCTCGAATAAAGTGTGTCGGTGCAGTACAAAGCAATAAAATTTCAGCCGGATGAAAAAGCAACAGTTCATCAAATGTATCAATATATCATCGACAACTACGAATTCTACAGAGAGGCTATTAATCATAAAAAATGGAAGAATGCTATAAGACATACGTTGAGCATGATGAGAACCTTTATTAGAACTGTCTCACGTCATGGCCAGAGGATTGGATTCTGGAAAGTAGACGAACACTGTCACAGTATGTTGGATCGTAGGACAAATCTATTATTAAGGAGAGAAGACAGGAGTAATATGAGTTCACGGACCGTGTTCTCATATGAGGAAAACCAACATTACGGGACACAGTATGACCAACAAGAGCAAGAAAATTACTTTGCAAACGTTACTAACTGTCCTCAAGAATACCAGGATGCATGTGAACACACAAGCACAAATACGTTCATGGATCAGCCACAGTACCTGGCTACAAACATGGAGTACGAACAAAGCAACGGTTACAACAATATACATTTGCATCACAATTCAATGCTTGACTACAATATGTACGGACAGGAGATAACATCCATTCACAATGGATTTCAGCAAGGACATGGAGTCATGTAACCCTGGTAAATAGAATTTCTTAACACTTTATATACATGTAAAATTACTTGGAAAAAAGTTATTGCATAATTTGCATATCATATACTATGCATTTCTTACAATACTCACACACATGTTTAATAACAACATATGTAATGGTGTGACAATTTTATTTTATATTTGTATATTACAATGAAACATATGTAGTCAAAAAAATGATGCTTTGAGGTATTGTTTATTCACACAATTTGCATTTCAACAATCATACTGAGTAAGGAATGTGAGTTTTGGATATAAACATTGTTATTATGTTCGGAAGTTCAAAAGTATTCTGCAAATTATATCGATTTAGCAGCGTCATGTGACGTGTTAATTTGTCATTGGACGGGAAAAAATCTTCACTATGCAAAGATACATTGATCCGCCCTCTTCACGTCCACGCGCAAATGTTTATTCCATCTGTATTGTGATATTGTCCTTGCGGGCGCGCGTTCCTTTGTGAACGCACATGCACGTGACGCATGCTTTTCATGTATATACAGTGGCGACACACTTTATTCTAACTCGGCTAGCTCCGCGAATTTCAGATTATCCCGGTTATGTGCGGTTTTGTGTCGTTTTCGCCCGGGGTGAATTGCGTTATTTTCGCGGCTGTGATGTAAGCATTTTATTCCTGCTGTCTGCAATACTGCAATGCCGTGTAAAAACTCATGGGGGCGTTTGCGAGCTGTTGTCTTTGAAGCTGAGAAGCCGTCCCCTGGCGAGATGTGTTTGCAGCAGAGAGAGATCCGCTGCTCTCTCTGCGCAAACATCGGCACATTAAAAATTATTTAAAATACATTTTTATTCATAGTGTAGATGTGCAGGGGGCCTCCGGAGCTGAACCGCATTGGTTTCAGGTCCGGGGAACCCCTGCTTCCCGAGATACAGGCCCATTTATGAGGTGCCGGTATCCCCTGCATTTTAAGGTCCCGATCACGTGATCGCTGAATGTAAACAAAGCAGAGGGATACCGGCACCCCATAAAGGGGCCTGTATCTCGGGAAGCAGGGGGTCCCCGGACCAAAAACCAAAGCGGGTCAGCTCCGGAGACCCTCTGCACATCTAGAGTATGAATAAAACACATATATAAATAAACACTCATTCCTTACCTTTGCGGCTATGTGCTATGGTAACGAAGCAGCATGAATGTATTTTTAATAATATTGTACAGTGAGCAGGGGGTTCCCTCAGCCACAAATCAAAGCTCAGGGGACCCCCTGCTCCTGCACAATATTATTAAAATACAGAAATGCTGCTTCATTACCATAGGTGATAGCCGCTAAGGCAATGAAGGGTTAAGGCAGAATAGCATGTTTATTGGGGACATTTGCCCTCAATAAACATTGCAATAAACAACATACAGTACACCCCCTGTGTATTTAAAATACATAAACAACAATAAATACATTAAATACATATTTTTAACATAACTGTTCCCTTTTGGTTATAACCCCACCTCCTTAACTGTAATCTGTGTAAGGCCCCCTTCCCCTAATTTGTCTGTTAAATCTCCCTGCCTTGACTGTAATCTGTGTAAGGCCCCCTCCCCCCAATGTGTCTGTTAAATCTCCCTGCCTTGACTGTAATCTGTGTAAGGCCCGCTCCCCCTAATGTGTCTGTTAAATCTCCCTGCCTGTGTTCCTGTGAGTGCAGTTTATGTAAATGTGGGGAGGGGGATCCCGATGTGCATATAATGCAGTGCCTCACTGCCAATGGCCCACCCCGTGAGGCCTAACCACCCTCACCCACTACCCACAAGGGAGGCCTATCCACATACCGTTGCCCCCCCCCTCCACCGCCCCATCCTGCCCATGGCCCCTCCGCTGCTGCAAAACAGAGACAAAAATTAAAACATCCAAAGTAATGTCCCCTAACCCCTTAATCAACATAGCGGTTATAAACCGCTACAGTCATTAAGGGGTTAACCAACCCTCACCCACCACTCAGGACGCCTACATACCCTCCCACAATAACCCCCCACCCCGTGAGGTCTAACCACCCTCACCCACTACCCACAAGGGAGGCCTACCCACATACCATTGGGGAACCCCCCCCCACCCCCAGTACCCACAATAAAAACAATACAGTGACCCACAATAAACATCATTATATTTATTAAATACATTACCCACCCCCTGTGCCCTCCATAAATACAAGATTTATCCTTTTACAAACAGGGTTCATAACGCAGCCCCACGCGAGTCCCCGGTGGGCTGGCGGGGCACCTGACAGACCTACAGGGTACCAGCAGCCCTTTTCAAACAGGTTCTGGAGGCCGGCTGGTGGGACCTGCCAGCACCATGGCCCCCAGGTGGTCTCCTTGGGTCACTGTGGGCCACAATTGGGTCCCCACGGTAGGCCCAAGGATGTCTGGGAGCCCGGGGTCAGACCCACAGGTGTCTGCGGGGCCTCGGGTGGTTCCCACGGGGGTCTGGGGAACTCACGAGTGCTCACTATGGGTCCGCGGTGCCCCCACAGAAGTGGGACCACAGCTTCATCCCCGCACCTATGGGTCGGCAGTGCCCCCACAGATGTGAGGCCACCGCTTCATCCTCGCAGACTACGGGTCCGCGGTGCCCCCACAGATGTGAGGCCACTGCTTCATCCCCGCATGTGTCACCCGTGGAACCACCACCCTGATACCCGTGAGATACCCGAGGAGACCCGCAGGTGGTCTCCAGAGGTCCCACGCAGAACCATGGAACAAACCCTGCATGTAAAAAAAATAAACCTGGCCTATACATTCAATACATACACCCCCCCCCCAACACCTACAGTACAATAATGTGCAAAATAACTATTATCCAGATATGGATAATAGATTAATTGCCCATTATTAAAAACATTAACTAGCATATTCAAATAAATAAAGTACTACTGACCTCATCAATAAGAAGTCTCCGTCGCCAGCAACATCCTTGTCTTGCCCACAAAATACATAGCAAATACAAAGCCAATACATTGCAAGTACATTCAGATATCAATTTAACCCCTTAAACACTATATCGGATAATAACGCAGGTAATATTAAGGGGTTTAAGCACACTTGGCCCGCTACCCACCATTTGGTGGGCCAAAAAACAAGGATGTTGCTGGAGGTCAACTGTTTGAAAAGGGCTGCTGGTACCCTGTAGGTCTGTCAGGTGCCCCGCCCAGCCCACGGGGACTCGCGTGGGGCTGCGTTAGAACCCTGTTTTAAAAGGATAAATCTTGTATTTATGGGGGGCACAGGGGGTGGGTAATGTATTTAATAATATAATGTGTTATTGTGGGTCACTGTATTGTTTTTATTGTGGGTACTGGGGTGGGGGATATGTGGGTAGGCCTCCCTGTGGGTAGTGGGTGGAGGGGGTTAGGCTAATGGGTGGGGGGTTAGTGTTGGAGGGTATGTAGGCATCCGAGTGGTGGGTGAGGGTGGGTTAACCCCTTAATGACTGTAGCGGTTAATAACCGCTATGGTGATTAAGGGGTTAGGGGACATTACTTTGGATGTTTTAAATTTTGTATCTGTTTTGCAGCAGCGGAGGGGCCATGGGCAGGATGGGCGGTTGAGGGGGGGGCAACGGTATGTGGGTAGGCCTCCCTTGTGGGTAGTGGGTGAGGGTGGTTAGGCCTCACGGGGTGGGCCATTGGCAGTTAGGCACTGCATTATGTGCACATCGGGATCCCCCTCCCCACATTTACATAAACTGCACTAACAGGAACACAGGCAGGGAGATTTAACAGACACATTAGGGGGAGGAGGCCTTACACAGATTACAGTCAAGGCAGGGAGATTTAACAGACACATTAGAGGGAGGGGGCCTAACACAGATTACAGTCAAGGCAGGGAGATTTAACAGACACATTAGGGGGAGGGGGCCTTACACAGATTACAGTCAAGGAGGTGGGGTTATAACCAAAAGGGAACAGTTATGTTAAAAATATGTATTTAATGTATTTATTGTTGTTTATGTATTTTAAATACACAGGGGGTGTACTGTATGTTGTTTATTGCATTGTTTATTGGGGGCAAATGTCTGCCTTAACCCTTCATTGCCTTAGCGGCTATCAGCTATGGTAATGAAGCAGCATTTCTGTATTTTAATAATATTGTGCAGCAGCAGGGGTCCCCTGAGCTTTGATTTGTGGCTCAGGGAACCCCCTGCTCACTGTACAATATTATTAAAAATACATTCATGCCTATAGTATCATTGATGTGCATATACAGTGCACAATGTTAGGGGTTATAGGGGTTGTTGTTATATATATATATTTTAATTTTAAATGGCAAGCCTCCTCAATCAAATACTTAGGTATCCAAATTACCAAGACATATGACTCATTATACAAAGCTAATTATCCCAAATTATTTCAAGCTTTAAGAGAGGACCTGAGGGTGTGGGCGGGGCTTGGAATTTCTTGGTTTGGAAGAATTCATAGCATTAAGATGAATCTCCTGCCAAGGGTGCTTTACCTGTTCCAGGCCCTGCCAATACCATTGGTGCGGGCAGATATCCTCGCCTTACAGTCAAAGATCATGAAATTCATTTGGCACAAGAAGAGTCCAAGAATTGCTAAGAGTATATTAACCAGACCCACGATTAGAGGAGGACTAGCGGTACCTTGTTTGATGGCATATTACAAAGCAGCAAGATTAGGTCAGATCGTCCAGTGGCACCTGGACCCGTCCCTGCGGAGATGGGTGGCGCTGGAGAAAACCTGCTGTGCTCCAATTGAGTTGTATAATTTAATTTGGCTGCCAAAACGTTGCGACAACGCGGTGGGGTTGCTGCTACGGACCATGGTGAACTCTCTGGCGGTGTGGAGGAGTTCCAAATTTAAACATAGATTAACGACAAAACACTCCTTAATGACCCCGCTATTCGATAACCCAGACTTCGCCCCGGGGATGGCCGGAGAGCGGCACATCAAAATTTGGATACAGTCGGGATATAAGCGGTTAATAAATCTGGAGGGGCCTCAATATATTAAAACATTTGAACAAGTCAAATCAGAGAAAGGCCTTCCAAACACTGAATTATTCCGCTACCTCCAGATAAGAGCATTCTATAATGTATTTCCAATTAGACCAGCCAGGACCAATTTTGAACAGCTGTGTTCTAGAGCCACGGATACACGGGGACTCACCTTTAGATTATACCGGGAAGTGATCTGCCCAAGTGGACCTGACGCCGACAAACTGAACTACATGACTAAATGGGAGACAGACCTAGGGGAGACTTTAGAGGACAAAGACTGGGAGTGGATCCTACAGGCGGCAGCCAAAAGCTCCATATGCTCTACGTTAAAAGAGAACGCATATAAGGTCATGATGCGCTGGTATCATACCCCATTACGTTTATCCAAATTTGTCGGTGGTTATTCCCCGCTCTGTCCAAAACAGTGCGGGGAAACAGCAGACCTAGTCCACATGCTGTGGTCCTGCCCGAAGGTACTTCCGATTTGGGAGAGCATTAGAGCATGGGCACAAAGTATCCTCGATTTAGAGGTCCCCCTGGACCCGTGGCTGTTCTTACTGGGCAGGCGGGCACAGGGGTTGTCGAAAACGGCACACAAACTGGTGGCACATATGGCCACAGCCACACGGTGCGAGATCGCAGCATTGTGGATACAGCAAGATCTTCCAGTCATCTCTAAAATTCGAAACAGATTGTGGCAAGTATGCCAGATGGAACAGTTGACTAGCTGGGTCAATGACTCTGGCCGAAATTTCTTAAAAGTATGGGAGCCATGGCTTACCCAATCCGACATCCCCGGGGTAGATGCCAGCACGATTTTGCTATAATAAACACAAGTGCGTTCTCTGGTGACGGAGTGGAACATAATATAACATAGGCACATGACAGGTAGGATCCCCCCCCGAATATTCAAACTAGAACCAAGAGGTGGAGTCGTCAGGGGCCACAAAGAAGGGCGCATTACGGACCGACAGCAGATCTTCCACTACCAAAGAGCAGGGTGGCAGTCCATTCCCTTCCCCCCTCCCCCCTCCTCTCCTTTTCCCCCCTTGTTGTTTTTTCCTCTGTTGTCTAGTCTTCGGTCCAGTGAGTCAGGTTTGTCTAGTCTTGTGAGTGTATGTTGTTAGTCCCTCGTTGCTCTTGAGTGATTTTACCCTCGATAGTGAGAGTGAAAAGGGTAAACCTCGGGGGGTTTCAAATTGTTTACAATGGGATGTGGCATAATGTTTTTGTTGTGAAACCCAATAAAAATTTTGAAGTTGGAAAAAAAAAAAAAAATACATTCATGCGTATAATATCATTGATGTGCATATACAGTATGTGTACTGTATGTTAGGGTTTATAGGGGTTGTTGTTATATATATATATATATATATATATATATATATATATATATATATATTTATTTATTTATTTATATTCATGTATTTATTTATTTAGATTTATTTATTTATTTTTTGGGCGGCTGCTGTGTGTGATTGTTTTTTAGTGTGGGTAGCGGGGGTGGGTGAAGGGTGTATTAGCCCCAACGGTGGTTGTTTAAGGCTTGCGGGGGGGTAGCGGGAGGGGTTAACACCTTCATGACCGTAGCTGTATTAACTGCTACAGTCGTGAAGGGGTTAAGTGCACCCGCAACCCCCCCGCAAGTCCTAAACTCACACCAAGAGCCAAATACCCCCTTCACCCACCCCCGCTACCCACAATAAAGCGGGCACGGTGGGTTAACCCCTTCATTGCCTTAGCGGCTATCAGCTATGGTAATGAAGCAGCATTTCTGTATTTTAATAATATTGTGCAGGAGCAGGGGGTCCCCTGAGCTTTGATTTGTGGCTCAGGGAACCCCCTGCTCACTGTACAATATTATTAAAAATACAGAAATGCTGCTTCGTTACCATAGCACATAGCCGCAAAGGTATGGAACGAGTGTTTATTGATATGGGTGTTTTATTCATACTGTAGATGTGCAGAGGGTCTCCGGAGCGGAACCGCTTTGGTTTTAGGTCCGGGGACCCCCTGCTTCCCGAGATACAGGCCCCTTTATGGGGTGCCGGTATCCCTCTGCTTTGTTTACATTCCGCGGTCACGTGATCGGGACCTTTAAATGCAGAGGGATACCGGCACCTCATAAAGAGGCCTGTATCTCGGGAGGCAAGGGGTCCCCGGACCTGAAACCAATGGATCTCAGATGATAAGTGTTGCATGTGGTAGGGGTGAGGAGCTCGTTCAGATAGATGATTAGCATGCCCAGAAAGTATTTGAAGGCAAGACAGGAAAGGTGAACTTTGCGCCAAGACTCAAGTGATGACCAATCTAGTTCTTTGAGCAATTCGCATTTATGTGCGTTGTAATTGCATTGGAGAACAAAACGACAAATTGAATTGTAGAGGGTGTCAAGTTGCTAAGGTGGGTTTGTTGTGCCGAGCCATATACTATGTCTCCATAGTCGATAATTGGCATTAGCATCTGCTGTGCGATATGTTTTCTGAAAGCAGGCTTAGGGAGGATTTGTTTCTGTAATGTACACCTAGTTTGGCATAGGTTTTGGATGTATCAATGTGCATTCTGAATGTTAAATGGGAGTCAAACCATATGCCCAGGTATTTAAAACTAGTAACAGGAGTTAGGGTGGTGTTAGCGTTGGTTCTGATCTGGAGCTCAATCACTGGAAGCTTTAAAAATTTAATCTTGGTCTCAAATACATTGTTACAGTCTTATCAGTGTTTAAAAACAGTTTGTTTTGGGAAATCCAGTTTTCGAGTCTCAAAAAGTGAGACTGAAGTATGTGTTGAAGGTCGGAGACGCTATGGCTGTGTGCATATAGGATTGTGTCATCTGCATACATGTGTATTGAAGATTCCTTACAAGCTGTGGGAAGATCATTGATGAACACTGAGAAGCGTAGGGGCCCCAGAACAGAGCCTTGCGGGATACCACAGGTGATATCCAGGGGGTTGGAGTTAGAGCCCGTAATGGACACATGTTGGGATCTACCTGAGAGGTAGGGCTGAAACCAGTTTAAAGCATGCTTCCCTATTCCAGAGCTCTGGAGCCTGTTAAGCAGAATAGCATGATCAACAGTATCAAAAGCCTTTGCAAAATCTAGGAATATTGCACCAGTGAGTTGACCCCGTTCCATTCCACACTGGATTTCAGTTCAAAATTTTAGCAGGGTAGTTACGGTAGAGTGTTTGGGGCGAAAGCCAGATTGGAATTGGCTAGGGAAATTTGTCTTGGTATAGTAATCGCTTAATTGGGAGTGGACACATTTTTCCATGACATTGGATAGGATTGGGAGAAGGGAGATTGGCCTGTAGTTTGAGACAGTGTTTTTGTCCCCACATTTGAACATTGGGACAACTCTGGCAGTTTTCCAGATCTTAGGGATATGGCCTGGAGACAGGATAGTGTTGACTATGGAAGCAATTGGTTTGGCAATGGCTGGGGCACCAAGTCTTAGGAACCTAGATTGTAATCAATGTAAAACAGAGGAAGGGGGAGAGAGAAGGGAAATAGCTCCCGCATCAGCTAGAAGTAAAGATATAGTGGTTAGAGTAATCAAAGATCACATCCGGTGCAAAAAGGGAAAAGGGGTCATAAACAAAAAACAAACGAAAGGTTCCCTCATGAATGCACTCAGATAGACCTAGTGAAATTGATGAAATGTATTAAAATCAATTTAATGAATAATAAAAATATGTTTGAATAGAGTGGCGTGGTAAGAAGGTCCAAGACCACCCACTAATGACATACCAGAAAAAACTTCCACATCAAATCAGTAGGGAAGAAGACCTAAGAATACACTATACATGGCCAGGTGGTGTATCATGCGCTGTAAGGGGGTATACAGGAGATCTTTGACTCCGTGTTACAGTGGCAGTTGATATTCACTAATATTACTGCTGTCTGTGCCTTTTCCATACTCACTACAAGTGCTACTATATTGCAATATTCTTACATTACCAGCATGTGTTCTTACACTATAACATATATACCTACTAAGTGTTTGATTTTATTTTGAGGAATACAATTTGATACTTACTATTTGTAGTATTTTCTTGTCATGATCTGTCATGATCTGTGATGATCCCACCGTATTATCAAATATACATTTACTTTTTATACATTTGTAAATGCTTATGATGTCTATGGTTTAAGAGGCTATAACTGGATACGGTCATTGAACCGTGCCTCTGGGCTCTACATATGCATACTTTGTGCTAGCCCTATTTAGGGTCTTACATCTTCACCAGACTGTCCTCATATATTCACTATGCTGATCATGTATATTTACCAATGTGTGCTTGTATTGTGACTACACGCCTGTCATACATTTACAACATTATATTACACTAGCCCTGTACTTCATCTTGGCCATGTTTTGGTATTTATTTTGTGCTATTTGGATTATATTCCTCTAGATTCAGTACCGGTAGATATTATTCTATTATATTGAAGTTTTTTTTAGATAATAGTACTGCCCTATTGTATGCAGGTACTTTTTTCTGTTGGAATTAATTCTTACATACTATAGCCAATACACCACCTGGCCATGTATAGTGTATTCTTAGGTCTTCTTCCCTACTGATTTGATGTGCAAGTTTTTTTCTGGTATGTCATTAGGGGGTGGTCTTGGACCTTCTTACCACGCCACTCTATACAAACATATTTTTATTATTCATTAAATTGATTTTAATACATTTCATCAATTTCACTTGGTCTATCTGAGTGCATTCATGTGGGAACCTTTTGTTTGTTTTTTTGTTTAGAACCTAGATTGTAGTAAGTCGGGTCCACATTGGCTGCTTAGTTTTAATTTGAGGAGCGCTTGTGTAATCTCCCCTTCGGATACTGGGCCAAATTGAAAATTGTGGGCAGTGTTGGGAGGGGGTGGGGCAATATGGGTACTCCCAGGATGAGATTCAGGTTTGTGGTTTGGGTTGCGTTTCGCTAATAAGTTAGTAGCACACCCCACAAAATAATCATTGAATGCATTTGCAATGTCAGTGGGGTTTGTCAGAGTTTGTCTAGGGGCTAGTGTATCAAGGGTCAAAATCCAGAACATCTCTCTCTCTCTGGTTTAAGATGTTTTGGTGGTCTCCCTTTCTGATCGGGAGGGGGATATACTCAATACTGCTGAAGGTGAAGGAATCAATATTGCCCAGAGGACATTCAAAAGTGTCTTCATACTGGAAATCATTTATCTTGTTTTTTAAAAGATCTCAGATGTTCCATTATCTGCACCTTCAGCTGTCTAATGGTCCTTTATAGTTCTTCCCACAATATGCATACATGCTAGACCCATTAAAGTGATAAAATCTAAAATCACGAAAGATAAACATAAAATAAGAAGTTTTATCACTTGCAACTGCAATTTCGTGATTTATAAACTAACATGTGGTTGTGGGAATAACTATATAGGCAGGACCATTACACCGCTGAAGGTGTGGATAATGGAACATCTGAGATCCATTCGCTGCCCCCCCTCCCCCGTGTCAGCGGACTTGCGAGCCCTCCCCTTTCACACTTTTATTTCCCTCTGTCTCTCACTCTCCCCCTTCTCTTCCTCCCTCCCTCTCTTACACCCCTTCTCTCTCCTCTCCCTCCACTATCACTCAATTAACCCAGTTTACTCAATCCTGCTCCCTCTATACCCATCTCCTCACACTCATTTCCCCCTCCTCCCCTGGCCACACACACAATTCCACAAAATACCCATACATTGCCCCCTCCCACACTACCCACACAACCCCCCCCCCCCCACACAATACACACACAATACCCGCTACCAATATAAAACTAGTCCCCAAATACAGATACCCCCCCAGATACAAACACCACTACACACACCTCCAGAAGAAAACACCTCCCCGATGCAAACACCACTACCCCCCACACCAGATAGAAAGACCACTATTACTCACCCAGATACAATTAACACTAACCCCGCAGATACAATAAACATTACCCCCCCAAGGTACAATTACCACTACCCCCCAAGATATAATTACCACCACCCCCATGATATAATTACCACCACCACCATGATATAATTACCACCACCACCCCAGATACAATTACCACCCCCCAGATACAATTACTACCACGCCCCAACAAATACAATTACCCCTCACCACAAATACAATTAACAATACCCCCTCCACAAATACAATTAGCATCACCCCCCCAAAACACTATTGCCACCACCCCCAAAACATACAATTACCAATACCCTCCTCCAAAAAAACACAATTACCCCCCCACAAATGCAATTACCACCCCCACACAAATACAATTACTACCACCACCCCATGATTA
The DNA here is from genome assembly GCA_036426205.1 of Ascaphus truei. Classification (NCBI taxonomy): domain Eukaryota; kingdom Metazoa; phylum Chordata; class Amphibia; order Anura; family Ascaphidae; genus Ascaphus; species Ascaphus truei. The sequence continues at coordinate 168,587,352 of CM071567.1, read as the reverse complement.
CAATTACCCCCACCCCCTCAAAAATACAATTACCACCTCCACCCCCCACAGATACAATTACTACCACCCCCAACAAATCCAATTACCACCACATCCCCCAGAAATAAAAATTACCCAAACCCCCCCCCCCCCACCCCCATAATAAAATTATCTGAATGGTGTATTCATCCATCATCTCCTTCTGAAATTGCCCATATGGAACATGTCATCGCTGGATGGATCTAGGGTCCAAAAGCTGCCCTTACTCATTGGGCCACTGGGCATTTTAATAAAAAAGTCATTGAGGCTTAGATTGTGGCAAATGCTATTGTGCCATCCCTTCTTGTTCTTGTCGCGGAAGAAACCTTGCTGATGATATACTGGTAGATGGCAGAGAGGGTCAGTCTCTTCTCCAGGCTTTGCTTAATGGCAAAGTATATCAGAGCCATATATGAATTAGATTGTAAGCTCTTTGGGGCAGGGACTCCTTATTCCCATTATGTGTTATTTGTATTTATTTATAATATTATGTCACATGTATTACTGCTGTGAAATGCTACTCTAAGTACATTAATGGCACTTTATAAATAAAGATATATAAATATATATGAATATGGAGACTTCGTAGACAGGTCGGGCTTCTCCTGCCCCAATTCTTTCTTGCACCTCTCTGCCTTTTTGCTGTTGTGAGCCATTAAAACCATGGTATCCCCCAGGAGCTTGATAAGTGGCTATGATGGCACAGCTCTTACTGGCACCCTTCAAATGCACATGAGAAGGTCCATAAGGTTGTCCTTTGTCCGGGGGGAGGAGAGAAAATGCACTTGGTTCTCTTCAAAAGGCCACTTTCTCTCTCTCTGTAGAAGCAGCTTACCATTGATATGTGGCAAAGTCACACAACAACATATCCGCACAATTCCATGCTTTGTTTAATATAATATATCATATAATCATACAGGTCTGTGCCTCAATTAATTTCCATCTTTCTCTCTCTCTTTCTCTCTCAACTCACACATTCTGCATCAGCAAACATCACACAGTACAGTACAACACACAGACAACGATACTCATGGGATCAATGGAGAGAATCTGCCAGTCCTCATCCTTCCCCTCATACTTATCTTCCCCCTCCTCCAGCCACCATGGGAGGTCATTGTCCCCTTTGGTGCCACAGCTGTGCCATGGAGGCTGTCCCTGCTCCTCCTGCTGGCCGCTGAGCCGTAGCAGGTGGAGTGTGTTTGCTCAACCCATGTCTCTCTACAAAACATAAAGTAATAAGAGAGTTTAAATACAGTATATTATATATATCATTTACACATAAACACACACAATATGCAATTATTAGAGTACTGTATGTACTGTATTCACACACTTACTCTGGTAGGCAAAAGTATCATCCAGACAAGGTCCATCGGCTCCCAGTACTCCTGTGGGAACTCCCAGCCCAGGAATGTGGGGGTACTTAGTGGGGTCCCGGTGGGCTCTCTAGTTCGGCCTCAATATCTGGCTGCCATCTTAATAATAAAGGGTTTCTATACATTTCAAGTACAGCTACGGCCGCCTTTATCCTAATGTGGCCGTAGTGTCGCAACTCTGATAACCGCGGGCAGATGCAGTATATTTTTTTTTTTCGAAATATGTTCCGGTATTTTAGCGCTCGTAATATTAACATATTCTTAGCGCTGTCTGCAATTCTGCAATACCGTCTAAAAACTCATGTGGGTGTTCGCGAGCTGTTGTCTTCAAAGTCTAGTACTGTAGCAGTTCAACCTACGTCAGTACACAGTCTGTGTGTGCGCGCACAGTAATTGTAAATTTGCATATTTATACATGCATGTATGTCTCATTTGAACATTGTTGAAACTCATAGGCGTGTACTGTAACAGTATCACATTTTGACGTACAGTACTGCACCGACACACTTTATTCGAGCAAATACCCGGTATGTACCTGGCAGATACCTGGAATGCGCCACTCCTCACCTCTGACAAGCCCCGTTGCATTTGCCTTCCCAGCCTGGGTTCATGCCTGGCTGATGGGCGGCTGATCTGTTAAATGATAATGATTAGGATTTAATAGGCTGCAATGCTTCGCGTGTCTACCAGATGGCATAAATTCATGAATTGTAATGCAGTATATATATATATACTGTGCAGTATTGCAGCCAGCGGGAATAAAATGCTTCAATCCCTGCCTGAAAAATACCTCAATGCACTCGGGCAGAAAACAGTCACAAACCTCAATACACCCGGGTATACCCGAATTCGTGGGACTAGCCGAGCTCGAATAAAGTGTGTCGCCAGTGTATCAACAAATATATTCTAAATGTTACACTTGAAAAAAGGGGCTACCTGTATGTTTTACTTTATATATCTCTACCAGTGAGTGGCACTTTTGTTTTTATTATTTATTTATTACTCTAAGTGCCACCAAAACAAATCAGCAGCATTTATCTGTTTATTTTATTAAACACTAAGGGGCAGGTTTGGTGAATCTAATCCATCCCCCTTTTTTCTAAATAAGATCTGATTGGATGCCTATTCATTGGTATTAACCAATTACGAATGTGGACTGGTATATAAAGGACCCCAAACAGGTGCCCCTGATATCGCCTGAGGAAGAATACTTTTGTATTCGAAACGCGTCGCGAAGGGTGTCGCTGGTCTGTTTATCACATACAGCCAGTCTTCACACAAGTGTTTTTATTGATAATCACGATTTGAACGGAAAACGGACAGGCATCTCTGGGACTACTATAGGGGGCTTCATTCGCCGCGCATGCGCGTCACGCAGGCTATCACGCTGACAACCGTGTGGAGCTGAACACGCAGCATAGCCCAAGACACAGCCCCAGCGCGCGGGGCTTGTTTCTAGAGACTGAAATCACCCCCTTTTCATCCCATCTGTTGCCTCACCATAGAAGTTACGATCGTGATCAGGACCATTAAAGTTTTTATTCATGTAAGTGTATACTACTAATTTTATCTGTCTGTAATACACATTATATCTCAATCTTGGTGCGCTTTTGTGTTTTTCTCTTTTTTTCTTGGGACTTGGTATTGATATACAAATACAACTGTATGCTCATCTGCATGTCTTAGGCAGCAAGGGATTCTGGGAAATGACATGCAAATGAGCACACAGTGTCACTTTGTGCCTCAAAAACCATTTTTAACATGGTTCCCTATAGGCTTAAGCTTGCTACATGGTCACAGCTTTGAGCACAGCCAGGGTTAAGGTGCATACCCAGAAAACCACCCACAGACAGCTGTTTCGACCTTAATGGGTCTCATCAGTGTGGGGTTGATTTTAACTGGGTATGCAAAGAGGCTATGGGATAGGCTATACCATAATACTGAGTTAAGTTATGGTGAGTAAAAAAAGTGACAAAAACCCTCCACAGGGTATATATATATATATATATATATAGTTGCATGATGAAGCCACTGTACAAATTCATGGGTGAAGGGTGGGTATCGGGCTAGTGTGGCTTAACCCCTTAATTACCTTTGCGGTTATTATCCGATAAGGTGTTTAAGGGGTTAATTGATATCTGAATGTACTTGCAATGTATTGGCTTTGTATTTGCTATGTATTTTGTGGGCAAGACAAGGATGTTGCTGGCGACGGAGACTTCTTATTGATGAGGTCAGTAGTACTTTATTTATTTGAATATGCTACTGTAGTTAATGTTTTTAATAATGGGCAATTAATCTATTATCCATATCTGGATAATAGTTATTTTGCACATTATTGTAATGTAGGTGTTGGGGGGAGGTGTATGTATTGAATGTATAGGCCAGGTTTATTTTTTTTACATTCAGGGTTTGTACCGTGGTTCTGCGTGGGACCTCTGGAGACCACCTGTGGGTCTCCTCGGGTATCTCACGGGTATCAGGCTGGTGGTTCCACGGATGACACATGCGGGGATGAAGCGGTGGCCTCACATCTGTGGGGGCACCGCCGACCCATAGGTGTGGGGATGAAGATGTGTGGTCCCACTTCTGTGGGGGCACCGCGGACCCGTTGTGAGCACTCGTGAGTTCCCCAGACCCCCGTGGGAACCACCCGAGGCCCCGCAGACACCTGTGGGTCTGACCCGGGGCTCCCAGACATCCTTGGGCCTACCGTGGGGACCCAATTGTGGCCCACTGTGACCCAAGGAGACCACCTGGGGGCCATGGTGCTGGCGGGACCCACCATCAGGCCTCCAGAACCTGTTTGAAAAGGGCTGCTGGTACCCTGTAGGTCTGTCAGGTGCCCCGCCAGCCCACCGGGGACTCGCGTGGGGCTGCGTTATGAACCCTGTTTGTAAAAGGATAAATCTTGTATTTATGGGAGGGCACAGGGGTGGGTAATGTATTTAATAAATATAATGATGTTTATTGTGTGTCACTGTATTGTTTTTATTGTGGGTACTGGGGGTGGGGGGGTATGTGGGTAGGCCTCCCTTGTGGGTAGTGGGGGAGGGTGGTTAGGCCTCACGGGGTGGGGGGTTAGTGTGGGGGGTATGTAGGCATCCCGAGTGGTGGGTGAGGGTGGGTTAACCCCTTAATGACTGTAGCGGTTAATAACCGCTATGGTGATTAAGGGGTTAGGGGACATTACTTTGGATGTTTTAATTTTTGTGTCTGTTTTGCAGCAGCGGAGGGGCCATGGGCAGGATGGGGGAGTGGGAAAGGCAACGGTATGTGGGTAGGCCTCCCTTGTGGGTAGTGGGTGAGGGTGGTTAGGCCACACGGTGTGGGCCATTGGCAGTGAGGCGCTGCATTATATGCACATCGGGATCCCCCTCCCCACATTTACATAAACTGCACTCACAGGAACACAGGCAGGGAGATTTAACAGACACATTAGGGGGAGGAGGCCTTACACAGATTACAGTCAAGGCAGGGAGATTTAACAGACACATTAGGGGTTCCGGGCCGTGCGCCCTTTACATATTTTGATAAGGCGCATGGCCACACGCGTAGGTGAGCATTTTCTGGGTGATCCAGGGGTGATGTTTGATCCCTTCATTTAATAAAAGGATTTTTTTGCTACTGTACCAATAGCCTCCTCCACCATTGTAGGCAGTGCACTGCCTTTGATGTGTTTATTGATAATGGTTCGGATTTAATTGGTTGCAATTCTATGCGTATCCGCCGGGTGGCAGATATTCATGAATTGTAATGCGCATGTGCTTCAGTAATGTGTCGACTTGCAGGTGTTTAAAAAATACCACAGTGGTCTATTGCAAATTGACCTTGTTACTGAGAGTTACAATATGTATCAATTTAGGCTTTTCATATTAAAAACTAAATGCGCAGTGTCTGGTGTTCTATTGTCCTGAGAGTTCCGAAATGAGTGCACCGCTGCAGTCCATGTACCAAAAATATCTGATATACGTAAGCTTATTTAATAATAAGGGGTCAGTGCGGGATGCGCCTAAAGCAACCTGGTGCAGGAGATTCATCTTTAATGCTATGAATTCTTCCAAACCAAGAATTCCAAGCCCCGCTCCACACCCTAGGTCCTCTCTTAAAGCTTGAAATAATTTGGGTATAATAGCTTTGTATAATGAGTCATATGTCTTGGTAATTTGGATACCTAAGTATTTGATTGAGGAGGCTTGCCATTTAAAATCTAAAAAATATATATAACAACAACCCTATAACCCCTAACATTGTGCCGGTATATGCACATCAATGATACTATAGGACATGAAGGTATTTTTAATAATATTGTACAGTGAGCAGGGGGTTCCCTGAGCCCACAAATCAAAGCTCAGGGGACCCTGCTGCCTGCACAATATTATTAAAATACAGAAATGCTGCTTCATTACCTTAGCTGATAGCCGATAAGGCAATTGAAGGGTTATAGGCAGACATTTGCCCCCAAAAACAATGCAATAAACAACATACAGTATCACCCCCTGTGCGATTTAAAATACATAAACAACAATAAATATACATTTAAATATAAACTTTTTAACATAACTGTTCCCTTTGTGGTTATAACCCCACTCATTGACTGTAATCGGTGTAGGCCCCTCCCTAATGTGTCTGTTAATCTCCCTGCCTTGACTGAGAATCTCGTGGTTAGGCCCTCCCTAACGCATAGGTGAGCGTTTTCTGGGTGATCCAGGGGTGATGTTTGATCCCTTCATTTAATAAAAGGATTTTTTTGCTACCAATAGCCTCCTCCACCATTTGTAAGCAGTGCACTGCCTTTGTTCACCCATTGCTACTGGAATTCAGCAAGAATGCCTCTGCTATTAGGTAGAACTAAAAAAAACTATTAGACGTTGATCCTTTTTAGAGGCACCAGCAAAAAAAATGTTTCATCTCATATTCTTTCACCAAAATAATAAGTTGTTAATAAACTCATAGTCACAGGGAAGTATGTGATCAGGTTGAAAAATAAAACAATTTGGACAAAAAAAAAAGGTATTCGGAACAAGGTAAAGGACCTTTACTGTTTATTTTATCATTAAGATTGTGCCCTGTGCATAATAGAGCCAAATGATGTACTGTATATACATAGTGGCATAATGGCTAAGGTTATGCTCTCTAGACATAAGGGTTAAGATGTTTGTCTTGAGATTTAATGGTTAAGGTTATTGTTTTGGGGATGTGGTTGACAGCAGTTAAGTTTTCAGTCTAATTTGTACTGGTAGGTGTTCCTTTTAATATATTGTGACAGGAGTTACTCATGATGCATAGTGGTTAGGTGTTGATGTTTAGACCTCCTGGTTAAGGTGTTAGAAGTTAGATGTAGTGGTTAAGGTGTTCGTCTTCATATGAAATGGTTACGATGTTGGTGAATACACAAGCTGCTCACTGCTTCTTGTCTCAGCCACTAAAACTGTACAGTATATCTGTATACTGTATATAGAGAGGAGTGACATAGTGGCTAAGGTGTTGGTTTTGAGTTGTGTTGGTTTAAGTATTGATCTCCAGATGTAATAATGAAGGTGTTGGTCTCTAGGTGTAGTGAAAAGGGGTGGTCTATAATGCTCAAACGTGTGACTAATTAAGCCTCAGCCACTTATGCTCAAAATGGCCACATTGGCTGATATACAGCAACACCCTATCTTTTCAGGACAGGTGCCTGTGCAACAAGAAAAAAGCACAAACCCCCCAAAAAACTATATATACAAAAACAATGTTATAGTAAATATAAATGCAAATTGTATCACCATGCAGGAAAGATGCAGTTTATCTAAGGGGATGTTGTTCAACATCTCAGGCGTCACAAAACTTCAAAGCGCAAGAACTCCCCGCAATCATAGAAAAATGTATGGATTCATAAATTACAAACACTAAAACCCCTAGGTCTAAATTTCGATATCGATTAAATTCCTTTCATACTTAAATTGGTGTACATATAAGTATCTGTGGTTCTGTTAAAATCCAAATAATTTTAATAAAAATGTTTTATACTTTTATTCTATTTATAAAATTGATTATAATTTTTATATTTGATGCTTTAAATTCTGATTTCAAAAATCCACGTGTCTGATATTAATCTAATCTCAGATTATTTTCCTCTCATGTTCACCATTCCCTCCTTATGCATTAATTTTTATATGTGCTAATATATCTTTGTCTCTCCCTCAGAGCATTCTTTTCCCAAATACTCATCATTCTTGCATTTATTTTTATACACAGTTTTAGACCACTTATCAAGAGATATATAAAATTCCAATATTAAACCTTAGTATTCAAATTGCTGTCAATATGTATTAGCCTCAATTAAAGGTCTACTAGCCATTGCGCCACCTCTTTTGTCGTGACATCCTCTTTGGGACTATTTATACTGGACAAGTGCATTGTGGTCATCATTTCCCCCCTGAGGAAGCTCACACCTCTGAGTGAAACGCAGAGGGTTGTCCCTAAATCCGCAAGTGCTGCTGTCCCCCGCATTCCCAGCACCTTGGAAGCTGGCATCTCAAGTCTCTGCTCATCGCACAGCTGACTTGCGCATAATCCCCCGGGGAACCCGAAAGCACGACTCACCGTTAGAGAGACTGAAGCCGGCTGTGTGCGATCGGGACACCGTTAACTTCCGACCCAGAGTGGTCAAATTGCTGTTTCTATCTTTGGAGCATGTGAGTTGAATGAGCTCACTGCTCAATTATACTTTTAATAAATAACACTGTTCTGTACTATGTCCACCTCTTCTCTTATTTTATAATCCGGGGAGTTCTAGTAACGCCAGTTCACCAAGACCCACACCTGATTTAATTTGAAAACTCGTGAATTATTACATTACCACTTGAGTGGACATTCAAAGATTTTCCAAATCACACCATTTAAATTTTGCACATTTGCACTATGTATATTTTCTTATTTTTTTTTCTATGATTGCAGGGAGTTTATGCGCTTTTAAGTTTTGTTATGCGGGGCAGGTACCTGTAGGACTTTTGCAAATACATATATATATATATATATATATATCAAATGGAAATATAAATGTATGCTCATTTGCATGTCTTAGGCAGGTCTGCAACCCTGCCTTTCACCATTATCACCCAGCACACAGCACTTCCACTGCAGCAAGGGATTCTGGGAAATGACATGCAAATGAGCACACAGTGCCACTTTTTGCTTCAAAACCATTTTAAACATGGTTCCCAGAATCCATTGCTGCAGTGGAAGTGCTGTGTCCTGGGTGATAATGGTGAAAGGCGGGGTTGCAGACCTGCCTAAGACATGCAAATGAGCATACAGGAATATTTCCATTTGCTATATGCTTTGCTGTGGAGGGTTTTTGTCACTTTTTTTACTCACCATAACTTAACTACATATATATTTTACACAAAATAAAAAACTACATCAGAGTAGCCTGTTTGATCCAAGTTAGAAGATCTGGCCATGGGTTATAACAATAATTGTTTGTTCTTGTATAGCGCTGCTAGTTTTACGCAGCGCTTTACAGAGACATTTTGCAGGCACAGGTCCCTGCCCCGAGGAGCTTACAATCTAAGTTTGTGGTGCCTGAGGCACAGGGAGATAAAGTGACTTGCCCAAGTTCACAAGGAGCCGACACTGGGAATTGAACCAGGTTTATTTTACTCACTGAGCCGCTCCATCCCCCATAAGTTCCTATGTTCCATATGTGTTGCCTATTACACATTATCAATATTTTGCCAATAAGGGGTTGGTGGTACAGTAGCATTGGTTTGTCATGCTCCCTTTCATTATAAAATATTTAGTCTGCAGTTTTTTCTAAGAACAACATTTCAAATGAAGTGGTGAAACTGTCATAAATGAAGAGGTAAACAAAACTTCTTAGTTAATATGTAAAAAGAAAATGTTGGCAATTTATGGCCCAGTGTATTCCCTATTAACGACTTATCTCTAAGCTACTTTACAAAGTCAATTCTAATTCCAAAATAGTATTGACAAGGATACATTCCTCTACTTTCTATCACCTGGCAATTGGTAATTAGGAGCAGCGCCTCATCATGTTTAGTGTCCCTTGGTCAATGGTTACTATCTTTCCTCATAAGAATTTGAATCATTAGAGAAGGAAGAAAAGTAACACTGAAAAAAGAACAACCTTTGAATACCAATGGAATTCAGTGGGAACACCACTTTAAAGCTAATGAGGAGTCCAGCATTCCGTCCAGTCTATTGTGCTGCCTACACATTGAGAATAATGCTGTGCTATTAATATTATGCTTTGTTTGTATAAGATCAATTTTCTCTTGCTTTTGTATTTGTAATTAAGTCATTGGGGCCTATTCTAGTAGGTTGGATAACCAGCTCATCGAGCTTTTTGGCACTTCCCGTACGATTTTGGCAGATTTGCTATTCAGAAAGCTTCCATAACCTGCCAAACTCGTATGGGAAGTGCATTTTCCCAAGCAGTCTCGCTCCTTCTCAAACACACCGAGCGGAGAGCTGACAAACAGCAAAATAGCACCATTTTGATAAGATCACGCTATTCTAGCAGCCCCGATCATTACATCAGGGCTCTGAAATAGCGAGCTTATCACAGATCTCATCTTGCAACCCGAGAAGGGATTAGAGAGTAGGATTTAGAAAAAAATTATTTTTTCTGCATCGGATTGATGCCGGGAGTCTCCGGAGCTGATATCCATTAATACCAGTTCTGGAGACCCCTGGCTTCAATCCTATGCAATAAAAATACATTTACAGGCAGTTTCATTACCTTAAGGCAATGAAGGAGTTAAATAATAGTGCCCGGTTTATTGTGGGTAGCGGGGGTAGGTGAAGATGGCACTTGGCCCATGGTGGGTGTTTAGGCCTTGCGGGAGGGTAGTGGGAGGAGTTAACCCCTTATGGTAGTGAAGGGGTTAACTCCTCCCGCAACCTTCCGGGCAGGCCTAACCACCCACCCTTGGGCAACTACCCCTTTCATCCACCCCCTCTTCCCCCAATAAACAGGGTACTCAGCTTTAACCCCTTCATTGCCTTAGCGGATAGTTGCTAAAGTAATAAAGATATTTTTATTTAAATACATTTTAATACAGGTGTGCAGGAGCAGGGGTTCTCCTGAGCTGAACCGTATTGATTTCCACCTCGGGGGCCCCCCTGCTTCCTGAGTTACAGGCCCTGTTATGGGGTGCCGGTATCTCCTGTGCGTTTAAATCTCTCGCATCACATGACTGGGACATTTAAATGCATAGGAGATACCGGCACCCCATACTGGGGCCTGCAACTCGGGTACCAGGGGGTCCCTGGACCTGAAATTAATGCAGTTCACTAGAATTAAAATTTAAATAAAAACACTACGATCGCCTTTGAGAGCTGTGCAGGGAGAGGCGGCTCTCTCTGCGCAGCTCTCTATACAGCTCTTACAGACTGCAGGCAGAACGTACAGGGGAAAACTTTGAGAGAGGCTGAGATCTCACTGCTGCTGTCCCGAGCAGTATTGGCATTTTCCTACCTGACGGTTTGAGATGGTTTCATATTGTTTTTGAATACCGTGATAACACAAATGACAAACCGTTCAGTTGGAACATGCCACATCGTTCGCGATGGCAGCAACGTTATCAACGCTACTAGAATAGGCCCCATTGTCTTTTATCTGCTTGACAAATAAATGTCTGCCAGTATCTTCTACTAAGGGAACATCTTTAAATCCTCCACACCAGAAAATGAACATGATTCAACATAATCAGATATTAAGTATGGCGTACTGTGCACACATACTGCTGTGGCTCATTTTATTCTAACACATCGCCGTTTTTTCCCTGGCTTTTTCCTGGAATGCGACGCACTTCACCTGGAGCATGCCGCATTCATTTTGCGTTCTCAGCCACGGGTCATGCGCGGTTGACGCGTGGTTGACGCGCGGTTGATGCGTTTATTGAGAATGGTTCGGATTTAATAGGTTGCAATTCTTCGCGTGTCCGCCAGATCTCAGATATTCATGAATTGTAATGCGCATGCGCTTCCGTAATGTGTCGACTTGCAGGTGTTTCGTTTAAAAAAGATACCACAGTGTGCTATTGTAACTTGGCGAGGTTGCAATAATGTATCAATTTAGGCTTTTCATATTAAAGAAAGACAAAGACCAGTTTCTGTTACAGTATTCTCCAGAGAGCCGCCGCCATGAGTGTCCAAGTGCAGCCCGTTTTCCAAAAATCCGACAGAAGTTACGCGTATTTGATATGGGCCACGATTAATGCAACAGATGATAAGATGGCAACAGTTGTTCAAATGTATCCGTATTTTATCGAAAACTATGACTTTTACAAATTTTCACCAGCTCCTCATACGTGGAAGCGTGCAATAAGGAAAAGGTTATGTAGCGATCCCTGTTTTTATCGTATTGAGCCACAATTTATTGGAGGGTATTGGTGTGTATCACCGGCTTTTTCCTGTATCTATGATCATGCAGACGACAAAAGGCGAAAGGTCGTGTTAAAACCAACTAAGAAACGACAGTCGCTGCCAAGCAATGCACCAGCACCAGCACCGGCTTCCAATAACGGTCCCACCGTCAGTGACAACCCTTGCTGTCTGTCCAGCAAGCCTGAGCCTGATTTTGCGTGCAGTTTCGATCAAGCTTGCATGTACCTAAGCAATTTCCAGCCTCATCAGCTGACTACAGGTGTAGTAGTCCTGCTGAAAACTATTGACGTGGATGATCAAGAACACTGGACTGGCAGTGGCCCAGCGCCGGCACCCGCTGAATGGGAAATTCTATGGTGAGTATTGTTGCCGTATTATTTTCTGTGTTTTTTTTATTTTGACAATACAGTATCAATATCGGTGCGATTCAAACGTCAAGTGATTCTACTGTAAGCAATATCATTGGCTGAGCGGCTTCTCCAGTACTGTACTGCAGATACTGAACAATTGGTGGAACGCTAGGCGCATGCGCATTGGAAACTTCTTGAAACGCATATGCGTGTCATTACATCGACGGTAGGCGCATGTGCATGTGAACAGGAGACGCCCCCCGAGAAAATGATTGGTGGGACTGGTTGGGAAATTCTTTAGGGGGCTGACCATTACAGTAAAACTTTTCTTTTTGTTTTTCCTCAGAAAAAGAAAGAAAACGGCTAATGGAGGGATTTCGAAGGATAATATCGCTTTGTGTAACAATGCCTGCACACTGCTGAATCTGATTTAAAACTCACGTACCGGAGTCTACAGTTTAGTGGCCGTTGTTATTTATTAGGATAGAATACTGTACCTGAAACAGTACAGTATGCTGATGTTTTCCAGCCGTACAGTATACAATACTTTTTTTATATACAGTATACTGTGTAATAAACTCGAAAAAATAAAAACTATGCATTTATTCTACATGTATTACAGTACTGTACATACAGTATGTGTCTTCTATACAGTGCCAGTACGTACAGTACAGTACAGTATGTGTCTTCTATTTTTTTTAATACTCTTGTACTGAGCATGCCTACAGTATACAGTACAGTATGCCTGGACAGTAGTGTACATTCTAGAAACACTGTATTTTGTTACAGTAGCAAAGGAGCCAATGGAACAATGTAAAACAAATTAACATGTTTTTTATTGGTGGAGTAAGTACAAAAACATTTATTTACAAATACTGTACAATGTAGAAACATTTTAAGTGCACAGCAATTCAAAACATCATCAGGTGTATGGTTTACTGCTACAGTAGTGAAAACATTTATGTATAGAAAGTAAAAACATTTACAGTCAGTCAGTATGGTTTACAGTCACATGTTTTAAAAACATTCTTTATTCATAAAATATATAAAACGCAACATCTCCTTTATTAAATATTAAAGAACGGCAAGTCAAAACATATACAGTGGAATGATGTGCAAAACAGTCTGCACCAGTACAGTCCTCGAGGGCAGCAAACAGGCCTGGTTTTCAGGGTAACCTTTGAAAACCATGCCTGTTTGCAGCCCTCAGGGACTGGAATTGTGCAGGTCCTGTGTGTGTGTACAGCAAGTTAAAACATTTCTGTATAAATACATGTTAAAAAACACACAACAATATCTCCTTTATTTAAGTACAGCAGGTCAAAACATGTACAGTACAGTTCAGCACAACAGTTGGTCTTACCTGTGATTAAAAAAAATATTTATTCATAAAATACAGTATACAGAATGCAACATCTCCTTTATTAAAGAAACATATACAGTACAGTGGGATGGTGTGCAAAACAGTCAGTCAGGCCTGCACCACTACAGTCCTCGAGGGCAGCAAACAGGCCAGGTTTTCAGGACAACCTTGAAAAACGGGTCTGTTTGCGGCCCTCCGGGAATGTAATTGTGCAGGTCCTGTGTGTGAACAGCAAGTTAAAACATTTCTGTATAAATACAAGTTAAAACACACAACAACAACTCCTTTATTTAAGTACAGCAGGTCAAAACATGTACAGTACAGTTCAGCACAACAGTATGGTCTTACAGTACCCGTGATTAAACCAGAAAGTCCACCAGATTGTCCGTCCATGGCCGATTCCTTGCATGGCGCAAAACGCCATTAATGCAGTCTCGAACGCCTTTCATTACAGGATCTGTAATTGTATAAAAGCGCCGCAATTCCCCCAGAATTGTCTTTCTTAAATTGGCAGGAAGCGCCTTTTTTACGCGATTTCCTTCGTAGTTCACTCGGAAGGCCCAGTCGCAGTACAACAAGTAGGGCACATGGTGCTTAAAAAGTAACAAGGCATACTTGTGGGGTGCACCAGCACTCATCACCCTATACTTCTCCCTGAGCGCCGGTGGCAGATCGCACAGGCTGATGTCGGGCACCGTATCGATGCGAGCAAATGTAGGTCTTCTGTGAGCGGGTGTGCTTGAGGCGACGGGCGAGGGTAGGTTGTCTGGGAGGAAGCTTTCCTCCTGTCTTGGTCACTGTGTTGTCTCCTGGCGTGGTCTTGACGGGGTTGTCATGTCCTCCCCAACGGCATACATCTACACTACATCTTCTGGTTGAGGGGGTGCGCTTGGTGATGGATGGGGGTTGATGCTCCCATTCATCACATCCATGCCACCCTTCTGCTCCGGCGTCGGGGAAACAGGGGCATGAACATCAAGCAAATTATGTATACCCAATATGTTAGCCTCTATCTTCTCCATCCGTCGATCCATCCGTTGATCTATATATTGCATCCGTTGATCCATATCTAGCATCCGTTGGTCCATATGTAGCATCCGTTGCTCCACATTTAGCATGGTCTCCAGAAGCAGATCTATCTTTGACAGCACAATAGAGTTCCCGGGGATATCCACACTTATCCCATTCAGCATCCGGTCTAACGAGCTGCTTCTTGTGCATGGCGTGTGGACATCTGGGTGGATGGGTGCAATGGAGGATGAGATGGGGTTCCATGGAGAGAAGCGGCAGCGTCGTCGAAGAAGGGTGGAGGAGGTGACCTGTGGATATCCGGTAGAGGAGAAGCGGCAGCGTCGTCGAAGAGGGATGGAGAAAGGGACCTTTGGATTTCCGGGCGAGAAGCAGAGTCGTCTAAGAGCAAAGGAGAAAGTGACCCGTGGATTTCAGAGGCACCAGCGGCAGTGTCGTCGGATAGAACTGGAGAAGATGGCCTGTGGGTTTCCGGGAGGGCGGCGGCAGCGTCAGCGTCGAGGACGAGGGGTGGAGAAGAGGGGCTGAAGATTTCCAGGACAGCGGTGGCAGAGTCGTCGAAGCGTATGGGAGGAAGTGGTCTGCGGGTTCGATGGGTTGGCTCCCATTCGTTTTGCGTCGAGAGTACATCACCGTATTTCTTCTTGACATAATAAGGCTGACGTCTATGAAAGCCCTTAGCCTTTGGGGTCAGCAGAAGGTTTTCTTTATTGGCCTTAGCCTGTCGCTTTGGCCTTGGCGTGGAAACGGCAACCGCTTTTCGCTTTTTCTGCATGACAGGCACGGCAGAGGCGAGTGGGTTCCTGCGTCCGTAGAATCGGGGTTGATCCATGGAAGCAGATGGCATAATGCAGTATCTGGACAAGGGCAAGTTCAGATAAAGATCATCGAGTGGTGGGCTATGCAAAGTGTGTAACCTTTTATGCATGGCGGCCAGGTACAGGTGTTGAAAGTGGGCATACTCTAATGTGAGTCATTATCGTATAAATACACCATCCATTTTGTGGATTCACTGCACATTGAATACACATCAACTAAACATCGAATATAAATTCTTGTGTTTGTATTTCTTTCGCAGCAATGCCTGTTAAAAAGATTTCCAAGGATCTCAGCATTCGAATCAAGGAGATGTACACGAGCGGACACCGAATTGCTGCTATCCAACGCTGGTTAGCTACTTCTGGCCTCGTTGTTCCAGCAACCACCGTGAGCTATCATGCACACGGAAAAAAACAGAGAACGCAAAAGGGCACCAAGGGTAACTAACGCGTAAGTATATTTATACAACTTAAAATTTTTTTTATATCAAATAATGTACTGTAGATCTACAGTACTGTATCTAATATTTTTGTTATTTCTGTAGATTTATATTACAACAGTATAATGTATATATTTTGTATATTTAGATTTATTTTACAACAGTATATATATTTTGTTTATTTATATTTTTATTACAACAATATATATATATATTGTATACTGTATTTGATTTATATTAAAACAGTATATATATTTTGTATATTTATATAACTACAATATATAGATTTGTATACTTTATTTATATTTATATTACAACAGTATATATATTTTGTATATTTATATTACAGTACAACAGTATACTGTATATATTTTGTATATTTAGATTTATATTACAACAGTATATACATTTTGTATATTTATATTACAACAGTATACTGTATATATTTTGTATATTTAGATTTATATCACAACAGTATATATATTTTCTATATTTATATTACAACAGTATACTGTATAGATTGTTTTTCTTTACATTGTAGGGAGACAACTCTTCTGGTGGACAAAATAAGTGAGGAGAATGATGAGAAGAGTGCATTAAGGGTCAAATACACTCTGCAGGAAAATCACAATCTCACTGTATCCGAGACCAGCATTAAGAAGATGAGACGCAGCATTGGATGGAAATATGGACGTGTGAGGTAAGTACTGGACAGTACAGGAGGTAAAAGTGTTGTTTATGAAACTGTACTGTACCGCTAAAATTATTTATTCCTTGTCATTACAGAGCGTACCCCATGATACGGGACGTAAACAAAATAAAAAGAGTGGTCCAGGCCCAGGCATGGATCGACAGTGGAGAAACTTTCCAGGATTGCATCTTCACTGACGAGTCTACTGTGTCGCTGGAGAGATTTGCAACCTTTGCATTCCACAAAAAAGGACGCATATCTATGAAGCGGCGGCCAAAACACCCAGTGAAGCTGCATGTGTGGGGTGCCATCTCTAGGCGTGGACCAGGATGCATTGTCATCTTTGAAGGTAAAATATATAAAATATAATGTAGCCTTATGCACTGTACTTTACTAGTATAGCCTTACTGTATGCACTGTACTGTACTATTGTGCAGTTTTTTGAGCAATTTTCTTTTCTTGTTATAGGAATCATGAATAAAGCTTTCTTCCAAGACAAAATTGTCCCTGAGATGCAATACATCACACGCGAGTTCCCGAATGGTCACCGCTTCTACCAGTAGTGCGGTAACAGTGTCTCATTTTTTTCCCACTGTTTTTATTGTGTACTGTATCTCTTAAACTAATTGTCCTTTTTTTTCCAATGACAGATCGCCAGACTTCAATCCGATCGAAATGGTCTGGCATCAGCTGAAGGACCATATCCGGAAAGTGGTGAAACCCTCCAAAAAGGATGAGTTGGCGAAAGGCAAACTGAGTGTTTGGAACGATGTACTCACCGTGGTACTCTGCAATAAATATATAGACCATATTGCACTGTGTTGCCCATTGTGATCGCGCGTAATGGGCAAGCATCAGGAAAGTAATACTGTGCTGTAGTATTGTAAGTACAGTATGATACAGGTACGTATGGCACAGATTTTTTCTTTCCTAATAGTCAAAGTATACAGTAGTTACAGTTTTTTATTTACAGAGAGAGCAGCACCAGCCATCTACAGTAGTACTACACATCACACAATGCCATAATACAGTACGCACATAACTGCACTAATTTTTTTTTCTTGTCGTTTCAGGAAAAAAGGGTGGCCTGGGGGGAGGTGGGGTGTTGTGTCCAGTCTAATCTGTTTGTACAGTCAAATGTACAGTATATAAACAGCAGTAATGATGTACACAAAACCTCTATTCTCTTAATGAACTACTGTACTGTACACAGAATGAGGAACAAGATAAAGACGGAAAAAATAATATTACTATATAATTACTATATATATACTATATATATGTATATATATATTATACATTACAGTATATATTATTAAATAATATTCTTATAAATGTGCATTATTCATGTTTATCCATGTTTTACAAATGTTTTCTAAATGTTTATCCAATTTCAATCTGCCAGAAGAACTTAATAAAGACTGCAGTATGTATTATTCATGATTATTTTTATATTTGTATTTTTTGGTTCCTGATAAAATAAAATAAATATTTATTTACCTTCCTGCTAATCATAATCATTGACAACACCCCCCCACACACACAAACACACACACCTACAGTACACCAATGAATAAGAATGAATGACAAAACAACATGAATCAGTTTTTTTTAACTCTCCATTCTCACAATGCTGTGCAAATCAGATTTACATTTCAAAATCGAGAAGGGATTTTCCAAAGCGTTACCGTAAACAAAGCCTCGAAGGGTTGGGGGGGGGGGGGGTGAGTCATGTGCAGTAATCAGCTATTTCCCATCTCAAAGAGGATTACATGCAGGCGCAGTGAGGTGATTGACGCTCGGCTAGGGACGGATTAAAAACACAATGACTAGCTTCAGAAAATTAATAACTCTGTGGGGGGGGAAGTTGCGTGAGTCATGCGCAGTAAGCAGCAAGCTCCCATCTCAAAGAGGATTAGAGTACACGCAGGCACAGTGAGGTGATTGACGCTCGGCTAGGGACGGATTACATAGAGTAGAGTACAGTAATTTCAAAAGGCAGTTCATCATAATAATTTGATCCCTACACCCCCAAATACAGTACATAAAAAGCACACAAATCAACCATGTGCAGGCAAACGCACAGATTGAATATCGTAATATCAAGATTGTTTTTGCAGGCTTGTGGATAAAATAACAGTTAAAAAATTATAATTAAAAAAAATTTTTGGGGGCACTCATGCAAGCAGTGGTGGGTGAAGTTACAGGTGCATGAGCAGTAATCAACTAGCTCCCATCCAAAAGAGGATTACACACAGGCGCATAGAGAGGTGATGCTCTTTGCAAATCAAATTCGAGAAGGGATTTTCCAAAGCGTTACCGTAAACAAAGCCTCAAAGCTCCCATCTCAAAGAGGATTACGCGCAGGTGCAGTGAGGCTTTGTAGCTCGGCTATGGACGGATTAAGAACACAATGGCAAGATTCGGAAAATTAATGACTCCGTGGAATTTCAAATCCTTGAGCTAGCCTTGTGTGTGTTCGTGGGGGAGGGGGCTACAGGGTACAGCTGCATGAAGTTCAAAGCTAAAGACATACTTTAATTTCAAAAGGCAGTTCATCATAATAATACACCCCCAAATACAGTACGTAAAAAGCACACAAATCAACCATGTGCAGTCAAACGCACAGGGTCGCAGTCAAAAGCTACAGCACAGATTGAATATCGTAATACAGTAAGATGGTTTTTGCAGGCTTGTGGAGAAAAAAAATTACAATAAAAAACTCACTCAGGCAAGCAAGCAGTGGTGGGCGAAGTAACAGGCGCATGCGTAATAATCACCTGCTGTCAAGCAGGAATGTGATTGAAACGAGACACACGTTCAAAGGAATGGTGTGGGAGAGATGTACTGCATTGTAGAGAATATTTACACGGCATTGCAGTATTGCAGACAGCGAGAATAAAATGCTAATATCACGAGCGCTAACATAACGCAATTCACTCCAGGCGAAAAAAATATAAAAACGCACCTAACCGGGATAATCTGAGAGCCGCGGATCTAGCCGACGTAGACTCAGGTCGGCCGCCACTCTATACTGTGCATCAACTGTATAATAGATTCATCAACTTAGAATGCAGAATTTTTACACATCATTTTAAGAGACAATTACATATTCTGTCTGACTCCAGGATCCTTTATTCTGCCTAAACAATAGAATGTCCCTTGGGGTCTCCAATGGGTAGTGACTCTCTAATAAGGTATTACTTAAATAAAGGTAGCAGGTACTTTACCAATAGGGATGGGCGAAACTGTCAAATTCCATTTCCCAGAATTTCCAGAGCTTTCCATTAAAAATCCGTACCGCTGTGTAACATCCATTGACGGACTGTTCTAGTTTCAGTCCGTATGGATTAATCCTAAACCGCCATTGGATACAATCCAACTGGATTTTTAAGAATCCAATTAATGGGTTCCAGAATCCATTGCCAGATTGTTAAAAATCCACACACGGATTAATCCGCAGATAAGGAGAGCGAGAGCTTCTCCGCTCCCACGGATTTAATCTGTGTGGATTTTTAACAATATGGACGTGGATTATTAATCCGCCATGTGGATTATCAAGGATAGAACCCCCCCTCACCGCCCTCCCCCTTGAAAAAGTCAGATTCAAATCTGCAAAACATTTTTGCCCATCTCTGTGTACCACATAAAATAAGCATAGCAGCCCGAGGCAAGTTTGTTTGTGCTTCGGTTACATAAACCTTTCACTGCCAAGGCTGCAGTGACATTATTGATTTTTTCTAAAGAGAGTTGCAGGATTGGCCTGTATAATTAGCATTATTGTACGTGCATATTTTCTGAGGGGTTGGGGACAGAATAGACTGTTATTTTATGGCGTCTGTGTATCAGATGGACTCTTTTTGCATCATGCATGGTAGCAGTGATTTAACTCCTTCACAATTCATTGCAGGCACCTTTGTCAGTGCCTGTTGTCGTGTTAACCCTATCCTGTAAAACATAGTTACTAAAAGTAGTGTTCAAACCTCTTATAATAGAACTCCTAAAATATTCACATTAGTAGTAGTAATACAAATGAATTACAATAAAAGGTGTCATTCAATGTACCCCAAAGCTCCAGTCAAGTTAATGGGAGGTTTTGGCCGATCATTCTTTTCAAGTATTATTGAATTATCCCCAAAGTAGCAATTTATTTACTTACATAGCCTTACTTTTACGCCTGCAGATGTGTTTTTCGAACAAATCACGGTGCCGTTTCCGTGTACGCTGCTGGTCTCCACGCGACATTAACGCGGCCAATCACCTCAGGCACAGGTGTTTATCATGGTTGCTTTGTGTGCAATGAAATGAATGAATTGTAATGTGTAATGTGTACAGTACTGTGCTACTGTGTCAATTTCAGGTGTTTAAAAACCAGAACACGAAAATGCAATTTTCTGCTCTCGCCTGCACTCATGTCTTAAGACGGTACGGTTGGAAGAAATCCCGCGCCATGACATGGGTATTCCGAGGTATTCACCACGTGAAGTGTTCGAATAACGGCCGCTGCATCTGTACGTAAACTATGTCTGTATTTAATAAAGTTCAATAGGGTATCACTTTATTAAGAACAGATTGTGCGCTGCTTTATCAAACCATGCAGAATTATTTCCCGGTGTCCTGATCAAGAGGTTCACCTGAAGTAAAGAAGCACCAAGTAAAGTAGAACATCATATGTAAGAACTGGGTCACAGCTATGCTGCTTTTATCTACATACATTTTAAATCATTTGCACTATGTTCTGAGCACCCAAATAATCCTTTGTAAGGAATTAATAAGTAATATACTTTTAATATTCGGTTTCTTGCCACATATATAACCAGTACTGATGCAATTCAGTAAAGAAAAAAGGTGCAAGCGCAAATAGCACTACTTAAATGTGCAAAAATTACTCAAAATGAATATTATCCTTGGAGAAAGTGCAGCTCCCAAACAGGACTCAAACATAGTCCAGAGAAAGTAGTAGCAGAGAAAATCAGGGCACAAATTTCATCCAGGAACATAGAAAAAATGAATAACAACGATAGTGCAACACAGTATACACAATGTAAATACGAATTGGACTTCTTTCTCTGCTGATGCAATTCAGTAGCGACCTACGACATAGTGATTATGTATCAAAGGTCACTAATGGTTATTATCAAGTTAAGTTTATGCTAAGAATAGCCATTTCAAGTTGCACCTATTGTGTCACTATTTCAGAGTGCAGTTAAGCGATTATTATTATTATTATTATTATACAATGTTGTAGGGAAGACAATAACAATGTGTAATACAAAACAGTACTTATAAGTTAAGAAATAGAGGGGTGTGTGGAGATGGGGTGGCAAGGATTTGGATATTAAGGAGTGAAGTCAGGAGAGTGAGTTAGATAGGCCTCCTTCAAAAAGGTTTTTCTTTTTAGGAAACGTTTAAATGTATGCATGGTAGGGGAAACTCTGATCATGTGTAGGAGGGAATTCCAAAGTTGGGATGCAGCACAGGAGAAGTCTTGGAGGCGGGAGGGGGAGGAAATAAAGAGGGACGTGAAGAGACAAGATCATGAGTGGAGCAGAGATTGCATGTTGGAGAGTACTTTGAAATTAGGTCAGATACTGTACGTAGAGGAAAGCTGGCATGTATACAGTAGATTTGTAGATGAGCAGTGAGCACATGTGTCTTGAATTTGCCTTTGTAGTGTAAGGATAGCCAATGTAGTGATTTCATTGTATAGCAGCAGATGAGCGGTGGGTGAAGTGATTGAGCCTGGCAGCAGCATTTAGAATAGACTGTAGAGGGGACAGACGACAGAGAGGGAGACCAATCGAAAGCAGGTTGCAATCGCCCCGTCGGGATATGATTGCATGAATGAGAGTTTTTGTTGGTTGCTCAGCGAGGAAGGTGGATTCTTGGCAATATTTTCAGTGAGGTACTGGATGTGTAGAAATAAAGAAAAGGGGGAGTAACGCATGGCACCTAAGCATCTAACTATGCTATTGGGTATTGCTTGATACACTATTGTAATAGTGTGGGATATACATGAAAGTGTGTATCTGTAATTATTCTAGTTCTCCTTTCTTATTGTCTCATTTAAACCTACCAGTTATGAGGTGTCATGATGAGGTGTTGCTCAAGATAAAACACTGAGCTGCTAGAAAAAAAAAGTTTCATATATTTGTTGCACGTGTAAATTGACACAGAAATAAAAAAAATTGTACTGTATTATGGAGCAAATTGCATTATTTTGATAATATGTTTCCAAACCTTGGTTTGTTTGTACTCACACTACTGCAGGTAAAATTGGCCGATGTATATACAGTATACTGTAGTCTACATAAAAAATATACAGTCTTAATATAATCAAAGTCCACTGAATCGCTTTTATGTCGTCTAAAGTTGGCATAGGTTGAACTTGATGGACGCACGTCTTTTTTCAACCTCATCTACTTTGTAACTATGTAACTATGTAACTACTGTTTCTTAATTAATAATAATAATAATAATAATAAAAAAACAAAAACATCTGTGTATTGTAAATGCTACCTGCATAGCCACCTTCACAGGGTTCATTAATTAGAGCAGGCATTTGTTAGTCCACTGTCAGAGGCAACATGCCAGGAAAAAAGTTTTCTCCCTTTATTTTATTAGCCTGGCAAAAAAGATTCTTCTGGACAGAGATAGGTGAACTTGATTGGTGGATTTCCACGGCTGGTTTTACACTGGCGACACACTTTATTCGAGCTCGGCTAGTCCCACGAATTCGGGTATACCCAGGTGTATTGAGGTTTGTGACTGTTTTCTGCCCGAGTGCATTGAGGTATTTTCCAAGCAGGGATTGAAGCATTTTATTCCCGCTGGCTGCAATACTGCACAGTATATATATATATACTGCATTACAATTCATGAATTTATGCCATCTGGTAGACACGCGAAGCATTGCAGCCTATTAAATCCTAATCATTATCATTTAACAGATCAGCCGCCCGTCAGCCAGGCATGAACCCAGGCTGGGAAGGCAAACGCAACGGGGCTTGTCAGAGGTGAGGAGCGGCGCATTCCAGGTATCTGCCAGGTACATACTGGGTATTTGCTCGAATAAAGTGTGTCGGTGCAGTACCTAAATCCGATCAACAAACGGGGAGGGAGAGGAGGACTTGTTATTCAATTTAACAGTGTCTTCAGTTGTATATATATTCCATCAAACCACCCTCCAAATAACAGGGAGAGATTCCTGTGCTGAAAAAGTGGCCCACCAGAGGTACCCTGGGAGATATGCTAATTGTTATGCAAAGTATATTTAAATGATAGGCAGCAGATCTAGCAGTGTGGGCTACACTAACTGATGGATCACATCACAGTCACAGCACACTTTTGAGCTCTACTTCTCACTGAGTGCTCATACCTGTAAAAATACCTTTATCCTCTTCTGGGATGGAGAACCATATCTAATAAGCAGTATTCTGCCATGAGACACCTTCTGCACTGGAAGACACCTTACATTTATTTCAATAGTCTGTATTGAATTCCTGCCTTATGGCAGAACACTGCTTAGGGAATATGGCCCACTGTCTTTACCCTTGATAAATTAGAAGTACTAACTCAAGTCACTAGGTCACCTTGTTATAGTGGTAAGTAGCAACAATATACAGAGACAGTAGGAGTGTGTTCTGGTATGTGCATCTGCAAGGTGCCACGGTTGATGTATGCAGTGTATAATATCAGCCACCCATAAGCTTTGTTAAAGAGGTGTGTTTTAAGATAAGTCTTAAAGGTGGATAAGAAAGGGTGCTAGTCGGATATTGCGGGGAAGGGCAATCCAGAGGTGTGAGGCAGTTAGTGAGTAAGGTTTTAGGAAGAAGAGGGCTTTAGATACAGTACACCAGCGGTGCGCAAACTGAGGGGCGCTAGATTTTCGGGGGGCGGCGCAGCAGTTATAGAGGTCACAATCTCACCCCCCAGGCATTTAAATTAAATGCTGGGGAAACACGCGAGGCCTCTATAATACACTTACCTTCCCTACCATGGCAACGTGACGTCGCATAACCCCACGCGTCATTTCACACCGGGGTCGAGCATGGGGGGGGGGGGCGCGAGGCGCCGAGGAGAGCAGGCAGGGGTGCGCAAGGGGAAAAGTTAGCGCACCCCAGCAGTACACCATTTCAGTCACTATGTGCATTAGGCTTGTCAACTCAACATAATCCTTATGGAAATCCTTTCAGTAAGTGTGGGATGTGACTCCAAATGGATTGAATTCTGAGCTATTTGCTCAGATTTTTGCATCGGTCAGACGGATCTTTATTGATAGTAAAAAAAAAGTCTTCCTTTTTGGGACAGAGTCACGGATTTTCGCAGGTGAAAGAAAATGGCCAATCCGCCGCGGATTTGGATTTTGGCAGAAAATCCATCCATCTCTACCTCTGAGCATGATATTTGCACTCATTAAGCGATATCAATAAGTGTGTTACCAGCTCTGTAAGATATATGCTGCAAAGCACAAATAATTAAAAGCAGAACTATTGTTTATGTAATATGTAGTTATGGGGCAAGAGTCCCAAAAACAGTGCTCAATCTCGTTCAGAACTTCAATAGATAATAAAAATCCTTATTTTGTTGTGGAGTCAGCCTATAACCATAACTTTTTAGGTATTGGACCCAGTGCTTAGTACATGAATCTATCACATATGACAAATAACATGAATGAGGGTTAACGTACCGTTACTTTGTAGGATTGCACCCTACATGACCCTTGTGTTGCTGCACTGTTACCGGTCATCCAGTCTCAATGAAGGGAGACATACAATACTCACATATGGCTGTTCTCCTGTGCGTGCATCCACGCTCGGTGTGCAATATAACAGTAGGAAGGATCCGAAGATTCCAGCGGTGCACAGCTTGTAGAGATGAGAGACCAGCAAGGTGTAGATTAAAAATGAAATTTTATTGAAAAAACATATGGTATGGGGGACACACTCTGACGCGTTTCGGACCTGCGTGGTCCTTAATCATAGAGCTTTTTCAATAAAATTTCATTTTTAATCTACACCTTGCTGGTCTCTCATCTCTACAAGCTGTGCACCGCTGGAATCTTCGGATCCTTCCTACTGTTATATTGTTTATGTAACACCCCTATCCCACCCGGCTGCAGAGATAGGGTGTACAGTAAATATGAGGTAGACTATAGACAGTCGGTATAGCTCTGATAGGGTTTTCACCTGCTCACAAGGGGTTTAGCTTGGTGGTTACCTTAGTCTTCTCAGGGTATCATGGTGAATCCGTGCCAGCTTGAATTAAAAGAGTCAATAAACATAGAAAGGCGCCAGGAATTTTTAACTGGATCTTTATTCATCTTAGCAGCATATCCAAAACAGGACAGGTTTTCCCTCACAGTTCTGGGACTCTGGCACATTAGCTTCCTCTAGGGCTACCGGAAGGTGGTGCTCACTCTCCTTAGAGCTCTTGCGTACCCAAGACTGATCAGGGGATTTAACCCTGATGGCTCCTGGCATAGACCACTCTAGCAAACTAGGTAAAGGAACCACCCCGTATAATAGCTTAGACTGCCCAATCTCCATATTCTTGCTGCCCCCCACCCCCATCCTCTAACACTGGGAACTTGCCCTAAAACTAGAAAAACAATAAAGGTGTTGTTGCTGCTTTACATGCCCACTTAGCCTGGAGACCTCCCTGGATTCCTCCTGGACCTTACAGGATCCTCTTGATGGTAAATGAGGTCTGGGGATAAAAGGGTGGGTCCCCACCTTTTATATCTTGGGTGTGGCCAACAGTGTGCTCCCAGTATCTGGGAATATTTCCCTGTTGCCACTTGATCACACTACTGAGCATGTGACCCTCTGACAAATTCCAGAAGTCATAGGGCCCAGCATGTGCCTGATAAGGGAAACTTATTAGACACATTGTAGTAGCTACTTCTACTTCCTCACATGCCTAGCCTTTTGAGGACTGTTTAACCCTGGCACTGCATGTAGCTACCAGGGCTGACATACAGGGCAAGGGGAATTTTAGCACGAGTGCTAAATTTATATTTTCCTAGGAGATACTATGATTATCAAAACTATTGTTTCATCTATCATAGCATCTACTGTTATTTCCTCACTTTATTTGTCTCAATGTTTTATTTTGGTAACTCTGAAAGAGAGTCGTGCACTCACATGAAATACTCCAATCACTAAACAAATGATGGGTGCAGATTTTAAAAAAAAGCCCCCCAACCCCAAAAAAAAAAATGGAGCCCAACTCACTAGCAGAGAAATATTAAATTAAAAACGCAGCAAAAAATAGTCTACACTAGTCATATAGTTACAAAAATTGTATATTTTAGCATTTTACACGTCAAAAAGTCCCAAAATCACAAAATATTACAATACAAATAGTGCAATATAATAGGGGGAAAAAAAAGGGCTGACACACCTGAGAAAGTCTCAACGTTTCGGGTTACTTTGTCAGGAGGAAATCTTATTTTGGTTCCCTTCCTTTTTTGGCCCAAACATAAATGCTTTTGATATCCTTACTTCTTGGTATAAAAGATGAGTATAGACATATGTAGTATAGTATGTAGTAAAGATGTAGTATAGTACATATACAGTACTAACTAAGAATTCTTCTGTATTAAGATACCTTCCGGCTGGAAGTGACCTTTCAGGCCATTAAAGTCAATGTGTAATGGTCTTCTAGCCCCTGCAAGGAGTCTCGTAGTAGAAGACTGCTTAGTAAGTATGGACCACCGTGATCTGGCATACAGTACATGCCAAGGAGGCAATTTTCTACTAAGTTCACTAAAGGGAGGAATTTTATATTTTGCCTTTTACAGTCAATGTGTAGCAAGGTAACTGGCACCTATTTTATCCTGTACTTTATCTTGTAATTTGGGTATGAAATATGAAGTAGTTACATAAGCTATGTATTATATTTGTTAAAAAAATTGTGCTGCACCAAATTCTTAATTGCTGTTTAAGAAAATCAAGCCCTTCCAGGCATGGATTAAAGAATGCAAATAAGCTAATAACAGTGGGGACATATTCCTACTTACAGCTACATGCACAGAGTAAGGAGCTATTTGTCCACCAGTTATTCCCAGACAATCTGTGCCTTGCCATCACCATATGAGCCATGAGACACCATTCTGCGCTGGAAGATACATTATGGTCCATTCGCTGGAAGGTGTTTCATGATTAGTACCACTTAGTAAATATGGCCCCATGAGTGTTTTTGTAATGAAGCTTAGAATACAGGTCTTTCTCTGAGCCTTGCTGAATCTAACATTCTAATGTGTGTGTTGTTGAAACAGACACAGCAATGTTTGCCCGACAAAACAGATAATTTGAGACTTTGCGCTTTGGACCTCACTTTATGTCTTTCTGCAGTGACCCTGTCAGTGTGTATCTTACCAGGGTGAGTACAACATGGTGGGTACAAGTGTAGCAGCCGATATTGCACCCACTAACGCGATGCATATCTTCGCTAGAGATTTAATGCAGCTCCATTCAAATGGTAACGCATGTGAGACTTATCGCGTTATTGGCGAGCATTTAACGCATTAACAGATGTTAAGCTCTTCGGGGCAGGGATTTCCTTTCCTATTGTCTGATTTTGCTGCCCTTATTGTATAATTATAATTCCCTGTACTGTATTCTTTGTGAAGCGCTGAGTACACTTTTGGCGCTATATAAAAAAAGACTACAATACAATACAATACAATGTAAAAACGCCTGTAACATCTGTATGTTGCCCCTTCCCTGAGAGGTTAGCTTCATTATGAGAAGTTACTGAATGCAGCACAGCTATGTCCATTGAAGCTGCTCTTAAGTGTATGGGATTGTAACTAAGCATACTGTATCTTCTTTTTGTTAATTATCCAGAAGCTATAGGCACTGTTTTGTGCCAAATTTATGTTAATTTGTCTGAAAATTCAATTGAAAGTTCAATTCCCATCAGGTACAGATAATGTTGCAAACGAGTCAAACCAAAGATTAACGGGTTCGTGGAAAAAAAGGAATTAAAATCAAGATAACGTAGGTAATAACTTACATCTGAATTGAGCAATCTCAAACTGAAAAGCTCTATTCAGCAGCATCATTGTACTTAGTCCTTCTCAGATAAAGCAAATATACTGCATACATCACACAGGAAGCTTCTGGATACCATACGTTTCAATGCCTTTTCTTAATTCAAGTTAAATTAAAACAACCCCATACACACTGTGAAATTTGTACATAAAGAGAAATACACTTGTAGAATTAAACAAATAAGATATAATACATGCACCCAGTGTTCTGGAAATGACAGCAGCTTTGTTAAAATATCCAAACACATTCCAGGTTAACAAATATTTTAGATCCACTACTGTACATAAGTTTATATCACTATATATACTGTGTGTATGTATGTATATATATATATATTAATTGGTAGGGGAGGTTGGGGGATGCAACAAAATAAATCCTGTGCATACATACTGTATGTTCCTTTGACAAGGCATACATACTGTAGCACAAGCCGTGCTCTCTGCATAGCTGTCAACAAACCTGCCATGTCATGCAATATTATGAACTTCACCTCCACGGGTGGCTTCATCAGTGAGATTCAAATGAATTTATTGTTATCGTACTGACGCTTAGAAAAGAATTTGAACATGATTCTGAGGCTCCTGGCCAATATGCTGTGAAGCCACTTCTCAGTGCTGGAAATTACATTATCTCCGTTAACATGAATGCAACTAAAATCAGAGCATACCAAAATCTTACATTCCAAAACCCAAACCCTTAAGGTTTTTAGAAACAACCCCCCAAATAATTTAGAACTAAATCCAGACACCCAGGCAAGTGCCCATCTCTAGGTGTTTCTCTTCATATCTATTCTTAATTAGTTTAGTTTTTCAGCTTTATTATTTTTGTTTCCTATTTGTTTTTGTTTTTAATATTATATCTATTTTAAGCATTCTTCACGCTTTAATATGCTATTTTAGCATTTTCTGTCTATTTTGATTTTTTTTGTTGTTGCATAATTTGGTAAAAATACAAAATAATTCAAGTTTTGGCAAAACAAGAACCAAAACAAAAAACGCACTTTTTTTTAGAACCATAACCATATCCAAACCCAAAACATAAAAATGTTTAGAACCAAAACGTGAGTGAATGTGGCCACCCGTTAGAATCTTCTACATGGCTGGGAAGTGGCTTTCAACATATTAAATATGGGTCTTCAGTTAGGAGTCATCAAAG
Source organism: Ascaphus truei (assembly GCA_036426205.1). Taxonomy (NCBI): domain Eukaryota; kingdom Metazoa; phylum Chordata; class Amphibia; order Anura; family Ascaphidae; genus Ascaphus; species Ascaphus truei. The sequence goes on along the minus strand of CM071567.1, from coordinate 168,557,658 downwards.
TGTGATGCACGGTCTGAAAGTAAATGCAATTAACTTCAATTGTGTTTACCAACACAACGGCATGATACCCCATGACCACACTTAATGTCAATGTGACAATGTATTTTTCAGTAATATTGTACTTTGGTAAATGGTTATAATACGAGTTAGTAAAGCCCATACAGTTTTAAATCCGATGTACAAAATTCTGCATACTGTATTTCTCCATTTTCTTAGCGTCAAAAACTTTTACTTAGTTAGAGTGAGCCCTTTCACTTTTGTTTTGGTTCTAAAAAAAATGTTTGTTTTATATTTGGAAATGGTTTTGGTTCTAAAATATTTTCATTTTTGGTTATAGTTTTGCCAAAATATGCAAAGAAATGCTAAAAAAAAAAGCATAATAAAGTTTGAAAAATGCTTAAAATAAGTGGAAAATCATAAAAATGATTAGGAAAATAATATAATTTAAAATAATTTCAAAATGTATGGTGAGAAACACCAAGAGATGGGCAATCGTCCTTGTCTTTTGGTTCTAAATAATTGACGGTTTTGCTTTTGTATGTGCTTTGGGAATGAAAGGTTCTTATAGGTTCTGATTTTACACACCTGGTTTTGTCCATCTCTAGTACATAGCCCTCATAAATTCAACAGCTTTAACATATGTATGAACTAAATGCTTAAAAATGACTTACCAGGTTAGGATCACATAGAGACTTCTCATTGGACAAAGTGCTGAAAAAGGTTGTCTGAAAAATAAAGTGAATATTTATAATATATACTGTGTACTGTGACTTTTTTTTAGGTTTTATAGAAAAACTGTAAATCTGATATAACGTCAAAAAACAGATAGAATCATTTAAGGCTCAGATTCACAGATGTCCACTGCTGACTGTTATGGGACGGAAAAGGCCTGGTATTAACTATAATGGGCATTAATGATAATGATATTTAAAAGAGGTTTTCCCTCTAACAGCGCATAGCCACAGAGTTCCATTATATTTAATGCAAGGATTTAACGAGATGTTAGTTAAGTCATACTTACGGGTGGCATAACTACCCTCCAGACCCTGAAATATGGGTTTGGCTGAAGAGGAACGAGAGAGCAGGAGAGAACAGATGGTTTCTCCATGTGTTGTGTAAATGTGTGTTTGGGGTGCGGGTGGTATATTAAAGTCTTTCTCACTGCCCTATTAATGATTTTGCTAATGTCTCGTTATTAGCACTGAGTTAATAGAGCTCTGTGAGATGACAGCAAAGGAGTTCTCGTTCTTTGCTATTGTTTGTTATATAAAGAACCTACACTGATATATACTTTTGGTCTTTGAGTATGTCCAGGAAAATAAATTATTACCGTGTCTGCTCCTTTCTGTGCACACTACACTTCCTCCTATCCTACTCACCTGTCTCCTCTCCTTGCTGTCTCTCTGTTTAATCCTCCTACTCACCTTACTGTATTTCCTTCCCCATGTGCACTCTGCTCTCCGCTGTCTCTCTGTCTCCTCTGTCTCCTCCTCCATCATGCTCTACTCCTCTTAGATCTCTCTCCTCTCCTTTCACTCCCTGCCTTACTGTGTCTGCTCCTCTCTGTGCACATTACACTGCCACCTCCCCATCTCATCTGTCTCTTTCTCTCCTTGCTGTCTCTCTTTTTCCTCCTTCTACTCACCTTGCTGTCTTTCCATCCCCATTTTCACAATGCTCTCTGCTGTCTTTGTTTCCTCCCCCTCCATGTTGTCTCTCCACCCCCCTTCATCATGCCCTGCTCGTCATTGCACTCTCTCCTCCCTTCTCTTTGCACTTCTTGCCTTAATGTGTCTGCTCTTCTCTGTGCACACTAGACTCCCTCCTCTCCTACTCATCTCATCTGTCACTCCTCTCCTTGCTGTCTCCACTGCCATTAAAATCCCCTCCCCCAGTGTTTCCAGGGTGAGTGAGATGCCACTCATTCAAACACAGAGGGGGAGTGATGTGTAGTCTTATTGGCTGACTCTGGGTTAGTGACAGGCCGTTCAGCCTATCACAGAGGGATGTGTAGACATCCTTAGAGAAATATATATTTATATATATATATATATATATATACATTCAGACAGTGATATTTTTTACACAAATTAATAAAGATGTGATATTAAGAATGTGAACTCTGCTTTATGGATGAGTGCTTACAATTAGATTTCATTTGATTATATTAAGTAAACCAAACTATTATCCTTGTATAACCCCCGTATCCCTCAGGGGATTGTCACATGCTGCGGCTTAGTCAGTGGGGCGGCTGCATTTGCAATTGGGGCCTTTTCAGTGCAGGGGAGCCTGCGCTGGCAGTTCTGAGTGGAGACAGTTGAGAGAGGCTGCAGTTACATGTTGCTAGGCAACCAGTGAAGCTGTGAGAGATGACAGTTTAGACAGCTTTTAAAAAGAGTGTCAGTGAGAGCTGGGAGCTGGGGGAGTTAGGGTGTGTGTGCAGGGAAAAGTAGCCCCTAGCACTAGGCCTAGTTACCCCCAGAGGTCCCAGATAAGTTACCATTCCCCAGTTTGTGGTTGCTTCAGGGACAGGCCCTACGTAAGGAGATCTGCCCCTTTAGCTATTTGGTTAAGTTAGGACACCCTCAGTGTCGAGCAGCCTGATTGCTCGGTCTGGGCTCAGACCCCTCAGTTACATAGAGACTATCTTCGTGGAGGCCCAGCCAAGCAGTGACTGTGGCCTGCCGGCTACAGGCGGATCCCCGTCAAGGTACAGACGGTGTGGAGCTGTGGTGATATTATCCACGCTGGAAGTCACCCCACGCGTAGGAGGACATCACGTCGGATCAGACGGATCCATACCGGTTGTATAGCAGTACCCGCGGGCTGGAGCCACGGGCAGGTATCTATAAATAGTGTACCAACACGTCCAGGGATAGCGCTATCTCCATCACACGTGGGTGGGTTTGGACATAAGGTACTGTGGGGAATACTTATGTTGATGTGTGCACCCAGTGCACTTCTATGTGTACGGCTATATGCATTATTCTGTGTGGTACAGGTACCGAAGTTATTAGTATTAGCAATAGTAAACAGTTATTAGCATACACTGTATGCGTGTCTTATTATTGTGGTTCCTGTAAGAGGACCATCCCACTCAGGTGGGAACCCTTACAGGTGGAGGCGCTGTGTAAAACGAATCAGGTAACCCCAGGATCCCAGTGGCGGAGGTTCAGGTCTTCTGTGAGCCTATCAGGTAATGCACCACACCAGGTAACATAAGTGTAGATTTCCCCACATGGTCCCTATCTGCGACTGGGGGGGGCAAAATGTGTTACACTTATTAGACTAGTTTTTATAAAGTCATGTTTTTGAGTTTGTAAATTAAGTAATGGACTTCACATGGTATGGCAGAAGTGTGCATATACAGATGCAGCAAGACTTACTATTCTCGGTGGCCCCCTTACGGCTACCGAGAATCATAGGCGAAGATATTCAACACGTACTGAACTGCACTAACATAAATAACTGCACAAATAATTATTGCAGCTGACCGTAGCCAAGCCGCAGATGAGCCTCGGCTCAGTCAACAGAGTGTTCATGCAGCTGCCATCTCGCACCTTCTCACGGTTACGGTGGCAGTAAGTCTTACTACATCTATTTAGAAAAAGGATGGAGGCGCAAAAGTAGTAGAGCAAACATTTCTAGCTTTTACTACATAGTGATCTGTAGATCTACAGTAACGTTTTGGGGACACAGCCCCTTGCTCAGATACTAGCCACCTGTGTAGTAACACATGTTGCACATGTACAGATGAGAAGATCGCTTGTCTGGGAATAAGCGCTGGAGACATAAAAGTAACATTAGGAAAAGGAGTCTCTGCCCCTAAGAGCCTATCATCAAAGTAGGAAGAACATACAGAGACGGTACGAGAGGCTTCTGGTAAGTGCGTTTGCACGGGGTCAAGGTCGATGTAGGAGTTGTGTAGTATCAGCCACGGAGCTGCTGGGGGTCGTGTAACGCATAGGGAATTAAGCAAATAAAGAAGTATAAGCATTATCGTTTCATGTCTGTCCATATTACTTTATAAACAGCTCGGATTCCTGCATATCTTACACATAGCAATAATATATTTTTAACTAAGTAATAAATATCTGGCTCTCATTGTGCGTTTCCATAAAAGACCTTTTAATATACTAAATAGTATAATATGTACTGTAGACATTTAAATGTAAAACCAAGATAAGTAACTGAAAGGTAGATATATCATATAAAACTGACTTGAGCCAAATTGTTGTATTAAATAATGCAAGAGTTACAGAGTAAATGGCCATATTAATTTAGAATAGGTCTCTGTGTCAAAGCCTTTGTAATATCTAGAGATGGGTGAATTATTCGGGACATATTTTATTCACCACAAATATGTTTTTTTTGTACGCATTTTCAAATATTTGCAAATTCATTGCGGTTTTGAAAAACATGAGACTAGGTTTTAGAAAAAATAATATTATTAATATTTGAACATAAAAAAATTGGTAAATATTCGAAAATGTAGCAAAAAAGTAGAACACTACATTATTTGAAAATTCTAAACAAATAAGAAGAATATTTGAAAATTAGGAGATATTCGCTAATGTATTCAAAATATTCCAATAGTCGAGAATTGGAAAAAAAAAATCTAAAATTTGAAGATAAAAAAACACAAATCAAATTTAGTCACATTCACCCATCTCTAGTCATATCCAAAACAATTGATTTCTACATTGTTAATTTTACCCAGGGTACTTATCCAAGGACATATCTTTGTCCATAAACTGTTTGTAATTATATTGGTTCTTTAAAACAATGATGATAGTGTCTTTCTAATAAACATTATTGCAATATACTATTGAGACTGTAGTAGTATTAAACTATTGACTATTGACTTTAGTACAATTGAATTCCAACAAGGAAATAATACACCCATATGCTAATGGAAAAACAGTTCACATTTGAAATCCAATGATTTGAATTTATCCACTAGATTTCATGAACTTGAGGAGGCACAAAGTAGTAATGATGTTGCTCAATCTATGCATTTTTTTCATGGGAGGAGAACAGAAAGCATATACTGTAAAGCATATACTGTAAAATCGGATTGAAATCTGAACAACTCCCCTTCAAAACCTCAAACCACATCTGTAACAAGAAAAAGATCTCATTCAGGAGAGGTAAGAGAGGAGGGAGAAAGTCCCCTATCCCGGAGCCAGAAGCGTTGAGATCGAAGGGTATCTATTTTTTTGTAACTTATTTTTTATTTACATTTTTAGAAAAACATAGGGAAAGGGATTCAGAAATAGAGAAAAAATAGTCGGGGAGGGGGGGCAGGACCACCAATTTAACACCAGTATTAAAAAAAACCAGCTCTACAACGACACCAGACAATCACAACTCCACATATTACACAGAATTACCAACTCTCTGAGAGAGAATACAGCCCTCAGTCCACAGTGACTCAAAAATTCACCTATTCACCCTAGAGAACCAGGGCTCCCAAACTTGTTGAAATTTTCTTGAGTTATTTCTCACATAAGCTGTTAGTCTTTCCATAGATTGCACCTCATTTACTTCCGAGGTGATCTCTCTCCTGGTTGGGGGTTGGAGCTTTTTCCAGGCACCTGCGAATGTCTTGCCGCGGTCAGAATATGTAACAATAATTTAGATTTATTTTCGTTTGTTATCTAGCTGCTTACCCAGGACCATTATAATCGGGTCTAGGGGGATTCTTATCCCAATAGTTTCTCGCACCAAATTCTGCACTATTCCCTAGAATCTCTGTATTTTGGGGCAAAACCACCAGATATGGGCCATATCCAGAGATCTAAGTATATATTTTTCCTCTCTTTTTTCCAGATTAACCAAAAACTTTGTGATGTTCTTTCAAAAGGTATAACATTCTCTCCCACCACTCACCCTGGTGAGTTTGAACTATATGTTGAATCTTTAAAAAAAATTGAGAAAGTTAACCCTACACGGACACTTTGCTTGGTCCTCTAACAAATTTATCACTTACCTGTTTAAACTAACATTTTTGATGATCCTGCTGACCAGCAAGTTTTTTGTGATTTAGAGAGCTTATTACAAGAAAATAAGCCAGATTTGTTAGGAAATATAAATAAAGATATTTTCCACTCTGGCTATAAGCCTAAATCTATTTTCTATCCCCATCATTCAAAAGGGCATTATGTGGAACTTTTTGGCAAATTGCTGGAACAAGAATTTTAACATACTGTATATGCATGAATAAAACAACAAATGCATATCGACATTCTAACATGAATCAAAGTGGGATTAAAGCCCTTAAATATTTGCAGTCTAATTCCAACATCGTTATGCGAGAGGCTGACAAAGGTGAGGCATAGTTATCCAGGATAAGAAGGATTATTGCCTTGAAGCAAATCGATTACTTTCCGATACAGCCTCCTATAAAAAAAATTAATCGGATTCTACTGCCGAATTTCTTAAATCAATCAAACAGTTACTTGATGAGGCCCTTAAACGGGGCATCCTTAAAAAAAAATCTGAATTTGAATTTCTGTACATCTTATCTCCCACGGTACCTATTTATTGCTACATACCAAAAATCCATGTCTCTCTCCAATCCACCAGGTCACACTATTATTTCGGGTATAAACTTCCTAACGTTCAATCTCTCACAGTATTTAGACTTTTATTTACCGTCATTAGTTGCAGAACTTCCTTCTTACCTCAAAGATACTACTGCAGTGTTACGAATACTGCAGGAAGTAACATGGAAAATGGCTATAGACTGGCAACTTTGAACGTTGAAGCACTCTATACGAGTATCCCCAATGTAGAAAGTTGCCTAGCCATTCGGCATTTTCTGGAATCAAGCAATATTTTACCATCTCATCAGATTGAGTTTATATTGGCTTCCATTGATTTCATTCTGAAACATAATTATTTTTTGTTTGATTCACATTATTAGTTACAGATATCGGGCACAGCCATGGGCACCAGATTTGCTCCATCATTTGCAAATTGATATATGGGATGGTGGGAGTTCCAAACGGTGGACTGTGTACCTCCTCCACAGTTAATTCTGTGGCGGAGGTACATAGATGATATCCTTAACATATGGGAGGGGGATGAGATTTCTCTCCTAAACTATGTATCAAAATTAAATGAAAATGTACATAATCTTAAATTTAGTGGAGAGAATAGTGAGAAGATCATACACTACCTTGATCTTGAAATCTTTATAGAGAATAAACTCATATGTAATAGAACATTCTGTACGGACACATATGTCAATTCTTATATTCACCCCTCAAGTTGTCATTACAAGCCATGGGTTAACAATATACCATATAATCAATTCCTCAGGTTAAAGAGGAATTGCACCCATGAGGAACATTTCCAAAACCAAAATAAAATTCTTAACAGATCAATTTCTCCAGAAGGAGTACAAAGAGGAACTTATCAATGAATCGATGGGTAGAGTCAACAAGAAAAAAAGAGAGAGCCTATTAAAATATAAAAATAAAGCGAGGAAAAATGGGATAACAGTTGTAGATATTCCAGTACTAACAGAGGACGCACTTAGTGGTGTTGCTACAATCCCTACAGCAACTACTCATTCAAAAAGAACAAGCACATTTCCAGTGTTTATTACACAATTCAATGAAGCCCACCAAGCCATACAAAAGGCTTTGACTAAACACTGGATCATTCTTGCACTGGATCCAATTCTGGGATCTTTATTGGACCCTAAACCGAAAGTAGTAAATAAACGTGCCCAGAATCTGAAGGGGCTACTGGCACATAGCCAGTTTAAATCTGAGACCACAAACACTGTAACATTAGATCTCATTTGGGGCTGGTAGGGAACAACAGATGTCACAAATGTAAAGCCTGTAAACAAATGCTGACTGGGAAACAGGCTACTTCTTTATATTTACAGATAAACCCCATTATAGCGCGGTCCTCGGGGACCACCCGATCCGACCGCGCTAGAACCGGGGTCGCACTAATTTAAAAAACAATGGCCACCGCGTGCCTGATCTGGAGGGAGTGAGGGAGGGAGTGAGGAAGGGAGGGAGGGAGTGAGGAAGGAAGGAAGAAGTGGCCGGAAGCCCTACACGTCCCCTAGCAACAGCGAGTCCACCCACCACTGGGATCCATTTCCTCCCCCCCCCCCAGGCCCCCACACCTACCGGCCCTCCACGGCATAGCCCACGCGGCCCTCCGAGTCCTAGCCGGCTCCTCACTCACCCCTCCTCCTCCCTACACCCCCCCTCCTCCCGACACCCCCCTCCTCCTGATGCCAGCTCCGCTCCGATCTCAGCAGCCGACACCAAAGGTAGGGAGGGGGAGTGGGAGGTGTGGTGTAGTGTGCTGTGAGTGCTGTGAGAGTGTGTTGTGAGTGCTGTGAGAGTGTGCTGTGAGTGCTGTGTGCTGTGAGAGCTGTGTGCTGTGAGAGTGTGCTGTGTAAATGTTTAAAAAAAATTATTTTTTTATTTATTTTAAAAACGGGAGCCACGTGAAAACCGCGTTATAACCGAATTTGCGTTATAACGGGTCGCGCTAAAATGGGGTTCAGCTGTATATAAAAGTGAAATAAATGTTTGTCTGTATGTTTGTGCCCCCTGTGATTGGCCAGCGGATGGCCACAGCTCATTGGCTTGCGGGGTGGGCGTGACAGTCGAACCACCCTTAGCGCACCAACGGGGGAGAGGAGAGAGGGAGTGGCCCCCCACTAAGCCAGCAGAACAGGAGGGGGGGCCGCGCTGTGCACGGGGGGAGCGCATTAATGTGAAGGGGGAAACGCGGAGAAAAGAGAGAGTGGGGGAGAGAGGGGAACTGGGACACAGAGAGGTGATTGGGGACAGAGACATAGAGATGGGGAGTGGAGAAAGAGTGTGGGAGCGGAGAGAGAGGGGGAGCGGAGAGAGAGGGGGAGTGGAGAGGGGGGGAGCGGAGAAAGAGAGGGGGTGCGGAGAAAGAGACAGGTGGAGTGGAGAGAGAGGGGGGAGCGGAGAGAGCGGGGGGAGCGGAGAGAGAAGGGGGAGCAGAGAAAGAGGGGGGGCAGAGACAGAGACAGGGGGAGCAGAGAAAGAGACAGGGGGAGCGGAGAAAGAGACAGGGGGAGTGGAGGAGAGAGGGGGCAGCGGAGAGAGGGGGAGGGGAGAGAGGGGGAGCGGAGCGGGGGAGGAGGGGGGGGGAGCGGAGAAAGAGACAGGGGGAGCCAAGAGAGGGGGGGTGCGGAGAGACAGGGGGGAGCGGGAAAATTACATCCCGGGCAACACCGGGTAGATCAGCCAGTTTGTTAATAAAAAATGTTATAAAATTACTCATTTTATAAACTGTCTCACCACACCTGTGGTATACCTCATTCAATGTGAATGCGGATTTCAATATATTGGTAAAACCAAGAGAAGTGTAAAGATCCACATATTGTAACATCTCAGAAACATTAAGAATATCACTAAGTTAAAAGAGAAAAATCAACCTCTCACCCATTTGCTCAGGCACTTCTTACATACCCATAACTGTGACCACAATAAATTGAAATGTATGGGCATTGAGATGACACCTGCCAATAAAATATTAGGGAATAGAGACCTCCAACTCATTAAGAGAAAACAATACTGGACATATACATTTTAATCTAAATATCCTGGAGGTCTTAATAATGACATTAAATTGGAGGGTAATTACTCATTCATTTAGTACGTTCACCATGTTGGCGTTAAAATAAGATATAATATTATAATATATATATATATCTATATATATATATATTATATCATATCTATATATAGATATATATCTATAAAAATGCTGGCTTGTCTAGCAAAACATGGTTACATTCTGTGAAGCATGGGTTTTCACACCGAATAATACGTATGTGAATTGTATGCAATGGATAGTAGATATATTATGGAGAATTAACCATTTTATTATTTATATTATTAATTATGTATTAAACATGAGATAAGCATTATTGAAGTATTGTTATGATAATGTATGTTAAAATAGTTTACTGCCAATGCACTTCACTGTAAGAAATTCAACACTAAAGCACTGTCACATTCATTTATCCATTTATTTATCCGTATGTAACATAGTTACTCCAATTAATTTTCACATGTACAGCTGGGGTAGCAGCAGCAGACAACAGAATTCTAACCTACAGAATTCCTGGAAAAGAATCCAAGAGAATCTTAGGAGGGCAACTTCAAGACAGAAGACTTAGGCAGATTGTCACCGTCCAGGGTTCAAGAATTCAGCCCGGGAGACAGGGTGTGGTTGTCATCTAAAAATATCCGCCTCAAGGTCCCTACGCTGAAATTGGCACCTAGGTTCATTGGATCTTATACCGTGTTACAGAAGGTCAACCCAGTGGCATATCACCTACGCCTTCCTTCGTCTATGAGGATCCCGTCGTTGTTCCATGTTTCCCTGTTGAAACCGGCTATCCGAGACCCTCGCTTCCCTGACTCATCCTCGTCTCCTGCTCCTCTCCTCATACAGGGTCAACAGGAATATGAGCTTCAGTCCATCTTGGACTCCAGGATTTCCAGGGGATCGATCCAGTATCGGGTACACTGGAGGGGCTTTGGACCTAAGGAACGGTCATGGGTTCCTCACCACTGTCTTCATGCCCCCAGGCTTGTCCGGCTCTTCCATGCCAAATATCCTCACAAGCCCTTCATGAGACAGCCTGAGGTTTCTCCTGAGGTGCTGGGGGTACTGTCAGGATCTGTGGTTCTCTACACACCCGGTGCTTACCCCAACCCGTGCTCGGGACCCCCACTCCACCATCAACCGTGACACTCTTCTTCCTCCTCCTGTGACCAGCCGCCATGCTATGGTCGTGCGCGCATCCCCCATCCGTCCAAGCGGTGATGTCATTGGCATGCAGTGCACACGTGCGGTCAGCGAGTCACTTCATCTGGCGTAATCAGGGATCCTTCCCACACCTGTCTCCTGCATCTCTTCAGCCTATCACGCCCTGCCTTACTGACACGCCTCCTCCAGCCTGTTTCTCATTGGTACCTCTCTCCTTCATATACTTAGCCATCACACTGGCAATTCAGCTAAGCATAAACCTGCCCATGTGCGAAGTGTTCACTGCTACCCTTGCCTCCACAATCTTGTCTTCTACGGTTCCTAGCTTCTCTGTTCCTGACCCCGGCTATTCCTCTGGACTCCGCTCTTCTACGCTCCTGACCCCGGCTACCATGACGATCCGCACCTCTCCAATTCAGACCATGGCAAAAGAACCTGCAACGATCCACACCTCTCCAACCCCGACCTCTGCAAGTATCTCTGACTATCCATATCTCTCCAACCCCGACCCGGCTACCTTGACCATTCTACACTCCAGACGCGCCCAAGCGGCTATGGGTTGGTGTTTATATATATCCACCTCGGCCTCGCGGACATGCCTTGTTTGTGGTGAGCACTCCATTACACCTAGTGAGTCCTTTCATATGATAAATTACTGCTTCTCAGTGCCTCTCTCCGCTTTCTTTTCTTTATGAAATGAATAGACTATAATATCATGCCATATTAAATTAATATAATATAATATCATATCATATGAGATAAATAGAATATCATATCATGTGAAACTAATAGAATATCATATCATATTCTATTTATTTCATATCATATCACTTGAAATAAATAGAATATCATATTATATGAAATTAAGAAATATCATATCATATGAGATTAATAGAATATCATATCATATTAAATGAATAGAATATCAAAGGTGTTTTCTTAAATTATTCTATTATTCAAATCATATATGATGGTTTAAATTTTGAATAAAGTTATATTCTGTGGGAAAACTAAAGAAGTACACTAAAAAGATTGCTTCAGATCTCAGAGAATTTCACATTTAAATTACCAACATAACAGCATTCCTTAAAATATTACAGCAAGATTTATATTCCAGACTAATCTCCATAATCTATATACAATTTAGTTAATGAAGGATCACAGTAATCTTGGATAATTAAAGGAGCAGGTAAAAAGCAAAGCATAGAAAAATGTTGACTTCTGTTTCAAAACATATTTAATAGCATCTCTAATCAAAACTGCAAATATAAACATGTAACAACCCTTTGAGATTACTAGGGCCTTAAGAAGTTAACTAAAGCCCCTTTCCCTGGTCACATGGTGCTAGGCTGACTCTGCAGAAGTTAAGTCCCACTTGCTATCAGACTCCAAAAGACTGTTCATGGTCCCAAGGCTCAACAAAGTATCCGGACGTTCCTCCTTCTCCTACCGTGCACCCCAAAACTGGAACAACCTACCAGAGACTCTCACATCCAGCACAAGTTTAAGTTCTTTCAAATCTAAGGCTGTCTCACATTTTAATCTGGTCTGTAACTGTTTCATACACCCATAATATATATTTTCTTTAACTGTGCACGCAATGTCTTGTATATAATGTATACCCTGTTCATTTATGTAACTGTATTTGTAACCAAGTATTATTTGTTTTACTCTGTGCCCAGGACATACTTGAAAACGAGAGGTAACTCTCAATGTATTACTTCCTGGTAAAATATTTTATAAATAAATAAATAAATAAATAAATTTCTGCCTGAAAGTTCTAGAACTGAGGTACCTGGAAGGTGTGACAGTTGGAGGAACCTCAGAGTTAAGAATGTAAATATGTTCCCAGAAAAGGATAGATGATGTACATAAATATATCCCTGTTTGTTGTTTTGTAGTCAGGGAAGTGCTCCACTGAAATAAGGTCCATAGCCATGATAGATAGTGAAAGTATAGGTTTCCACAGGGGAAACCTGTGTCCTTTAGGGGTTGCCTTAACCGTAGCCCTGGAACTCAGATGGATCAACATTTTTAAGAAGCCCACTATACAGTCCCTGAATACACTTCCCAAGGGAATAAGGTGTAGTCAATAACTAAAGAGGTACCCCCTGCCACCTCAGCATCAGAGTGCTACAGGTGAGGTATGCAGGACAGAGTACAGGAATGACGATCCCCCATATACAGTGAGCAAGGGTAGTCCAAGCTGGCACCCTGGAGGTATATAGAAATGCATAGACCCAAAGAGAGCATCACTCAAGAATGTAACAGGGAGACACAAACCTCAGAGAAAGGAAAAGCACATTTCTAGGAATACATGTATGTATCTTGCAAAGATATTGTACATGTACAGACAGTAAATAAATGATGCCTGGTGCCCATCTGTAACGCCTGTATGCCCGCAGACCTGGCCAGTCCCCAGTACTGAGGTGGGTAAGGGTATAACACGCACCAACAGCAGTGAGGGCGTGCCCGGAGTGTGGTGATAGCATTGCAGGCCCTGGTGAGTAAGAGTTAACGTTATACTTGCTGAATCCGGGGTGCCAGAGGTCGGAAGGTAATGTCCAAGAGCCAGAGTTCAGGGGTTGGAGAGAGCAGCGTAGTGATGTCCGAAAGCCAGGGTTCAAGGGCAGGAGCAGGCAGTGTAATCAATTCCAAAGCAGAGTTCAAGTTCAAACCAAAGGAATCCAAATGGGGCAGGGACAGGAACCAGAGCTGAAACAGACAAGGGAGCTAGGCATAGACACTGCATACACAGGAGCTACAGGAAAGCTATGCAGAGCAAGGACTGAGAGGACAGAGTGAGGTTATATGGGAAGAAGGGCCAATAGGGGTGAAGGTGGTATTTGGCCCTTGGTATGTGTTTAGGCCTTGCAGGGGGGTTGCCGGTGGACTTAACCTCTTCATTACCTTAGCTGTTAATACTGCTAAGGTAATGATGGGGTTAACCCCTTCTGCTACCCACCCGGTAGGCCTAAACACCCATCCTTGGGCTACTACCCCCTTCACCCACCCCCGCTACCCACAACAAACAAAAATACACACAACAGCCCCACTACCCACCTCCTAGGCCACGATAACCATTACAATATCTAATAAACACCAAGACACAACCCACACACCCCCTGAGCCCCACATAATACCATAATTTATTTTTTAATACACCGGATTAATACCAGAGGCCGGCGGGGGGCCCCAGGTGGTCCCCACGTGTGTTTGGGGGTTATTGTGTATTTTGGACATTCATGCTTTTGTCACGTGACCAGGACATTTACATACATAGGAGATACCGGCACCCCATAACGGAGTAGAAAAAAAAGATCAGTAGTCCTGTCGCTCCTGACCCAGATTGAAACTCACCAGTGAAAAGAATATAAAAATAATTTATTGAACTACATAAAACGAATACATCCACAGACAAAAAAAGAGAACCTCCTCCCACGCGTTTCAACCGAAATGGTCTTTCTCAAAGAGTATAATTTGCAAAGGGTGGGAGGGTACTATTTAAACCTTTCCTCCAATGATTTAATCAGGTGAAACACCTATAGAAAACATATATTAAATAATAAAACAAAACAGACATAGCGTGACAGGGGTGTTACAAACAATTCTTGATATAAAGTTGAGTATAAGTACATACTTTGTAACATTCCGTGGATAGCAAAAGAGTTGTTTTCTTTTTTTATAATAGCCATATTATTGGATATAAAATAAGTCCAAGAGTTTCAATCAAAGCCTGGCACAGGTGTATAACCTATTGCAATCCAAATGTATTTAGATGTTAAAGTGGAAATAGTGATAGCTAATCCATAAAACAGGATTTATAGACTATTGAAGTCGTAGAAAAAAAGCTGCTAAACAAAAACCAACATGACAACATATAGTAGATATAAATTGTTGTGGGGATAAACATCAATGCTTATACGCCTAGGTTTTCTCCCACAAGAAGAAATTTGTTACAATAATTGGCTGAAATTCTTTGGGTAAGATACTCTTTTCACAGGAATCGAAACTTTACTTTCGGCTTAGGCAATCAACATGTGCAAAACAAGTAGACTCTTTGAATTAGAATAACAATGTGTGTGAAATCATCTACAGTGCTATGCTGAACAGATTTCTGGTTACACTTAGATAGATGTAACCATACACACACATCTGTATGTTTGCCTCTTTTTCTGTTTTTCTCTCTGTCTGTTTATCTCTCTTTCTCTCTCTTTCTCTCTCTGTTTCTCTCTCTCTTTGACTCTCTTGTGAGTCTCGCTTGTGATTAAATAATAATAGGATATCTATAGAAAGAAGTAAGGGATAGCGAGGAGAGAGATAGAAATAGAGCAAATCAGAGAGATTAGAGCGAGCGAGAAGAACGAGTAGAGGGTGGGGAGGAGCCAGGAGGATAGAGAGAGAGAGAGAGAGGAGAGGAGAGAAGAGAGAGAGATGAGAGAGAGATGAGGAGAGAGAGAGAAGAGAGAGAGAGGGAGAGAGAGAGGGAGAGAGCGAGAGAGAGAGAGAGAGAGAGAGAGAGAGAGAGATGAGAGAGAGAGAGAGAGCGCGTAGAGCGAGAGAGAGAGAGAGCTAGAGCGAGAGAGAGAAAGAGAGAGAGGAGGAGAGGAGAGCTAGAGGAGAGAGAGAAGAAGAGAGTATATATATATATATATATCTATATGTTACATTGAAGGCGCTTGGTGTGCTAACAGGCCTCCTGTTGTAATTCTCTTAAAAACTTAGTACAGGTTCATAAACATTACTGGGTGAGTATTGTTTGAGGGCCTAGTTGAGCAGCTGTGTAGAAGTTGTATTTAAAAAAGCAAACAAGGCTCTTTTGAGCCATGAAGGCCCTGTACTGTTAATTCTGATTATATATTATATATAGATATATAAATATATATAGATATATATATATATATATATATGATATAATATAGATATATACTTATATACAGAGGCTAAACTAAAGCCATTGATGTGTGTAAGTAGGCCTTGTTGTAATCATATTCAAAGTTAAATACAGGTGAAGTGAATTTGGCTCAATCATAATGATCCCATAATGTTTTTAGCAAGTGTCCTAACATTTAATCTCATTAACAACACAAGGCCGTTTTGCTGAACAAACAGTGGCAGAGATAAATATATATATTATATATATATAATATATATATATATATAGATATATACAGGTAAACCCCGTTATGAACGCGCCCTCATTATACCGCGATTCAGTTTATAACGCGGTTTCGTGGCTCCGTTTTTTTTGGCACACTGCACACACTTGCACACACTCTCACTGCACACACTGCACACACCTGCACACACACGCACCACAATTGACACACACTGCACCCCGCACACACATGCTCATTGCTCAAACTGCCACCACTGCACACACCACTGCTCATGCACACTGCAACACATGCCATACACTCACTGAACAACAGCTCGCACAATACACTCAAATGTCAGCAGCCCAACCCCCCCACCATGTCAAGCAGCCCACCAGCCCGTTTTTCACATGTCAGCAGCCCACCAGCCCGTTTCACACACACACACAACACACACACCCAAACCACAACCAAAACACCCAAAAAACACAAACACAACAAAACCACACACACACACACACACACACACCCAACCACACACACAACAACACACATCACCACAAACACACACACACAACACACCACACCTCTTGCCAGCAGCAGAAAGCAGCCAGACGCAGATCGGGCTGGGAGGACCCAGACACACGTTTGCGCGCACCGCAAAACCAGGGGGGCTGGGAGGGAGGGGGGCCAGGTCCTGTATGGGGGAGGGGGAAATGTCTCTGTATGGGGGGAGTGAGGGAGGGGGGCAGGAGAGGGCCAAATGAAAGGCTTCTGTTTAAAATTGATAATTGGTAACAAAGTCTCCATCCGTTGTCTGCCCTGATACGGTGTCATGCCCTGGCTGGGATGAGGGGGCACACAGATTCTCTGTATTGGGGTCACCCTGTGCCTGGTGGGGGAAAAAGGGGTTTTTTTTTTTTTGGGGGGGGTGGGGGGGAGGGGGGCAGGCTCTATGGGGGGATCCCCCCTCCCCTGTGAGGGGCAGAGAGGCTGGACAGAGGCAAGCCACCGTACCACTCCCAGAATGATTGCTTCTAGCAGCATTAGTTCTTTGGCTACGGTCCAGCCTTTCCTCCTGGGGCTCCGGTCTTCCATTTTGCAGCCGCTCTGCAGCTCGGAATTGGTTTGACGTGCCGTAAACCGTGCGGATGACATGTAACTCACACCTTCCTTGCACCAGGAGGGGCACTGCCCTGCGGGGGATACCTCGGGAGGGATGGGAGGAGGAGAGGGGATGGGGGGCTGGAGGGAGGGAGGAGGATGAACGCAGCCATTTTTAAAAAATTTTTATTTGATTTTATTATTTAATTAACTTTCCTTCCCTCCTCACTCCCTCCCGATCAAGGTGGCGGCGGCCATTTTTTTTAATTAGCGCGGACCCGTACTAACGCGGTGGACTCGGGGTGGAAACCCGAGGACGCGTCATTAAGGGTTTACCTTGTATGTGTAGATATGATTGTATCAGTTAATATATATATGATATTAACACACACCCACACACAAACACAGTGTGTGTGTGTGGGTGTGTGTGTGTGTGTGTGTTTGGGTGTTGTGGGGTGTGTGTGGTGTGTGTGTGTGTGTGTGTGTGTGTGTGTGTGTGTATGTATGTGTGTGTGTGTGTATACATATATCCAGAGATACAGAGAGACTACAGATATATTCATACACACTAACAGATCTGTTATTGTAACCAAAAATCATACATGATCACATGCCAACATTATGAACTATGAAAGAAGATTAAGGTAAGTAATGTGCTATAGAGTTAAGACACCAAAAAACACAACATCAAAATGTATGCTGTTATATGGGTAGTTACTTAAAGTTGTATGTCAATAATATTAGCATGAAATGACTATCTACATTACCAAACAAACCCACATACATCTTATCTTGAACAAGAGCTAAGTGAATGTCAGCTTCTATAAACATGGCAAGTGTGTAATGTTGTACCATTAATCAACTGATGATTAATACATATTCATATGTTATTAAATATGCCTTAATTCAGTCAGTGAGCATTTCTAAACATTCATGTGTACAAGGACATACATGAATGTTAGCAAGCATTGTACATGCTCATACATACACTATGCATGAAATAGTCTGCAGTAAACACCACCAGGACACCAACACATTTAGTGAATGTGATTATTTATTTTTGTTTATCCTTTTGAGAGCGAATCACAGGCCTGCTTGTTGGCTGTTGTGTTTGCCTTTTCCCTTTGCCAAGTACTTTGGCCTTAACTGTATGACTTGTACTGGCCTGTGGCAGCTCTGTGGCACTGGGTGTGGGCTGTGGCACTTCAGTGCACTGGGTGTGGGCTGTTGCACTTCAGTGGCACTGGGTGTGGGCTGTTGCACTTCAGTGGCACTGGGTGTGGGTGGTGGCAATTAAGTGGCACTGTGTGTGGGCTGTTGCACTTCAGGGGCACTGGGTGTGGCCTGTGGCAGTTGTGAACCAGTTGCTAAATATTGCACGACTGAGGTTGGAGCAGTTTCTTGTTTTGGTGTCTTAATCTTTTTCCAAAAGCTGGTTAGTAGTAATAGTTGCCCTAACTTTCTTTTTCGTGTCTCATTTCTAGGTGTCCGTTCCTGATTTTGAACAGATGTAAGCGGTTGGATGTTGACAGGGACCTGCACAGAACTTGCACCTACTGTACCGGTATCATCCACAACTGGGAATGAAGAACTGATGACTCTGGAGAAAAAGTAGCAGCATGTAAAGATCCATCCTCAGATGGGGTAAAGTGGAATTGTTGTTCTCTTGCAGTAATTCGCAACTGATTTGCTTGGCTTAGATTCACAACTATTGCTTGTAATGTCCTGTTTACATTTTGGATTTCTTTAGGAACTTGGATGATGACTCTTTCAATTTGTGACATTTGTGATATTGACCATTCCTGCAGTGATATCATTCTTTCAAGCACTGACATCCTTTCTGAATGGCGACGATTTTCTTCACCCAAGATTCTTTCTTCAGAAGCTGCAATAGCTGAGTAGGTGTCACGAGCAGGAGGACTTGAATGCTTGGTTAATCCAGGAGAGGGAACATCTTCATGGTCACTTAAGTGAATTTGTCCTTGAGTGGCAACATCTGGTTCTACAAATAAAGAAAGACATTATGAACTGCCACTGAACTTTCACTTGTTTTTCACTATAATGATAGTTGTTCTCATAGTGGAACACATAACATGTTTCCATAATTTTTCATTTGTGTCAAATTAAAAGTTTATGCTTGAAGTAACAATGATGTTTCAACTCAGTGTGAAAGAAGAATGAATGAAAGGTTGTTGTAACCTCACAACTCCTAGCTGATAGTTTACAACACACACAATACATGTTGTCAGGAAACACTACATCTTCTGTGACAATAACTGATGTGAAGTTAATTACATGTGAAAGGCATTTATTTAGCATGACAAGTTAACATCTACAAATGTACACATTAGATGTGCTGCACCTCATACACTCACTCACCTTCCATGCTTGATGATGACCTGGATGAGCCAGATGTTGAGACATGTTCAGTGTCAGGTGACACATGAGCTTCAGGAGCAACTATATAGAAGAATAACATAAGAATTTTATTGACATGTGTACATAATTAACATTAAGTGTGTGTAGTGGGAGTATTTATGGCTAAATATCAGCATCACATAAGAAAATGACAATATGTTTCTGGCAAGCTGTACATTATCCATCTTAACATCAATGTACATGTGAACCTAATTGGCATATTTATTGGAAAAACCATACAACATACAATGTTCATGCAGGAATGCGTTGTAAAATTAAGTGTTCTGTTGGACATACACTGCATATGTTGTGTAGTCATCTAACAATAATAATGTACATCACTACCATGACAGAAAAGTTGAGTCTGCTTATAATTCAGTACCTAATTGTGGAAATGTGAATGAATGTTTTTAGTGATCTGTCTGAACATTTAAGAGAAGCAGGTGTAGCGCTCAATGTGGCTGACACTCATCAACACATGCAGAGTGTCGCTCACAGATGGTACTGGTGTGATAATGTGGCGTATCCATAAGGTTAAAAGAAGATATGAGTGAACGAATGACTAACGTACGTTTTCATATATAGTGGCCTGGTGGGTGAAAGTCTTCATAGAATTACCATTTCAAATTAATGTGATGAACTTCTGTTCACCTTGTCAGCTTCTAACAACTGTAGTCCCTCCCCCAAGACGTGACAGCACCCTGACCTTTTATTTGTTTCTGCCACCTGTAAGGCGTCCCACAAGACTTGGCCGTAACATGACCCTGTGATCTGGCTCGGTGTCCAACCCCACCCCCTGTGTTCTCCTCTATGCTGTGATGACATATTAATTGCAGCTGGTTTCACACACCGGTACATGAGCGAAATAAAAATCTGAAGTGAGCTACATATGAACACAATTAAATACCATATGGTACATGTTCCTATTTATGCTCTCAGTATACTACATAACGAAATGGGTTTGTTCAAATTATGAATGTTCACCTTTGAATGCACTATCTTCCATGCAAGACTTGATGAGGCAGTAATGGCCTGTTTATAGGTGTAACATAGATTATCACTAATATATATATGTATATATATATATATATATATATATATTATACGTATATATGTATATATGTATCGACAGTGGTCGACAAATCACCAAAAAATCTACTCGCCAAACAAAAAAATCTATTTCGCCACCTAGTACCACACGTGTGCTGCTTGGGCCAATAGGAGCTCGCCACGATGTTAAATCCACTCGCCCCAGGCGAGCAAATGTATAGGTTTGTCGAACACTGTATCGACACATACATGAAATAGTGAATTATGCATTTGTGTGCACAGACACAGTATAACAAAGTTATACATTACTGTGACAAACAATGATTGCGGATGTGCTTTGTGGTTATGCATGTTAACCCATTGTTTGTACAAGATACACACATACATTCTGCTTTCAACTATAGGGCAAACATGTTGAATGCTTTGTAAGGTAGAAGGTTGCAGTGTGTGTTATTTGGAAGATCATTACACATAATCCCTTCATGCAGGTCAAGTTGTGTATGATTACTCATAATGATGTCATCCACGATAGCTGAGCCAATACATGTTTCCAAACACACACATAGAGATATATATCTATATACATATATATATATAAAGCAACTGTAAATATTACTGTATGCTCATTTGCATGTCTTAGACAGGTCTGCAACCCTGTCTTTCCCCATTATCGCCCAGCATACAGCGCTTCCACTGCAGCAAGGGATTCTGGAAAATTACATGCAAATTAGCACTCAGTGCCACCTTTTGCCATCATATATATTAATTTTTACTTTTTGTAGGACAACTAGATATAAATATATATAGATAGATAGATAGAGAGAGAGAGACATATATACAGATATATATGTAGGTATGTTTATATTGGGAAGAAAGTATAAATTGCAGTGGAAATATAGATTAGAACTGTAACCTACGACACGCCTAGTACAGTAACATTTGTCACATGGTGGAAATGGAGAATAAATTCCGATATCTCTGTCCCCGGGCAAACCCTCCACGACGACAGGAAGAATTTTTTTCCGCATCTGCTCCTCCAATGGTGTCAAGATTAGAGCTTGTGCTGGCGGCCCACCTCCAGTGACAGAAGCATGCATCCGTTGTGCTTGTATTTTTTTCTTTAAGTTTGCTCTGATATCATCGAATCTCTTCCGACAATTCGCCCGGTCCCTGACATGATTCCCACACACAGACACTGCCAAGGTTATTTGATTCCACATTTCTTTTTTTGATGCTGAACTTGTCCGCCCTTGAAATACATACAAAATATATGACGTTAATTATTATTATAAAAAAGATCAGTTTAAACTGCTACCTGTTCCAAGAGATACCAAACATGCTGGTTTAGGTGTAATATGTGTACCACATGAGCATTTACTTGTAAACATACAAATGTAAGAAAGCTTGCATGAATATTGTATGAACTTTGGCAACATTTTTAGACTGATTGTTATGGTCGTTCTAAAGCATGAAGGAATATGTGTGTAACAATTAAGTTTAATTGATAGATATTATAGAATAATATTTTGATATTAAGACATCTCACATGACCTAGGATAACATGTCTTTGAAGAATCAATGCAAAGATAGACTTACCTAGTAAATGCCCATACAGACAGTCATAGTGCTCCAGAATCCCTGTGACAAGAACTGTGTTTTCTATTCATTGAACCGAGGATTACGTGGCCGCTCCACACGTTTCTTCTGAATACGTGCAGGCCCAGAGCTTGGCTGCTGCTGACTGGACTCTCCTTCTTCCAATGGAAGAGACTCCAAAAACGGGCCACCAGCAACCACCCCACCACCAGACACCCCAGCAGCACCAGCAACAGAGCCACCAGTAGCACTCGCACACTCAAAGCAACACCACTCGCACCAGCAACACCATTCGCACTCGCAGCAACAGCACTCCCCTGAATCCTACGTTCACTCAGACGCGTACTCACACGACTACCAGTACCACTCACACCAGAATCACTCTTCCCACACCTTGCGGTCATACCTCTAGCACTCACAAAGAACAGAAAAGAAATTTAAAGACAATCGCACTGAACACTTACAAAGTGAAAACAAGACAAAGATGTAAACAAAACAACACAGGACAAACCTCTCACAATACACCACAACTGTCTCAGTCAATATGAAATATGTAAATCGGCCAGCTCTGTGTGTGTCTCTCTCTCTCTCTTCCAACAACATAGAGAATGAATAAAAATACACGCTGCCTTTAAATGGGCCGCTCAATCCAAAACATGCTTGCTTCGGCAGATTCAGCAAGAAGTTTCATTGGGGAACCTAACACCACCTCGCCATGCACGCCAATACACCTGTGTGTGATCGGCAAATCATCGGCAGAGTGGGAGCAAATGTTTTCGGCTTGATTCGGAAGGGATTCGGCACTTATTGCATACGGAGAGGGAAAATCGGCAGAATCATGCCGATAAGGTACCCTTGGCGATTGCACTTTTTCGGCGCTTACTGCATAGAGCCCCAAGTCCAGCTTTTTGGGACCAAGTTCTCAAACTCAAACGTAGCGGTCGCGGCTGGGATTGTAAGAGGATTTTAGTTCCAGGACGTTTGGAGCTAAGTCCCGGTCAAGGTAAAACTCTGTTTTAGAGTGCACAGCAGCTAAGAAAGTCTAGTTTTCTAGCCCAGACACCCAGTAAGTGTGTCTTTCTTATGTATTTTGTGTTCCACTGTGTGTATGCCTATTTTAAGTGAATAAACTACAATTTATTTCCTTATTTTGTATTTCTCAATGTATGATCCTGGTAAAAAGGTGTAAATGCCTGGTCTCCCGTGACAGTGCTAGACAGAAAAGGCCCCATATTGCATGTACTCATACCCTGTAGATGTGTAATTGTGTTAAGTGTTAAAACATAACATTTTATATTTAAAAAAAAAACTGTCCAGAGACAAATAATATTACTTAAACATTGTTGTGTATAGTCCACTCCCTCTGATGCACTCTATTATAGAAGTGGAAAAGAGAAGGGGATATACTGTACACAGATCTCCTATATCAGTAGGGGAGGACTTGTGATAGGTTAATTAGGGATTTCCAATATATATACAGTATATATAAACCATAGGAGTCAACTTATGTACACTAGAAATGGAAACTTCTACATTCTCTCTTTTTTGTTGATTTAGGGATGTTCTATAGAGTGTGCGGTCGTCTGCGCGAGTGTGCCTGTGCGAACGTGCGTGCACGTGCCGCATGCTTTCTGTGTGTATGCTGAGCTGTGAGCTGTGAGAAGGTGTGCTGTGTGGGTGTAGTGTTGTGCTGTGGGTGTGTGTGTGTGTGTGTGTGTGTGTGTGTGTGTGTGTGTGTGTAATTTATTATTTATTAAAAAAAATAAACACTTTGGTAAAAATAAAATATTTATTAACATTGTGCAGACACGTGCAGTCACACACATAAATACATACATACACACACACACATATATACATACATACACATGCATACATACACTAACACACATACATACATTTCAGTGCCGATAGCGGCGGGCGAAAATATTCTTTTACCCGTCTTCCCCGCTGTCGGCCGGATGCACACTCACTGCCGTGCTGGCGCGCGGCCCTTGTATAGAAGGGTTGACTAACCTCAGTCAATTATAAGTGCCACGCGCGCATGGCGAAGCGCACACGGCCACTATATAACAGCCCTAAGCCTCTTGTTAGATAAGACCATGGTGGAGTCAAATGTATCTACATTGTATCTGATACTCCATAGGCTGCGCTTATAGTGCTGGCTATGCGACCGGATACGTGGAGGCATGACCATGAGCGGTTCACCCTCATTGGCTGAACCTCTCACGTGCTGCTGACCAATTTCTGAGAATTTAACGTAGCAGTCGCGACTGGGATTTCAAGCCAATTTTAGTTCCAGGTCGTTTGGAGCTAAGTCCCGGTAAAGCAATTTCAAGTCCTCCGGAGAGAAGGGAGCGGTGGCGTCTGGAACTTCGTCACAATTTGGATTCCAGGGCATTTCGGGCTAAGTCCCGGTCAACTAAAGACTTGTTAACGTGCCAAATAGCTAGGAAAGTTTAGTTTCTTACCCCAGGTCCCAAGTAAGTGTGTCTCATCTTATTTATGTAGCCGTGTGGTAAAAAATGGTATACAGTTCTCTCTCATGCTGGCAGTAACCCTGGTAAGTATACAGGATTACCAGCATCAATCATGGAGGTTGCCCTCACATGTTCAAGGTCAAGTGATAATTAAGAGCGATTCTGCAGCAAATAGTCTGACCTGCAGCAGTAAGGCTGGCAGGGCCTACACTGTGTCCAGGGACCTGGCACAGGTGGTGATCTCCCTGAGGGGAGAGGTGATCCAACTCCATTGGGAGGGCAGATCTTCTGAAAGGAGAGTTCTGAAGAAGATGAGCAGCTAAGCTGTTTGCTGCGAGGGGCAGTCTGCCTATACATCAATAAAGATGCCCTTGTTCACAAGAACCCCAATGTGTGAGTGTGAAGTTACTCCACATAGGAAGGCACCACAGAGGAGTTCCTCATCAGAACTATCTCCTTGCGGATGCAGAGATCCTGATGAGGTGGAGGCGCTGCACTGTATGTAGGTAGGACTCTAGCACACTACCTGAGATGCCTGTCTGGGTTGACATTCCCCACACAACATCATGCGGGAGACTCAGGAGTCCTGTTGCCAACAGGTGCACCACCAGACACAACCATGTAATGGGGACTGGTTAGACCACAGGGGCCAATGTGAGATTGGGTGGGTCAGCCAAGTCAGAAACACCGTTACATGTAGATTGTGTTCCATTGTGTGGATCGATGGAGGAACCGGAGAACAGCCCACCAAGTGCAAAACAGGACACGAGGGTCTTCTTTATAATGGTTTATTGATTAAAAGAACATAGGGCAGAGTTCCTAGAGACATTCTGATATGTTTCACGCACAGGGCGCTTTATCAAAGAGTTACAGGCTGCGACACATCACCTGGTTTAGTGTCCAGGAAGGAAAGGACACACACCTGGAGGAGAATAGAGGCTTCCTCGTTGGTGTATCTGCATTACAACAGGGATTCCCCTTGATGTGCCCTAATTTATCTATTACACTACATTGTGAGTGCATATATACTCCGTTTTTGGTTTTAGTTTGTGCTCTGCTACTGTTCTCTCTAGTATTCTCAATTTACGCAAGGATCCTGGGAATTCATCCTTCAACATCTCAAGCCACTGGAGATTACCCAGTATTAGGTTGACCATTGAGTGCTCTAGTGACTTATCATGCCCATATTATATTGGTGTGGTATACCACTGTGCCAATCAATGGGTAAAGGGTGGGTATATTGGCCCTTAGGAGGGTGGTTAGGCCTCCATGGTGGGTAGCGGGGGATGGGGGTTAACCCCTTAATTACTATAGCGCTTAGTAATCGCTAAGGTGATTAAGGAGTTGGGAGGCCATTATATTGTATTTTTTCATGTACTGTTGCTGGCAACGGAGGACATGGACCTGGAGTATGCTGATGAGGATGCACTTCATGATGGCAGAGGTAAGTAGAAAGTTTTATTTACTTTATGCTGGCTAGCTAATGTTTGATTTTCAAATGGGCAAATTAGCTATTATCCCTATGTGAATAATAGTTATTTTGCCCATTACTGTACTGTATGTGTTGTGGGGGGTTGTTGGGGGTAGAGGAGGTGGGTAGTAGGACTGTTGTGTGTATTTTTTTTTTATTATGGGTAGAGGGATTGGGTAAAGGGGTAGTATCCCCAAGGATGGATGTTCAGGCCTACCGGGTGGTAGCGGGAGAGGTTAACCGTATTAGAGGTTAGCGGTATTAACCACAAAGGTAATGAAGGGGTTAACTCCTCCCGCAACCCTCCTGCAAGGCCTAAACACCCACCAAGGGCCAAATACCACCTTCACCCACCCCCACTACCCACAATACACATGGCACTGGTAGTAAACCCCTTAATTGCCTTAGTGTGCAGACGCTAAGGTAATGAAGTTGTCTGTAAATGCATTTTTATTGCATGGAATTCATGCCGGGGGCCTCCGGTGCTGATATTAATGGGTATCAGCTCCGGAGACTCTTGGCATCAATCCGAAGCAGGAAAAAAAGCATTTTTTTCTTCATCCTGTATCGCCGCTTCTCAGCAGGTTCTCCACAGCCTCGCACCAACTTTTCCTGATGAGGATTTTGGGAGAAACTCGCCATTCTAGAACCGTCATTGGCCTCGATAAAACTAATTGAAGCTACTAGAATTCCACGAGTTTCAGAACCTGCCGATAAGTGGCTTATCGCCGCTCAACCGGCGATTTTTTTTTGGACGGCTGAAAAAATTGTCGATTCATGCCTTTATCGCCCACTTATTGAGGCTTTCTGAATAGCAGTAGGCATTTTGGGCGAAAAGGCCTCGATAAGTGGGTTATGAAGGCTTATAGAATAGGCCCCATACTGTGCAATTTATTGGTATGTGGTATCTAAAAATACAGTATCAATGATTGTCCATATTTTGTACATTGTTCTCACTGCCTTGGAGAACTAAACACATATCTACTCGTGAAATGTTCTTTTTAGAGAGAGCAATATCTGCTGGTAAAAAAAAAAGTATTCTATCACTCAGATGTAATGTGACCATCTTATGAATAGCTCTGGTGTGATTACAAAGTGTTCTACAGCGTGCATTGTGGCCATTATAAATGTGCTTAGTATATATTGACAGAGTACCTTTTGTTGCAAGGGTTCGTCATTCCATTATCCTGTGGTCATTCAACAGATCTCTCACTGTTGGAAAATCCCTGCACTTACACATTCGACAATTCATCATCCACTATACCTTTATGCTCAGCTATTAATGTCACAATGCATCCATGTGTATTGTTGTTGGATACAAATTGAAATGAGTCATTCTGGTCATAAATTAGTACCTGTCACTTCTGGACTGCCAGTGGATTTTCAAGTTGCTCTCTTTCAATGTTAACCTAAGAAACGGAAATATACTTACCAATCAGAACTGTCCTTGGAAGCTAAAAGACATAGGGGCCACTGCACTAAGTGCCGAAAAGCCACTTATTGAGGCCTTTTCGCCCAAAAGGTCTACTGCGATTCAGTAAGCACTGATAAGTCGGCGATAAAAGCCCTTTTCGGCAATTTTTTTTTCAGAGAAAAAATAAATCGCCTAACGAGCAGCGAGAAGCCACTTATCGGCAGGTTTTGTAACTCATGCATTTCTAGTAGCCCCAATTAGCTCAGTGAGGCTAATCGCCGCTCTAGAATAGAGATTTCCTCTCAAAATCATCCCGCCAGGAAAAATTGGCAGAAAGGTGGTGAGAAGCTGCCGAGAAGCAGTGAGAGGGGACTTAGAACAAAAATGAGTTGATATCCATGAATATCAGCACTGGAGGCCCCCGGCATAAATCCCATGCAATGAAAACTGGCAACTTACTGGCAACTTCATTACCTTAGCGACTAACCACTAAGGCAATGAAGGAGTTAAGGAACAACAGCAGCTTTATTGGGGGCAGAGGGGGGGAGTGAAGCGGGTACTTGGCCATTCTATCACCCCCTCTGGCCCCAATAAAC
Organism: Ascaphus truei; assembly: GCA_036426205.1. NCBI lineage: Eukaryota > Metazoa > Chordata > Amphibia > Anura > Ascaphidae > Ascaphus > Ascaphus truei. Next base: position 168,529,639 of record CM071567.1, on the reverse strand, counting down.
ATTACAATATGTACTAACCACCAATACACAACCCACCCAAACTTGTGCCCCCACATAAAAGCATTTTTTATTTTATTATACACAGGATTGATACCAGAGGCAGCGGGGGTCCCCGCGAGTGTCCGTTGGCCTCCAGGTCGTCCCCGTTGGTGTCTGGGGGACCCACATGGGACCCCCGGTGGTCCCTGCGGATGTCTGGGTGCCCTCAGGTTGTCCCTGCGGGTGTCTGTGGGCCCCCGGGTGTTCCCCTCATGTGTCTGTGGGCCCTTGGGTGGTCCCCACGGTGTCTTTGGGCCCTCGGGTGGTCCCCGCAGGTGTTTGGGGGCCCTCCTGTGTCCCCGCTGGTGTCTGGGGGTCCTCAAGTTGTCCCCGTGGGTGTCTATGGGTCCTTCCGTGGTCCCTGCGGGTCCCCGCTGACCTGTGGTACCAATCCTGTTGCAAAATTTTGGGGGGGGAATACATTGCAATAAATACACCGCCCCCCCCCCCCCCCCCGTGATAGGTTGCAGTAGTTCAAAAGGATGTGGCGTCATTCCTTAAAGTGATGTCACATCTTTTTGAACTAATGTAACCTATCACATGGTGCAGCAACCAATGGGTTTGTCTTCAATCCCATTGGCTGTAATACTATGTGATATAGCCATGTGGTTTTAAGGATGTGACGTACCTTCCTTGTAGAGGACGTCACATCCTTAACAAAAAAAAAAGAGAATGGAGATGTACCATCTGACCTGAAAATGTGATGTCACAGGCCCTATATAAGACCTTGACGTCTCATTTAACAGGAAGAAGATGACGAGAGAACATCCTGTTTGGGATTTACTATTGGGTTTTGGATTGACAGATGAAGATAGAAGATTACAGAAAAGAAAGAAATAATGACAGATAAAGAGAGAAGACAGTGATAGAAGATAAAAGAAGAATGTTGTTATCTGTTCCGGATCTTCAAGGTGGATGGCGTTGGATTTACTTTAATGACGTCGCGGTACGAGAGCTTCCTGATACGCCGGGATTCGGAGGGTCAACACTTCTAAAGGTAAGAAATATTGAATTTATGTAATTGTAATTTTACAGGTTTTATGATTGTATTTTTTTTATTTGTATGTTTTTCATTGCACATTGACTGCTAATGTATTAATTAAAGTGGATTGAAAAATAGAGATGTCTGGATTCTCCACAGTATGGCAGACAGCCGCCAATCCCTGGTCGTGTCTAATAATAGAGTAAAGAGATGTGTCTAATAATAGAGTAAAGAGATATTACATCTAGTGTAACCCAGATGTATTTATTGTCCAATGGACCTCTTTTAATCTGTAAGCAACCCACAGGGGTCCCATAGCCAACAGGACGGGAGAGCTGGGACATCTCTCCTGGCTATCCCAAGCCCGGTAGCATGGCGGCTCCAGACCTTAGAAGCAGCAGTTGCCCACTCACTCCAATCCTTCCTCTGACTGCTCGGTCGGCGCAGGAAGTCGCATCAACTTCCGGCTGACAGGATCGAGAGGAAGGATCAGGTAAGAGTGCGCTCTCTCAGGTGTGTGTGTGTAAGTAAGAGGGTGTGTGTGTGTAAGTGAGAGGGGGAGTGTCTGTAAGTGAGAGGGCGAGTGTGTGTGTGCAATTGAGAGTTGGATAATGTCGAGCCACGGGGGGGGGGGGGGGGGGAGAGGGGGGGGGAGGGGGGGGGGGGGGTGGGTGGGGGGGGGGGGTCAGGGGCAATTGGGGGGTGGGAGAGACAGCGGGCAAGGATTCGGGTTCCCCAGAATTTTACAATCAAATTCTGGGGTTCCCTAACAAAAAAAATTGAAAACCACTGTTCTAGTCACATATAAGCAAATAATAAAGATTGTACAGAAAGTATTTAATGACTGAGCATTGAAACCTTTTTTTATATATATACCAGTATGCACAGATAAGTTGGACTGAAGCCGTGCTGCCCCCAAACACACTTTTTTGCCAACTGGACCGGAAATTTCCCAGGGCAAGACTATTCTTGTCTTCTGCCCGTTTCCCAAGATTTTTACCTCCAATGTCCTGACACATTTTCCTCCCAAAACAGACACCAGTTTACAAACAAGGGGAACAGAACATAATAGCGATATTCCCCTTCTCCGCTGGCTCACCAGCAACGAGGTTTCCTACAACCCCTTTTAGTTCTTTTTTTGTGGTGCTCCTAGTTGTAAGCGTGGGAAAGTCCTGCTCCAGGAGCCTCAACACTTCTAGTAAATTGAATGGCTGCTTCCTCGGTGGCTAGAGTTGAGACGTAAGGAGTAGTGCAAAGCCAAAATGAGCCAGGAGAAGATCCATATAATGCAAAAAATAATTTATTGGAATAACAAAAGCATAGAGGAAAAGCCTACTACGCGTCTCGTACTATAAGTACTTTATCAAGGAGTTAAAATTACTAGTGCCTTGCAGTCTTTTAAACCTCAGTTCCGTGCTCAATTTCGCGCCAAAGACAGCGTGGTGACATCATGACATCCATCCCAAAACGCATGCGCATTGTTCTGAACTGTTTCCTGACATCAGTGCTGCTCTGGAAAAGAAGACGGAGCGACAAGGGGTTCAAAAAAAGAAAAGCAATTCTATAACTCACATACAGAAGCCTCCAATACCAGTACTGAAGTCAGAATCCGCCCCCTGCTACAAGAGCAGGCGCAGAAGAAAAATTTCACTTCATGAATAGACTCAAATAGTAGTAATTGAACACTAGCATATACCTAATGAATAGGGTCATGTGATACAAACAAAGACTACATCCACATAACCACATTAAAGACTGCAGAGACACCAGACTAAACAACAAAAAATTAATTTAAGGCAAGTGAAGAATAAAAATAAATACAGACTGTGACTAAAAACAAAATGTGTGTGTATATAACAATATACCTTGCTTATTCTCCAGTGACTCACTGATTGATGAATGGATATAAATGATAATATATATAATGTGTATATATGAATAATAAATAACTCAAAAGAAAAAAGTTAAATGAAATACTATTAATAATGAAAAAATGATTACATCATTTTAAACCATAATGAATAAAAAATAAAGCATATTAATGCAGAAAATGAAGACAAAAAATAAAAAAATGCCGTTGCCCATCATAAAATAAAACATTAGCCAGCCAGCATAAATAAAGTAAATAAAACTTTCTACTTACCCCTGCCATCATGAAGGGCATCCTCATCAGCATACTCCAGGTCCATGTCCTCCGTTGGCAGAAAGAATTCAAGAAAAAATACAATCTAATAGCCCCTAACCCCTTAATCCCCTTAGCGGTTAATAACCGCTATAGTAATTAAGGGGTTAACCCACCCTCCCCTGCTGCCCACCCATGAGGCCTAACCATGCACCCTGGGACCACTATACCCACCCTATACCCATTGATTGGAATAGTGGTACATCATACCCATATAACATGGGCATGATAAGCCACTATAGCAGTCAATGGTCGCCCTAATAAAAAAGCATGAAGGCCACACATACACAATAATAAAAGATATACACAAGCACCTAAACACCTCAATTCAATAAATAAAAACACTAGCCAACCAATTAACTAAATAAAAGCACTAGCCAACCAATTAAATAAATAAAAGCACCAGCCAACAAAACAATTAATGAATTTAAACCAGTAGCCAACAAAACAAATAATTAATTTAAAACGCTAACCAATCCTAAAATGTACTAAAAACAAGCCATCCAAATTCCAAACAATTGAATCCAAACAATAAAATCAAAAAGAAAAAATTAGAATCAATAGAAAACAAGCAAAAAATGCATTGGGGCATAGATTAATACATTATCAGTCAATGGGCAATCGTTCCTTCCTTATCCGTTCAGTCGAATAGGACTCTCGGCCACTCTATGGATCAGTGTTCTCCATGTCTTCCGATCTCTCACAGCTTCTTTCAATTCTGCTATGGTCAGTCCAGTATCTTCCTTGATGGTATCTAGCCAGCGAGTTCTTGGGTGCCTCTTCCTCTTTTGCCACCAATCATTCCAAGTATGACGTCCTTCTCAAGCGACTTGCTTCACATAATGTGACCAAAGTAGGAGAGCTTTTACTTTGTTATCTTGGCCTCCAGTGAGATTTTCGGTTTGATCCATTCCAGAACTGCTTGGTTTGTTATTCTGGCTGTCCATGGATTGCGTAGCAGATGTCTCCAACACCACAATTGAAAGGCATCAATCTTTTGCCTGTCTTCCTTTCTCAGAGGGCAGGTTTCGCAGCCATATGTTGCTATTGGGAAAACGATCGCACTGACCAATCTGCATTTGGTTGCCAGGCTGATGTCTTTACTCTTACAGATGTTGTTCATACTGACCATCGCATTTCTTCCCAGTGTCAGTCGTCTCTTGATCACGGGGTGTAGCCGCCATCACAATCAATTTTGAAGCCAAGAAATATGACATTTTCCACCACTTCAATTTCTTCATTGTTGATCTTGATATTAACGTTTGCCTTATTTGCTGCTGTCATGATCTTTGTCTTCTTAATGTTAGGCGCAGTCCAACCTTCTCACTTTCTTCTTTGACTTTCATGATCAGATGTTCGATATCCTTCTTGTTTTCAGCCAGCAGGGTGGTATCGTCAGCATTTCGGAGGTTGTTGATTTTTCTGCCACAAATTTTCATGCCAATCTTGGTCTCATCCTGGCTTGCTCGCTGCATGCAAGGGTATGTTGCTGTCATGCGCTCAGGCAACCCGCCAAATGATTCAAACACTCAGTGGTGTAAATGGCTGGAAGGGAGGCATACAGGGCATCAAATGACCGCTAGAGTGGTCGGGGCTCAGGGGTAAAAAAAGGTGATCTTACCCCTGTCAGCTCTTCCATCCTGGGTCGTGTAGCTCCTTGGTAGCCCTTCCTGCAGCGTGCATCCGGCAAGATGAGCATGGAGAAATGGAGAGAAGGTCTGGTGCAACAGCAAACAGCCAAAATAACGTCAGATCCGAAGTAGAACAAGTCCCAGACGAAGCGCTAGTACAGCGTGAAACGCGTAGAGGAGGAGGCTGTGCTGCAGTCTGCTGTTTTACAAGTGTGTGTCTACATCAATAAAGTTACTTTTGTTCGACTTCGGATCTGACGTCATTTTGGCTCTTTGCTGTTGCACCGGACCTTCACTCTCCATTTCTACTTGCTCGCTGCATGACAGCTTCTGCATATATGTTGAAAGCTGCTGGTGATAGGATGTATCCTTGGCGTATGCCCTTTCCGATCTTGAATCAATCCGTGTCTCCGTATACTGTAGCGTTCTGAATGTAGCTTCTTGATCTTGATAGAGTGATCTTATGAGTTTGGTCAGGTGTGGTGGTGTGCCCATTTCCTTCAGGCAGGTCCAGAGCTTGTTGTGCTCAATTACATTGAACGCCTTCGAATAATCAATTAAACACATGTAGAGATCTTACTGATACTCCCTGTTTTTTTCCATAATCTATCGATGGTTGGCAATGTGATCAGGGTGCCTCTGCCTTTTCGGAAGCTAGCTTGCACATCTGGCATTTCCACATCGATGGTTCTACTCAAGCGTTGTTGGATAATCTTAAAAAGGATTTTGCTTGCGTGTGGTATCAAGAGATTAAGCAGGGGGTCTCCGGAGCAGAACTGTGTTGATTTGAGGTCCGGGAACCCCCTGCTTCCCTTGATACAGGCCCCATTATGGGGTGCCGAGATCTCCTACGCATTTCAATGTTTCGCGTCACGTGACCATGGGAATAAAATACATAGGAGATACAGGCCCCATTATGGGGTGCCGGTTTCTCGGGAAGCAGGGGGTCTCAGACCTCAAATCAATGCGGTTCTGCTCCGGAGACCCCCTGATCATCTACACTATTATTAAAATGAATATTAAAACACATCGATCTCTGGCGAAATATGCACAGGGAGAGGCGGCTCTCTCTCTGTGCAGCTCTCTGCAGCTAAAACAAATCGCCAGATTTTGCCTTTTCAGAAAGGCGATCATCACGTCACCGGCTACTCGCCGGTTTGGGAATTTTGCTATGTCAGGTAATCAAGGCTTTCTGATTACCATGATAGCAACACCCACAAAACTGGCGAATTAAACAGCCTGGCAATTTTTTTTATGAACGCTTATAGCAGTGATGGCGAACGCGTTGCACGCGTGCCGCTGCCGGCACGCCGAGCCGTCTCTGTGGGCACGCCTTTGGATTTCGCCGTCAGGGGGGAGGAAGCCGCTCAATGCACCCGGCGGAGCCTGGTCTCTATGGCAACCGCGCGGCACGATGACGCACCACGAGCGGCCGGTCGCGGAGCGCGAAGGGGGGGGCAGTGACGTAGAAGCTTGGAGGGAGGTGGAATGGAGGAGGAGCCGTTAGGACGCCCACGCGGCCCCGCCTCTCGATCCCACCGGGGGGCTCTTGAAGCCGAACGATATTTCAGCGCGGGAGGCTTGATGGTCTGAAAGCGCAGACGCGTAATGACGCAGAAGGGGGCGCGGCCTCCATTTAAAGAGACAGGCAGCGGGAGGGTGCAGGAGATGAGAGCGGCTGTTGAAGGCAGTCCTCGGAGGTTGTGACTTTGATTTGATTTGATTTGTAATTGTATTCATACTGTATATACGGCCTTTGTGGTTTGGGCATGTATAACCACTGTGTTAAAAGCCAAACAGACTGAGAAATAGCCAACTTTTTCTGATTGCTTTAGCCCAAGTATGCAACCCCATTGCTTTAGCCCAAGAATGCAAGTCCCTATTGCTCGTTGCTATGGGAAATATTAATTTTACTACATGGATGAATGGATAGCTTATTACAGTGTACATTTTCACTATTTGTCTCTTTCATGAGTCCTGGGGGGCGGGGCATAGAGGGGCATGTGAGCTGCACGGATTATAGGGAAACGGGGCTTCAGCGGCTTGTCAAGCACGTATATTCAGTATGCTTATCGGCAGCCGACTGGCCATAACAAAATAATCGGCTCCGAAACATGGCGATATCAAGCACTTATCGGCGCTTACTGAATCTCAAACCCAATTTTGGCTATAAAATGGCGATAATTCCCTTATCAACGCTTACTGCATGAGGCCCATAGACCAGTGATGGCGAACGCGTGGCACGCGTGCCGCTGCCGGCACGCCGAGCCGTCTCTGTGGGCACGCCTTTGGATTTCGCCGTCAGGGGGGAGGAAGCCGCTCAATGCACCCGGCGGAGCCTGGTCTCTATGGCAACCGCGCGGCACGATGACGCACCACGAGCGGCCGGTCGCGGAGCGCGAAGGGGGGGGGGCAGTGACGTAGAAGCTTGGAGGGAGGTGGAATGGAGGAGGAGCCATTAGGACGCCCACGCGGCCCCGCCTCTCGATCCCACCGGGGGGTTCTTGAAGCCGAACGATATTTCAGCGCGGGAGGCTTGATGGTCTGAAAGCGCAGACGCGTAATGACGCAGAAGGGGGCGCGGCCTCCATTTAAAGAGACAGGCAGTGGGTGGGTGCAGGAGATGAGAGCGGCTGTTGAAGGCAGTCCTTTGGATTTCGCCGTCTATTCAAACCTACGCGTGCAGCGCAATGGTGAAGGCGGAGGAGGGCTCTTGAATTTACAGGCCACTGGCTTCCCGCTTGTTGAATTGCCTCCCCTGCGTGCCGGCCGGCATTCTACAAAGCCCTGCCCCGGCATACCCCTTCATAGTAGAATGCTAGGCTGCAGGGGATTGGGTGAGAATGCCGAGAGCCGGGGGCAGAGTATGAACAGAGCACACCACACTACACTACCAGGGAGTAACGGTGCAGGAGATTGGTGGCCATTTGAGGAGGATGGGAGCAGCTCAGCAAGACGGCAGGGGATTGGACAGATGCCGGGTGGGAGGGGCCGCAGTGATCCATGGGATGGCAGTGATGTCACTGACCTGTGACAGTGACTGCCACGAGGAGCACAGGAGAAGGTGTGTCACAGTCTGGAGCTGCTCAGAGGCAGAGCTGCTGCTGCTGCACGTGTGACACAGTCTGTACAATAAGTACTGTAAGTGTAAGTAGCAACATATATATTTATAATAATGCACAACCATATTTCTGCTTTCCCCTGCTATTTATTTAGCACATTTTTATATTATATAAACAAGCCCCAAGGTCAGGTCAGGAATGACAATGAGGAATGTCCAATTAATGTCTTCATTTTTTATTTAATTTTAATTAATGTCAATAAATTATTTATATAATTTTCTGGGTGTGTGTCTCTGTCTGGGTGTGTGTCTCTGTGTGTGTGTGTGTCTCTGTGTGTGTGTGTCTCTGTGTGTGTGTGTGTCTCTCTCTCCCCCTCCCTGTCATCCTCTCCATACCTGTCACCTCTCCCTCTCTCTCCACCTCCCTGTCACCTCTCCCCCTCTCTCTCTCCCTCCCGGGGGGGGGGGGGCGCATGATTTCTGTTGGCGGCAGTGATGGGGGAGAAGGTAGAGAGAGAATGGGAAGAGGTAGAATGAATAATACAGCATCAATGGTGACACTATTAGATAAATATCATTATAATATTCTTTTTTAGAAATGTTTTTTGTTGTATTAATAATTTTTTTTGTGTCCCGGTTTTTCATTTTCAAAATCTGGTCACCCTAATAGAGGGGCGTGTGAGGTTTAATTGCAGTGTTGGCACTTTGAAAAAAATAAGTCGTTTTGGTTTGCAGTTTGGGCACTTGGGCTCAAAAAGGTTTGCCATCACTGGCTTATAGCATAGGCCCCTCTGTGCCAGTTCCCAGCAGGAGGCTTTTCAACCTGTCTGATTAGCCAGGGAGAGACTGGTTAATTGACTGAGAAAAGAAAAATATATTTTGCGCAGCTAAAAAAAACTCTACTGGTGAAAACAGTGTTATTTATAGTTTACCCTTATTTTAATACACTTTTGTACTTTTCATACTTCACGATTTTGCGTTGTGAGCTGTTTTTTGTCTCCATTCTGGTTAATTGACTAGCTGCAATTAATCAGCTCCCTGCTGGATTCCTCAGACCACTAGAGTCTTATATTGAAGCCTTATTTAGACAGGGGTTAAGTCCCTGTTATAATAAGTATGCTTCTATACACATTCTAATCCAGGGGTGCGCAAACTTTTTAGTCTGTGTCTGCCAACCTCCCTGCTCACGCCTCTCCTATTACCTTGTCATGTGACGTTGCATTGCCATGGCCACCAGAGATCCGGTAAGGGAGTAACAGAGGCCTAGCACGCGCTTATCCGGCATTTAATTTAAATGTTTTGGGGAAGAGCACAATGCCTATGTAAGCACCGCGCCCACCCCAGAAAATGTCATGCCCCCGAGCTTACTTACCCCTTCTCTAATCAATGCACTTAAATGTACGTCTACTGTTTCTGTTAGTCCCCTCACATGCTGATTAGTTTGTAAGTTCTTCCTGGCAGGGACTACTTTCTCCCAATGTTGCACTTATGTTTTGATGTGCTTATTGCATCAGTATTATTATATTTCCTGTATTGCAATTGCATTTTAATGTTTGTAAAAATGATATACATACAATCCTAACATTGGAAGCTGTGATTTTATTCTTAGTACGCATGTATCTACTGCATTAAATGGCTTTGTAAACTAGGGAAATACAAACCTGTTTTGGTTTAATTTGTGAAGGTTTCCACAACTTTTTAAGAACACTGTAGATCAGTAAAAAGTTAAAGCAAAAGCTTCTTGTTTATTTATACAGTACTGTATGCTAAAAAAAAGTGTGCTTCTAGATTTTGTATGCAAATATTGGAAACATTTCACCAATGTCCTTGAATATTTAAACAAAAGACAGGGGTGCCCAATGCTACATCCAATAATATATAGTATCAAGTTTAAATACTTCAATAATAATAATAATATTTACTTGGTTATTTAGTTAAACCCTTTGGCCAAAACGTCATAAGCCTGCATACCACGTCACGGTATAACCAAAATGAATGCAGGTCTTAACACTAATACTGAACTGTGAACCCTTCCTTTTATCTCTGTATTTGGGGAAGCAACCACAGTGAGCCCTGTCCATTCAGAAAGATGCTAGTACCTCCCAAGTTAAAAAGGTGGGGAGGGGTGAGCTCTGAGAGGAGGGGCCACTTACCTCCAAGAAACTGTTGCCAGTCAGGAACTAAGTCCTTGAATATTTGTCAAATATTTTATGAAACTTTCCCAAAATTATTTGCCCCATCTCTATTTGTACTGTACTACTTTGTCTGAATGTTCTGGCTGTGATCCATCCATTGCCCTAGCCTGTAAAAATAAATGTGTATACTCATTTTCACCATAAAAATAATGACAGATTACTTTTTAAAGTCTGCTACAACTTGTTTTACAATTGTTACTTATTAAGACAGATGGAAGGTGTTAGATACAGTAACAAACTACAAAAAAAGGTTTGCATTATCTTCATTATTATGTTTCTTTCTAATGATCTGTCAGTGTTTTTCGCACATTATCCGATTATACTGTACTGTGAAGAGAGACTTTGTGCAGTCATCGTAACCAGTTAATGCTAGTTTTGCAACAAACATTAAGATTACAACATGGAAAAGGGAAATTGTATAATAATATCCTCATCTCCTCATGCTTTTCACAGGAGACTTGCTTCCCTGGGAGCACTTTCATTAGAACCCTGCAGGCATGCCGGGCTGATGAGCCAATAATGAAGAGCTCAGAGATTCAACAGCAGGAGTGCTCTGACACCAGAGCTTGTTACATTTTTACGAGGCACCACAATCTGAGCAGGCACCGACAATCACCTACCTGATGGGAAAGCTCTAAATAGATATGCCAAAGAGATTTATAAGGAGACAGGTGGGGAATGTGGCTGGCACACATAAGAGACTCTAATGGAAATAGCACACTGTGTTTTCGGTTCTTCTGCTCATGAATTTCTTCTAACATGTACCTTGAAATAACATAGTCTTTAGTATCATTTTCAGTTACGTTTGTAACTTTTATTATAAAATCACTCTCGTGTCCAGTAGAAAATAATAAAATGAATATGCAGTTCCAGCTCCATGTACACATACCAAGAAGCTCCATCGCTCAAGGAGAAAGCATCATAGACTCATTACCCTGCTTATAAATTCTTGCTTTATTCTACAACATCCACACACATCCGTAAGCTCAAAACCCAAATCCACTATATATATATATATATATATATATATATATATATATATATATATATATATATATATATTTGTGTGAAAAGGAGTGCTAATAGGATTGATTTGGGATCTGAGATTGTAAGGGCTGTGTGTGTTTGTACATTTCAGTTGGTAAACAATTTGGAGGTTTGTGACCCCTCTCCCCTTTTTTCAAGCTCACCCATCCCACCTTTTTTATGGCAGTTCTTGCTAGGCACCTGTAAATGATCAGTCTATTCAGACCGCTCTCCCTCCATTAGAGAGGTTATGAGAGCTTTTTGCAGGTACAGCAGTGTTAGGACCTACAGATGGGCCATACCACGATGTGTTTGTAGCTTTAAATACTTTGGTCAAAGAATTGAACTAAATGACCCTTGCTTATGAGAGTATAAAGTGATAAGTATTTAACTATATATTTTGTCATATTGGATGTAGCGCACAGGCTTTTTGCCTTTTGTTTTATTCTATAGTACAATATCCCATATTATTAGTAATATCCGGTATGTATTTTTAGTCGTTCTTATTTCTGAACTTTTCTTCCTAGTAGTGGGAAGCTGGCTTGTTAGAAACTGTCTACGTTATTGACAGTGTTTAAGGAACACTCTACAGATCTAGTCCATTTTACTTTCCTCATGAGTGTGATTTGCCAAATTCCAGTTTTCCAGTAACCTGCAGTCTGAAGGTTAATGAAAATTGGAAAGTCGTGACTCCATCTTCAATAAGCAGCAAAAAAAAATCAGTTTGCTGTTTCTGGAGAAGATGAGTTGAGCTACATCTGTACGTTTTAGAGAATAAAGGAGAAGACGCCCATAATATGGTTGCAGGAGTATGAAGACAAAAAGAGACTGTTCAGATAACTGGATGAAGAAGGAAAGTCAAGGAATGTTAATTAGAGGGTGGAAATAAATATTTCAGATTATAAAAAAGATGGTTTATACTGTAGCTAATGGCAGAACTGTAAGAACAGAAGTGGTGCAAGTGGTACAATGGGTCAGATTACGGAAAAGGAGAAACAAATCACAGAATATTCTGATGACAGACATACAATATACACACACACACACACACACAGATTAATTACATTAATCTTCCAGAACAGGCCAGAAAACCATGCGATGTCTGCAGTGTAGCTACATACAGTACTTTTCATTTTGATGAGTAAGTAATATGTTTTCCAGAAGTGTCCTTTCCTTATTCTGGTCATTTTCTAATGTACTAGTCGCTAGCAATGCCTGTTTCTGATTTTCTTCTGCGGAGACCACTTCACATGCAAATCACTCTTGCTGGCAACTTTGCTCAGGCATGGGGAAAATGATCAGACATAGATCCTTCTCACTCTGAAATGCATTAGTATTTAAAATTACTTCAGTATTTTTACAATCTTGTAATTATCTAAAAGGGAGAATTTCTTTATCCTTACCACAGATGTATTATTGTGGCACAGTTACATATACAGTATTAGTTTATGGGTTCGGTCCTTGTTTTAAGCCCTTAGCTTTTGTGTGATCTTCAGCATATCATGTTATCTTCAGGTTCCTTCCCCGGATATACAGTACTTGAAAAGTATGGAAGCTACTGAAGGAGAAGCTTAGTAGAAAGAGCACTGGGGACTAAATAAATAAATATCTTCCACTGCCTTTGAAGTGAAGACTTGTACTTTCTAGTTTTCTAGCTCCCATTTGATAACACCAGTGACAATACTCCTCTCCTCTACTGTAAGATGTCATCTACTAACACCTCTACTCTTGTCTCTTGGAAAACCTAACAGTCTGAAATATATGCACATATTGTATTTAGGAACGATCTATTTTAGTCAATACATATGAAGTCCTCTTAATAATACACATCTAATTATTCCCTCAGTTTAAATCAGTATACAAACGAGAAGTCCATAAAGCTGCAAATATAATGACAATGATTTACCTGCTAGTTTACTTACCTAACATATTCAAACCTATAATAGGCAGCATGGTACTTTAAAAATAAAAATATCATCTTAGATTACATAGTAAATGCAAATCAAAAGTGAATGTAGGAGTATTCCAATAAGGCGATGCTGGTATAATTATCCCAAGGCGTATTGATACAAATATTCCAGCTCTTGAATGAGTACACAAATCAGTTGCATATGTTGCCCTATATTATTTTCACCCTATTTAATTATGTACAGCTCTTTAAAAAATTGCATTAACGTCAACAACTTAACCATTAGGAGGTAGGATATGATTGGGGTGCTCAGGGGGGAAAATAATCTATAAAATAAAAAATCAGATACTTAGGAAAAGTTTGATTGTGGTGCAAATGTCAACCCAAGTGCTATTCTCCCATGAATAAAATACCACTACAAACAATGTACTGCAGAAAGCTAAAATGCTTAACCCCACAATCATGTGATGTTGCACTGCTGTGTCACAAAAGCACACACACGAGAAACATTGTTTTGATAGCACAACGTATCTTGAAATTAACCATATAAAAATGTAAACAGCATCTATATCTATCTATCTATCTATCTATCTATCTATCTATCTATCTATTTATCTATCTATCTATCTATCTATCTATCTATCTATATATATATATACATGTGTGTGTGTGTGTGTGTGTGTGTGTTTGTGTGTGTGTATGTGTGTAATATCTCAGAGGATCAAAAGTATAACAGAACAAAAATATATAATAAAGGAAGATCCTTCCGAAAACCCAAACATGTAAAGCAAAAAGGCATTCAAAGCAAAACCCATGTGAAATAAAATATAAGGGAAAACCAAAGGTAAGGTGATATTCGAGCAACATCCCTTTACCAAGGATCTATACATTCATTATATTTTGTTTTAATTGGGGTTTGTTTAAAGGCATGTTGGAGTCCTTAGTTATATGTTTTTCTTACCTTGAACCCCAGAGATTTGCTATATATGCTATGTATGGATGTTGATTATATTTTGTATATGGTCCCTTATCATATATTTTGTGCTAGCAAAGTAATGTGCTGAGTGTTCATTTGTGGTCCAATTGTGCTACATTGCATATATTGAGAGATATCCCATTTGTGCTCTCAACAACTTAATAGAATTCACAATAATAACTTAAACCAAAATAGAAATACTGTATAATACATAATAATAATACACTATTATGTGGCCTCTTTACAAACCATGACTACTGTACAAATCCCTAAATAACCATTGCTCATAGCTGTGCAAGAAAAAATCACGTAATTGAAATCATAAAACCATGCTCATATGGTACCAGACAATTTTACAATACAGAAAAGCTTCACATACCTTTCGCTTGGTGCTCTGATTTAGGGTGGTGCGTGACTGACTCCGGGACTATTAATAAAAGAAACAAATATCTATTATTGTGTGTCTTAAGTTACATTCAATAGACCATGCAACATAACAAATTCATTTGTCACAGTTCTCTTGCAGTGTCCTCTGCATTGAAGTATTCGGATAATGTTTTTCTTTATTTGACAAGTTTACAAAGCAGCGTTTCTCCCTTTGCTTTTGTGTTCTCTGCTGTGGTTTAATGCAAGCGAGACTACCCTCAATATCTAGATGAACTTAAACTTTCTCAGTCAAATATCATTGCCCACATTTACTAAGCGGTGCATTTCCTCCTCCGTCTCTTACTGTGCACCTCATAACTGGAACAATCTACCGGAGACTCTCAAAGCCGCCACGGTCTAAGTTCTTTCAAAACTAAGGCTGTCTCACATTTTAATCTGGTCTGTAACTGTTACATACGCCTATAACCTATATTATCTTTAACTGTTCATGAAATGTCTTTAAATATATTTTTTTATCATAATTGTGCCCAGGACATACGTAAAAACGAGTGGTAAGTCTCAATGTTTTACTTTCTGGTAAAACATTTTGCAAAACAAATACATTTGCATAAGAATGGAGCCAGAATTTGTCATGACATAACATTGCTTAGTAAATATGGACCATAATGTGTATATATACAAAATATTGATGATAGACAGCACACTGAAGCAAGTTTAATATAATGTTATTTGCAGGGTGCAATAAGGAACAGCGAGAGGACCCCAGTTCCTCCCAAAACTGAACTTTTTTCTGATTATAGTTATTGCATTTTGTGTTTGGTTGTGTTCTATATATTAATAATAATAATAATAATAGCATGTTTTTGTATAGCGCTGCTAGTTATACGTAGCGCTTTACAGAGACATTTTGCAGGCACAGGTCCCTGCCCCGTGGAGCTTACAATCTATGTTTTTTTTTTTTTTTTGGTACCTGAGGCACAAGGAGATAAAGTGACTTGCCCAAGGTCACAAGGAGCCAACACCAGGAATTGAACCAGGCTCCCCTGCTTCAAACTCTCAGTGCCAGTCAGTGTCTCTTAGTCACTGAGCCACTCCCTCTCCCGTATATTGGGGTTATAAGGGTTTAGGGAAGTACCTTTTGTCCCTTTGGACTTGAGGGAACATGCCTTGGGGAAGGGTTTTCACCCTGAAACGTTGCCCCCCTTGTCACCTACTACATACAAACCCCCTTTTTTTTCGCCAATAGTAAGTGAGTGCTGGAACATTTCAGTATATATATAATGTGTATATATGCTTCATATTGATAGGTCATAAAACAGCTCATCAGGAGTTTGCACCATGGCATCTAGATTTGTGTAGACAAAACTTGGAGAGCGCTCAGAAAGGTTAAGTGCAAAATATGTGCAAAATGCAATATAAAGTGCATATACTAAAGTGATAAGTATATAAAATGTTAAATCATATACTTCTTAAATATTCTTGTGTAAAATACAATATAAGTGAAGATAATCAAGTGATATGTGAATAAAATATTAAACCATATACTGCTTGAAAATTCTTGCTTTCATGTAACTGCAGTGAACTTCAATCTTCCTCCCAGGATCATAGGAAACAGAAGAGAAACAAGATCCAATGGTAAAGATCAAAAACGTATGTTGGAACAGCCAAATAAGCTTTAAAATGTACACTCACATTTAAAACTTAACACAGATACTGTATGGGTTTCTTTGGTGTGGTGGTCCCTCAGAGTCTTTGTTTCTTGCCTCCCATCGCTCCGTGGATCAGAAGGACGCTGGGGAGCGCCGGCTTGTTAACCCAGCAATCCCTTCCTGGTTTGTGACGTCACGGCACTCACGTCTCGCGATACTTGGGCATATATATTGTGGCAGCTCTGCGGACCTCCAGGACACCCCTCCCACGTCTCCAAGCAATGACAACTGATGCCGAAACGCATTGAGTTGGAGAGGCTGTCATTGCTTAGAGACATGGGAGAGGTGCCCTGGAGGTCTGCAGAGCTGCCACAATATTCTAACCACACAGAATCCCAGCAAGCTCAATATATTGCGAGATGCAACCGCCGCACCAAAGAAACCCATACAATATCTGTGATCTAAGTTTTAATTGTGAGTGTACATTTTAAAGCTTACTGTATTTGTCTGTTCCAATATACGTTTTTGATCCACACCATTGGATTTGTTTCTCTTTTCTGTCCTATGATCCTGGGAGGAAGATTGAAGTTCACTGCAGTTCATGAAAGCAAGAATTTTCAAGCAGTATATGGTTTAATATTTTATTCCCATATCACTTGATTATCTGCACTTTTTATTGTATTTTACACAAAAATATTTAAGAACTACAGCCCTTATAACACTGTGCTTGGGGTCCAAAGAATCACATCGCGTTATAAGCAGATTGTGTTAGAAAAAATGTCCATTGTACAATAAAGTATTTAAGATACCAATAATCGTGTTGTAAAGTATTCATAAATACAAAAATTGGGACCCACGCTTGCATCTCGTTATAAGCGGATTCGCGTTGTAACGTATCGCATTATAACGGGGTTGAGCTGTATATGGTTTAACATTTACATACAGTTATCACTTGAATCTATGCACTTCATATTGCATTTTGCACATATTTTGCCCATATTTTGCACTTAACCTTTCTGAGCGCTCTCCAAGTTTTTTCTATACCAATTTATTATTAGAATTTAGAGGTAAATTCTATTCACTGGGTTTGAGCAGCCATTCACTAAATCATCTTGTTATCACTGTAGAACTTTTATAAGTGCCGGGTTATTTTTTCTGTTTCATTTAGATTTGTGTGTTATTTTCAGTTATTTTTCACATATTCATTCGGAGGACTTCACCGTCCCACAAAATACTAGTGACTTTTTTGTTGACATCAATATACACTGAATCAAAAATCAGCAGACTTTGAATTTAATGCTTAATCTTTTTGTGTCATATTCTTTAAATAAAATAAAACAATAAAAAGGAAAAAGACAGACCTCCATATAACCTAATTTGACATTTACTGTAACACACTGTGGGATTTATTCAATACTGAAGTGGCAGCTGCTTCTCTAACATTTATCAGAGATTTAAAAAAAAAATTCTATTTTTGGCCTATTTAAAACTAAATTTTTCTGAAAACTGTTCAGGTGAAGAAGCACCTAAGAGAATAGCAAAGCCCCCCAAAAATGCTAGAAAAAGTTTTGAAAGGCTCGCATTTTCTTCTGGTCTTTACTATTTTCTCTCTTCAGTACCAAATATGACAGATTTATATTGATTTGTAATATATAACTGACATAATATTAAAATAATTATTTAACCCATTAGTAACCATAGCGTTCATGAAGGCATGCATTATGCAAGCATTCATGTCCCCCTGCCTGCTCTCCCCCCCTGCTCGTGCCCCCCCAGCAACACGACATCACGTGACCTTGTGGCGTCATTTGACGCCGGGTTACAAAGACGAGACGTCGCTGGAAGCAAAGATAAGTTCGTTACAGAGGCCTCGCACGGTCCAACGGCATTTAATTTAAATGCCTTGTGGGAGAGCGCGGGACCTATGTAACCGCAGTGACCCTCCCCAGAAAATCCCAGTTTGCACTCCCCTGCCCTAAAATTTAGTAAGGCATTTCCATGCAATGCCTATAAGGCATACAATGAGTTAATCACCTGAGGACAATCCCTGGCATCTACCGTCCCTATCCATGGCATTGACTACTATAACCAACCCCCTGTGCCCCACCCCAACCTCCCTCCAACACATCTAACAGTCCCCCCTATATAGGAATTATTAACGCAAGCTGGCTAATACCACTATAAGGCATTGGACTAGTACCAAGGCAACATACAAATAAACATTAAAAATAGCATACATATAAAATAAAATTACAATATACAGAGCACTATATCTAAAGAGGTCATTAACCTCTTGAGTGCAAGTTAGACTATCTTGGACCCTCTCAGACGGCTAGATCCACAAAGCTCCATTAAATCACAGCTCATATTGTACTGTTACTTAAAACAGGAATGGACGTTAAGTTCCCTGAGTTAACATAGTATCCTCAAAGATAATTATATGCAAAAACAACGTCTGAACTACATCTCATTATCATAGGCTTAACATTCCGTTATTGTAGCATATTGTTGCGTTACCATCCAAGAAATTACGTACGTCTGAGCATTATTCTGATCCAGACCCTGAAATACTGTAGGTCTTGTGATATATCACTGTCCTCTAGGGGCTGGAACAGTGCAATAAGTGTGCTTTCCAGTCCACAGAGAGTTATTTCCTCAAAGAGAAGCCAGCACCAGCTGCTAACTAATGGACTTAATCAGACTCCTTGAGTAAACAAGGAAGTGGTTTAAAAGACAGACTGAAACCTGCCATGCACAGAGAGAGACTGTTTTCCCCAGAGAAGGGTGGGGTGGTTTCTTGCCTATCAAGTGTTTATTGGCTATTTTGCAGGGGCATGGTGGGTATTTTAAGGAAGTGTGTGTGTCATTATGTTGTACTCTTTGATAAAGCGTGGGGTGACTGCGTGAAATGCGTAAGAGCTACATTTTTGCTGTTATGTGCCAATAAAAGTTTTTTGTACGGATACAGAGCAGTCCGGTGTACACTTTTTCCCGAAGGCAGTTGCACCGCTTTGCAAACCCTTTTTCCTGTTGTCTCACAATCGGTAGGAGCACGCCGACAGCATCCGAAATTCCACGGCATACAAAGTGAGTAATCTTGCATTTATATATACTCACCAGTGTATGGAAACACAGAATACAGAACAGAATAAGACACCATTGCAATCTCATTCAAGACATACCTTATTCAAAGGCTATTGAGCATTCAGTGTTACTAATATCTATATGTGACTATGTGGGATAATACAGTATCAACAGATACTGTATGCTGTCTGGGAATTTATAAATGAATACATATATATATATATACGTAACGGTTGGATATCTTTTGAGTAGCATCGCTAGGGGGTTGTTACTCCCACTCTCTTTTTCTGCTATATGATTTAATCCCTGTAAATAAACCCCTGCATAGAAAATACAGTGTTTCCAGCCTTAAATTGGGATACAAGAGACAGCAACGTGTTGTGGGCATCACAGTCTTTAGCTCAAGTTGAGAATGAAAGGAGAGGAAAATAACGCTACGTTAGGTAAATCATGCCTAACTGTGTTGTTACACCCATCCAGACGCTGTCAAAGCCTTATTTCAGGATCTGGGTAGGAGTAACAGAAAGTTTAGCTTTTGCACACAAAAAAACAAAAACAAATAAGCTTCAAAAAACAATTGAATTATGGCAAAACCAAAAAACAATTTTTTTTCAGAACCTAAACACCAATAAAAGTGCTCACCTTACTACAAATAGCCTCCCAGAAAACTAAACATATTAATGAGAAACAATGTGACTTCCAACCCGACAGCAATATATATAGATGTAGTGGAGGCCCGATATGGCCCCCCCCCCCCCCTACCTGCCTCCGGCACGGGGAATTGGTGCGCGACCGAGCGGGAGTAGCGGAAGCCATTTTGTTTTGGTGCACATGCACAATTGCTGCGGGAGAAGTGGCCATCTTAGGCATTGCGGAAAAAAGACTACAAGTCCCAGAAGGCTTTGTGGCCAAGGGCGCGAGCGGAAGTTTTTGAAGAGAGAACTACTCTGCGGAATTCTAGAGGTGACAGTTAGTTATCAGAGAGGCAGCAAAGAGGACGGATGCATCCAGGGAGTTAGTAAGCCTCTGGACTAGGCCAGAACTTTGCCCCAAGGCCCCAGTTAGACCTGATCACTGGTTGAGCACAGTATTGTAGGGAAGGCCCTAGATAGACTCTTCCCCCTTATAGACCCACAACCCACGTCACCGTGCCGTCGGACGGACATCCATGCTGCGGCCTTCGGATGAGACCACATGTGACCACAGTAAGGCGTGAGGGGAATTTTGCATACTCCGCGTCGTGGGACCACGGATGCGGCTCAGCTAGCAGAGGATTCCCCTAATTCCCTGGTCATAGCCAGGAAGGTACCCACCATACACCACCACACCTCAGGGAGGTTAACGCTACCTTCACAAACTTTGGGGTGGGAATTGTTCTGTGGACATCAGAGTTTCAGCCCTCAGTACGTTGGGGGAACCATCAATGTGTGATGTCTTTATTATTGTTATGAAGTGTGTGTAATGGTATTATTGTGTTATTACTGTGTTAGTAAAGTGTGTTATATATAGATTGGTTGTATTATTATGGTTGTATTGTTTTCTATGAGGAGTTAATTCCACTTACGCTGGAATCCTCATAGGTGGAGGCACTGCACAGAGAGAGCAAGCTCACTCCAGGCTCCCAGAAGTGGTGGCTTAGGCCTCCTGTGAGCATACAGGTATCAGCAGCACGTGTAATTGCCTGCGGTTTCCCATAGGCATAGGGAAAGGGGTTACATTTGGAGGTGCTGCTGAGATTCCGACCTGGGGTGCCCAAAATTAGTACAACCAAATTGTGTCAATGTTCATGTCATTACCGTCCAGGCGGGATGTCTATGACTGGGCCTTGAGAAGCTACAGACCACCCCAACAGGTGCACGCCATTGGGCAAGTCCCCGCCAACACCTCCTCTTATGACATCTATTTAGTACTTGGGCAGTTCTCGGGCCTAAAGACCGCACATATCCTAGGATACCGAATGGACCCAGAAAAGGTATGGTGTGCAGTGCTAGTTACTGGCATATATGACTTAATGGAAGAAGGAGGTCCTTCCACCTTACGGTTCCTTGGAGCATTAGATAGCGGGTGCCCCATAATCTATCCAGAAATACCTGTTACGGTGGAGCACACTAGTCCCGCCTCTAACATGCAGGAGCTTCCGATGGTTATGTTTTTACCTTCCCCAGGGAGTCCTTGCAGGAGTGAAGCCAGAGCTGCATCCGACTGCAGCCAACAATCTGGTTGCAGCTCCTGCAGTTCAGAGGGAGTTCAGATGCTCGCAGAAGCCATACTGCAGTTGGCTGTGTAAAGGGACGAGTCGTCCCAGGCACAGCATTATTGTAAGTTGAAAGCTTTTTCAGGGGTATTGCCCATGCCCATCGGAGAAGAGACCTTTGAAACCTGGATAGACCACACCTTGCAAGTAATGGAGGAATGGTCTTGCACCATAGCTGTTAAGAGGCAGCGGATAATGGAGTGTCTAAAACACCCTGCATCTACAATGGTGAGAATGCACTGAGACCAGTATACAGACGTTATGGCTCAACGGTTTGTGGATGTCTTAACTCGGGTCTACGGCCAAGAAGAGGATGAAGGTGAACTTTGGTCTAAGTTCTATAGTCTTAGACAAAAAGAGGGGGAAGAGTTGTCCAAGGTTATTCAATGGATACAGTTAGTTTTATGGACTCTACATCCCCATGATATGATTCCAGCCTCTGAAGTGGATGAAAATCGCAACAAACAGTAATTAAGGGGATCTATAACCACCCATCATACTGTATAGCCATCATGATTCTGTGTTGACTGCTACAAGGAAGTCCTCCTACGTTTGAGGACCTCTTGGGCCTGGTGAAAGGGCATGAGGCCCATACATGGTTACAAACTTCCAAGAAATCTAAAGACTCCCACAAGGGGGAGATCAAAGGGGCTTCAGCCCAGAAGCATAATGAGAAGGAAAGTTAAGAGGATAACTCCCCTTCGGTGATGCCTTTCTCCGCCTCCAGGGTGCCCCAGAGCCAGGTCACTACACCTAGTGCCGGGGTGACCCAGGGTACCCACTGTTTCACTTGCAACAAAGAGGGTCACCTGGCCAAGGACTGCAAACCATCAAAAACCTCCACCATTATGGCCAGGTCCTATGTCACTCACATGGAAGAACATCCAACCAGTTATACCGAGACCCCTCCTACCAGCGATTCCGAACTGGAGCAGCCTCCGGAGGCCTATAGTAGAGTGGGCCCTATGGCCATAGTGAGAGTACTTATTGAAGGAATATACGCCTCCGCTCTACTAGACACTGGGTCACAAGTGACCATAGTCTATAGGTCTGTCAAGATCGCTGCCAGGCTCCGCCCCCAGCACGCGTCATGCGGCTGTACTTCTGACATTCACAGACCACTATCTGTGCGCACGCAGCTGCACAATGCTTCATCCGCGGAGGCACGCTCCCACAGTATCACCACGGCACACACTCTCTCTGCTGGTGCACCCACTCTGTTCCGCACTCCTCGTATGCGCGCACGCCGTGCGGCAACGAACACTAGCAGCATCAGCTGTGTTACACCTGCAGCCAATCCTGCACTACCCTATCGGCTGGTGGCTTATGTGTGAGGTCATCAGCTGCTGGTTCCTGATTGGTGCTTTCCCCTTTAAATGCCTTCCTGTTTCACTTTCACTTTGCTGAACATAAACACTGTTTTGCTGTGCTCGCTGCTTCCTGGATCTTGTCTGTTCCTGTGCCTTTCCTGACTCGTGTTGTGGCCCCTGCTTGTACCTGGACCTGTCTCTTCTCTACCCCTGGACTTCGGCTTTTTATTGGACCCCCGCTCTCTCCTCTCCTCGACCACGGCTTCGGATAACGACCATTCTTCTCTCTCCAACCCCAGATCATGGCAAGTACCACGGCTTCCCTGAACTCTCCTACCCCGACCCAGCTCCACGACTCCGACTACGCATTCTGGACCTGGCTCCGTGGTTGTAGGGCGGCGGTTTATATACATCCACACCTCAGCCCCACGGTCTAGTCCTGTTTGTGGTGAGCGCAGCGTGACACGGTCATGCTATGATCTGCATCTAGAACATAGAGCCTCATGCAGTAACCGCCGATAAGGCTTTTATCTGCATTTTCCCACCAAAATTGCATTTGAGATTCAGTAAGCGCCGATAAGTGGTCAAAATCGGCATTTTGTCTTCCCGATAAAAATTTATCGGCATGCGGCTGCCGATAACCCACTTATCGGCACTTTTCAGCACTTTTTGAAATCGGCTGTATTCTAGTAGCCCCGATCAGCTTATCGGTGCTGATCGGCACTCAAAAATGGAGATTTCTACGACAATTTGTCCCGCCAACTAAAGTTGGCAAGTTGGAGGGGAGAAAGATCGGCAAGGTTGCCGGGACGGCACTTAGAAAAAAAAACCTCATCTCTACATCAATGGAGTCAATGGAGCAGGGACTTATAACATTATAGGACTGTTTACGTTCTATTGCTCATAATAAAAATGTGCTTGGCATTACAGTGTCGAGGTCATTTACTTCATCGTGTCAGCGCTTACGTTTATTATTGGCATAACATTTTACTTTTATATGTTATGATGATTTGCGTGTCACATTAGTCTTAATGTTATGATGTGTCAATGGAAAATCCTATACTCAACTCTTAAAGGAACAGGTCACATAATATGAAACATGTTACTTAAGTGTGCTTCAATTTATTATATGACGTAACAGATTTCACACATCTAACAGATCCAGCGTATAGTAATGTTGGTATACATTACAGAATGCTTTGTATGTGTAACGCATGATCAAATGTAAATTTTTCATGTTTACATGTACTTTGTGACCTCCCTCTTTTGATGACGTCCGCAATTGGACACTCAATAACATTGCATGTTTACATTGTACACAATGCATTATAATCACTTCATGCTAAGTTATACACAGATCTATAATAGTTACTCATTTGTAGACGATTGAAACATAATCAATAGCAAGTATCCTGATGGCATTGAATTATGCATATGCACATTAGAATTAGTTCATGTGAACATGTGACAATAACATGCAAAATTAGACATGTTGCAACGTAGTTTTTCAACGTCAATGTCATGGTTGTATCCTAATGAGATGACTGTGTGTTGCGTTCAGAAGTGGTACATGCATTACACATTCCATAAATACTTGCGAAATAAATTGTTGTACAAAGCTTAACGTTACATCATTGTCAAATATCATGATTGCCTGGTGAACACACATAAATAATCCTTTTAATTCGTACTGGATACCCGTTTGGAGTTAACTACTTGGATATGTTAATGTAACACCTTGCACTTCATCAAGTCACCTGACATCATCACATAGGTATTTAAAGGAGGCCAATAACCTGCGCATTGACAGCTACAGACCTGAAAATGATACGAATTTTCATGAGATGGAGGAAGATTCTATTGGAGGAGAGGCTAGCTGAGGGACAGGATGTCACAGGCCAAGGAAGGGACAGGGACAGAGACAGGGACAGGGACATGGAAATGGAGAGGAGAGGGAGAGGGTGAGGTAGAGGGCAAGGAGATGAGAGGAGAAGAGAGAGGAGAGAAGTTGTGCCTCGTCCTCGTTTGTACAGGGAGAGAACCCTGTTAGATGGGATGAGTGAGGAGGAGATTATAAGTCGCTATCGTTTGAGTTCAGCAGCAATCTTAGCTCTTTATGAAGAGATATGTGGAGATTTAGATTTTGTGACAGCCAGAGGTCATGCAATCCCTGGGCTTGTTAAAATTCTGTGCTCATTACCATGGGCGTCCGCAGGGGGGGGCGCTTTCCCCTCCCTGGATCCTGGGCCGCCAACAGCGGGGAACAGAGGGCACTAGCGTGACAGGATTTAGCGCGCTCTTCTGCAAAAAAAAAAAGGGAGAGGGAGAGTCTGAGAGGGAGAGTGAGAGTCTGAGAGGGAGAGTGAGAGTGAGAGTCTGAGAGGGAGAGGGACAGTCTGAGAGGGAGAGGGAGAGTGAGAGGGAGAGTCTGAGAGGGAGAGTCTGAGAGGGAGAGTTTGAGAGGGAGAGTTTGAGAGGGAGAGTCTGAGAGGGAGAGGGAGAGTCTGAGAGGGAGAGGGAGAGTCTGAGAGGGGGAGAGTCTGAGAGAGGGAGGGTGTGTGTTTGTGTCTGTCTGTCTGTGAATGAATACAGACACCAACCCACAGTCAGTCAGTCACCCACCCAAGTGTCAGTCAGTCACCCAAGTGTCAGTCACACACGAGTCAGTCAGTCAAAGTATCTGTCACCCACCCCGTCACCGCCCCCCCCACAACCACTCTCTCTGTCTAGTTAACATTATGCCCCCCCCTGAAAACATTTCTGCGGACGCCCATGCTAAGAAGTCACCTTACACAATTCAGTTCTGCCCAGATACAGCTCAATTAACACATGAGGCACAGAAGATAAATGTTATGTTAATTGTAATCAAATAAAATTCTCATACCTAAACTAGCAGTTTGCTTTTCAGCGCAGGAGTTGGTAATTTCAGAGAGAGAGAGAGAGAGAGAGAGAGGATTTAACACAGTGCATACCTGAGAAAATAAAGATAAAGTTTGCTAGGATCTTACAAGATGAGTCCTCTATTATTCCCTGTTAAACCCTGCACTGTATGCCACTTAAAAAGGGCAATTTCCAAGATTGGATACTTCATGCACATGTGTTACTACCAGAAAAAAAAGTTTATTATAAATTAAGAATATATTACGCTCAAAAAGGTAGCGGGGAGTTAAAAAAAAAACCGTCAGGAATAAACTATAATATTTGAAATATATATGTAACACCTCTTCTCGCCCCCCCCCCCCCCCACTCCCCCCCCCCCCCCCCCCCACCCCCCCCCCCACTCCCCCCAAACTCATAAAAAACATAAATGGGGGGGGGGGTGGCGGGGGTACGGTGGTAGCGGGGAGGGGGTGGAAGGGTGGGGTCCCTGAGCATACTTTCTGCTCAGGAATCCCCGCTCCACTGTTAACAATATTATAAAATACCTGCTATCTTTACCAATTATGCGCATAGACCGGCTAAGGTAAGAACAGTGTGTTTACTTATACACTGTATAATTGTATGTGTTCGGTTTATATGCTACATGATTCGCAGGAGGACTGGTCCTCCAGAGCAGAAAGTCGCACAGGACTGTCCCCCCCCCCCCCCACAACCACTCTCTCTCTCTGTCTAGTTAACATTATGCCCCCCTCTGAAAACATTTCTGCGGACGCCCATGCTCATTACATTATCTTGCTTCCGCATCATTCCAGACAACTGTGGGCATGGTGGGCGGGGATTTTGCAATCTACATTTTCACGGGCCTTCACCCAGTTTCTATGTGCACTGAATAGACGCGCTAGGAATTATATTCATTTTCCTACAGAGCACACAGAGTGGCTGGAAGTGAGGAATGGCTTTTATGCCATAGCCGGGATACCATGTGTGATGGGTGCAATAGATTGCACCCATGTTGCTTTGATCCCGCCTAGTCAGAGAGGGCATGCTTACCGCAATCGTAAGCACTACCATTCCCTGAATCTACAGGTGGTATGCGATGCCACGATGAAGATTATGCATGTGGTAGCCAAATTCCCTGGTTCCAGTCATGATTCCTCTATCCTTAGAAACTCATCAGTCTTCCATGCTTTCGAAGAAGGCTATTTTGGACCTGGTTGGCTGGTGGGTGAGTACATATTATGATGTGTTACCAAACAACTCTTGTTTTTCTATGACCTGTTGAATGTAATAATGTTAACAGAAATTGTATCATATTTGTGCACGATGGATTAAAGGTGACTCAGGATACGGAATTAGGCCGTGGCTGTTGACCCCGGTGGCATGCCCTCAATGTGAAGCAGAGGTGAGGTATAACGTGGCACATATATCTACACGATCCGTCATAGAGAGGACATTTGGGCTTCTGAAAACATGATTCAAGTGTTTAGATAGAACTGGTGGGGCACTTCAATATAAGCCTGCTGAAGTGTCAGATATTATAATTGCATGTTGCATTTTGCACAATCTGGCACTCCGCAATAATTTAGAAACAGACATACGTCAGGGCTTGGAGGAGGAGCATCCCGTGAATTTACCAGCTGACACTGAGCAAACAGCCTGTGGTGTGGAGACACGTTGGAATGTCATAAACGCATATTTTTCTTGTAAGCAAATACATATATGTTCATAGTAGTACATAGATGTATTGATTCATTGTAATGATAAATACATGTGTCCAAATACCGTTCACTTAGGAAACAGATGAATATGGTTCTCCCACCTCTCTCTTCTCTGCTTTGTGGACAATTGCATGTGGTACCGGTATGTCATTCATCAACAGGTTGTATTATACTTCTTACCACTAAAAGGTGTTGTGTGTACGTGAGGAAATAATGTGTACTAAATCTATATTTTCTGTACATGCTCTTTTTGGTTATGCATACACAATAAACCTAGTATGTCGATAGCCAATAGCGAGTGCAATATGTTTACATACAATTTGTCTTTTGGAGTGTGACATGTGTGTCACAATGATGTGTAGACTATTGTGTATTTAAGATCATATTTGACGTTTTCTAGATTTTGTTTCATATCACATATAAAAGTGTCACTTCTGTGTGTTGCTTACCTTAATGAACATGTCATGACAATGATTTACATTCATTCATGTTTTCTTTTTCAAGGTATATCACTCCAAGGACTGCTCATGGTACACTGGCGACACACTTTATTCGAGCTCGACTAGTCCCACGAATTCGGGTATACCCGGGTGTATTGAGGTTTGTTACTGTTTTCTGCCCGAGTGCATTGGGTTATTTTCCAGGCAGGGATTGAAGCATTTTATTCCCGCTGGCTGCAATACTGCACAGTGCATTGTATCCTACAATGCACAATGGGGGAGTATCAAAAGTATTTATGACGAGCTAAAAATCTGAAGGACACCTTGGTCCACAGTCACTTTGTTAAACCCAAAAGTGTCTCCTCGAATACATGGCTTCCACCCAAACCACAGGGAACATACAAATGTGGGTCGTGTAAGGCATGTCAGTACATAAGAACTAGCAAAACGTATACAAACAAGAGTAAGGAGTACACCACACAGGGTTTCTTTAATTGCAAATCAATGAAAATTGTGTATCTCATTACATGTTGTTGTAACCTACAATATGTAGGAAAAACAGGCAGAGAATTCCGACGTCGGATCCTAGAGCATATTAGCTCCATCAAAAACAGTGCAGACACCCCTGTATCGAGACACGTGAGGGAATATCATCAAGGTGATGTCAAATCACTGGTATTTCAGGGTATTGACAGGGTTATTCCTACCAACAGAGGGGGGGACTGGAACAAAAAACTCCTGCAGAAGGAATCCAGATGGATTTTTACATTATCCACCCTAGCCCCCGGAGGACTTAACGAGGGGTTTCTGTATACCCCATTTCTATGAGTAACACACTGCCTATAAGCTAGAAGGGTATTTCTTTCCCTCCAGACAGGTATTTTATATCTCTTTGTATAGCTAATACCATAGAAGTGGAAGGTGTGCAATACATATATGTATTTCTATTTTCCCTGCAAAAGGCTCTGGAGAATAGCCTCCCAGCAGGTGAGAAAATTATATAACATCATACAGAAGTACATGTACATTGATGTTTGACGAAGCACCCCAGAACACCATCACCATACCCCTGTAATGCCATGTCACCATCCCCTATGGTCACCTACCTATATATGAGCATCCATTGTTCAATATCCATCTTCTGTTTGGGACAAAGTCTCTATACACAAACAGTAAACACTGCAATTTACAGACATTAACCACACAGAGTCTTAAGATCATATTTGCTTTATTCATCACAGAAATACATCTCTAGATACTTACTTCACTGTATGGATCAATAGGTCATTGGAGATATAGCAGCCTTCAATGTACACAAGGAGAGAGATACATATGTATTTGTGAGCAAACTCTGCACTCAGGACCCCAACATTTTGGGCAACATATCTGCACTTAATCATTCATATGGTTTAAGGGATCATTAACCAGTATATGAACAACTTAGGAACAGGATACATACCCTGCACGCATTTCTGTTTAAATCTTTGCTGTCTGTAGTCATTACTAGCTCCGGTCTCCACACAGGAGGAGGAGCAACAAAGCAGTGAGCCGCGCGATTGGCTATGGGGTTTCCCAAGCAGCCAATTAGATAGGAAACCGGCTCACTAGAGGAATACAGCCTCCTCCCCTACGTACAGGGGGGGCGCGTCAGTGCATGACGCCGCGCGATAGGCTTATTCAAGGATCCAATCAATGGAGCCCTGTGATTAGCTGCTATAGCAACAGGACCCTATAAAAATACAGTTTAATCATCAGGAACCCGCCCCCGATGAAGCCAGTTACGGTGAAACGTACGTAGGGTACGTCTGACGTCACCGTCACGTGACGTCGGCTCATCGGTGAGGTGTGTGTGATATACTGTCTGAGTGCTTCGTAGACTGCGTTCGTGGGCAGCAAGAGCACTCAGACCCTAGGGTTGATCCACTATATATCTGCAGTGAATGTGGCTGGCCTTATACTAGACCTGTCACAATAAAGCTTACAACAGTATATTTTATGACACCATGTGCAGTGAGTAGTGGCTGCTTCAACTCAGCCAGCAATATACTCAGTCTCACATCCAACAGCTAAGCATATTCATCTGCCTATACCTCCGTCCATTGCTTTTGGTTAGGGGTCTGATATATACCTATACATATCCAGTATAGCGATCACCCTTACTATAGGGTCCACTAAGTATTAGAGAGGTATTTATATATAATTATACCTCCACTAAACACCCTATCACACCTCTCCGTCTTTTAATATCATTGTATGTTTGTTTTTTGTATGTGGTTATTCCAAACAATTTATTTTAATCAGGTATAATAAAATTTAAGTTTTAATTAGGGTGAACCTCTCTAGTGCCACACTAAAGGGATTCTTTCTTTCTTTATATTCATAACTACTATGATATGTATCCAAACTTATATGGCCAATACGAATGTGGATGTGAAAACAACCAACAACTGTACGTACCTCCGGACGTCTTGTTTGAAGAAGACACTGCAGATCCATCTGACGGCCTCACGGAGATGTGTCTGATTCAGGATTCAACGGTTGCCTCAACCATGGATGATACTGTTGTGCCTTCCTGGAGCGAGTTGTTGCAGCCAAATCAGTTTTGACTTCTACAAGAATGGTAAATACAAATTTCGTTATGCCTTTACTCAAATTATATATGTGTACATTAATAATATACACAATTTGTTAGCCAAATGAGTGGATACAGCTTAACATTGCAGACAGCCTTACATGTAGCGTGCACAAATACATTATTTCCTATAACACTATACTACATGACGAACCATTAGTACACATTGGTGACGGAGTCCTAAATCATAGATTATTAAGGCTTTTAAAGTATCATTTCAACATGTTACACTAACTGTAACACACACACCTCATTGTTTAGCATTCAACATATAAAAACAAAGTGTCGCCCACATATGACGTGGGAACGTGGTCATGTCCCAAGGCGTCCTTAAAAAGGTTACCAATGCAAGGCCCACCCCCAACCGACGTGCGCGCGTGAAACATTATTGGCTGTGCCCGTATCTTATTGTTACGGTCAGTGCAGTGTGTCATGCGCGCGCGTCGGTGGGGCGGTGCGTGCACAGCGCTGGACGCCAATGTTCATTCAGTGGGAGGGGTGTTTGCGTGCATTTCACGGTGCCTTAACATGACGTCACACGTTTTTGTTCGCTCATTGGCTGATCGTCCGTTTTGGCCGTGGGCACACGTACGTTTACAAAGTTTAGATATGTACGTGTGTAGAAGTGAATTTGTTTCGCTTCCATATCATAACTTCCAGCCATGATATGCGTACTGCTAGCAGCACCATGGAGGGACATGTATTGAACGCACAGCGTACACATCGTTTTGTGCATGCGCTAAGACTTAGTCCACACATTCGTGACGTGCGCGCGCAACATACGTTGTGCGTGCACATTATTATGTAAACAGGCACCGGAACAAACATATCAGTAGTAATGCCAGCAACGCCATTTGAAAAATGAGATAGTTCTGTATCTTTAGTTTTATCCTTGCAGTTTAAACATATACGTAACTTATGCGTGAATATCCACAATCATATAGAGATGTGTTAAGAGTTGTCATGCTGAAACATAGATATATGTGCCATCTTTGAATATCATGTGTTTGCTGTATTTCACAGATGTCGAGGATGAATACATGGGACCAATGTATGATTTCAGATGGGCCAATCGTTATATTAGACGATTGTGAAGACTAGCGAACAACTATTATAATAAATATGTAACAATGCTTTCAATGATTGGTGCGCAGATTAACAATCACTACATAATGTTATCCTATTGTGCAAATATTTACTATGCACTTAATTATCATAATGATGTTGCTAAGCACTGAAGTTAGATCTTATATTCATAAATTTAAAATTTCTACTAACATTATATGTATTGTCATGTGATTTATGCTACCCACATTATCACTCAGCAAACACATTAATCTACTATATTTATTATATTCTCACGTGTGACTTGTCAAAGAATGTAAATGCTACATAACAACTCGTACACATTGTATCTGAACGTACACAATAACAATAGGGAGGTGATAAAAACTTTTTAGTCGTGTGAATGTTATATTATCACCTAGGTTGTAGTGGTAACCTAACATGCATGAGCTAATGAATGTTAGGTACAGATCCTTAAACCATGAACATTTGTGTGTACATTTAATTCACATGAGTAATTATAGTTTAGTGTTATTAGTAAATGTTCAACACATACATAGCTAAGTGACGCCGATGATAAAAACAACATTATTATGTAGGTTTATATTATTTCTGGTAGAAATATATTGCATCACACAAAAACTACAACACACACACACACACACACACTATGTTGCTGAAATGTGTGCGTATGTAAATGCCTACTTCATTTATGTTCATATGTTGACAGTAGTTATAAAGGATCATGATCATTATGAATAAGTAACGTGAATGAAATAAATGTTTTATTAACGACATTGTCATTGTGTTGAATGATTTAGGAAAAGTTGAGAGTCCAAAGAACTATACTTTGGAATGGTGTTAACATTTTGACAAATGTCAGATGTATGTCAAATCAACACACATCTTTCACTTATACATACACATGTGACAATGTAGTAATCAACATGAAGATGAAGTGAGAGAATAAATAATCACATACATTGCAATGTTAATGATGTTTACCACATTTGGGTCATTTCATACAAACATGCATTGAGTGTTAACATCGCTCATGTGCATGAATGGATGTTGTTACGTTGTCAAAATTACATGTTATGTAATGTACGTAATGATTTGAAAACACACTGCACAATAACCACCAAGTGTAGAAAAATGCACGGACACAATACAGAAATGACATTTTTCAATTGTCACATCTTTTTCATTACGTTGTCTTTATACATCCTGTAACTATACCTGTATCGAGGTTTGCACATCTTATTACAGATGTGAATTCAAATACATACTGCACCGACACACTTTATTCGAGCAAATACCCAGTATGTACCTACCTCTCTAGTGCCACACTAAAGGGATTCTTTCTTTCTTTATATTCACTCTGTGTACACTCCCTGTGAGCACCACCCTCCCTTAGCAATTGTTTGGATTAGATTCCCTCCTCAGCTTGAGCAGAGTTTACAATCTGCAGCTTCCAACTGCATGCAGATTTCTTTTCTGTTAACCTCATAGTAGTTATGTCCATCTTGCATCTCGTCTTCATGAATGGACGGTGCAGGTATTTCAGCAGACGCGACAGTCTGTGCGGCTTCAATGTAACTGGTATTAGGCAAAAATATGCTATTTAACAGAAGATATGTTCCATGTTCCATGGTAAGTTTAAATGATGAAGCAACATGTCAGCATCCATATCGTTGATCTTGACGATCATGGACACGATCAAAACATTCATTTGCGGATAAAGTGAAACATTCAGAAGTTTTAAAATTTCTTTGTTTGGCTGGTTCTTGGTAGTATGGATATTTGTTTTGGATCAAGTCATAGATTTCCCCCACGGTTGCCTTTTTCTCTGGCGTTGACTCGATTGCTTAATAAATCAAAAATTTGTATGAATTACGTGGATGGCTGTGCAATGTGGAAGCTCCTGCCATTTCTTCTCTCTTCAAGTGTACAGTGTCTAAGTGGAACGCATACGGATGTATGCTGAATGTGTGAATAGTTATATGTTATCTTCGCGGTTTGTTCCAAGGTTATAATACAACCTAACAGTTACACGCCTAGGTTTTCTCCCACAAGAAATTTGCTACAATAATTGGCTGAAATTCTTTGTCTAAGATACCCTCTTTTCACAGGAATCGAAACTTTACTTTTGGCTTAGGCAATCAAAATGTGCAAAACAAGTTTACTCTTTTAATTACAATAACAATGTGTGTGAAATCATCTACAGTTCTATGATGAACAGATTTATACTTACACTTAGCTAAAATTAACCATACACACATCTCTCTCTTTGTCGCTTTTTCTGTTTTTCTCTCTCTCTCTCAGTTCATTCAAGTTTATAACATTACTGGGTCAGTATGTTTGAGGGCCTAATTGAGTCAGCTGTGGAGAAGTTGTATTTAACAGCAAACAATGCCTCTTTGCAGCCATGAAGGCCTGTACTGTTCATTCTGATTATATATATATTATATATAGAGTGCAAAACTAAAGGCATAAATGTGTGTAAGCAGGCCTTGTTGTAATCATATTCAAAGTTAAATACAGCTGAGTGAATTAGGGGCTCACTCATACTGATACCATAATTGTAGCAAGTGTCCTAACATTTATATCTCATTAACACAAGGCCTGTTTGCTGACAACACTGGCAGATATATACATATCAGTTACTATATATATATATCACTATTATTAAGGTTATGGTGGGTAACAAAAGTGACAAAAACAGTACAGTAATATTTACAGTTGCTATATATATATATATATAATAATATTTTTATATTATATATAGTTCTCTCTCCTCTTCTCTCTCTCTCTTCCTACTCTCTCTCTCTCATCTCCCCCCCCCCCCCCCCCCCCCACCCCACTGTGTGTGTAGTGGAATGGGTGTGTTGTGTCTCCCCTCTCATCTCTCGCGCTCCCGCGCGCCTCCAGCCGCTCTCCTCTTCCATACAGCCTTAACAGACTGTTATTGTAACCACAAAATCATACATGACACAGGCCAACATTATAACTATGAAGATTAAGGTATATGTCTTACCAGAGTTAAGACCCAAGAACAATAGGCATATAAACTGTATGCTGTTATATGGGTACTCCTTAAAGTTGTATGTCAATAATATTCGCATGAAATGACTATCTCGCATTACAAAATCACCCAGTACATCATCTTGAACAAGAGCTAAGTGATGAACATCACCATACTTCCATTACATGGCAAGTGTGTAATAATGTTATAACCATGAATGCAACTGATGATTAATAGATATTCATATTTATAAAAACATGCCTTCATTCAGTCAGTGCGGCATTTATAACATTCATTTGGTAACAGGACATACTTGAAGTGTTTTCAAGCATCTGTAACATGTCATAACACATATAAACTATGCATGAAATAGTGCTGCAGTAACAACAACCAAAATACAGTACCCCAACCACAAATTAGTTATGTGATTATTTATGTTTTGTTTATCCTTTGAGAGCAGTCACAGGCCTGAGTGTTGCTGTTGTGTTTGCCCTTTTCCTCTGTCCAAGTCCTCTGCCTTAACTGTACTCACTTGTACTGGGCCTTGGGGCTGTTCAATGGCACTGGCTCTGTGGGCTGTGGCAACTTAGTGGCACTTAATTGTGGCTGTGGCAGTTCCAGTGGCACTTGGTTGGTGGGCTGTGCAACTTTTCATCATTTGGCCACAGGTGTTTTTTTTTTGTTCCCTTTAAGGTTCCCTAAGTTTTGTTCTTTTGCAGTTTCAGGGCACTGGGAGTGTGCAGTGCAGTTCAGGGGCAACTGGGTGTGGGCATGTGGCAGTTCCGCAGGGGCACTGGGTTGGTTAGCGTTGTGGCATTCTTTGAACCCCTGTATACACATTGATCAATACGTAAATTGTATGTATTTAGCACTTTCTTGTTTTTGTTTTTTAAATCTTCTTCCAACGCTGGTTATTAGTAATGTTGCCCTAACTTTCTTTGCATGTCTCACGATATCTCATTTGGTAGGTTCGGTTCCGATGATTTTGACCAGATGTACAGCGGTTGAAATGTTGACGAGTGACCGAACAGAACTCTTTTGCATCCTACTGTAGCCGTTATCATCCACAACTGGGGAATGAAGAACTGATAGCCATCTGGAGAAAAGTCGCACCATGTACAGATCCATCCACTCTGATGGGGTACAAGTGGAAATTGGTTGTTGTTCTCTTGCTGTAAAAAGCTCCGAAACTGTATTTTCTTGTCTCTCCATTCGCGACTATGGTGTATTTTGTTAATGGACTACCTTTTTATTATCATATTTTTCATTTAATTTCGGGAACTTGGATGATGACTTTTTTAATTTGTGACATTTCTGATATTGACCTTTCATGCATCCTGTCATGCAGTGACATCATCCTTTCATGCAGTGACATCATCCTTTCAAGCACTGACATCATTTCTGAATGGCGACGATTTTCTTCACCCAAGATTCGTTCTTCAGAAGCTGCAATAGCTGAGTATGTGTCACGAGCAGGAGGACTTGAATGCTGTGTTAATCCAGGATTGTCAACATCTTCATGGTCACTTGAGTGAATTTGTCCTTGAGCGGCAACATCTGGTTATACAAATAAAGAAAGACATTATGAGCTGCCATGGAACTTTCACTTTGTTTTCACTATAATGATAGTTGTTCTCATAGTGGAACACATAACATGTTTCCATAAATAATTATTTGTGTCCAATTAAAAGATGATGCTTGAAGTAACAATGATGTTTCGACTCAGTGTGAAAGAAGAATGAATTAAAGGTTGTTGTAACATCACAACTCCTAGCTGATACTTTAAAACACACACAATACATGTTGTCAGGAAACACTACATCTTCTGTGACAATAACTGATGTGAAGTTCATTACATGTGAAAGGCATTTATTTTGCATGGCAATGAAATTCTTCAAATGTACACATTATATGTGATGCACCTCATACACTCACCTTCCATTCTTGATGATGACCTTGATGAGCCAGGTGATGAGACATGTTCAGTGTCAGGTGACACAGGAGCTGCAGGAGCAACTACATAGAAGAATAACATCAGAATTTAATTGTCATGTGTACATAATTAACATGAAGTATCTGTAGTGGGAGTAGTTATGACTAAATATCAGCATCACATAACGAAATCACAATGATATGGTTAGGGCAATCTGTATATTATCCATCTTAACATAAATGTACATGTGAACCTAATCGGCACATTTATTTTAAACACCATACAACATACAATGTTCATGCAGGAATGCATTGTAAAATTAAGTGTTCTGTTGTACATACACTGCATATGTTGTGTAGTAATCTAACTAGAATTATGTACATCACTACCATGAAAGCAAAGTTGACTCTGCTTAGAATTCAGCACCTAATTGTGGAAATGTATATGAATGTGTTCAGAGATCTGTCCGAACATTTAAGAGAAGCAGGTGTAGCGCTCAATGTGGCTGACACTCAGCAACACATGCAGTGTGTTGCTCACAGATGGTACTGGTGTGATAAGGTGGCGTATCTATAACGTTAAAAGAATATATACGTTTTAATATATAGTGGACTGGTGGATGAAAGTATTCAGATAATTACCATTTCAAATGAATGTGATGAACTTCTGTTCACCTCGTCAGCTTCTAACAACTGTAGTCCCTCCCCCAAGACGTGACACCACCCTGACCTTGTATTTGCTTCTAACACCTGTAAGCCGTCCCACAAGACTTGACCCTACCATGACCCTGTGATCTGGCTCTGTGCCCTACACCACCCCCTCTGTTCACTTCTATGCTGTGATTACATATTAATTGCAGCTGGTTTCACACACCGGTACATGAGCGAAATAAAAATATGAAGTGAGCTACATATGAACACAATTAAATACCATATGGTACGTGTTCCTATTTATGCTCACATTATACCACATGAAGCGAAAACAGAGCTTTAAAAAAACATAACGAAATTTGTTTGTGCAAATTATTTATGTTCGCCCTTGAATGCTCAATTATCCATGCAAGACTTGATTAGGCAGTAATGGCCTGTTTATAGGTGATAACAGGATTATCATTTAATATCATAATTATATATATATATATCATATATATATTATATTATAATTATATTATATATATTAATATGTATCGACACATACATGAAATAGGAATAGCATTTGTGTGCACAGTACACAGTATAACGAAGTTATACATTACTGTGAACGAAGAACTAGATGCGGGTGGCTTTGTGGTATGCCATGTTAACCCATTGTTTTTTGTAAAAGATTCACCCAACTGTAAGATGGGGAGAAAAGGGGTGGCCTGGTTATATAAAGGGGTTGCACCCCATGCCACCCCTGACCTCACAGAGCAATACAAGGGGTTACCTGGGCCTGCGGTCCAGGTTATGAGGTTTGCACCTTTGTACCTTGAAAATGTTATGTTCCCCTGTTCCATGTTCATTACTAGCATGTATTTATGTTTTAAAGTGCTTCTGTATTCTCCATTCTGAGTCACAGAGAGTTCTCATATTGGGCCATATGATGGTGCACTGCTAGGCATCTAAAACTGCAAAGGGGTCGACCCCTGATCCCCCAGAATGGAACTTATTGAATGTGTAGATATTAAAGTAATATGTATTTTATTTGGATCTGTTCTGAAAAGCAGATGCTTTGCTAGGCTAATAGCTCATGACGGGCAGAAGGACTGAGTACTCCTAAGCAACGGTGATCAGAAAAAGAACTGCCTTGATTGTTTCCCAATGAATAGGGATTAAGTATAGTCAATCAACCAAACTTGCCAGCTAACTTGTTCACCTGAGGCAGGGGTTAGTCGGTGTATGTAGTCGTGTCCTCCACATTAGAGAGTGAATACAGATATTTTTTCACCAAGAGGCGTGTTCAAGTTTTAAGATAGGGTTGCACGTATATAACTGTGTCACCCTCAGTTTTTTAGTTTGTGCTGGATTTGTGCTTCTGATACCCATCTTGAATGTCACTGGTAGCTGAGTTGTGCTTCTGATTCCACCTGAATGTCACGGTTATGGAGAATTGTATTGGTCTTCCCATTCCCCGACCCTAGACGTGTTACTTCTTGCTTGGCCGGTTAATTGGACTATAGTGCTGTGTTCACCTTATTTTAGGAATAATTATATTTTATATATTATCTAATCCTCGTTCAGTTATCCCAGATAATTTGGGTGGTCAGTATAATCTTGTCATAAGCTACCGTGACACATACATAGCTTTCAATACAGGGCAAAGAGTTGATTGAATGCTTTTGTAAAGTAGAAGGTTGCAGTGTGTGTTATTTGGAAGATCATACACATAATCCCTTCATGCAGGTCAAGTTGTGTATGTTTACTCATAATGAGTCATCCACGATCGCTGAGACCATACATGTTTCCCCAAACACACATATATATATATATATATATATATATATATATATATATATAATTTAATATATATATTATATAAATATATATATATATATATACACAGGTTTGGTTTTTGACAAATCACCAAAAATCTACTCGCCCACACAAAAAAAATCTATCGCCCCTAGTCAAACTGGGTGTGCTGCTTGGGCCAATATTTACTCGTCCCGGGGGTAATTCCACTCGCCCGGGGCGAGCAAAAATGTATAAGGTTTGGTCGGAACACTGTATAATATATATATAGATATTTAATATATCTTAAATATATAATATAATATACTATTATCAATATACTATAATATAATTATATATATCTTTTATATAGATTGTTGATTTTTTTAGGACACTATATATAACATATATACATATATATATAGAGAGGATAGATAGA
The DNA here is from genome assembly GCA_036426205.1 of Ascaphus truei. Classification (NCBI taxonomy): domain Eukaryota; kingdom Metazoa; phylum Chordata; class Amphibia; order Anura; family Ascaphidae; genus Ascaphus; species Ascaphus truei. The sequence goes on along the minus strand of CM071567.1, from coordinate 168,490,393 downwards.
TAGATAGATAGATAGATAGATAGATAGATACATAGATATAGAGAGAGAGACATACATACAGATATATATGTAGGTATGCTTATATTGGGAAGAAACTATAAGTTTCAGCGGAAATATAGATAAGAACTGTAACATACGACACGCGTAGTACAGTAACATTTGTCACCTGGTGGAAATTGAGCCGAATAAATTCCGATATCTCTGTCCCCTGGCAAACCCTCCACGACGACAGGAAGAAATTTTTCCCGCATCTGCTCCTCCAATGGAGTTAACATTACAGCTTGTGCTGGCGGCCCACCTCCAGTGGCAGAAGCATTCATCCGTTGTGCTTGGATTTTTTTCTTTAAGTTTGCCCTGATATCATCGAATCTCTTCCGACAATTCGCCTGGTCCCTGACATGATTCCCATACGAAGACACAGCCATTGTTATTTGATCCCACATTTCTTTTTTTGATGCTGAACTTGTCTGGCCTTGAAATACATACAAAATATATGACGGTAATTATTATTAGAAAAACGAGCAGTTTCCTAAACTGCTACCAGTTCCAAGAGATACCAAACATGCTGGTTTAGGTTGAATATGTGTACCACATGAGCATTTACGTGGAAACATACAAATCTAAGGAAGCTTGCATGAATATTGTATGAACTTTAACAAACTTTTTAAACTGATTGTTATGGTCGTTATAAAGCATGAAGGATTATGTGTGTAACAATTAACTTTAATTGATAGATATTAGAGAATAATAGTTTGATATTAAGACATCTCACATGAGATAGGATACATGTCTTTGAACAATCAATGCAAAGATAGACTTACCAAGAAAATGCACATACAGAGAGTCAGAGTGTTCCAAAATCCCTGTGACAAGAACTCTGTTTTAATCTTCATTGAAACGAGGATTACGTGTCCGCCCCACACGTTTACTGCGACCACGTGCAGCCCCAGAGCTTGGCTGCTGCTGACTGGACTCTCCTTCTTCCAATGGAAGAGACTCCAAAAGCGGCCCACCACCAACCACCCCACCACCAGACACCCCAGCAACCACCCCACCACCAGACACCCCTGCAGCACCAGCAACAGAGCCACCAGCAGCAGTCGCACTCACAGCAACACCACTCGCACTCCCAGCAACACCATTCGCACTCGCAGCAACAGCACTCCCCTGAATCCTACGTTCACTCAGACGCATACTCACACGACTACCAGTACCACTCACACCAGCATCACTCTTCCCACGCCTTGCGGCCATACCTCTAGCACTCACAAAGAACAGAAAAGAAATTTAAAGACAATCGCACTGAACACTTACAAAGTGAAAACAAGACAAAGATGTAAACAAAACAACACAGGACAAACCTCTCACAATACACCACAACTGTCTCAGTCAATATGAAATATGTAAATCGGCCAGCTCTGTGTCTCTCTCTCTCTTTCTCCCAACAACACAGAGAATGAATAAAAATACACGCGGCCTTTAAATGGGCCGCTCAATCAAAAACATTCTTGCTTCGGCAGATTCAGCAAGAAGTTTCATTGGTGAACCTAACACCACCTCGCCATGCACGCCGATACACCGGTGTGTGATCGGCAAATCATCGGCAGAGTGGGAACAAATGTTTTCGGCTTGATTCGGAAGGGATTCGGCACTTATTGCATACGGTGAGGGAAAATCGGCACAATCATGCCGATAAGGAACACTTGGCGAGAGGACTTTTTCGGCGCTTACTGCATAGAGCCCATATTCCCTTGCAGTCGAAAGAGAAGAGGATACTCTTTGATAAAGCACCAGGTGACGCAGGAAACGCCTCAGAGTATGTCTTCACTTTCTGTACGGGCACTATGCGGTAATTTTTTAAAAAAAATTTCTATTACTGATCCGGCTTCCAGTTCTCCAATATTTGCTGTGCTTCATAATATTTGTTTTATTTCTACACATTGTCTCTGCCGATGGAGTGGCCACAGACCCCGCCATGGTGGAAGCTGTAGTAAACTGACCTAGGCCTGATAATGTGTACTTCCTTGTATTCTGCGGCTATTCTCGGCAATTTGTGGAAGGGTATTCAAGCATAGCCAAAGTCATGAATAACTTATTGAAGTTTGTTCTGAAGACTCTCCTTAGAAGGTCGGGAATCCAAGAACCGACATTTGGCGAGAAATGACCTTTGCCTTCGAAGAGGCTTTTGCGACCTTGAATTAACGGCTCACTGAAGCCCTCATGTTGGCCTACGCTGACCCGGAACAACCCTACGTGTTGCATGTCGATGCTAGTTTCGACGGACTGGGGGCAGTGTTGCCTCAAAATGATCCAGCGGGACTTCGACCGGTTGCTTACGTCGCATCCTGACTCTAAGCGAAAAGAATTACCCGGTTCACATGCTGGAGTTCTTAGCCCTTAAGTGGGCTGTAGTAGACAAACTACATGATTACCTGTATGGGATACCCTTCGCGGTAAGGACGGATAACAATACACCTGCCTACATCATGACGTCCGCCAAATTGCTTGCCACCGGCCACAGATGGTTGGTCGCATTGTCCAATTACAACTTCACTCTGAAGTACAAGCCGGGCCCCCTATACGTGGAAGCTGACGCTCTATCCAGAAGACCCGGTCTGAACCCAGTCCCTGACAACGGAGAGTGGGAAGAGATTCCCGGACCTGGGATTCGGGCTATGTGTTCCACAGCCGCCGTGCTGGATGGAAACATAGCATTCTCTGAGCTTCGAGTGGCAGTTTCATTGGGCTGTCAATCAGGAGCACTTCCCGCAGCATACTGCCATCCAGAGGGCATGTCTGTAATGCCAGATAGTGTAATAACTCATCCATGAACAGATGCGAGATCCAGTGGCGGGCTATTCAAAACAGAAATCCCTCGTTGGTGAAACGTGCTCCAGCAGACACAGTTGCCATTCTTATGTGAGAATGGGATAAATTCTAGATCGATAATGGTCTACTTTACCGTGTGGTTCCAAACCACAACCATCCTGATAGAAGACAACTGGTTCTACCCAGGAGCCTACAGTATATCATTCTATGATCTCTACACGACGACCATGAACATCTGGGAGTGGATAAGACTTTAGGTCTAATACGAGACCGGTTCTTCTGGCCCAAGATGAAGGAATCGATAGCGCACCATTGCCGCAAATGCTTGCGTGTATCTAGTGGAAAACCCTGCCTACCAGAACAGCTCTAATGGCCCATCTGAAGAGCTTGGGTCCCATGGATCTTGTTTGCATGGATTTCCTGTTTATAGAGTCAGATTCAAGGGGGATCAGAAATGTGCTAGTGATCACGGATCATTACACCCAAGCCTTCCCCACCAAAGACCAGAAGGCTCTCATGGTGGCTAAGGTCTTATGGGAGAGGTACTTCGTAAACAACCTAACTGCATACACTCGGATCAAGGGAGGGAATTTGAAAGCAAGCTCATCCAAGAGTTGCTGAAGCTTCTAAATATTGAAAAGTCCAGAACGACTCCATATCATTATGAGGGAGACGCTCTACCAGAACGGTTCAATCGGACCCTACAGGATATGTTAGGGCACTCTGAAGGAGTCCGAGAAGGCAGGATGGAGCAAGCACGTAGAGCATTTGGTGCATGCTTATAATTGTACCAGGCACGAGTCCACCGGCTACTCACCTTACTTCATGATGTTCGGCCAAAAAGCCAGGTTGCCAGTAGATACACTGGCGACACACTTTATTCGAGCTCGGCTAGTCCCACGAATTCGGGTATACCCGGGTGTATTGAGGTTTGTGACTGTTTTCTGCCCGAGTGCATTGAGGTATTTTCCAAGCAGGGATTGAAGCATTTTATTCCCGCTGGTCTGCATATGCACCTCATATAGATCTATACTGCATACAATTCATGATTTTTATGCATCCCTGGTAACAAACGCAAGCATTGCAGCCTATTAAATCCTAATCATTATCATTTAACAGATCAGCCGCCCGTCAGCCAGGCAATGACCCCAGGCTGGGAATGCAAACGCAACGGGGCTTGTCAGAGGTGAGGAGCGCGCATTCCAGGTATCTGCCAGTACCGTACTGGGTATTTGCTCGAATAAAGTGTGTCGGTGCAGTATTCACCTGAGGGTGTCCATCGATGGAGTCTCCAATACCATGCACTACCAGTATGTACAGTGGCTGAAGGACAACCTCCAGAGAGCGTATCGCTTGGCAGAAGAAGCCACCGCCAAGTTAAACAAAAACAAGCAGAGGTACGATTGTAAGGTTCGATAGTTCGATATCGGGAGTTTCAGCCTGGAGACAAGGTTCTTCTATGAAACCTGGGCATGCCAGGGAAGCATAAGCTCACTGACCATTGGAGAGACGCTCCCTTTGAGGTAGAATCTCAGGTGCCTGGCCTCCCTGTCTATCGCAACAAGGCTTCTGAAGGCAGGGTAAAGGCTTGGCATTTTAATCACCTGTTAACCATTCCTCAAGTGGGGGAACAGGAAGCTGAACGTTCACTGGAAAGTCAAGAAGAGTCAAATGGTATACCGGATCCATCCTCTGAGGAAAGTCAGAATCCCTTTAAAGGGACGTCTTTGAACACCCACGAAGGATCGGGTAGTGGTTCTGGCAATCCAGAACCATTCACAGTTGAAGCAGCCATTCTGGCTCTGGACCCAACGGGTCCTATCTTCACCCCAAGGGTGCTAATGACATTCTCTCTATGAGAGGGCCAGGGCCTCAAGCTGATGGTAGCCTCTCCGACCACGAAGAAGTAGAAGAAGTTCATCAGAACCAAAGACCTAGAAGTCCTCCAATGAGGGTAGCTTACGATTCATTAGGGGCACCCCACTATGAACCTCTGCAGTAATAATGGTATAAGTTAGCCTCCCTAATGGTGATTCTGACTGAAATACTGAATACCATTTAATTGTATATTGTTGTGCTATTATGTTTTATTATATAAGTATGTAATGCATTTTTATAATATAATACTTGTATGTTGTTCTCAAGCGGGGGAGTTGGATTTTTCATCAGGGGAAGGATGTAGTGGAGGCCCCCTACGGTCCCCCCCTACCTTCCTCTGGCACGGGGAATTGCTCCGCGCAATCGAGAAGGAGTGGCGGCAATGAATAGTTGAACAGACAGCAGAAATAAAAGTGCATGACCTACTGTAGGCAGACACTTTGAAATAAATAACCACACAATACTTATTTGGAGAAAACAAATCCACAGCTTTATTAAATTATATCAATATCCAGATGACTTTGCCAGGCAGCCCAATCCTTGCATTGCCGCAGCTTGTGAACTCCAGACCAGCAGATGTTTTATTGATAAAAGGCAGCATTCCCCAAACCATTTATTCATGAAGGGGCATGCCCACTGTATACCAACCATTATAATTCAACGCACCAAATAATTGGGCCCCACCATGGCAAGCCAACTCTGTCAAGCTGTTATCAACTACACACCCTTCAACAAAATTGCATGAATTATTATTTTCGACTTAAAGCAACAATCTTGCCAACCCTCTAGATTAGTTCAAGATGTTTTAAACCTTCCTTTTATCCCTCTTTTGCCATCTGCATCTTTGATGTCTTAATAGTGTCACATTTACCTTTAAATATAGGGTGCACAGTATTATTTATTGCATTGTATTCTGAAAGTGTCTGTTATACCAAGCAAAAGATAGTATTACAGTGAGACAACTTAAATAGTAGGTATATTGTATATTGTATATTTAATCACAAGTTGTCATGTGTGCTATTTTTAATTTTAATATAAATAAACAGTATAATTATAGATTCTGAGCACTTAAAAGCACAGTGTTTAAACTGCTGAACCTTTAAACTTGAAAGTATAGATTGTACCGGCTATTAATAGACAAAATGCCTACAAGTCATCTTCTAAGCACAATATTTTAGAAAGATTTCACCGTTTTTCAGGCTTTTGAGCCCGTTTTTCTCATTTGAACTGGTACTAGCAGTGAGAACTCATTGGATTCAGCTGGTTACATTGATCAGAGCTTTTTTTAAACGGTTGTCAACAATTCAAAGTTGTTTATGTTTTTCTGAAACAATTCAGTGTTTGAATTGTGATGGTACAGAATACCGCTTCTTCTTAATATATAAACCCGAACCTTGATATATTTTGTGAATTTAAATACATTTTTTTAATACATTTGTTTCAAAACTCTTCGGTTCTCTTCTTTTAGTGTATATATAATATATATATTTTTTAAAGGTAATCATTACAAATAAACAATAATAATAATAATAATAATAATAGAACATTGCCAGTATATTTAGCAGGATTATTCTTGCCTGAAATCTTAGTTCCAGTGCTTTGTTATTTTCACTATTTCAACCACTGAAGCCTGGGATATCCAAATAGATGAGTAGGTTTTTTTTCGTAATCAATAATGCAGTAGTTTTTCAGATATTTTATGAAAAATTCAAGCCATATTGACTCAGGAAACAAACTAAAAATGGCTGACATTACATAAGTATTTCAACAGTCATTGTATACCAGAGCAGCGACAGAAGTATGAGTTCTCCTGATATTGAAAAATGTGTTGTCTTGTGACACAGCTAGAGTAAAAGCTGGATGAGGATGAGCATCGCCCGCTCAGTCCCCAGACAAGGAGGACAAAGATATGTGCCAAAACATTTAAGGAGAACCAATCACATAGTGTCTAAGACGTTTTACCTGCTTAGATTAATTGTGCTATTGTGAAACCTTTCTAAATGTAACAGCGTGTACAGAGCTTTTATAGCCTCACAGGTCTCTTCTTCACATGTACACCGCTTGGGCTTGAAGACAAATGGTTGTGGGTTTTATTTCTGCCTTGATCTTTTACAGACTTGAACCTACAGTATGTTTAATTTTTATCATTTCACTACATTGAAAACCTACAGACAGTGAGTCATGTACTTTAAAGATGTATAGATGTCAGAGCTATTTCAGCATTGCAGATGGGAATAACTGTTATGTTTTTATTAATTGGAGAAATTACATAGTTACATAGCTACATAGTAGATAAAGTTGAAAAAAGACATAACTCCATCAAGTTCAACCTATGTAAAATTTAGATGACAGTTCCTTTTGTCTATATTTGAAATGACAGTATATTAATCCAGAGGAAGCACACAAAAAAACCCAGTGAAATATCATCTAATATCTCATAAGGGGAAAAATAAATTCCTTCCTGACTCCAAATATTGGCATCAGATTATTCCCTGGATCAACATCCTTCCCATGTTTACTTATTTGGTATATCCCTGTATACCTTTCCTTTCTAAAAGATGTCCAACATTTTTTTAAACATATCTATTGTATCTGCCATCACAGTCTCCATGGGTAATGAATTCCACATTTTAAGTGCCCTTACTTTAAAAAACCATTTCCTTTGTTGCTGGTAAAATCTCCTGTCCTCCCATTTTAAGGGATGACCCTGTGTCGTTTGTACTGCCCTTGGGATGAATAGTTCTTTTGAAATCTCCTTGTATTGTCCTGAATATATTTGTATATTGTTATCATCAGTGGTTGACAAATCACCCAAAAATCTATTCGCCGAACAAAAAAATCTTCTCGCAACTTAGCCCCGCCCCCAGCCCCGCCACTAGTCCCGCCCCCAGGTCCGCTTTAACTTTTTTTTAATAAATTCCTAGTAAGAACAACATTTGTTTTTGACATAAGTTTATTTATTTTATTACATCTATACCTACATATTAGTTCTTGTTAAGTGTGTGAATGTGTTGTGTGTCGTGGGGAGTGCTGTGTGTGTGTGTGTGTGTGCGTGCTTTAGTGTCGTTCGGGGGTGTGTGTGGTTGCGGTGGTGTGTTGTGGGTGTGTTTGTGTGTGGCTGTGGTGGTTGTTGTGTGGGTGTAATGTCGTATTTAGAAAAAAAGCCAACCCAAATGTGAATGACTAGTTTCCGAACCCCTAACTAGTGTCTGGATTCCACCACTTCACAAGTATCTAAAGCAGCAATCACAACTGGATCTACCTGATCCGCAGTCCTCAATGTCAAGTACCCTCATTCCCGCAAATGTTATATGTTGGAGGGGAGGGGCCCTACCTGCTTCTGGGTTTAGGGGATTCCGATTGTCTCCCGTGTGAAGCTTGAGAGTACCAGATCTGGGAAGAATGCAGTCTAAGTTATTCGGGGTTTTGTAGTATAGGCCAGTAAGGCTACACTAGGGTAACTAGATTATCAGAGCCAGACGTGTGAGCACAGAGAGAGAGTGTAGTGTATGTTTGTGTGTGTGGGTTCACAGTGTTGAGAGTGTGCGGGTGAAGACACACAGAGAAGATGAGGTGTGTGCGTGTGTTGTTTGGGCGGATGTTGAGTGTCGTGCGGTGATAGTGTGTCGCGAGATGGTGTGTGGTGATGGGTGGGTGTGTGTTGTGTGAGGTAGTGTGTAGCGTCGGTGCTGGGGCGTGTGCTGCGTGTGGCGGTGGAGCGGCGTCAGCGGTATGGAAGGGGGGGGCGCGCAGGTTCCTGCCGGTCGTGCGGGCGGGAGCGGTGGGCCGCCCTGGGAAAAAAAGCAGCAGGTGGACCCTTACTGGTAAGATAAGAGTTCATCCCGTCGGGCCATGTGAAAGGGGGGGGAAGAGCAGCCAATCCCATTCCCACCCTTTCCATCGCCACTCACAACCAAACCCACCATCAAAACCAAACTTTAACAACAAAACCGAACCCGAATTTAGCTTATTTCTTTTCGTTACTCCTTACTCTCCCTATCCTCCCCCCAACCTCCCTCCGACCCTCGATCGTTTTCCGATTTCCACCCCAACAACAACTTCCTCTCGTCACTCTCTTTCTTCCCCCTACCCACTTTCTTGCCCCGTCATTACCCATTCTGCCGCCTAACCTTCTGATTATTTCGTCCTACAAACCGTTCCTTTTTTCGTTTCCCACCGTATCCCTCTAGTTTTCTAATGGTGCCCCCCACCAACCTTCTACCCCTCTCTTACACCTCACTCCGTTCAATCCCCCCCGCCCTCCCCCTCGTTCCCCCCCCCGCAATTCCCCTAACACTTTCCCCTTTTCTCTTTTTCTCCCACCTTCATGTGAGATAGAGGGTTGACAGGGTTGAGAAGAGGGTGGACAAGGGTGAGATAGAGTGGTTGACAGGGTTTTGAGACAGTGAGACGAGGGTGACAGGGTAGATAGAGGGTGACAGATGAGACAGAGGGTGACAGGGTGAGACAGAGGGTTGACAAGGGTGAGACAGAGGGTTTGGCAGGGTGAGAGAGGGTGACAGGGTGAGACAGAGGGTGAGAAAGAGGGTGAGACAGAGGGTTGGACAGGGTTTAGATAAAGAGTGGACAGGGTTAGCATAGAGGTTGACAGGGTGAGACAGAGGGTGACAGGGGTGAAGCAAGGAGGCGTTAGCGTGAAAGAGTTTTCTAACTCTTTGCTCTCTGCCGTGAACAGTGGGCGAAAGGGTGGAAAACCCAAAGGGACGGACAGGTCCAAGGGTGAGATAGAGTGGGACAGGGGGTGAGAAAGAGAAGGGGGTGACAGGGGTGAGACAGAGCATGAAGGAAGGTTGAGGCAGAGGGGGGTGACTGAAGGGTGGTGAGACAGGGGGAGACAGAGGGTGAAGGGTGAGACGAGGTGCAGGGATAGACAGAGGGTGTTGACCAGGATATCGACAGAGGGTGACAGGGCTAGACAGAGGGTGAATGGAAGACAGAGGGTGACAGGGTGAGACAGATTTTTGGGAGGGGACAGGGATAGACAAGGGGTTGACACGGGATAGACAGGAGGGTTTACATGGTAGACAGACGGTGGGGACAGGAGAGACAGAGGGTGACAGGGTGAGACAGAGTGTGGACAGGTTGAGATGAGACAGAGGGTTTGACAGGGTAGACAAAGGTGACAGGATAGACAAAGGGTGACAGGGATAGACAGAGGGTTACAGGAGAGACCGAGGGTGACAGTGTGAGACAGGAGGGGTGACAGGGAGACAGTGTGAGGAATGAGACAGGGGTGACAGGGATGACCGAGGGGTTGACAGGGATAGGCAGAGGGTTGACAGGCGTTGGTGGAGACAGGGGGGGAAACAGGGTGAGACCGAGGGTGACAGGTGAGAGAGGGTGACGGGTGAGTGAGACAGGGGTGACAGCACAGGCCCCACCCCAAGACCACCAGGGTCACCGACAGGGAGAGAGGAACAGAGGGTGAAGGCCGGCCCCCTGACGCACAGACAGAGGGGATGTGGACAGGACGAGAGAGGGGCGAGACAGGAGGGTGACAGAAGTGACATTTAGATGGGTGACAGAAAGTTGAGACAGGGCGCCAGAGGGGAGACAGGGGGCGTGACACTCTCCCACACCCACACTCCACAAAACACACACACACACACAACCCCAACACCACTAAACACACACACCACACAACGCGAGCCGCGCGCGCGCAGAGGCGCGCGCGCCCCCGGACACACACACACACACACACACACCCACACACACACACACACACACACACACACACACACAACACACCACACACACACACACACACACACAACCCAACACACACACACACACACACACACTCTGCCAGCTTACACACACACACCCACACACTCTCCCCGAACTTACACACACCCATCACCACGCCTACAGTACACTACAGTGCAGCGCCCTCCCCTTCCCTCGTCGACGAAGCAATGGTGTCCCGCCCTCTGTCAGAATTCCTCTTTCCGCAACCCTCTTATCAGCGTGCCGACAGGAATGAAATATAGCGCGACCGCGGCAGCTGCTCTTCACATGTGAAGCCCGGTGCCTCACTGGAGTGGTATGCTGCTCTTCCCCTATTCCCACTCCCCCCCCCTTCCCTCTCTTCCCCCCCCCCCTTCCCTCTCTTACCTGCTATCAGAGTGAGGAAATCCAACCTGGGGAGCTCCCTCCGTCTGCCTCACCCACGATACACACGGAGGCAGCAGCACTTCCTCCAGCCACACAGCGCCGCTCCGCAGACACATCCAGCCAAAGTCACAATCTCCAGGCCTCTCTCCACCTCTGGTTCCGGCATTTGCTAGGAGATACTTAGTGTGGGAGAGGTGTCTGTATGCGCCTGCGTTGGTGTGTGGCGTAGTGTCACTGCAGTACCTCCAAGGGATGCCTGCGGCTTGCTTATTCTTCCGGCGTCCCGCGTTGCTAGGTGACCCGCTTGATCGTGTCCCGGCATCCTGAAATGAGCCACAGCACAGTAGCGGCACTCGACAGGGGGGGTTAAATGCACACGCCAGGGGGTTAAATACACTCGCCCCGGGTGATGGGGGGGGGTGCATTTGTCAAACACTGGTTGTCATATCCCATTTTAGACTACACTTTTCTAAAGTAAACAAATCTAATTTTGCTAGCCTCTCCTCATAAATCAGATTATTCATCCCCTTTATTCATTAAGTGGCTCTTCTCTGCACTTTCTCTAGTTCTAATGTCTTTTGTATGGAGTGGTTCCCTAAATTGTACTCCATATTCAAGGTGTGGTCCTACTAATGCTTTATAAAGTGGCATACTTATGTTTACTTCCCTTCCATCCATTGCCTGTTTAATGCAAGATAAGATCTTGTTTGCCTTTGCAGCTACTTTATGACTTTGGGCACTATTGATAAGCCTGCTGTCTACAAGCACTCCTAAATCCTTCTCCATCAAGGATTCTCCTAATTTATCCCCATTTAATTTGTAAGTCACCTGTTTATTCTTGTTTCCCAAATGCACAACCTTACATTTATTTGTGTAGCCCTTTTTGTGAACGCCTAAACGAAGGGACTACGGTGCATAACCGAACACGATAATCTAATGTCATTAGGTAAACTAAGCACTCTCGCGGGTTAAGGTCTAAGAGGAGTTGGAGGGTTTTTTTTTCCAGTTTAGTCTCTGGAACGTGGCCGGGGGCACCGACAATCCCTTGGGCATGGCGGGTGGTAAACTGGTTAAAACCTAATGGACAGATGAAGGCAGTTTTTTCTTTGGTTTCCTGGACCCATTGGGCATCGTGAATACACGGATCCTGAGCGAGAGCACTGAACCCATTACTACCGGTCAACGCATTCAGGGATCGGTCCTCGATTCGGGGGGGCAGTGTATACTGGTCGTCAGGGCGATTGACGGTTATTCAGCGGTTCCTTTAATCACACATAGAACGGACCGTTCCCGTTTTTTTCTTCTTGGGGAACTACCACAATGGGTGAGGCTAAGGGCTCCAGATTCCTGACGATGCCAGCCGTTAGCCGTTTCCACTCGTCGATTAAATCCCCTCCTTCGTCAACATCCCTGGGGGGCAAGCCGGCGGGGGAAGATGAGATCCAGAACATGGGGGCGTCTGGAGCTACCATCCGGGGTGGCGTCGCTCATTCGGATGGTCTAGTGGGCCCACTGCGACTGCACCAACACATCCATATCACAGTGGGAGAAAACAACCCCTTCGGTCGTTGTAGCTCCATCCGCAGCCTCTTAATAAACGTAATAAGGGAGGGGAGAGTCGAACGTAGCAAAAGTAAAATGCAAATGCCCGGGCGCTTAGATGGGTAGTAGGCGGGCGAGCTCCTAGCTAGTCCGTCGAGGCCTTCTCCTCGGGGAAGTACGCGGTTATACCGTACAACGCTGCCGCCGGTCATAGTCTCGGGTACGGGATATATTCTGCCATACAACCAGGTGCGCTTAGGGTCTTTCCAGGGCCATTCCGTGACGAGGTTAGTTCTAGTAAATTTGTAGGCCCCAAAAAGTTTGTTCGTAATGGGCCCACACTCTACAAGGTTGAAAGATGCTGATCCTCCCGACATCAGAGACAGGGGTGCGGTAGGTAATGGCAAGCGGCGACCATAATTCGACTTCCCCGGGGAGGAATTGGGTAGTCCACATTCTTGGCTGTATGTGAGGAAGCCCATGCTCTTCCTAGTAGCCAATTAACGCAGACCTCTTGGAGGGCGGGCAGGCCGCTAAGGCCAGAGTGGGGCTTCTCCGCTTCTTGCAAGAAACTGGCGAAAACCGTGCGTAACTATGTGTCAGCGTGGTCCCCCAGGATGATTGGGGCGCTGGGGCGGGTTCCTGAGGGTTGGGGCACACTAAGGCCCGCCACTCCACATGGGTGATGTTTACCCGATTAGCTGGAGAATATCTGTGAACCTTATTAACTCCGCTTTATGGGGTAATCTTCATGACTCAATCCCCGTCGCCGCAGTCAGGGGCATCGCCGATTAGCAACGGTATAGTTGATGTAGGCTTGGTGTTGGTAGTGTTAGAAGGGCCGTTATTCTTAGAAGGCCGTAGAAAGGGCACGGTGGTGTCTCAACATCGTTTATTGGGAATCCCAGTTGTCATCCAACAATGCAGGCGGCGGAGATGCCTTCGATAACTACGCGGATAATGGAGCGGGCGGGCCGATTGGGGAGCCCTGAGGGGGCCGGGGGGCGGTACGGCTGGTATCCTTCAGGGGTTGACCACGGCATTGAATGCGCCGGTCGGACGACGGTTCTCCGTGAGGTGGGCAGTGGGCCCGCAAGTGTTCCCACTTTACACATGATAAACACGTATTGGCGGAGGTAAGCCTCGTCTCTCCTGGTGGGGGGGGCTAAGACAGGGTAGGGGACGAGGGGTAGAGGGGTAGGTTGTCACGGGGCGTGGGGGAGGGCATCCCTCGGGTTAAGGGTACCAAAAGATTCAGGGACGCTATCAGGGTTTTTTGGGTTCAATTTATTTGGAACTTAATTAAATACGAGGATGGCGGATCTTAAAGGGGCCTAGGTCACGCCCAGCAGCACAGTTCATGACGCTTGAACCGGTCCGCGGTCCCATTAAGTCGTGAAACGACAAACGCTTGGTCCGGCAGTTAGGAAGATACTGACCCGCCACACCGACAGGGGTGTTAGGGGGGTGGTTGGTTAAGAGGCCCCGCAACAGCTGCGTTGGTGGTTGCGTATGAGTCCGTTAGCTTCTATCCTTGTAATACGCGTTCCTCACCAGATTCCAGAGGTCCAGGTGTATATCGTCGAGAATAGCGAGACACCATTTCTCCTCATTTCGGGTTAACGCCATTTGAAATTTGGACATCAAGTTGACGTGTCCACCGGGGGGCTCCATAGGCCTTGGTCAGGCAGTAGATAAAGATCGGCCGGTCAGCTTCCGGATTGTCATCTTCGGTAGTAGTGCATTACCATGTGGGACGCGGGGGCCGTGTAGCACTCAACTATGCGTTGTTGCGGACCGCGTCAGTGCAGGTCCATTAAGGCAGTACTGTCTCGGTATGATCAACCAGTACTTATCCCTTACTTCCCTTTGAGAGTGGGTTTCTCGCCGGAGAAGGAGAAGAAGGCTTTTAACTTACTGTAATGGAGCGCTTGGGTGGTGTTGTGGATAGCGGCTGGCCTTTTATGGCGGGGAAATAGAGGTTTTTGTTACTGGTAAAGCTGTCCAAGACTGCAGGCAGGGTAAGAGCCAATATTGATACGCTTAAGGCGGTTGAGGCCAGCCCGCAGGCCCGGACGGGGGCCAAGTGGAAGACGAGCATAGGCTAACAGGGGGGATGGAAAAAGAGGGGGTAGGAAAAAGGGTAAGGGCACCCCCAGTCGAGTGGTCGGGCCTCCCGTCGCGGGGAACCTGCGGTGGGGGGAGCATACTCTCTCCTAGGGCGGGATAGAGTGGACAGGGGCGAAGGGGGCGGGTACGCTGGACTAGGGGGGCAGAGCACCGGAAGGCACCCCCGGGGCCTTCAGCCAGCAACAGTACTACGGGGACAAGCCCACCTGGGACCGGGAACATATGTCATGTATACTAGTGGCGTACAAGACCCGGCGCCAGGTCTGGTCGCGGTCCATAGAAGTGGTTCTTGTACTTGGGATGTCCAGGGTGGAGGAAGCTTGCGGACCTGCTCGGTCACTGTGCCCTTAGCAGAGATAGTGGCGGGGGAACCTGCCCAGCGCGAAGACACGGTTCAGGGGTAATTCCCGGTGCGTTTGTGGTCCACACTTGCGCACCTCGAGAGCCGGGGGGCACGACATGAGTGGGGTGGTGCACAATAGAGCAACAAAAAAAATTGTGGGGGGCACCCCAGTCTAAGAGTTCACGCAGCGCCTCCAAAGTGTAGCCCTTTTTGTGAACGCCTAAACGAAGGGACTACGGTGCATAAACCTGTGGCTTCAGGAGCTCTGAGCCTCCGCATATTGGGAGCCTGGGGGTATACCTTTATCACTTGTGGTGCAGCGCCTCCACTTACCCAGGATCCCCATTATAGAGATTATACCCTGAGCAAGAACCTAACAACAGCAGTATGCAACAGCAACCTTTTTATATCACACAGTAACAAATGATATGCAGACTTATCATATAACATTTACATACACACACACAACGTGGCTCGGCCACACCTTATTAGGGATAATGTCCTGTACATAGGTGACTCTGCCACTCTCCTTAGGAGTATGTCTCATAACCAGTAAAGTATGGTATCATATGCATTCTCTCAGGAAACCCAATTAGTTAGTGGGAGGCGGGATCAGCGCCTGGTGACCGGTGTAGGTGCACTTGTAAATAAGGATACCTTCCGGTCACTACGATGACCTTGACACTCCACAGGGGGTCCTGGTGTTAATCCAGCCTTGCGCCGTCTCTCCCTTCTGCAGCACCGTCAGATGGAAATCCAAGATGGCGGCCGCAGCTCCGCAGCTCCGCAGATAACACTCACTAAAGGGAACGTCCCTGACGACTATGGGCGTCCTTACAAATACAGCACCCTACGATGGCAGGGAAAAGACTCCTGGGGCTGTGGGCATACCCTACCTAAGCAGACGGGTCACTGACCCTCTGCTCTCGCACACGAGGTTCCGCCAACCTCCTCCTTCACCTCCCTCGCTGCTCTGACCCACCGCCCACACGCATCCGGTTCCTGCATACACAGTCTCGCATCCCATTGGTCCTCAGCCTCAGCTGACCTTCTCACAGTCAGAGTTCATAGTTCAAACCCCCTCCAAGTCTCTACTTATGATTACCCTTCGCGCGCTTCCCTCGCGCATGCGCAGCCCAACTGGTACGCAGTAACTTCGCTGGCAAACAGGGACAATATGGCGCTGCCTATGTAATTGACAGCGCGGAACCTTTAATATATATGCACATCCTTACATCTGTATTAAACCTTATCTGTCATTTACGTGCCCAAATTTCCAGTCTATCCAATCCTTCTGGAGAGAAATTACATCCTGCTCGGATTCTACTACCTTACACAATTCAGTGTCATCAGCAAAGATGGAGACTTTTCTCTCGATGCCAACCTCAAGGTCATTAATAACCAAGTTAAAAAGCAGTGGTCCCAGTACCAATCCTTGATGTACTCCACTCTAAACTTTAGCCAACCCGAAAAAAACCTCCATTTATGACAACTCTCTGTTGTTTATCCTTCAACCAGTTTTCAATTCCATGAAGCAAATTATAAAAATGTCATCATAAGACGAAGTTTGTGTATTGGGTGGATTTACTATAGAACTGCACAGTGGTAGCACTGTGACTCCAAGTTTGACCTTTTGGGGAGTGTTATGGCTGCTGCATGCTTTGTATTTTTTTAATGATTATGACCCTATTATCTTCATACCTGATGAAGGATCCTGAGATCCTGAAAGCTTGTAACATATCAACTACTTGTTGATCCAATGAAAGGTATCATATACCTACACCCTCTCCTTCCTTTGTTCTTTTATTACATGGAAGAAAAGACTGACATGGCTACTCATCTTTCTTTGCTGACTTTATGAAATTAGACTTTATATACAAGCATGAATCACTAAACAGCATAAGCTTTAGTACCCCACTCCAACCATGCCATACAAACCTCATGTGCAGATTAAGGAGCTTTACTGGGGAATGTGGGGCGAACGACCCGCTTCAGCGTAAATAGAATAAGGCCATAAGTGGTTTGCAAGACAAAACGTCAAATAAGCAAATACATCAAACATTTTTCTGACACCTTAGGCCTTGATTATACCAGATGCTGGCGGGCGGCAGCGCAATCTACTGATATCACACGCGCTGCCGCCGAGCGGCATCTTGAACATACAGGGGAGACAGGAGAGAAGAGATGCGGAGGAGGCAGGGAGGCGTGGCAGAGGCGTGACCATGAGCGGTTTGCCCTTATTGGCTTAACCGTTCACGTGACGAGGCCATCGCCTGCCCAAAACAAATTCCTCTGTCTCCTCTCCAGTCTGCCGCCCTGCAGCTCCAGGTGGTGTGCACGTCGCTCGAGGTATGTATACCGCAATTGGATAGCAGCATTGTTTTTGCGCACCGCAGCATCATGCCATGTGACTCCACTGGCGTTTTTTAGTATAATCACGGCCATAGGTAGTATGGAAACTCTATATGCCTACCACACCTCAAATGTGTATGTAAAAAGGACATATATTTCTGTGTGTAAAACTAGAGAGAATGAGCTAGAACACGTGTGTGTGTACAGTATAAATATATGTATAGAAATACAAAAAAGACTCAAGAAGTATCAAAAGTGAGCACACAAAAAATCCCCAAAATATAATACTTTAATGTCCTCAATTGTAATAAACTAAAACATAATAAAAACACAAAGCAGGACCCTGAAATAAACAAAGTGACTAAATATAACATATAGCCCATACAAAAAGTCTAAACCTATACATAAATATCAGGCTAATGCAAGAAGAGTGTAAGGTGAGATCCCAGGGAAACTAGATCCCTATATCAACAAGACCGGCCGGTCACAATGTGAACAGAAGGACCTAAGGGACACACTAATCAATACACTGATATCATACACATATAAACCACACACACTGCAAGATGGAAACCGTAAAGGTAGAACTGACCCACCGTGGTGGGAAGTGTGCAGAAATCTAGGAATAATGTGAAAAGATGGATTTATCCGTTGAGTACATAACACAAAGAGATCCAAGTGTCACCAAAAAATCCTAACATGAAAATGAACAAATGTCCAAATGTGTCCATGATAACATAAAGTCTAAGATAAACGGATAGCATATAAAGTCCATCAGATGTAGCATAGGGGATAAAGAAAAAATTATATAGTCACCCCCCCTTGAGATGAAGAGAGCAGTAGTATAACTCAGATCGCCAGACAGAAATATCCGCCAGATATCAGAATCCGTGTGGTGTGAGTCCCAAAGTCAGCAGAAGAATATGTGTCACAAAATTAAGTCTCAGGGTCACTGCAGCAGCGCCCACTCAGTGCTATTCGTTTATCTTAGACTTTATGTTATCATGGATACATTTGGACATTTGTTCATTTTCATTTTAGGATTTTTTGGTGACACTTAGATCACTTTGTGTTATCTACTCAACGGATAAATTCTTGATGTACCTCTATTTTCACCAATACACTTTGTGAAGTTTTCTACAATTGAGTGCTGTCTCTTGCTTTACCAGACTTTGGAACGGTAACGTATGTCTATATTATCCATATGAGGCAAGCACCTACAGCCTATCAGCACCTAAGGAGTGCCAACTGTTATATTTGACTATATATATATATATATAGGTTGCAGACCTGCCTAAGACATGCAGATGAGCATACAGTTATATTTGTATATATATATATAAAAATAGAAAAAAAAGCGCCAAATCCTAGTGCATTACTGTGCAAAATCAATATATTTAATTCCCAAAAATCTCAATAAAAATGAACTCACAAACATAGAACAAATATAAGCATGTTATGAGATATACTCATGCTCCTAGGACCAGGAAACACTGCTTCACTGCTGTATTGACTCCGTGACACCACTGGATCAGAATGCTGCCTTCATTGTTCACCGCCTGCAGGAACTGACGTATCAGGCACTCCGCAATGATCTCTCACCGGATACACACCACCAGATGCTCTTTGGTTCCCACCGATATATATATATATATATGTACAATAGAGGACTGCGCTAGTGTATGAATAGCCAGAAATAGATGGTACCTAAATATTAAATGAATATAAATTATAAAATATATAGTTAATACAATATAACCTTAAAAAAATGAATATATACCAAAAATGCATGTGATTCAATGTCTAATAAGTAAACAGCTAAAAAATGCAAATAAACATAAAAATAATTTTGTAGTGCTGTGAACCTTCCTTTTTCTGCTCAATGCAGATAGTCCTATGGAGTCCAAACAATTGTGTCCAATGATTGGGGAGTAAATGTTGCACTAGCAGGAAAAACAGGCAGCTTCTTTAAAAGGGTACAACGACCTCCCTCTCCACCTGCATAGAAAAATAGAAAAAAAAAGCGCCAAATCCTAGTGCATTATTGTGCAAAATCGATATATTTAATTCCCAAAAATCTCAATAAAAATGAACTCACAAACATAGAACAAATATAAGCATGTTATGAGATATACTCATGCTCCTAGGACCAGGAAACACTGCTTCACTGCTGTATTGACTCCGTGACACCACTGGATCAGAATGCTGCCTTCGTTGTTCACCGCCTGCAGGAACTGACGTATCAGGCACTCCGCAATGATCTCTCACCGGATACACACCACCAGATGCTCTTTGGTTCCCACCGGGGACGGTAGATGCCGCGGACCAGTGGATGACGTCACGAGAATAGTACTGGATACCGGACCGGTAAAGATCCCAAGCAGTTCTGTAGCAAGCGTTTGTAAAAGTCCACTGCACACCTTCCCTACGCGTTTCATCAGATAGGCATAGTGCTTCAAGATAAGAATATATACATAGCAGAAGTGAATCGTTTGTTGGGTGATGGGAAGTCTTATGTACTTTTGCATGGAGATCCAATGGATATCTATCAAAAAGATCTAAAGACTTTTCTCTTAGAGGCAAAACATGAAGGAATAATCACACAAGCAGAATTTGATTTCTTATTCAAACGAAACCCTAGAACACCGGTGTTTTACCATACACCAAAGATACACAAAGATATAGTAAACCCACCGGGGAGACCAATTGTCTCGGGGGTGGAGTCTATGACGTCCAGCTTGTCCCAGTATGTAGACCATTTTTTACAACCTATGGTGGTCAAGTTGAGATCACATATCAGGGACACGCTGCATGTTATGGACTCCATCTCTGGGATACCCTGGAAATCCACCTACATTTGGGCCACATGTGATGTGGCCTCACTGTACACATGCATTGGTCATACTAAAGGAGTGGCAGCAATAGCACACTTTTTGGAAAAAGAAAATCTAATCAATAAGATTCAGAGAGAATTCATTTTGAATGCAATCCTGTTCATTCTGGAACATAATTATTTTTTATTTGGAGATGATTACTATCTGCAGATCTGTGGAACGGCTATGGGCACCCGCTTTGCCCCCAGCTATGCAAACCTATACATGGGCCTATGGGAGGACACTCATGTGTGGGGTAATGCTAGGCTGGGGGCGGGCTTGGTGTACTATGGCCGTTTCATAGACGACCTGATATTCATTTGGGACGGTGAACAGGAGGCATTGAGTGAGATTCTAACATCGTTTAATGACAATCAGATGGATTTGAAGTTTACTTTTGAACTAAATAAATATAATATCAACTTTTTGGATTTGGAATTAATGGTGAACAATGAGAATGAAATTGTAACTAAAACATTTTTCAAAGAAGTGTCAACAAATGCATACTTACATCATAACAGCAACCACTACCACAAATGGCTGGAGAACGTCCCCAGGGGCCAATTTCTCAGAATCAGGAGAAATTGTTCTCTTGAGTCGGACTACTTGGCTCAGGGGGACGCTCTAGTTAAAAAGTTTGTAGACAAAGGTTACAACTATCATATGGTCATGGAAACTTTCAAACAAGTGGGTCAACTAGATAGACAAAAACTTTTAGACCAGTCAAAAGATAATATAATATCAAGAAATAAAAAGATGCGGACAATGGATAAAAAACAGACTTGTATTCCTCAGTTTATAACGCAATTTAATGGTGCCTCACAAAAAATTAAAAATATACTAAACAAACACTGGGGAATTCTACTTAATGATCCAATCATAGGGAAAAATCTGCCACCAAAAATACCAGTGGTATTCCAGAATATATATATAGTTAATATACTCACTTTCTTCATGCAAGACCAATAACCAAGACCAATAACCAATAACCTCAGCTGATATGACATGGATCTAATTGCATTCTCTTCACAGGTATGTTCCTGATGTTGAAACCCTCTGTATAAGACTGAATCTGGCCTTGTTGAATTGATATATAAGTTAGTATGTTTGAATGTAAAAAGTTTTTCTTTTTTTTTTTTTTCCTCTTAACTCTGTGCTGTTAATTGACCAAATGGAACAAGCTGACTGATTGGGGAGGGGGAGGGTCATGTGACTGTTTTTTGTGTATAATACTAACACCTTTGCTGCATTGGGCAGGAACTGCATTAGGCAGTGAGGCATTTAAAGTGAGGTTTTTAAGTGATAAAAACAGTTAAACTACAGTTTGACTAGAGATGACTGGGGACTGGATCTACCGCACACTCTTTTACTCAAGACAAAAAACGGTAAGCTATTCAGATCACACTATGATCCCATGCTTGTTAGCCTGCATAGTTTAACCCCCCACCCCTTTACAACTTCTTTCACTGCAGCCTCTCCCAAAACTGACTGCACAAAACACTGAAACCCTGAATTGACCCTAGCATTGCATTGCAGCAAAACACTTGACAAGGTACAGGCCCACCCCTGCTGTTTAGTCTGCACACACTCACTCTGCTCACAACAGCTCATTGCAGAACTGCCTACCTCTGGCATCATGAACCTGCTATGTCTTCTAACTTTTTTCTTTCTCCTGGCCTCATGGAGATGTTACTCCCTCTATCCACTACAAACTCCTCCATCCTTGCCCACACCCAACATCACCATACACCCTGGACTACTCAAAAGCCTTGCACTATCTACTGAATGTTGGTGGAGAACTCTAAAAACCAGCACACCAACCACTGCTCACTCTAATGGAAAACACCACAAATTTACAACTTGCAAACAACTAACCAAATTTCTACTCATACTATTACTCTCTCTAGCAGGTGATATTGAACCTAACCCAGGTCCTCCCATTTCAGCTCTGTCCCATGGCCCTGAGAATTCCACCTTTAAATTACAAAAAGGGCTATCTGTCGCCCATATAAACATCCGGAGCCTGCTGCCCAAACTGGATGAACTAAGGGCATGGTGCCTTATGCATAAACCCAAAGCCATCGTTCTTACAGAAACATGGCTATCCTCTAAAACCCCTCATGCAAATATCGCCATTCAGGGATACTCCATTTTTAGGAGAGATAGGTCAAAGAGAGGAGGAGGGGTGTTATTTTATATTGCAGACACCTTACAATTTACACTGTTACATTGCCCACCAAGTCCACCCTCTTTTGAAACTCTAGTTGGCAAAATCTGCCTCCCCTTTTCTAAGCCCATCTTGCTTGCTGGCATCTACCGCCCCCCTAAAGCCCCTCTACAATCCTTGACTGATATCACCCAATTTCTTGCCTCCATTTCCTCTCTGAATGAGAAGAGTGAGCTGCTAGTTCTTCGGGATTTCAACTTCAATTGGCTTGACCCTAAAAACCACAAAATCCAGATACAACTCAAGTCACTTAACCTATCGCAACTCATTTCCCAACCCACACGAATAAACCTGAAGTCGCATAACCATTCCTTGCTAGACTGGATTCTCTCCTCAAACCCCAGCAGAATCCAATCCTCTGGCATCCTTCCTGATATTTTCAGTGACCATGCAATAGTGTACTGTGTAAGGAAAATTAAACCGCCCCATTCAAGCCCTAAAGTTCTCCTCACTAGAACATTTAAAAACTTTAACCCACAACAGTTTCTGGATGACCTTACCAACTGCCCATGGCACAGAATCGATTTAATTCCTGACCCTGACTCTGCGCTTGACTATTTCCAATCCGAGTTCTTAAAACTCTGCGATACCCATGCTCCACTACGCAAAATAAGGGTACGGGGGGCCCACCTTCCATGGGTTACACCTGACCTTATAGCACTCTACCAGTTCAGGGATGCCTTGTGGAAAAGCTACAAAGTAACTGGCACTACCAAGGATCTCAATCACTACAGATGCCTGCGGAACGTGTGCACAAGGCAAACAAGGTATGCAAAAGCACAATATTACTCTGACAATCTCCACCAAAATACATCAAACCCAGCTAACTTCTGGAAGGTTATCAACAATATATTCCAGCGTCCTAACCATCAACAACCAAGTAATATCACTAAGGGGGATATTACTCTGACAAACCCCACTGACATTGCAAATGCATTCAATGATTACTTTGTGGGGTGTGCCACTAACTTATTAGCGAAACGCAGCACAAACCCCAAACCTGAATCTCATCCTGGGAGTACCCATATAGTCCCACCCCCTCCCAACACTGCCCACAATTTTCAATTTAGCCCAGTATCTGAAGAGGAGATTACACAAGCGCTCCTCAAACTAAAACTAAGCAGCCAATGTGGACCCGACTTACTACAATCTAGGTTCCTACGACTTGGTGCCCCAGCCATTGCCAAACCAATTGCGTCCATAGTCAACTCTATCCTGTATGCAGGCCATATCCCTAAGACCTGGAAAACTGCCAGAGTTTTCCCAATCTTCAAAAGTGGGGACAAAAACACTGTCTCAAACTACAGGCCAATCTCACTTCTCCCAATTCTATCCAAAGTTATGGAAAAATGTGTCCACTCCCAATTAAGCGATTTCTACACCAAGACAAATTTCCCTAGCCAATTCCAGTCTGGGTTTCGTCCCAAACACTCCACCGTAACTACCCTGCTAAAAGTTTGCAATGAAATCCAGTGCGGAGAACGTGACAACTCACTGCGTGCAGCTATTCATAGATTTTGTGGCAAAGGCTTTTACACATTGTATCATGTTTTATCCTGCCTTACACAACTCCAGAACTGGAAATGAGGAAAACATGCTTTAACTCCACTGTTTCTCCTACCTATCAGGAACGATCCCAACATGGTGTCCATCTCAGGCTCTAACGCTCAACCCCCTGGATATCACCTGTGGTGTCCCGCAAGGCTCTGTTCTGGGGCCCCTATACTCTTCTCAGTGTTCATTAATGATTTCCCACGAGCTTTGTAAGGAAGCCTCCTCAATACACATGTATGCAGATGACAACACCTGGTAGCACACAGCCCTAGCCTCTCTGACCTTCAACACATACTCAGTCCTGACTTTTTGAGACTCGAAAAAACTGGATTTCCTGCAACAACAATGTCTTTTAAACACCTGACACAGACGGTAACAATGGTATTTGGGACCAAGACTAAATTTGTAAAGCCCAGTGATGAGCTTCCTGATTAGAACCAAGCGCTTAAACCACCCCTAACACCCTGTCCTATTTTTGAAATACCTGGGCTTATGTTTGACTCCCACTTAACATTCGGGATGCACATTGATACCCTGACAACCAAGACCTATGCCAAACTAGGGGTACTTTACAGGAACAAATCCTCCCTAAGTCTCCTGGTCAGAAAGCGTATTGCACAGCAGATGCTAATGCCAATTATTGACTATGGAGACATAGTATATGGCTCGGCTCCTCAAACCCACCTTAGCAAACTTGACACCCTCTACAATTCAATTTGTCGTTTTGTTCTCCAATGCAACTACAACACACATCACTGCGAAATGCTCAAAGAACTAGATTGGTCATCACTAGAGTCTAGGCGCAAAGTTCACCTTTCCTGTCTCACCCTCAAATACTTTCTGGGCAAGCTACCCAGCTACCTGAACAAGCTCCTCACCCCTACCACATGCAGTACCTATCACCTGAGATCAGACACCAAAAGACTATTCATGGTCCCAAGACTCAACAAAGTATCCGGACGTTCCTCCTTCTCCTTCCGTGCACCCCAAAACTGGAACAACCTACCAGAGACTCTCATATCCACCACCAGCTTAAGTTCTTTCAAATCTAAGGCTGTCTCACACTTTAATCTGGTCTGTAACCATGTATTATTTTGTTTTACTCTGTGCCCAGGACATACTTGTATACAATAGTGTCTATTATTTATGAAATAAGCCTACATTTAGCCTATAATAGTAATAATCCCCTCAGAACAGGGCATTACTGGCCAATAATGCCCTGGCTGGGTTAAAGCCGAGAACCAGCCAGGGCATTATTGGCCAGTAATGCCCTGTTCTTCGGGGATTATTACTTAATTAATGCAAAGACTCATGGATCTTTTGTCCTACAGTGTCTGTTTAAGAAATAATAAACTCCAATATCTGACTAACAGTGCTCTGTAATGATCTCCCCAGGAATCCAGGGAATGCAGACAATTTCATTATTCCTCTATAGAGGCAGCATTTCCTTCAGGCAAAACGAGTCAAGATTAAAAGGGCAATGCTTCTCCACACTGCAGGCAACTTGGAAAGTTTCAACTAATAAGTGGGCCATCAACCATTGACAAATAATGATTGATAATAGCACTACAGGCTCAAATGCTGATGAATAAACAAATAGTTTATAAACAGTTCTCACGAAAACAGAATTTTAAGACGTTCTCTTTTTAAAAAGACATTTGATTAATGTATTAACTTTATAACACTATGCTACATATAAGGATTTTTCCTTTATTTTGCTTGCCCATAACAAATAACTGTTTTTAATTCCTACTTATTAGGAACAGGGCGGACGAGAGGGGGGGAAGCCGGTATAAATTACCTGGGCCAGGCGATCCGGAAGGGGGCCAGAGTCTTGACTACGTATACATTTTCCACGCTCTCTGGCCTATCGGGCCTGATGGGTGGGCACTGAGCTGTGGTGGCCGCCGCCTTGCTACCGCCCTCCTCCTTCTGCACCGCAGCGTCAAGTGACGTGGCAGACGTCACCAACGTGATGTCACACATTAGTCTTTTTCCAATTGTACTGTCATGAACTTTAACATTTAACTGAGGCCTGTAGAGTCTGAGATGTAACTCTTGGGTTTTTTTGCAATTTCTCTGAGCATTGCACGGTCTGACCTTGGGGTGAATTTTCTGGGACGTCCACTCCTGGGAAGTTTGGCAACTGTCTTGAATGTTTTCCACTTTTGAATAATCTTTCTCACCGTAGAATGATGGATTTTAAATTGTTTGGAAATGGCCTTATAACCCTTCCCAGATTGATGGGCAGCAACAATTGCTTCTCTAAGATCATTGCTGATGTCTTTCCTTCTTGGCATTGTGTTAACACACACCTGAATGCTCCAAACCAGCAAACTGCTAAAACTTCGGCTTTTATAGAGGTGGTCACACTTGCTGATGATCAATTAATCAAGGGCATTTGATTAGCAGCACCTGTCTGCTACTTATCATCTTAATTCCTATGGAAGCAGTAAGGGTGTACCTAGTCTTTCACACACAGCTTCTCCATTTTGGCTTTATTTTTGTTAAATAAATAATGACACGGTGTAATATGTCATGTGTTGTTGTTCATCTGAGGTTGTATTTACCTAATTTTTAGACCTGCTATGGAACAGATGATTGTTATTATGTCCTGATATGTAAAAACATAGAATTCAAAGAGGGTGTACTTTCTTTTTCACACAACTGTATATCCCATCTTGTAATTGAGATATATTTTGCCCTAAACAAAACTTCAAACGCATAATTTATTTATTCTGCATACTTTTGAGCATCTCTGATTTTAGATGTTGGGAGTGTTTTGTTGTGAAAAGAAGCGCATTGCTAAAGCGAAATCTTGATTAAGACTGTTTAATGTTACATTGGTATATCAGCACTAATGTACAGTAGCACGTACATATACTGTAGGCCCATAATTACTGAGATGTGCTACTCCATAAGACGTCTTCCAACACATTTTAGTATTGTAAATATGTCCTATTCGAGTGAATGTTCTGTAAGGTGTCTTTTAGTATGGTGTCTTATGGAGTAACACAGCTTAGTAAATATGGCCCTTT
This sequence comes from Ascaphus truei, assembly GCA_036426205.1. Classification (NCBI taxonomy): domain Eukaryota; kingdom Metazoa; phylum Chordata; class Amphibia; order Anura; family Ascaphidae; genus Ascaphus; species Ascaphus truei. The sequence continues at coordinate 168,463,492 of CM071567.1, read as the reverse complement.
ATGACCAATTCATTTGGAGGGAGCTGTAAGGTGTCATCCAGCAGGAAATGTACAGGTGCGCCGACGAGTATTCTAAAACTTATCTGGGGCAATCATCAACATGACTCAGGTGCATGTTGGGTACATACTGCAACATTTCAGTGACATTTCTGCAGACAGACTAATGGCCTATCGGATTAACAAAGCGGGGGTCCCTAGGCTACACTTCAGCTACAATAGCTGTAGAAGGTAACAGTGCAACATTATTAGCTTTTTAGTATCTTATACTGCCACTCCAGTGAAGGACTATTAAGAAAAGTTAGGTGCCTGAAGTCTGTGATATTTTATGCACTGTTTACCACCATTTGCACCAATTCTTGGGCAGTCGTGGACTCCTTAGATGCAGGGAACAAGCTTGTTTCAACACTCCTGTTTACACGCAGCAAGTTACACACACCAGTGTTTGCTATACTTACTAATTAATTATAGCTACCAATTAAGTGTTTCCAGGGTTGCATAATAAGAGTGGTTGTCAGTGGCACCCTCTCTTCTACTCTAATTACACCAATGTTATCTGCATTCCAGACCCCTTTTAGATAACTGATTTAATACAGCTCAATTGTCTATTTTATTATTGATCCAGGGTGTTACACTACACTCAACATAGGATCATTAGTGTGTCTATGTCTGTTTATTTTAACCACCATTATTTGAGTATTTATGATAAATAAAGTTTTATTTTAATTAAATTAAACAATAAATCATTCAGTATAGGGAGCTCGAGTGCTAAATGTTGGGTTTCTTTCACTCCTCAGTATACCATATTTAGCCTACCCATCAGCACCCCTCCCTCGTTTCTTCAATTTCACTAAGCTGAAGCGGGGCACCTGTATCGTGCACCCCTATCGTTATCAATTTAAAAAAAAACTGTCACTACTATCTAATACATAAAAACATAAGATTTCACGCTTTGTTGGTTTAAGTGAAAAAACAACTGTCAGCATAATCAAATAGAACAAGGTTTATACTGACATCGTTAATTATAAATTTATGTTGGAACCCTTAATATGCTTCAATTAATAGTAATTATTTATGATGTATGGGACCTACAGTAGCAAGCCGACAGCATTAAGGCCATGCTGTACGTCAATTATTTATTATACCTTCCTTCAGCATCTGCTTCACATGTGAGAAATGTGTCTGCAAGCTTACCACGTTTTAAACAATAATCTAAAAAATACAACATCTACAGCTCAGTTCTTAGTTGCCAAACATAAAATAGAGAAAAATAGCAGCATGACACCGTTTGATAAGTGCCATTTTACATTGCACAAATAAGTTACCGTATACAAATTGACCAAGGAGGCGCGAGCTTCCCCCCCCCCCCCCCTCTCCTATTACCCCTCTACATAAAACATACAAATAACGAGAGGACACATTTATGGAGGTAAAAGGCCGCGGCTTATTTATTAAACACAAATGGGGATAGCGTACCACCTGTCCGCGCCAGAATTCTCAGAGCGGGGCAACGCAAAGGGGGCACCCGGAAGTACGTCCCGGTGACCTACCCCCTCGCTTCAAACCCCACGGTTACCAGCCCCGAGCCACTTCTGGCGGGACAAGCACCTACCCCCCCCCCCAACTGCCGCCGCGACAAAGCAATTGGTCCACTGACCCCTCCATCATAATCTTTTCTTCCTTGTTTCAAATATTCTCTTACTTATCTGCAAAAGAAATGTTAACACTGAAAACAATTTTTTTTTTTAGTTAACTTAACTCAAAGGGATGGGTGGGTGGGAAACTGCTCCAACGCCACGGAACAAATGACAGTTGCTTGTTCCTTGGCTCTAATTTGAAACCCAACCGCCCCAACTGACTCCCTGATCGCGCTCGCGACCACCAGACCAGATGGGGGGGGGGGTGGTCGCACCCCCCGGTGAATTGCTGTTGCCACCCATACGGGCTATGCCAGCTCTAGAATGAATGAATGTCTTTATTTATATAGCGCCATTAATGTACATAGCGCTTCACAGCATTAATAGTTACAATCATATAAATAATAAGATATAAATAACACAAAGGAAAGAAGTGCTCAGACATAAAAGTAACATTTAGGAAAGGGAGTCCCTGCTCCGAAGAGCTTACAATCTAATCTATAATTTTAGCAACTACAGAAATACATATTGATGTACTGTATTTGGATATTGTTGTTTTTTGTTTGTGGGCTTTTTGTTAATGGCATACCTAAGGCAGAATTTGCAGTGATTTTTAAAAAATTGTCAACCCATCTCCCATGTGCAATGTTCTGTACATAAACATCAATTATAATTTTTTAAATATATATTTTTAATATCACCTAATTTATATCGCCCCCATAGTCGAGCCAGACGCCTTGGTTTCTGATAAAAAAATGTTTTCCTACTCCTAAAAAAAAATATACAAATATGGCCCAGGGTCACAAATAGAAAGCCGCATGTCATATAATGGTGGATGTTGCGGCTATTGGCAGGAAGAGCAAGCTCTACTCGGGTGGCCAATTTCTCTGCAAATAACTTGAGTTCAAAGAGGGTGTGAGTCCGTATATTGGCTCCAGGGGACATAAATTAGCTGCACTGTCTGCTTCTTTAAATTTGTTTAAAAAGGGATAACTTGAATAACCTGAACTTTTGTTTATTTAAAAAAGAATTTGCCCTGTTGATTAGATCAGGGGTGCGCAAATTCTGTTGCTGTGCTCCCCCTGCCCCCCTCCCCCGGTTCTCGTTCCCTCCTCCCTTTACCTTCCTGTTGGCGTCAAATGACATGGTGGGTCATGCAATGTGACATTACGTGACCCTGCTACATAATTTGATGCCACGTTGCCATGTCAACGCGTCATCTGAAGCCGGCTGAATCTTGGTAAGTTCAGTTGCAGAGACCTCAAGCGATCCCCCGGCATTTAATTTAAATGCCTTGGGGAAGAGCGCAGGGCCTCTGCAACCGCCGCACCCCCTCAAAAAAAATCCTGTGCCCCCCTCGATTAGATGACATCATACAGTTGAGCTATTGACAATGGATTAAAGCAGCAAAACATGAAATATTATATATATATATATATATATATATATATTATTATTTAAATAAATCAGTTCTGTAGTATTAGATAAAAGTGATGTTTTTTTATTCAACTCCAACTGCAGTATTTTAATGAGTTTTAAAGCATCGTTTGATGTCTATAGCAGGTTCCATCCCACGTCCCAAGCAGTGCAAAACTTTGGCGGCACTTTCTTCTTGTACAGTATGTGATAATTTGTTGCAAATGTTCCCAGCAGTTTGAGCTGTAAACTGTAACAATAGAACATTTTAACTTACAGTAGTAATATAAGGATACATTGTAGCTGCTGAGTTACACTAACTAAAAAATTGATTGAAATTGAAAGGCGGCCATTACATTAGGCACACAATCAGGATTTTGACAGATTTGTTGTTTTTTTAAAAAGAGCATCAAACGATTGCCAGTTTAGGTAAGAATGTAGAATAATACATAGTCACATGTTTTACCTATAGAAATGAGCACAAACAAAAATGGAGGGGAATGCTGCTTTAAACTTTCCAAAAAGAATTAGTACCATATTTAGTAAGCGGGTATATTCCATACGACACCTTCCAGTGTCAGAGGAAACATTCTGGCCCATTAAAGTGAATACGCTCTAAATTGTCTTCTGGCACCAGAGGAGTCTTGTGGAATAGCACCACTTGGGCCAATTTTACCTTAATGTTTACTTGTATAAAAAAAAAGTTGCAGATTTAGGTTGTGATACCTTTTATTGGACCAATGTTAGAGTTCTTCCTTGATTAAATGATAATAGGTTTCTTCTCCGTGGTTTTTTTTTGTCGCAAAAATAAGAAACTAATGGAATTAGGAAAATTTAAAAAAAACATCACAAAAATTCAGATAAATGTCTCAGGAGCTTTTTTGATAGGCTTACAGTAAAATAATTGTTTTGCATCTGCTTGGCCGTCTTTCTTTTCCTCCGCTTTTGTCATTGCAAGGAAACCACAAGAATGATATGCAAAAATGGCCTGTGTATTAAAGAGCCTCAGTTTGCAGAAGGAGTAATGAATGATGACCTCTCTGATGGTTGACAAAGTGCCATACTATGCACAAGTAAACCTTCCTCAGGATACTCCTAATCGTGTGGCGATATCTTCCACATGCTGGAGAAGAGTTGAGCTCTATTCTATTGAGCGGGGAAAAGATGGTTTCACATCATATTAGTTGAACGTATAAGATCTAGTTGAGACATCAGATAGTAAAAACAAATCCAACATAATGGGGACCCTGTGAGCAGGGATGGCATGTCCAGAACATTGAAGCTGTTGCAGGGTGTAGAGGGAATAACCTGGAGCCCTGGAAGAAATTCCCTAGACTCTCATGGGGCCGAGCCCCCACAGAACAGACAAGAACTCTTTTCTATATTGCGGTGCCTAAAGACTGTATATATTGTTCACCTATACTAGTACATGCTTTGGGCTGATAACCAGCTTAGCTGGAGGTCCCGTTAGAGAGGACTGGAGCTGCATGTTTAGTCAGCCTCCTATGAAGGAATAGATGTTAATTTTATGTTTATTTTATGATTTGTTTTGCCTTAAAAGGACGATGAGCCCGTTATTGTATTATTTAACCCCTGTAAATAAACCCTGTGTAAAGGAGTAAATAAACTTTGTTCCTGTAGGGGACAGCCACATCGATTTGTCCAGTTAATATCCCAACAACATGTGCCTTTTCAACTTTATGCCATCTGGGCAAGAAATGTGAAGTTTGATGGCTCCCATGGTGAGAAGCCCATACCAAACAATAGGAGGAGTGCTATTTTAGATGAACTTGGAAAGCAGTATGAATACTATTAATGAACTATTACGCATCTCAGGACTGTGGGCTGGAGTAATCAATGACTGAAACTGATGAAAACATGTCATTTTTAGTAGTGTACAAGGTGAGTAGTTTGATTGTGCTCTTTTTAAAGTAATGATGTTGCTGATTTCATGAAATACTCCAATGATGCCATTGTTTACTTGTTATGCAGATTGTCAACGTTTCTCAACTTCAATACCTAGTTTGTGTAGAATTCACATCCAGCGACACAGAACATCACTATTAGATAATTAAGGTAACAACTGCCTTTTCGGCATCATTTTGCATTGTAGTACCTGCGTGCATGAGCATTAATTCAATGAAACACATACAGTATGCATTCCATTTAGTAGGTATAGAGTGTGCATGTGTAGTAATTGAATGGAACATATATGCATTCCATTCACTTGGCATATACAGTATCATGCAAGATCAAAAATTCAATGGAACGTACTGTCTATGCGTTTCATACAGTATACATAGAGTGCACATGTGCTCAGGGCCACCAACAGAAATCATGGGGCCCAATACAAATGAAAAGTGCAGGCCCCCCTTTTCCCCCCCGAACCCATAGCGCACCTACCATGAAAAAATATTTTTTAGCGTGCAACTTTTACTTAACTGTTTTCTTATTGTGATACAGAAAAAAGTGGGTGACTGGGGTTGGTTTAGTGGGTGACTGGGTGGGTGGGTTAGTGGGTGACTGGGTTAGTGGGTTGGTGGGAGGTTATTTAGTGAGTGGGTTTAGTGACTTTAGTGACTGGGTGGGTGGGTTAGTGGGTGTGTTAGTGGGTGGGTGGGTTAGTGACTTGGGTTAGTGACCCTTAGTGCCTGGGTAGTGGGTTAGTGACTGGTTGGGTGGGTTATTGACGTTTAGTGACTGGGTGGGTTAGTGACTGGGTGGGTGGTTGAGTTGGTTAGTGACTGGGTGGGTGGGTTAGTGACTTTTGGGTTAGTGACAGGGTGGGTGGGTGGTTTAGTGACTTTAATGACTGGGTGGGTGGGTTAGTGACTTAGTGACTAGGTGGGTGGGTGGGTTGGTGACTGGGTGGTTGTGTTAGTGACTGGGTGGGTGGGTTGGTGGGTTAGTGACTGGGTGGGTGGGTTAGGACTGGGTGGGTGGGTTAGTGACTATTGGTTAGTGGGTGGGTTAGTGACTGGGTGGGTGACAGTGACTGTGTGAGTGACAGTGACTGGGTGGTGGGTGACAGTGACTGGGTGGTGGGTGACAGTGACTGGGTGGTGGGTGACAGTGACTGGGTGGGTGACAGTGACTGGGTGGGTTGAGTGACTGGGTGCAGTGGGTGGGTGACTTACTTTCATGGGTGGGTGCTGCTTCCTGCTTCCTTGCCACCAGACGCTACCCCCTGCCCCCGAAATATCCCTGTGGCAGTTGCCATGGGTGGGAGGTGGGCTCAGGGGAGGAGGGCGTAGGAGGTGGGCTCGAGGGGTGCACGGGAGGTGGTCAAGGGGGTCGCATGGGAGGTGGGTAAGGGGGGGGGGCGAGACTGGCGGCGGCTGCCTACAGCACCCCCCGCGGCAACTCCTGGGTTGGGCGCATGGAGGTGGACTCAGGGGCGGGGCGTGAGGCTGGCGGGTGGCTGCTGCTGGGTTGGTGCGAAGGAGGTGGGCTTGGGGGTGGGGTGCGAGACTGGCTGGCACCTGCAGAATTCCCTGAGCTGCTGCCTGGGGCAGGAGGCGCGCGTGGGGGATCCGGGGTTGGCGCACGTGCGCGGGGGATGCTGGGTTGGTGCTTCACGTTGGAAGCGGGATGGAGGCTGGCCCACAGGCATCAGGCCGGACACCCTGCTTGCCCTGCGGGACCTCGGTTCTGCGCATGCGCATGTGGAATCGCCGCCATTTTTTTTATTATTAATATAATGGGTAGCCTCACGGGTCCCGGGACGCCCGTACCTTTTGTCCCCCCCCCCCCTGTTGGCGGCCCTGCATGTGCTGTGTGGTGTTCCGACACAGCAACACAGTGTTTAACTAATGCCTCTACCTCTTGATTATCTTAGAGATAAAACTGTACACGAGACAGCCAGCAGAAGATTGTATTGTTTTTACAATGTCTTTGTTATTTCTGTTATTGCAAACAAAGGGGGAAGAATCTGCCCCAAACCCTACACTAGTAATATCCAACCAAATGATCAGAAGGAATGGGGTGCACCTAAGGGAGCAAAACAATATGAATCGCTAAGAAAAAAAAACTAAATAATTTGGCTAAGACACTCATACAGAAGAGTAGGGCAATCAAGGGTATGCTCAAAATATCAAAGTCAATTTATTTATACACAACTAAATACACAATATTAAACCAACTAAAAAGAGAAAGACATCCACAGAACAAGCACCCTACACAATATCAAGATATATCATGCAAGTATACACAGGTGTAAAAAGTGTGTAGAGAGACAATTCATTCATCAAAGGACTCGCATAGACCACTCAGGATAAATTAAATAGCTCCCCGGATAAAAATAATGCATTAAATGTAACACGATCTATTATATCTATAGTATATATATATATATATTATAGATATTATAGATATATATATATATAATATAATTATTTAGTATATATTTATATATTATAACTTATATAGATATATATATATATATATATATATGATCTAGGATATATATAGAGTATATTAAACTATAAAAATACTAGTGGTGCAATTAAACAATTAAATAAAAAATAGTAACAGTTGCTGCCTGAATGTTAAGCTATACACAATAGCACATATATAGGGGGAAAGGGAAGAACATCGGCGCAAAACTGCTAACTATACAGTAAGATTGAGCATAAATGGACTGAGGATATATTGGGAATTGCTGGTTGCTCTGAAATGAAATGAAGAGAGAACAAAATATAGTGAAGTACGTTTTAGTAAAAGTATATGCGCAAAAGTAGATCGCTACTTACAAAGTAGCAGATGTTAACAAGCATGTAGGATATAATAATCCTCTCCATCCTGCTGCCTGGACTTACAATGTGTCTGTCCTCTACGTGGAACGCCGAAATCCTCCGTGGTGGCTCTCCTCCGTCTGCAGCTATTCTCCTTGACTTCCTGGTTGTTCCTCCAATCTCGCGAGACTGGCCCGCTGACGTCACTCAACCGAGATTTTGGCCACAACTCGAGTACACTGTCCAGAGGTGATCAGGAGATTCTGCTGGATGTAGATACTGAATAGGGGAGCTAAGAGTTTGTCTTAGAGCCTCCACCCTATGCGTTTTGTCCTAAAACGTACTTCACTATATTTTGTTCTCTCTTCATTTCATTTCAGAGCAACCAGCAATTCCCAATACTGTATATCCTCAGTCCATTTATGCTCAATCTTACTGTTTAGTTAGCAGTTTTGCGCCGATGTTCTTCCCGTCCAAATATTATAGAGATATAGATATTATATATATATATATATATATATAATATAAGTATATATATATATAATATATATAGTGTGGTGTGTGTGTGTCGTGTGTTGTGTGTGTGTGTATAAACAGGACAAAATCATTACGGTCACGCAGTGAGAAATGAATAAACTCTAAATGGTACCGTATACACAAAATATCAGTGAATGTGGCTATAATATAGCACAAGCATGTATTTAGTAATACATATAAACTTACAAGCAGGGCACAGTAGCCAGATGTAAGATATAAAAATCCTCACTTATAGACCTGGAAACCCAACCAACGTTGCTCAGTGTGTACAATAGATACTAAATAACTTAGGCAGAAAGATAAATCAAATCTGTGAGGAAAGACCGCAAGGGACTTGATCGAGAAGCATACTTAATATCTGAGGATCTGATGGAGACAGAAAACTCTCTTTCCAAATTTGCTGATTCTGAGAAGCATAACACTACCTGACTGAAGATGACGTCACCCAACACACCTGGAGCTTTGTCAGGAGTATTTTTAAGGTCCGGAATTAGTCCTGCATAAATAGTCTCACATAATGATGACATTATCCAGAACATAGGGGGGGGGGGGAAGACAAATACAAAATATCAGAGCACATGTTTCTGCATAATATAACACATAAGTACTCATGCTGAAAAGCCATATTTCAAAGGAATATATATATAATACACACACACACACACACACACACACACACACACACACACATACACACAATAACAAAACCCTATTAGACAGATCTTAATAATGAGGTTTTGATTTTATCCTTTAATCCTTCTTAAATGTATCAATTTAAAGTAAAATATACTTTGAGGAAAATATAGATGTACTTCAAAATGTAAAATACAGTTTATACCAACATTTTCAACTTAGATGCAAAAGTTCTTTATATAAATCATTAATCAAAGGACCAAAGGTCCATAACAAATAGATCATTCAGTGTCATTCCACAATAGACAGTATATACATATACACACATACAGTATATATACATATACACAGGCACATATACATATACACATGCACGCATACATATGTATACACATACATACACATAGATTGATGCTGGGGTTCGTCATATTAACTGCTGCCTGTTACAATGCTTGTGTTTGTTTGAATAAGGGATAGGGGTCTTACTGTTGTTTAAGAGTGAGGAGTGTAGGATCGCTGATAAAAGAAAGAAATAAGAGGGTGGTAACAGGGTGGTGGATGGTCAGTAAGAGGCCAAACAATGGGTTAGGCTTTAACTCCAGTGGTTTATTCTCCACGATAACAACAGAAGAATAGTCCCTTTAAGCAAAAACACAAACCATAAAATAAAACCCTACTCCCCTTGGGAGACTTACTAGACCCCACAGGCCCTATCTACCTGGCTGGACAGCTAACCCAGTTACCAGCCCCAAAACATACCCTCTTGTTTAGAGACATTAATATCAGGGAATAACATTAAAGTATTTCTATTTTAGATCGGGAACTGTGTTCCATGTGAGTCCAGATAATCCCTCTGGTCACCTCAGATCTCCGCTTCCTCCTTAGGTCTCATAAGCCGGTTCGTGGAGCAGGACTGCATCCTGTGGTTTTTTCATGCCCATGGCAATTTTGTTTCCTGGTTGTGATTCCCAGATGGTCCCAAGACCCTGCTCCCTGCATAATTAAAAAAAAAAAGACTCCTTGAGAAAGCACTGTGTAGCGTGAAACTGAAGACTTTTGTCCCTGTTCTGTCCCTAGAATGGTTTTTGTTTTTTAACATGTAACCCAATAAACCTTTTTTATTTTTATACTACCTGGTGAGATGTTTGGTGCCTTTTTGTCTTGATAGCTGTTTACCCAATCTGCAGTTTTTTTATTGTGCAATTCTTCCGATTGGAGTGGCATTTCAACAGTAGATGCAGTCGGTTACACGCGCCATCTGACCCTTCATGAGACAGCGGTTAGATCCCGAGCAGCAATACATGAGACCACAGCCCAACAGCGTGGAAGCTCCAATTTACTGGGAGTTTATGAAACAGCTCCAGCACTGACTGCGGACTATCAGAAGCTGCATCCCGACGAACCGTGACCAATTGGAGACGAAGGTAGGACTTCTATGGAGTTAAGGGGCTTCAGAGGTAGTTCAGCTCTCCTCTGTTTTGCATATACCCCTACCAGTTGTCCAGTAATACCCCGTCATTTATTCCGTAAGTCCTTATCTATGAAGTTTGTTATACGTGAAGACACCGGACATTAAATTACACCTGCTCGTGTAACTGCTGAATATATCTAGACCACAGTACTCTATATACTACTAATAATAACATTATACGGGACTTTACTAGTCTAAACCCCCAGGTGGAACTTGGAGCTATAAATGATCCATTTAGATTTCCTGCTCTCTGCAGGCCTGGGGAGCAGATAACCCAGTGTCCTTCTGGTTGGGGAAAAGTCTCCATCTGTGGCAGCTTTCTGCTTGTCTTTTAAACCCCAGTTACTTCAGGAAGTCTGATTAATTAGTTGGACCAGAAGCTGGCCTCTCCAAAGGAGGTTAACTGCTTGCATGCTGGAAAGCACACCTACAGCATACAGAGACAGTGACTGTCACAATGGACTTTGATTTATTTTGTTACTGCAGCTTAGGTGGGATGGTGTTAGGTATGTTGTAGGGACCTTGCCGGTTTGACTCTATTGGTGGAGGTCGGTGAACCTCCTGAGGTATGGTCATGGGGTCATGGGGTCATGTGGTCATGGGAAATGCTGTGTCATGATAGGCTAATGTATTTGCAGTGTCAACAGTCTTGTGGTGGTGATGGAGATTTTTGGGGTTCAAGTCACAGGTATAATGTGGACTTTATGTTGCTAAGGTCAGAGAAAATTGTCCAGTAACCCGAGGAAGTGTTAGGTTATTCATTGTTGTTATGATTTGTTAATAAAAGCGGTGACAAGTTATATTCCACTAACTTTCGTGTCCATGTGTTTATTTAAGATTAGGCAATAGGGGACCAGAAGTAAGTCTTCTAAATTTAAATTAATTAGCACCTACTGTAATTAGTCCACTATTTCACAAATAGTTGTAAGACACGTGAACATCAACATATTCAGGAGAAGCATTTGGAGATGATTTTTGATTAAAATTCCAAGGGCGAGATTACCAGGGATAAAACATGTTACAATATACTTACACTTTGCCATAGATTTATAAATTATTTCCACTGCAAACGTTTAATTTAGGCATATGAGAACATGCTCGAGATACAGTAACTCTTCTTAATTAGTCTCATGATAATTAAAGGGCAATTACTGAAAACTTGATATAATTGACTACGAGAAAGTTTATCATTGTAAAAACAGTAGATTTGTGCATTCACAAATATAGCCACGTACATTTGGCATAGCATATAGATGGTTTACACATCATATCCATCATATAGTTGCTTCAGTCCTGTTTGGACACAGTTTGGAGACAGGCCAGTAAGGCCCATATATAATAAGCAGTCTTCTGCTACAAGACCCTTTCCTGCACTAGAGGGCACATTACACGCCATTGTCTTGAATGGGCTGGAATGTGTCTTCCAGCACCTGCAGGTGTCCTGGCAGAAACTGCTTAGTAAATATGGCCTGCCCATAAGTCTCTCCTTTCAAACAAATTATTGAGATATTCCATCTTAGGTGCACTTAATTGTATTGCATTATGGGTAAACAATTGTAACATATTAGCAGTCTATTATAAATTGAAGAGAGCTACACCGTTTAGGGCGTAATACTTGACAGGAGGTCATACACGTTCCATTTTCCAACACAAAAACATATTTGAGATTATCACAATAGTTTTGTCTCTACTTTATATCGTATACACACTAAAGCTTTAAGGATTTCAAGACGTCTTTATTTATTTTTTAAATCAGCTTCTTTTCTTTAACATTAATACAAGGAAGTTGTATTTATCTGAATCTAATGTTGTAGAGTAAGGCTATAATTTAATCAGAGGCTGTTCCTTTCATCAGAAAATACAAAAGCTCAACAGGATTTCAAATAGTCTCTGAAGGTAAAAAGAAACATGTATTGTTGAAATGTACAATTCGCAAACCTAACATTGCAGATTTAAAAGACTCTTACTTCTAGTCGAAAACATTAGGGGTTGTTTTTCTTTTTAAAAAAGCCAAAAGCTTTTTAAGAAATACGTTACTTTTGGATTTTTTTTTTAAATTTTTATTGATGACCAACAATATTTTCTTATATTTTTACCTTTTAGAGCTTTATTTATTATTTGTCACCAAATATTAAAAATAAATAACGTAAACTACTTTAAACCTGAAAATTAAGGTCTGGGTGGTAAAATATTTATTGTTGGGACAGATATTCACTTTTACATATATCATTCCATTTTCTGTAATGTGAAGAAGACGTAGTCTGTGTACCTGTGGCAGGAAAGGTAATCCTCCCACTTAGAATTAGGTGACAGATTGTAACAAACTGTATTTTTGGTTTATTAAAATACAAAAATTGTAGATGCTATGGACCTTTAAAGAGAAGAGAGACTGTGCTAGCCAATAGGAAGTTAGCTTGTTTTTGCCTTTATTTAAGGTAATAGTACTACTTTTCCCCCTTTTTTTTCTTATCGTCTTCTTTTTATATGTAAAGCATGTGACAATGTATTCTTATTGTATTCTTATTCTACATTCTTACCTAATCTGGCAATCGTTTGGTGCTCCTATATTAAATCTGTAAAAACCCTTATTGTGTGCCTAACATAATGGCCGCCTGTCAATTTCAATGAATCCTTTAGTTAGTGAAACACAGAAGCTACAATGTATCAGTATATTACTAAGGTAACATTATCTATTGTTACAGTTTACAGCTCAAACTGCTTTGAACATTGGTAACAAATTATCACAAATAGGAAAGTAACGATCTTGCACTGCTGGGGACATGTGCTAAAACATGCTATAGTAATCATTGTATTAAAACGCATTAAAATGGCATTAAGAGTTGAATTTAAAAAAATGTAAGTATTATCTATTACCCCAGAAATAATTTATTTAAGAAAACACACATGATTACACATTTTAAATTGCACTGAGTTGAATAAAAAATTATATTTAAAAATAACAGTCGCTATTATCTAATACTACAGAACTGATTTATTAAAAAAAACATATACGATTTCACATGTTTTGCTTCTTTAAGAGAACAAAACAACAAGAGACACAGCTGGAAGAATAAATGGTTGGAACTATTGATCAGCAAACCACCCTGGTTTGGCAAAAACAGCTTTCATTTGCATTATTATTGTATTTTACAGTTCCATTTGTTAACAAATAATATACAGTAGGGTACAAAGGATGTCATTAATTAAATAATACTCTGTGGTAGTTCAACATGCATGTCATTAATAGTCAGTAATGGCAGCTAAGCAATCAGAGCTGCAGCACAGGCCATCCCGTTGAGTGGGAGCGGGCCCAGATGGCTGTGTGAACGAGTGTGGCAGATCTGCCGGCAGAGGCAACTATGATCTATGAGGAGCCCGGGTGCTCAGGGAAAGAGGGGAGCAGTGGGTGAGCACCGGAGGCACCACAATCAGATTGACAGATTATTATTGTGAGTTAAAAAACATACAAACACATAGTCAAACTATTTCAGTAATAAACCACAGATATTGCCCTGGCTGTGTTAAAGACCCTGGATTTCCCATTGGCTCTTCAACTCCTCTAGGGCACTGGTAATGTTTGCAGTAATGTACATAATTAGGTAGACAAAACGTAGCAGCCTTGAAATGTTTTGGCCAAATGATTGAACTAAATGACCCATACCTATGAAGACAAAGTATAGAAAAATCATATAGTATTGTGCTAATGAATTTGCCATGTTGGATGTGCATTGGGGCTGCTTTGTTTATCATAGTATATACTTGGTAATTTCCCCATTGGCACTCCAACTGACACAAACAAATATATAAATATATTATAATGTAGTTCTATGTTTTGAACTTGCACAGATCGTGTACGGCTAAAAGACAAAAAAAATAAAAAAGAGAGAGAGAGAATGATTATGAAGACAGAGAAAAGACAATCCTTTGGATGAGGTGTGCTCCTTAATGCTGCAAAATAGAGGAATAGAGGATACATTAACGTAATACAATGCATACGTGATGTATTAACCTAAGTGATTTAAAAAGTTATACATTTTCTGACACACACAATTAAAAACAAGGTGAAGAACAGCTGTGACAGTGATACCAGCCTTCAACTGGTTTAGCTCACACTGTTAAATCAGTGAATTCGAAAAAGCAATGGCTGTGGGTTCTAATCCTGTTGGGTCTGATACCATTCCAGTCATTAGATTGATGCCTTAGGCTGATTATGAACTCTATACAGTTGGCATGGAAATCCTTTTAAAAAGTGTGGGACGTGACTCATTTAAATATACTTTGCATAGCCATTAGCATATCTCTCAGGTGTGCTCCTTTTTCAGCACCGACATGCCTCCCTAATTTATTTGGAGGGATGTTTCAGGGGTTATATATACAACAGGCGACTGCTAATAAAATTAGAAAGCTTTCTCTCTTGTTTTCCCTCTCATATATTTGTTTGCAGATTGTCAAAAATTCATCCGGGAACAGCTTGTTCTTTGCCTCCGAAAGAAAAAAATCTGCAATTGCTCTCATTTGGAGAGTGATCCGCAGATCCAAGGTACCGTCCAATCTGGATATGCAAAAGAAATTCACCCATCTCTAATCCAGACCTTCCCAAAGCACTATTCCAGTGTCTGGATGTAAGTAACAGTCCAGACACAGCTCAATAAATGAGTTTGATTTGCAAAACCCGTTGTGCCCTATGTTCCTTTGTTCATCTGGATGTAAGTAACGGCAGGTTTAGGTATGACTTAACTAACGTAATGTTAAGTCTCTGTGTTAACCTTAATGTACGTTAGTGGATAGGCAATGTTATAATAACACCTCATATGTATTTCATTTGCAGGTGATTATCACTAATGGCCATTATAGTTAACGCTCTTTACAGGAGAAAACATGTCAACGTTATGTTATTGTCCTTAGCAGATACATCATTAGGGTTACCATGACATAAGGTTTGGTTAACGTCTGGATTTGTGGATCTGGGCCAGAGATTTATTTAATGTCGTCACTCACGCCTGGGGACTTTAATTATTCAAATGCAATATATCCGTGCAGAGAATCTGGAACATATATACTGAGTATTTCTATTTCTTAGTCTTTCTGGTAATGCATTTTTTATTTGTTGTACTATTTCCATTTGAGATTTTTAATCATTTCTATAAACCAATTATCCTATTTTCCTTTACGGGATGAAAGGACTTTTTCAGTTTATCCGAATCTCTGGTCTCAGAGTCTTGGTAAAGCTTCAAAATGTAGAAATGTACACGAATGCTCTTGTTTGACTTTTTTATGATTTATTTTTAGTCTTGTCAGATTTAATTACTTTGCCAATTACTTTTACAGAAAAAATCTCTTTACAATTTACCATTGCACTTAAGTGGAAACCTTATATAATACGGTACATTATTTAATTGATCACTCTGTGTCAAGTACGGATTCCAAGATATAGCCAAATGAAACAAATGTTGAGTAAGCCAGAGGATTTCTGCCATGAACTCATTTAAAGACTACATTAATAAAGTATTTAAACATTCATCTGCTGGGACTGGGCTGATGTTGTATTACTATAATAATTGTTTTTGTTCTACTACAAATGACTACATAATCTGCATATATTTCAAAATCATTTTAATTGTGTAATTACCTAACCAGGTATATTTGTGTCTTTTAGTTAATCTGGATGTTACTGACCACTACAGTGTGTAGGATAGATTCATTCTATGCTGTTTCTCTTTATCCCATTTTAGTGAAACTTCATGCAAAACGTGTACTTATAATGTTACACTAGTCTCTATGTACTGTAACATCATACATACGTTTAAAACAGAATGGGGCATCTCTAATATGCAATGTACTGCTTAAACCACCATCCGGCAAGGTTTAGTAAATATTGATGGGCTGTAAGGTGTCTAGTGGCATGGAACTTGTCTCATGGAGTAGAACTTTTAGTAAATATGGCACAACATTTCCTGATGGATACAAAGAGAATACGTATACTGCATAAGTCAGCATCATGGTCAGATCCCTTTTTATCTATGTCTATGGCAGCTGAGAGTATAGTTCAACAGTTTATTTGCAAACCCTATAAATCCGATGTTGATGAATATTATTATGTATATTTTACATTCATTTTCAATGGTTATGGCATATCCGATTTTGGTAGACAATTTGAATGCTTAAATATGTGCAGTTTAATTCAGTGAAGCTGATCCACCTAACTGATTCATTATAAAGAGATAGTGTTTTAGGCTGGCGTAAGGAAATAAATATAGCAACATGTTACTCGAGGGACAGTTTGGTCTCTAAGAATCAAGGGAAGAAGGGTTATTTGTGCAAAAAAAAAAAGATGTATTGTGCAAACATGTATTGGATTTCTACATGTGAAAATAGACTTTTGGTTACAATCCCCAATAAATTCTTAGCAATGTGCTTGTAACGGCAGGTGTTAGTTTTAAATAGATTTTTTTGTTCACTGTCAAGAACAGACTAAAACTGCCATACAAAATAAATGCCGTATCTAAACATGGGATTAACAACCAACTGTTATCTAAGTAGGAAATATATTTACCTTATAATTGCATATTTTGTCTGACTAGCACCATTTAATATATTTACGACCAAACAGCTGCAGGGAAGATACAGTAGCACATTATGCTAAGTGATTTGTAAAGATGCCCTTTTAAATCTCTTTAGTTAAGCAATAATCCCTGAAGAACACAGCGTTACTGGCCAATAATGCTCTGACTGGAAGAGTTTAACCAAGCCAGGGCATTATTGGCCAGTAATGACCTGTTCTGAATATCATGTTAATTAAAATCAATATGATTATACAAGTGTCTATATTATTTATAACAAATATTCTGGCGATGGTGGATACCTTTGAGATCATTCAAGTCAATGGGCTATAAAATATCTTCCAGCTCCAGAAGGTGTTGTATGGTCGAAGAATGCTAACTAAATATGGGCCTTAATATTTTGGTATCAAGCTGCAAAAATAACATTAGACTATATAGTAAATACTGAGAAGAACTATTATGTTCAGCTTTCCAAACATTATTTTTCTAGGTTGCATACTAAAATAAGTATTGTTATTGACTCAATATCTAAAAATGCCACCTCTCCTGCTAGCTTATCACTATAAGTGTAAGCCACTGTGGTCCCATTTACACACTAATAGTGCAACACTCGCTGCCCGGCATCTAGGGAGATTACATTGGGATGTATTATATGACTACTCCGCATAGGTTACCTTGACTCAGGGTGCTGGGCAATGAGGTAGCAAGGTTGTAGAATAATGGGTGCCAGGCACTTTTGTAGTACAACAGTTCTTTATTCGTGTCCCTATGGACAGGGACCCCTCATACATATGTAACCCCTCTCCTTACCCGACTCAAAAGGAGAGTGTTGCACAGTGAAGTGTGTGGAAGGGCAGATGTTGTGCACTGGACTCTTATTGCATACCGGTATCTCGGGGATGTGTCCGCCTGACTGGAATGCTGTAAGCTTCTAGACTGTTGTTGAGGTAGATGGATGGTGGTATAGAGGGTGCCAGAAACTTTTAGTTAACAGAACTGGTTTTATTGAACAGTAGACATGGACAGATCATGCTTCCCTTTGATCCATACAATCTGCCCAGGGGAGGTCCACAAGGCTTGTAGCATCCCTTTAGTGTTTCCTCATTTGGTAGAAGAAACACAGAATATTCTATCAGTGGTGTCAATAATACTAAAGGGTACATATCCCTACTGTATAAAATAATACACAGGGCGATGCTATACATTCATGTTACATTACATACAAACTGGTGGGTGAGACCCCACTCCTTACTCCCTGGTGACATGAGGGCTCCTCCTGGGTACTGAGGTCTTAGTTCACGCCCCCAATATTTATAGGCCATGGTGAGATCAGGGATCACCATGGCAACTATGGAGGTGGCAAGGACCCTGTCTAGTATACACCCAGTCTGGAACACATAGTGGGTCCTTTCTGGAACAAGGGCGGAGCTAGGGTGACAGTTTTCTATTTGCAACATTTTAGTACCAGGCCCTAACATACAACAACAACCAAATATATTTAACTGATTATATAGATAATAGTTATCCCACCAGGAGGGTTACACACATATTACTAACATTGTACTGTATTTTATAACAGACATACATGAATACAGTTCTTTCATCAATGCCCAATCTTAACACTTCAATTAAGTTACTTTGTCTTATTTGCTCTGAGTAAATGTGGGACCCAACGCCCCTGGTTACTTCAGAATCATCAATACTATTGATCCTATTACTCAGGCCCCTCGGGAATCCTGATGGGTGTTTTCTTGCTTGACCAATACCTTTTGCCAGCTTGGGAACTGTCACTTCCGCATAGATGGATAAGCAATATTAGCAACAATCCGCGGTTAGAGCTGAACCACTGGCACCCTGGAGCCCTCTTTCCTGAGGCCCTCTGGCGTGCCGTATTCCCTTTTATTACTTACTAGCTGATATACCCGGCGTTGCCCGGGATGGAAATGCGTGAAATGATATGATGTAGTTGTTGTTCAAAAATTGTGAGGTGGGGTGGTGTGGGGGGGAGAAGAGGTGGGGTGGTGTGGTGTGGGGGGAGAAGAGGTGGGGTGGTGTGGGGGGAGAAGAGGTGGGGTGGTGTGGTGGCATTGAACTACACTGTGAGGGGAAAGTGAAGCACCGAACAGCAGCCTGCTTCTATCGGCGGTTCTCTCCACCACCCAACTTTATTATGGAAAATGTGAGTTTCCTGACTACCTGTGCATAATACATTTGTATAGTTTATACTATTTGCACTATTTGTGGTTTTCTTTATTTTCATATCATCCACTTCACTGAGAGGATACAGACTCCAGTAACATAAAGGGCTCCAGTCAGAGAGAGAAGGATCTCTGACATGCAGTGATTTTATACGTTCTTTGTGAGTTCATTTCTTATGTTTTACATCATTTAAAGCAGTAAATTACCATCTGCACTATATATATCTATATCTTTTCACATATCACGAGATCCAGCGCTCCTCCTCAACCCCAAGAAAAGAAATTTTGTATATAGCAACTTAAACAAATGGAGACTTGCAGTGCCTAAATAGGGCTTTCTTGCATCTTTTCCACCCCAGGTATTTTACTCGTTGGTCTAATTGAGGCAGCAGTGAGGAACATAAGCAGGGTATCAGTCATTTGTTCTACATGTGTTTTAATTTGGGGAGTTCAGTCACACTACTATCTAAATGCTCCTTATTACACATATTTGTGTGTGAAATGAACAGACCACTATCATTATACTAGGGGATATAAATCCACTAATCCAGCTACCTACCCTCACCAGATATTAGGGTTTAACCCTTTGCAGCCCAAACCAACTTGAGCATCATGACCCTACGTAGTTTTTTACTCTCTATGTGTGCACATTCACAAGATTTTAATATGCAGTAAATGTTTGAGTAACTGCACCGTCTGTATGGCCCTACATCTGGCTGTTAAAGAGGTTAATTTTTGTGGTCCAAATTAACACGGTGAGCTTGGAGTTTATTTTGATAAAAACTTATGGTGATACTCATATATTCCACCAGATAGGTATGACTAAACCTCCAGGTGGATTCACTATATAATTATAATTGCAGTCATCTCTCTGCATTGATTCTAGATAATCTCTACATCTAGATATGTCTGTCCTATAGATTGGCCATACACTGATCATACCAATCGTATACTATTTTTATTTGTTCCAATAAAGGGTTTTAAATTGAAACTAATCATTTACAAACCTCACGAGAGCATTTTACAGGGACTCTTTCCTATCTTTTGTGCGGACAGGGTAAGCCTACCTGAAGCAGGCGCCCTGCACCTAGTTGAGGCTAGTGACTCCCCTCAGTCCCCCAGTTGGTATGTATGTACTTTATTTTGTGCAATGCTTGTATGTCTGCGGGCTCGCCCGAATAAACCAAATTTATTCAATAATGTTGTCCTGCCTAGTGAATTGATCCCGGAAGGTATAAAGGTGTTAAAAGTACTGGTCTCCGTGACAACACATTTGTTCATTTTCAAGCAAATCACCAAAACAAAATGTAGGTGACAATGGCCACAACATTTTTTTCCAAATGTTGCTCGTGATAGCAATTTTTTCAGTGTCATATTAGTTACAAAATCCCAGACCAAATACTATGCCTAATACTGTACCAAGTTAGGATATACTAAATTCCCCCCAATCGGGCCCCTATAAACCTAAGATTAGCAATACAGTACCTCTTTCAGATTACCAAATAGAAGGGGGAAAACCCCTTTAACATCCTCAGACACTAACCAAACTATAGTCACCTCGCTGGCAAGGTTTTTCTGACGCCACCAAGAAAAAAATATGTATATTCGATAGGTATAATCAAATGTTATTTGATTATTTTCTAGTTTAATATTTGTTCTGTTTCATTTCCTTTTTTTTTGCCTTTTTTCTTTGTTTATTATTTTAATATATATTTCCTCTGCCATGAACTTGTGCTGTTTTTTGTGCCTGATTGCAGTGCTGTATCTCTTATAAGAATAATTTTGTCATAACATGTAATATTATATATGGTTGCCAATATAGTTCATGATGTCATCATTTTAAATATCTAAGATCTGCTGTAGATAATTTTATTTTTATAATATTAATAATAAATACTAGAGATGGGCACATTGTTGGCGGATTTGTATCCCCCTCGGATCGGCCTTTTTCTTTGGAACATGGAAATTTCCATGGATCAGTCTCACAAATGGTGATTTGTCTTTTCCGGATTTTTTTTCTCACACATGGTGGATTAATAATCCGTGGTTGGATTGTTAAAAATCTGCACTCTGATTAAATTTATGAGAGGGGGATACTGTGGCCATGGGGGTTTGGTGACGTCATGTTAAAGGGGAATGAAGCACAGCCATTCCGATTGGCTGGCTTCAGTCCCTTTCATGACGTCACATTAAAAAAATGTTTTTTTTAAAGGGCACATGGTTTGCACAGCCAATCAGATGGCGTATGAACCATTTGCCGCCCAAATGTGACATCACAGGCCATATTTAAGGCCGTGACGTCTCATTTGAGCTCTATGATTAAGGACCACGCAGGTCCGAAACGCGTCAGAGTGTGTCCCCCATACCATATGTTTTTTCAATAAAATTTCATTTTTAATCTACACCTTGCTGGTCTCTCATCTCTACAAGCTGTGCACCGCTGGAATCTTCGGATCCTTCCTACTGTCATTTGATCTCAAGATGCCGTCGGGTCAACATCGTGGATTTAACATGGGGTTATTGGATTAACAGATGAAGATAAAGACAGAAGATAAAGAAAGGCAAGATGAAGAAAGAAAAAGATGATGGAAGATTAAAGAATGAAGAATTTTTTTATCTGTCCTTGATCTTCACGGTGGATGGCGTTGGATTGAGTTTCATGACGTCACGGTATGTGAGCTTGCTGATTCCCCAGGATTCAGAGGGCCAACGCTTCTAAAGGTAAGATAAATATTGAATGTATGTACATTCATTTTTACAGGTTTTTTGATTGGATTTTTCTTTTTTATGTTTTTCATTGCCCAGTGACTGCTGATGTATTAATCTGTGCCTGTTTATGGGTACAGATGAATACAGTGGGAGCCAATGCATTTTTTTGGCAAATGCATTTCTTCTATGGACTGGTTTTATTTTCTATGTCTTTTTATTGTTTAGATTAAATTGATTTGAATTGTGATGGCTTGTTTTTTTCTTTTTACAAATTGATTAGCGATTTGATTTAATGATGTATTTTGGTGGCTACTGGTTTTAATTAATGTGTTGCCTAGTGGTTGTATGAATTAATTGTTGTGTTGGTTACTGCTTTTAAGTATTAAATGTATTTTTTTGGCTAGTGGTATGATTTATGTAATTGATTGCATAGTGGTTTTAATTATTTTATTGAATGCCTAGTGGTTTTATTTCTTTAATTGATTGGCTAGTGGTTTAGTTAATTGCTTGGTTGGCTAGGGGTTTTAATGTTTGTTTCTGGGTGTTTAGGTGCTTGTTGTATCTGTTTTATTATTGGGCATTTCTGACATTCATGTTTTTGTATTAGTGTGACCATTGGCTGCTATAGTATCTTGTCATGCCCATATTAGATGGGTATGATGTTCCACTATGCCATTCAATGGGTACAGGGTGGGTATAGTGGGTCCGGGGTAGGTGGTTAAGCCTCCTGGGTGGGTACTGGGGGAGGGTGGGTTAAATCCTTAATTACTATAGTGGTTATTAACCGGTATGGTGATTAAGGGGTTAGGGGCCATTAGATTGTATTTTTTAATGTATTGTTGCTGGCATCGGAGGACATGGCCCTGCAGTATGCTGACGAGGATGCCCTTCATGTTGGCAAGGGTAAGTAGAATGGTTTTTATTTACTTTATTTATGCTGGCTGGCTAATGTTGTGTTTAATAATGTTCAAATAATCGCTTATCCATATCTGGATAATAGTTATTTTGAACATTACTGTACTGTATGTGTTTGGTGGGGAGGGGGGGGTCAGGCGGAGCTGTATTTATTGAAATTTAGGCCATGTTTTTGTTTTTTTAAATACAGGACCCGGGGACCCATGGGGACCACCCGAGGACCCACTGACACCACGTGAGGACCCCTGCAGGGACCACCCGAGAACCCCCAGACACCCGTCGGGATTACCCAGACACCCCCAGAAAGACGGGTTAACCCCTTCATTACCTTAGCGGTATTGACCGCTAAGGTAATGAAGGGGTTAAGTCCACCCTCAAGCCCCCTGCAAGGCCTAAACACCCACCAAGGGCCAAATTCCACCTTCATCCACCCCCGATACTCACAATAAGCATGGCACTGCTGGTTAACCCCTTCATTGCCTTAGCGGTTAACCGCTAAGGTAATGAAGTTGCCTGTAAATGCATTTTTCATTTAAATCATGCCGGGGGTCTCCGGAGCTGATATTAATGGGTATCAGCTCCGGAGGCTCTCGGCACTAATCCAATGCAGGAAAAATGTGCTTTTCAGCAGCTTCTCCCCACCTTCTTGCCAACATTTTGTGGCGGGGCGATTTGGGGAGGAAATCTCCATTCTAGAGTGGTGATCGCATCGATAAGCTGATTGGGGCTACTAGAATTGAACGAGTTTGAGAAGCTGGTGATAAGCGACTTATCGGCGCGCGTTTCGTGGGGGGTTTTTCAGCAAAAAAACCCGCCGATTTTTGTTCTTATCGCCAGCTTATTGGGATTTACTGAATCGCTGTAGGCTTTTTTGCCAATAAGCTGGGGATAAGGGGCTTATCGCTGCTTATAACATGAGGCTCCAAGTCTTTTAGCCTCAAGTAACAATAAATAATGGACAATGGGCACAATCTAAATGTTTTCAAAGAGGCTTATTAAGTAGAATTATACATGCTCTGGTGCTCATCTTGTTAAAAATGGATGTAAAAAATCCAGTTAACGGAAAATATGGAAACACCTGATAATTAAAAATTAAAGCTGAAATGTAAAATAGCATGGCTCAAGAAGAGTATCTTTCCAAACGTAAACACACCGAAGAAGTTCCCTTAAGACAGAACACAAGCATGTATTCCTTTACTTTGCTTTAATAAGGATCCTTGTATAGCCAGGTCCCAATTGGTCCCTGCTCAACTCCGCTGTGGCTGGGGAGACTGCAGTTAGTCAGGGAGGCTGCGGGTGGAGTGTGTGCAGTGCAGGGAGAGTTCCGGTGCTCCGGAAGCTCCGTGACGCACCCGGCTAGTGGGGGCTGCCATGTTGGGATTGGCGCATGCGCAGGTAACACTTTGCGCATGCGCAGAACATCTGGATGTGCGGCGGCCATTAGAGGGAGTGGTGCGCATGCGCAGTGCTTGCACAATAGCGGCAGCCATTACATGAACCCACCCAGTCACTAACCCACCCAGTCAGTCACTAAAACCCAGTCAGTCACTAAAAGTCAGTCACTAAACCCACCCACCCAGTCATTCACCCCACCCACCCAGTCTCTAACCCACCTACCCAGTCAGTTACTAACCCAAGTCAGTCAGTCACTAACCCACCCACCCAGTCAGTCACTAACCCAAGTCACTCACCCACCCAGTCACTAAACCCCACCCACCCAGTCACTCACCCACCCACCCAGTTAGTCACTAACCCACCCACCCAGTCACTGTCATTCACCCACCCAGTCACTGTCATCCACCCACCCACTCACCCACCCACCCAGGCAGGCACCTGTCTTTTGTTGAAAATATAAAAATAAACAGGTTGCATTGTAATGTTTTTTTCTGTATCACAATAAGAAAACTGTTAAGTAAAAGTTGCGCTCGAAAAAAAAAAAATTGTGGTAGGTGCGCTATGGGTTCAGGGGGGGCGCTATGGTGCGCTATGGGTTCAGGGTGGGGTGCGCTATGGGTTTGGGGGGGGGGCTGCTTCTTTTATTTGTCCTGGGCCCCATGATTTCTGTTGGCTGCCCTGAGTATGTCTATGTTCAGTAAATGTGTTATTATATACCCGTGTGTGTATTCATTGTATTGGGTCCTGTGAAAGGTTTTACCAGCGCTACTAGGATCCCTCACAGGTGGAGGCACTGTCAACAGAACAAGTCAGGTACACCCCAAGCTCCCTGCATCAGAGGATCAGGCCTCCTGTGACCCTATCAGGTAATGCACCACATGTAGTCACCCTAGACACGGGGGAAAGGGGGCAACACTTGTACAGCTGCTTAAAGCTGCAGACCAAGCAATATCCTACATGAGTTTTTTTTTTTTTTTAAATAAATCAGTTCTTTACTATGAGAAAATACTTGTAGCATTTAAAAAATTCAAAAAACAACTCACATTTTTTTTTGTTTCTATAGCAACCATTTGCAAAGTCACATCCCCTTCCTCATCTGAAACAGGCTCTGGCACACACCTTTTTTTTTTTTTAGCTCTGGCCCTCTCTCTAGCACCCTCTCTCTAGCAGTGCACCAATTATATGTAGTGGCTGCCTGGTCACATGATCTTCCCCACAGAACTTTGCATTTTTGGTCCTCCTCTGCTGCACTGACAGCCATTTAGTGAACCCCTGAGCCGAATCTTCGCCGATCGATCACAGGAGAATGGATAGATTAGCAACTTAGCTAATTACTTATCATTGTGTTGATTGTATTGATGCACATATTTAAGTGAAAAAAATATAAAAAATGTAAACGGCAGCTTGGTCTCCTGCTTTAAGCTTAAATAACGGACATAAGCTTAAAGGAATCCACGTAAAAATTGGTAAGGAGCAGAAACCACTATTCGTGCACATTTGCATGTAATTACCCAGAGTTCTTGTATGCAGTGTGATCATGGGGTAAGGCAGGTTTGAGAACCTGTCTGAGATATGTGCGTGTGCTCATAACTGTTCATTGCTATTACTGCACGGTGGACGTTTTTGTATCATTCTTTAACTCACCATAACTTCTTTGAGCACCTGGCATGTCTTTCAAAACGAAAACCAAAACTACAAGAACATTGACCTCATACAATAAACAATGACATTAATAGATGCAGGATCAATAGACATTTTCTTCTGACAAAGCACAAGCTGTGTGTGTTTTTGACAATTCTGTCCAACATCAGACTATGGCTCACATTACTATGAGGAGGCAGTGACAATATTGATCTGCTTAACCTTCAGCCACGTTTCTAAGCAACTGCTTACTTGTCCATTTGAGCCTGAATGTATGTGCTCTTGGGCCTGGGTAAATAAACAGCGGTTTTTATTTAATCAAGACTAAATACAGCCTATGCTCAATAAGAGCAGAGCAGTTGGTATTAAGATATATAACTAAAGTAACACAAAAGTATGACTTGCAGTCAAATTGTATATTACTAACAAACAAAGAGAGGGGAGGAACCCCAAAAGATAGTGTCCCAGAATCTCCAAAAATGGGGGCACTCGCGGTTAATGTAAAAAATATAAAAATGTATTTATTAGATCATTAATTAACAAAAAATATTTTTTTCTGGTCTACTATTGGTTTATTATTGGGTGATTTGTCTGTGATCTATATGTTTTAGAGTTTTAATGTGTATGAGTCACCGCCGGTAATTATTGTTCTACAAAATACATTTTGAATTTTTTTGCATTAACCGTGAGCGCCCCCACTTTTGGGGATTCTGGGACCACGTTTTTTGCCCACCCCCTCCCTCATCCCCCCCTCCCTCATCCCCCCCTTGATTTGTTAGGCTAAGGCCCCGGTATCGGCGCTGCACACGCGTCTGCCAGGTTGGTGGCGCGTGCAGCTGAGATCCCCGGTGACCTGCAGGGGGAAAGACAGGGGGAGCGTGGTGGAGGCATGGCGGGGGGAACGGTCATGACGTCACCAGTCAGGTTCGCCCTCATTGGCTGAACCGCCAGGGGCGTGGCCAGCGCTCAGTCGTGAGCACAGATTTCCTGTCTTCAGGGAAATCTGTTCGAACAACGCTGTGGGCAGCAAGCATGCTCAGACCCATTGAGGGGCGGTTCTTGCCCCTGCAGCGCCCGCCATAGCAGGCTGCAGGGACCTGGCCTTATCAGTTGAATGCTCTACTGGGAATCCCCACCTGTATACAATAGGCAGTTTTTTTTTTTTGCTTTTTTTATTCATAACTATTCCATGTAGTAGTGCACATCCGCAACATTTTGTACTAATTGCATACTAAAGAAATAGAGGATCCTACAGATTATTTTACTAGTCACTTCTGTATGACATTAACACTATTATCTCCAATTAATGACCTCGAATAATGCAGCATGACATTCAAGTAAATGTTTACATCATTTTCAATATACAGTAGTTTATGAAAAATCTGAACAAATTACTGTATACCCCAGTTAGACACTGAAAAGTGTTCCAATCCATAAGTGTAAAAAGGCCCAGGGGAAGTATTTATGAAAGTCATTATAACATGTATTTTCTCCTTGGAACTAATAGTAAAGGATCCCCGAGGGAACCTTTTTGCCATGTCTCATTTACCTTGGGTGAAATGTACTTGTTCATCAAAGCCTGCAAAATGCATATGTGCAAGGTCACAAAAAGCAAGCTGAACTGCTTCAGGGAACTGCACTTAACACCTCCACCATGCAATGATTTACTACAAGACTAGAAGTTAATAGTAAAGATGGCCTTTAAAATTGTTATTCTTAAGAAACACTTGTACTGTGTGTAGACCCTTTTCCCCGTACTAAAAGGAACCACTGGTACTGCCTTTACCTTTTGGCTACCAGAAGGCCTGAGCCTCCGCCACTTGGCACCTGGGGTGATATCTTGCTCGCCTCGGTGCAGCACCTCCACTTGCGAGGGATCCCAGCGTAACAGGATAAACCCCTCACAGGAACCAAATAGTAAATACACATGCAGGTACAGTATATAATAACGCTTTACTGAACAATAACATGCGACCTGTACCCCACAGAATATATTACATACCACCCCAATACACCAAGTGAGTGTCCCCCAAAGTACACAGTGTGCTTGACACCAATATCCCTGATGTCCATTTCCCCCAATGTCAGGGCCCACCCAAAAGTGAAAAAAGAGTGATCTGCGTTCATAAAATTGTGATAATGTGCTTAGGTATAAAAATGCTTAATGCAAAATGATAACAGTGTTAAACCCAAAATAAATACAGTATATGATTAAATCAAATATTAAACCTGTTAAGATGGAGGTAGGTGCTGCTGTGCTCGTGGGATGACTCCACAAACTGAAAACTAATACAAGAACAAAAAGAGAAACAGCGCAAAAAGCCTCATAGTGTAGTATATTAAAATGTGTTTATAGTTTTAAACAGATAAGTATTGCACGTACATCAAAGAAAGTATATATCAGCGTGACATGTAAGGGACATGTTACCACTAGGCAAACTGCAACCGTGGATCAAGTTGTTTCAGCCCAGCAACCGGATCGGGTCTCTCTTTTTCCTCTCTGGTGGTAGTCTTTGTACACCCTCCACTCGAGTAGGTTAGAGCCTTCACTTCCCTGACAAAGTATATTCTTATATGAAACGTGTAGGAAGGAAGAGGGCGCGTTCCAACTCAATACCTATTGAGGTCTATTTTTATTGCCAACATTGACTGTGTTCGGGACATTCTTTGGCCACTTTACTGTTCAACTGCAAAAGATGCGACGTGAAAACTCTGACGGCGCCATTTGATGACGTCATCAGCACACGTGTGGTGAGCCGGAACCAGCAAGAGAATCCTTCTCTTCGTGACAGCGGCGGCTATACCCTCACTACACAGTGAAGGCTCTAACCTACTCGAGTAGGCCGTAATTCACTGTGCGGCGTCTTGACACAATACCCTAACACTGCTAGAGTTATGGGGAAATGTCACTATCTTGGGCCTTTCCCTGAAGCAGCCACAACCTGAATGTGAGTAGAGCCTATCTGGGCCTAGTCCGAGAGCCACTGGCACCCACACACTACCTTCCACTTCTGAGTCCTGGCTCCAACTGCCACCTCGCGCTCCTTCGCGCCAAACTGCCTCTCTCCTCACCGTGGCTCTGACGGCCCTATTGGCTAACACTGCCCAAGTGATCGGGCCACCCCAGAGCACTCTGTGTAGTGGAGACAAAAAAACAGCGCACAACGCAAATAGTGAAGTATGAAAGTAACAAGTGTATATTAAAATAGGGGATAAATATTCTGCGTACATCAAGGTATTAGGACATAAACATTGAGTGTGTTAAACACAAAAGTTACCACTCAGCGGCCGCTCATACAGGAGTCAGGAATATGTTTCCCTTGGCAGGCATCTGGGACAGCAGCTGCGATGCTTTTCCTTCCTAGGAACACCTCTGCCCTCCCCTCTCTCTCCCCCCTCTCTCTCCCCCCCCTCCCTCTCTCTCCCCCCCTCCCTCTCTCTCCCTCCTCCCTCTCTCCTCACCCTCGAAATCCCACAAAGAAAAAAATTCTGCACTTTGAGTATATGTGGTTTTTTTTCCCCCCACGAATATTTATATACATTTAAATATCCAAGGGTGACATCTTAAACAATCGGATGGCGTCTTAGAATCGAGGAAATAGGGTAGTGGCATGATTGTGGCGGTAAAGTCGTCTGTAAAATAAAGACGCGTGGCTTGTGTATGTTAATGCACTCTATGTAATATCTGTATGTCCCCGCCACAAGTTCTACAATCAGGGTTTTAAAACACAGTGCAGTGAGCTTTGTTTAAAACCAAGTTGTTGAAGTCCAAGTTTAAGAGCCCCAAGTTTTTTCAACTGTATTTAGTAGGTATCAATTGCTAATGAAGGACAGCCCTGTAATGTGGGAGGGGCTCTCAGTAGGTGTGACCCTTTTGTGTAGTCCAGACACTGTGAAGCCTAACCAGCGGTCCCGGGATAAATGGGAAACTCAAGAAAGCTGCAGGGGAAAAACTGTGCCGCCGGAAAAGAGCGGACACAAAGGGAGCGCTCGGCTGAGGTAGCGATTCATTGGGCACAGTTCAAATAATTTCCTGCCTCTGCCAAAACAGGGGGGCCTGAAGCCTAAGACACACCCACCTCCCTTACTTGGGGTACAGCCAGACAGAGCCCGTTATCAAATCCGTGATAATAAAGCAGTGCGATCAACAACTCCCAGGCTTCTGATTGGTACGACAAGCTGTCTGTATCATGATAATTAAACATACAGGACAGCGCGAGGTTATGTAAAGGAGACTAAGCACGATCAGCGAACGACGAGGAGCAACCAAGGCTTGATCCGGTGGAGCAATGGCCGGCTTTTAAAAGTGCTTTGACCCAATATGCAAAGCACATTTGGAACCGAGAGTGGCCGGAGCGAAAGCCCCCTTGGAATACCTTGGTAATTCGCAGTCCAAGTTCTTCAAGTGACCCCCATTATCTGAGACAATGCGGCCAAGTTCCCAAGGCAGGTTTCCTGGCAGTTTGGAGCGGACAGGCTAAATACAAATGGGGGAAGGGGGTAAGGAGAGACTCTTGCATCACCTTCTTACAATCTATAAACACAGTGCTTTAGGGACATATATATTAATGCACAAAAGAGAGAAAAGGGTCCCTGTAGAATGCACTTGCTTAGGTTTGTAAATGATTAGTTTAGATTTAAATTTATGAGTGGTCCCACCTCTGAGAAAGCGTTTGATGTGAAACATACGTCAGGTGGTGCACGCTGAAGTCACGACACTCGTGTCTTGGGAGAAACAGCAGCTTCTGCACACAACTGCTACAACTTTGCCACAGCACTATTCTTTGTGAGAGTGTTAACGGAGGCTGGCGATAAATGATCGGCCGGAAATCGAGTGCCGTCAAGTCTACATGCCATTAAGTGGTGCCTACGGACAATGCTAACGATTGCCCTGGCCATTTTCGTATTAGCAAGTGGATGGGGGAGTGGGGGAAGTGGATGGGCTGGGCAGCTCTAAATCCACAACATTAGTATTGTGTGAATAACTGCACACACCTAAGTACAACAATAAACCTAAATCACCACTTAGGTTAATAAAATTTTTTTTTTTTTTTAAATTAAACCAGTGTACAACAGCGCTCAACTTCCTCTTTTGGGATCGTTTCCTAATCCCCAGGCGAATGTGAAGTATTCAATTTTCTTGGGGGTTGGAGAGGACGCTGGATCCTCGTGCATATGTGAAACAGCATATAGATATATATAGCTTGCAGCATTGGTAATTTATCTGCTAATTAAAATGAGTATAACAAGACAAGTGAAACTCCACACAAGAAACGTATAAACTCACTGCATGTCAGGAGTCCTTCTCTCAATCTCTGACTGAGAGCCCTATTTATGTTACTAGAGGGAGTCGTAATCCTTCGTGAAGGGATGATTATGAAAAAAAGAACAACACACAGTCGTGCAAATAGTATAAACTATACAAATGTATTATGCACAGGTAGCAGGAATACCATGTTTCCATAATAAAGTGTGGGTGGTGGAGAGAAACCGCCGATAGAAGACAGAGCTGCTGTTCGGTGCTTCACATTTCCCTCACACGTGTAGTTCAATGCCAGTTTCTGTGGCAGGACAAGGACTGGCACTTGAACCTACATGTGAGGGGAAATGAAGCACCCGAAAGCAAGACCTGTACTTCCTTCGGCGGTTCTCCTCCACCACCAAACATTATTATGGAAAATGTGCAGTTTCCTCACTCACCTGTGCATAATACATTTGTATATATTTATACTATTGCACTAGTTTGTGGTTTTCTTTATTTTCATATCATCCCCTTCACTAAGAGGATACAGACTCCAGTAACAAAAGGGCTCCAGTCAGAGAGAGAGTGATCTCCTGACCATGCAGTCGATTTTACTATCGTTGTGGAGTTCTTTTTATGTTTACATCATATTAAGCAGTAAATTTACCATCTCGCCACTAATATATCTATATCTTTTACATATTCACGAGACTCCAGCGCTCCTCCTCAACCCCAGAGAAAAGAAATTTTGTATAGCAACTTAAACAAATGGAGACTTGCAGTGCCTAAATAGGGTTTCTTGCATCTTTCCACCCCAGGTCTCTACTACTTTACACCTCGTTGGTCTAATTGAGGCAGCAGCAGTGGAGCAGTGAGAACTAAGCAGGGATCAGTCATCATTTTCTACATGTGTTTTAATTTGGGAGTTCAAACAGTCACACTACATATCATAATGCGCCTCTATTAACAATTTGTGTGTGAAAGTGAACAGACCACGAATCATTATACTAGGGGATATAAATCCACGAATCCAGCTACCTACCCTCACAGATATTAGGGTTTAACCCTTTGCACCAGCCCAAAACCAACTTGAGCATCACTTGACCCTACGTAGTTTGTACTCTTATGTGTGACACACTTCCCAGATTTTAATATGCAGTAAATGTTGAAACTGCACCACACACGTCTTGTGAGCCCTACATATGGCTGTTAAAGAGGTTAATTTTTTTGTTGTGGTCCCCAAATTAACACGGTGAGCTATAGAGTAGTTTACTTTTTGTATAAAAACTTATGGTGTAACTATATTTCCCAATAGGTATGACTAAACCTCCAGGTGGATTCACATCTATAGATTATATAATTGCGCAGTCATCTCTCTGCATGATCTCCTATATAATCTCTACCATCTAGATATGTTGTCCTATAGATGGCCATACACTGATCCTACCAATCTTATAAACTCTTTTTATTTGTCAATAAAGGGTTTTAAAATTGAAACTAATCCATTCTAACAACCTCACGAGAGCAGGTTACAGGGACTCTTTACCTATCTTTTGTGCGGAAACAGGGTAGAGCCTATACCTGAAGCCAGAGCGCCCTGCACACATATTGGGCTAGTGACTCCCCTCAGTCCACCCAGTTTGGTTTGTAATGTAACTTTTTTTGTGCAAAATGCTTGTATGTTCTGCGGGCTCGCCCGAAATATAAAACCCAATAATTAGTTCAATAATGTTGTCCTAGCCTAGTGAATTGATCCCAGAAGGTATAAGGTAGTTAAAGTACTGGTCTGCCGTGACAACACATTTGTGCTTCATGATCATCACAGCACACTCATCACAAACAAAATGTAGGTTGACAATGGCACAAC
Source organism: Ascaphus truei (assembly GCA_036426205.1). Classification (NCBI taxonomy): domain Eukaryota; kingdom Metazoa; phylum Chordata; class Amphibia; order Anura; family Ascaphidae; genus Ascaphus; species Ascaphus truei. The sequence goes on along the minus strand of CM071567.1, from coordinate 168,430,541 downwards.
ATCAATTTTTTCCAAAAAAATTGTTTTGTTTGACTCGTGATAGCAATTTTGTCAGGGTCTATAGCTACAAAATCCCCAACCAATACTGATGGCCCTATTAACTTGATACCAAGTTAGGATAATTACTAATTCCCCCCCAATCGGGAGCCCATAAACCTAAGATTAGCATCAAGGAGTACCTCTTTCAGATTACCAAATAGAAAGGGGGAAAACCCCTTAACATACATCCTCAGACACTAACCAAACTATAGTCCAACCTCGCTGGCAAGGTTTTTCTGACGCCACCCAAAAAAAAAATATGTATATTCGATGAGGGTATAATCAAATGTTTTATCTTGATTATTTTCTAGTTTAATATTTGTTCTGTTCATTTCCTTTGTTTGTTTTTGCCTTTTTTTCTTTTGTATATTATTTTAAGTATATATTTCTCTGCCATGACTTGGTGCGTGTTTTTTGTGCCTGATTGCATTGCCTGATATTCATTATAAGAATAATTTTTGTCATAACATGTAATATTATATAGTGGATGCCAATATAGAGTTCAAGATTCATCATTTTTAAGAATATCTAAGATCTGCTGAGATAATTTTATTTTTATATAGTTAATAATCATACTAGAGATGGGCACATTGTTTGGCGGGATTTGTATCCCCTCTCGGATCGGCCTTTTCTTTGGACACAATGGAAATTTCCATGGATCAAGCTCCACACAAATGGTGTGTGTCTTCTTTCCAGGATTTTTTTTCCACACAGTGGATTGGATTAATAATCCCGTGGTGGATTGTAAAAATCTGCCACTCTGTATTAAATTTATGAGAGCGGGATAGCTGTGCCTGGGGTTTGGTGCGTCATGCTTAAAGGGATATGAAACACAAGACCATTCCGATTGGCGGCTTCAGTCCCCCTTTACATGACGTCACATTATAAAAAAATGGTTTTTTTTAAAGGGCCATGGTGTGACAAAGCCATCAAGAGTGGCGTGATGAACCATTTGCCGCCCAAATGTGACATCACAGGCCATATTTAGGCCGTGACGTCTCATTTGAGCTCTACTGATTAAGGACCACGCAGTCCGAAACGCGTCAGGTGTGTCCCCCATACATATGTTTTTTTTCAATAAAATTTTCATTTTTAATCTACACCTTGCTGGTCTCTTCATCTCTACAAGCTGTGCAAAGCTGGATGGAATCTTCGGATCCTTCCTACTGTCATTTGATCTCAAGATGCTCGGGTTCAACATCGTTGGATTTAACATGGGGTTATGGATTAACAGATGAAGATAAAGACAGAAGATAAGAAAGGCAGAAGATGAAGAAAGAAAAAGATGAATGGAAGATTAAAGAATGAAGAAGTTTTTTATCTGTCCTTGATCTTCACTGGATGGCGTTGGATTGAGTTTCATGACGTCACGTATGTGAGCTTGCTGATTCCCCAGATTCAGAGGGCAAACGCTGTCTAAAGGTAAGATAAAATTTGAAGTAGTACATTCTTTTTTACAGGTTTTTTGATGGTTTTTTCTTTTTTATGTTTTTCATTGCCCCAGTGACTGCTGAGTATTAATCTGTGCCCTGTTATGGGTACAGATGAATACAGGGAGCCAATGCATTTTTTTGGCAAATGCAATTTCTTCTAGGGACTGGTTTTATTTCTATGTCTTTTATGTTTTAGATTAAATTGATTGGATTGTGATGGCTTGTTTTTTTTTTTTCTTTTTACAAATTGATTAGCGATTTGATTTAATGATGTATTTTGGTGGCTACTGGTTTAATTAATGTGTTGCCTAGTGGTTGTAGAATTAAATTGTTGTGTTGGTTACTGCTGTTTAAGTATTAAATGTATTTTTTGGCTAGTGGTATGATTTATGTAATTGATTGCATAGTGGTTTTAATTATTTTATTGAAATGCCTAGTGGTTTTATTTCTTTAATTGATTGGCTAGTGGTTTAGTTAATTGCTTGGTTGGCTAGGGGTTTTAAAAATGTTTGTTTTGGGTGTTTAGGTGCTTGTGTATCTGTTTTATTTATTGGGCATTTCTGCATTCATGTTTTTGTATTGGTGTGACCATTGGCTGCTAGTTATCTGTCATGCCCATATTAGATGGGTATGATGTTCCACTATGCCATTCAATGGGTACTCAGGGTGGGTATAGTGGGTCCGGGGTAGGTGGTTAAGACCTCCTGGGTGGTACGGGGGAGGGTGGGTTAAATCCTTAATTACTATAGGGTTATTAACCGGTATGGTGATTAAGGGGTTAGGGGGCCATTAGATTGTATTTTTTAATGATTGGTTGCTTGGCATCGGAGGACATGGCCCTGCAGTATGCTGAGAGAGGATGCCCTTCATGTTGGCAAGGTAAGTAAATGGTTTTATTTACTTTATTTAGCTGGCTGGCTAAATGTTGTGTTTAAATAATGTTCAAATAATCGCTTATCCATATCTGGATAATAGTTATTTTGAACATTACTGTTACTTATGTGTTTGGTGGGGAGGGGGGGGTCAGGACCGGAGCTGTTTATTGCTTGAAATTAGGCCATGTTTTTGTTTTTTTAAATACCGGACACGGGACCCATGGGGACACACCCACCCCCAACCCCCACCACCCACGACACCAGTGAGGACCCCTGCAGGGACCACCCGAGAACCCCCAGACACCCGTCGGGATTAACCCCAGACGAACCCCAGAAGACGGTTACCCTCTTACCTTAGCGGTATTGACCGCTAAGGTAATGAAGGGGTTAAGTACCACCCTCAAGCCCCCTGCAAGGCCAAACACCCACCAGGGCCAAATTCCATTCCACTTCATCCACCCCCGATACTCACAATAAGCCATGGCACTGCTGGTTAACCCCTTCATTGCCTTAGCGTGTTTAACCGCTAAGGTAATGAAGTTGCTCGTAATGCTTTCATTTTAAATCATGCCGGGGGTCTCCGGAGCTGATATTAATGGGTACAGCTCCGGAGGCTCTCGGCACTAATCCAATGCAGGAAAAATGTGCTTTCAGCGCTCTCCTCCCCACTTCTTTCCAACATTTTGTGGCGGGGCGATTTGGGAGGAATCTCCATTCTAGAGTGGTGATCGCCCGATAAGCTGATTGGGGCTACTAGAATTGAACGAGTTTGAGAAGCTGGTGATAAGCGACTATCGGCGCGCGTTTCGTGGGGGTTTTTCAGCAAAAAAACCCGCCGATTTTTTGTTCTATCGCCACTTATTGGGATTTACTGAATCGCTGTAGGCTTTTTTGCCAATAAGCTGGGGATAAGGGCTTATCGCTGCTTATAACATGAGGCTCCAAGTCTTTAGCCTCAAGTAGAACAATAAACTAAATGGACAATGGCACAATCTAAATGTTTTCATTAAAAGAGGCTTATTAAGAAATTATACATGCTCTGGTGCTCATCTTGTTAAAAAATGGATGTAAAAAAATCCAGTTAACGGAAAATATGGAAACACCTGATAATTAAAAATTAAAGCTGAAATGTAAAATAGCATGGCTCAAGAAGAGTATCTTTCCAAACGTAAACCACCACCGAAGAAGTTCCTCTAAGACAGAACACACAAGCATGTATTCCTTTACTTTGCTTTAAAAAGGATCCTTGTATAGCCAGGTCCCAATTGGTCCCTGCTCAACTAGGGCCGCTGCCAGCCCCGCTGTGGGCTGGGAGACTGCAGTTAGTCAGGTGAGGCTGCGGGTGGAGTGTGTGCAGTGAGGGAGGTTCCGGTGCTCCGGAAGCTCCGTGACGCCCCGGCTAGTGGGGCTGCCATGTTGGATTGGCGCATGCGCAGGAACACTTGCGCATGGCAGAACATCTGGATGTCGCGGCGGCCATTAGAGGGAGTGGTGCGCATGCGCAGTGCTTGCACAAAGCAGGCAGCCATTACATGAACCCAACCAGTCAACTAACCCACCCAGATCAGTGCACTAAAACCAGTTCAGTCACTAAAAGTCAGTCAACTAAACCCACCCAGCCCAGTCATTCCACACCCACCCCACCCAGTCTCACCCACCTACCCAGTCAGTTACTTAACCCAAGTCATCAGTACTAACCCCACCCACCCAGTCAGTCACTAACCCAAGTCACTCACCCACCCATCACTAAACCCCACCCACCCAGTCCACTCACCCACACCCACCCGTAGTCACTAACCCACCCACCCCAGTCACTGTCATTACCACCCACCCAGTCACTGTCATCCACCCACCCACTCACCACCCACCCAGGCAGGCCCTGTCTTTTGTTGAAAATATAAAAATAAACAGGTTGATTGTAATGTTTTTTTCTGTATCAAATAAGAAAAACTGTTTTAAGTAAAGTTGCGCTCGTCGAAAAAAAAAAAATTGTGGTAGGTGCGCTTAGGTTCGGGGGGGGGCGCTATGGTGCGCTATGGGTCAGGTGGGGTGCTGTATGGTTTGGGGGGGGGGCTTGCTTCTTTTATTTGTCCTGGGACCCATGATTTCTGTTGGCTGCCCTGAGTATGTCTATGTTCAGTAATGTGTTATTATATACCGTGTGTGTATTCATTGTATTGGTCCTGTGAAAGGTTTTTACCAGCGCTACTAGGATCCCTCACAGGTGGAGGCACTGTCAACCAGAACAAGTCAGGTACACCCCAAGCTCCCTGCATCAGAGGATCAGGCCTCCTGTGACCCTATCAGGTAATGCACCAATGTAGTCACCCTAGACAGGGGGAAAGGGGGCCAAACTTGTAACAACTGCTTAAAGCTGAGACCAAGCATATCCACATGAGTTTTTTTTTTTTTTTAAATAAATCAGTTCTTTACTATAGAAATACTTGTAGCATTTAAAAAATTCAAAAAACAACTCACATTTTTTTTTTGTTTCTATAGCAACCATTTGCAAAGTCACATCCCCTTCCTCATCTGAAAAGGCTCTGGCACACAACCTTTTTTTTTTTTTAGCTCTGGCCCTCTCTCTAGCACCCTCTCTCTAGCAGTGCACCCAATTATATGTAGTGCTGCCTGGTCACATGATCTTCCCCACAGAACTTTGCATTTTGGTCCCTCCCTGCTGCACCTGACAAGCCATTTAGTGAACCCCCTGAGCCGAATCTTTCGCCGATCGAATTCACAGGAGAATGGATAAGATTAGCAACTTAGCTAATTACTTATCATTGTGTTGTTGTATTGATGCACATATTTAAGTGAAAAAATATAAAAAATGTAAACGGCAGCTTGGTCTCCTGCTTTAAGCTTAAATAACGGACATAAGCTTAAAGGAATCACGTAAAATTGGTAAGGAGCAGAAACCACTATTCGTGCACATTTGCATGTAATTACCCAGAGTTCTTGTAGCAGTGTGATCATGGGGTAAGGCAGGTTTGAGAACCTGTCTGTAGATATGTGCTGTGCTGCTCAGTATAACTGTTCATTGCTATACTGCACGGTGGACGTTTTTGTATCATTCTTTAACTCACCATAACTTCTTTAGCCACCTGGCATGTCTTTCAAAACGAAAACCAAAACTACAAGAACTTGACCTCATACAATAAACATGACATTAATAGATGCAGGATCAATAGACATTTTTTCTTCTGACAAAGCAAGCTGGTGTGTTTTGACAAGGTGAGCGATAAGACTGCAAGCTAGAAAGTGAAGGGGGTATCAAGGCGTTTCCATTATCTGTAGCCCCCTAACAACCTGTCCACCGGGTCAGAAAATCACACTTTGTCTTTTTAGTGCTCCAGTAGCTACGCAGCTTCACCCCATAACCAACCATCCGTAAGTGGGCCGCAAAGCGAACGAATAGTTACATCGTCAGAGGTTGTGAAGTACTTCGAGGAGGGGCGAAGGCCAACGACGTTTCTCTTTTGTTAGGGGCAAGGGCGAGAAGATAAATAAGACGGTGTTGAATTAATGACTTGCGGACACGAGGTGAGTCGAATGATCGGTTTAAGTTTGTTAGGTGAAGAACATGCACGACACAACGAAAGCAATGAACGAGGGCCTCTCTCACAGGAAACGGGTACCCAGACAGGGATCGAGCAGAGTGGTTTATGGTGATATGTTGCCTAGTAACTCACTCTGCCCAGTCCTATTAACACCCCCCCACCATCCCCCTCCTCCCCCCCGAATATTTCCCTTACTCCCCCCTCCTCCCTCTATCCCCTAGCCCCCCCCCCCCACGCTTTCCCCCCCCCCACTCCTTTCCCCCAATACCTTCCCTACCACCAGAATCAAAGTCCAAGAAACCGTCTTCTCTTCCCTTATTGCATTTCAACGACCTATTGCCCTCCCGCTCTGCCATCTTTCATTATTTAGCTATCGCATTTCGGGTTCACGACGTGCCCCCCCCACCCCGGTCGTTCCCTATTAAGCTCCCTAACCAGCTCCAGACAATGGTCCCCTATCACTCACGCTTGCCGTCCTTACTTAGTCTGGCAGGATTATCAACAGCTAGGGACGGCCTCATATGCTGCCCTGTCATTTTCTGCGCAATTTAATGCCTCACTCAGACATCTTATCTATCTTTATCGAGAACCACCTCACGAAAGGGAAGTTACCACTTTTTATCGCTACATTCTCCACTCCATCTTCATGTAAAAGCTTACATCCCCATTTCGTTGCTACCCTCCGCTACACATTGAAGAGTAGCGAATGGTTGTGGCAGAGACTTGTATGGCTTTTGGTAACTGGGTTCCATAATTCTCAGCGTATCACTCTTCTAATCCGCGCCGGCTAAGGAGGAGTATAAGGATGCACCCTGTACCCCATCCATTTGTTAGCATTTTTTCGCCCTAAAAGCTATTTTTTCGCGGACACTGGGCGAATCTTTTACAGATGAACTTCTTTACAAACAAACTGTGTATCTCTACTCTGATTTGCAACTCTCCCTAACATCATGTCTATTTAATGGCCGCTTGTTCGTCCGGTCTCTTGGCCCCCGGGAGCGAATGGGAGTTAATCGAAATGGCCAAACGTCCCTTCCTAATGCTTGACGCCTCCATCTATCTCTAATTACACCTGCTTAAACTGAAAATGAAGCTTCACTATCGTCAACCTCCCGGACGTGCTAGTTAGCCGGGCACATCCCCCGGCTAATCTCTCCCCACTTCAACCCGTTCCATTCACACTTCCATAGCGTCCCACCCCAAAGTTCCAGCGCGCGCTAACACCATCCTCCCACCCCCCCCTCTCCGCTACGTTCCATTATTCGCCGCCGTGGCCTCATGCTCCCCACTACCCCCCTACATCGTCTTCTTCACATCCCCCCACCCTCCGTCAACTCGGTTCTGCGCCAGACCTTACCGATTCTCCCCCCCCAATCTCATTGCTTACTTACACTCTACCTAGCTCCTACTACCATACCCCCCCCTTTCTCCTTGTTCCCACAATCTCACCTGACGACTCACTTCACTCCACAGCGCGAGAATATACCGATATCTGCCATTTCTTCTAGACACAGACACTCCAATTCATAAGTCTATCTCCACTCCGTTAATTTCTCTTCATGCCCTATGTGACCCCAAGCACCTCTCCGTCTCCATCGGCACCCGCCCCACCAGTCTATCCCTAGGGTAATCCTCAACTACTTTTGCGTGTCTTCCACTGTCTCCACCCCTTCCAATCCCCGAGTCCCAAGCTCCCCTCTATCCTTCCTTCTCCCCGCATATTATCGTATCCCGGGCTCTTGGGAGGACAGATAGAGAAATAACCTCCCAGTACACACAAAAGTATGACTTGCAGTCAAATTGTATATTACTAACAAACAAAGAGAGGGAGGAACCCCCAAAAGATAGTGTCCCAGAATCTCCAAAAATGGGGGCACTCGCGGTTAATGTAAAAAGATATAAAAATGTATTTATTAGATCATTAATTAACAAAAATATTTTTTTCTGGTCTACTATGGTTTATTATGGGTGATTGTGTCTGTGATCTATATGTTTTTAGAGTTTTAATGTGTATGAGTCACCGCCGGGTGTAGGTAATTATGTTCTACAAAATACATTTTTGAATTTTTTGCATTAACCGTGAGCGCCCCCACTTTTGGGGATTCTGGGACCACGTTTTTTGCCCCCCCCTCCCTCATCCCCCCTCCCCTCATCCCCCCTTGATTTGTTAGGCTAAGGCCCCGGTCGGGTAGGGAAGAGGATGCACAGGGGTTGGCGGGCAAGTGAGATCCCCGGTGGAAATGAGGGGGGGGAAAAGACAAGGGGGAGCAGTGGTGGAGGCAAATGGGGGGGGGGGGAGGGGGTGGAACGGTCACTGAGTCACCAGTCAGGTTCGCCCTCATTCGGTGAACCGCACGGGGCGTGGCCAGCGCTCAGTCGTGAGCACAGATTTCCTGTCTTCAGGGAAATCGTTCGAACAACGCTGTGGGCAGCAAGCATGCTCAGACCATTGAGGGTGGAGGTTCTTGCCCTGCAGCGCCCGCCATAGCAGGCTGCAGGGACCTGGGCCTATCAGTTTTTGAATGCCTTTACTGGGAATCCCCACCGTATACAATAGGCAGTTTTTTTTTTTTTGCTTTTTTTATTCATAACTATTCCATGTAGTAGTGCACATCCAACATTTTGTACTAATGCATTACTAAAGAAATATAGAGGATCCCTACAGATTATTTTACTAGTCACTTCTGTATGACATTAACACTATTATCTCCAATTAATGACCCTCGAATAATGCAGCATGACATTCAAGTAAATGTTACATCATTTTCAATTAACAGTAGTGATGAAAAAATTGAACAAATTACTGTATACCCCGTTAGACACTGAAAAGTGTTCCAATCCATTAAGTGTAAAAAGGCCCCAAGGGGAAGTATTATGAAAGTCATTATAACATGTATTTTCTCCTTGGAACTAATAGTAAAGGATCCCCGAGGGAACCTTTTTGCCATGTCTCATTTACCTGGTGTGAAATGTACTTGTTCATCAAAGCCTGCAAAATGATATGTGCAAGGTCACAAAAGCAAGCTGAACTGCTTCAGGAGGGAACTGCACTAACACCTCCACCATGCAATGATTTACTACAAGACTAGAAGTTAATAGTAAAGATGGCCCTTTAAAATTGTATTCTTAAGAAACACTTGTACTGGGTGTAGACCCTTTTCCACGTACAAAAGGAACCACTGGTACTGCCTTTACCTTTTGGCTACCAGAAGGCCTGAGCCTCCGCCACTTGGCACCTGGGGTGATATCTTGCTCGCCTCGGTGCTGCAGCACCTCCACTTGCGAGGGATCCCAGCGTAACAGGATAAACCCTCACAGGAACCAAATAGTAAATACACATGCAGGTACAGTATATAATAACGCTTTACTGAACAATAACATGCGACCTGTACCCCACAGAATATATTACATACCACCCCAATACACCAAGTGAGTGTCCCCCAAAGTACACAGTGTGCTTGACACCCAATATCCCTGATGTCCATTCCCCCAATGTCAGGGCCCCACCCAAAAGTGAAAAAAAAGAGTGATCTGCCGTTCATAAAATTGTGATGATAATGTGCTTAGGTATAAAAATGCTTAATGCAAAATGATAACAGTGTTTAAACCCAAAAATAAATACAGTATATGATTAAATCAAATATTAAACCTGTTAAGATGGAGGTAGGTGCTGCTGTGCATCGTGGGATGACTCCACAAACTGAAAACTAAACAAGAAAGAACAAAAAGAGAAACAAGCGCAAAAAAGCCTCATAGTGTAGTATATTAAAATGTGTTTATAGTTTTAAACAGATAAGTATTGCACGTACATCAAAGAAAGTATATATCAGCGTGACATGTAAGGGACAATGTTACCACTAGGCAAACTGCAAACCGTGGATCAAGTTGTTTCAGCCCAGCAACGGATCGGGTCTCTCTTTTTCCTCTCTGTGGTAGTCTTTGAACACCTCCACTCGAGTAGGTTAGAGCCTTCACTTCCCTGACAAAGTATATTCTTATATGAAAACGTGTAGGAAGGAAGAGGGCGCGTTTCCAACTCAATACCTATTGAGGTCTATTTTTATTGCCAAAAATTGACTGTGTTCGGGACATTCTTTGGCCACTTTACTGTTCAACTGCAAAAAGATGCGACGTGAAAAACTCTTGACGGCCCATTTGATGACGGTCTCAAGCACACGTGTGGTGAGCCGGAACCAGCAAGAGAATCCTTCTCTTCGTGACAGCGGCGGCTATACCCTCACTACACAGTGAAGGCTCTAACCTACTCGAGTAGGCCGTAATTCACTGTGCGGCGTCTTGACACAATACCCTAACACTGCTAGAGTTATGGGGAAATGTCACTATCTTGGGCTTTCCCTGAAGCAGCCACAAACCTGAATGTGAGTAGAGCCTATCTGGGCCTAGTCCGAGAGCCACTGGCACCCACACCACTACCTTCCACTTCTGAGTCCTGGCTCCAACTGCCACCTCGCGCTCCTTCGCGCCAAACTGCCTCTCTCCTCACCGTGGCTATGACGGCCCTATTGGCTAACACTGCCCAAGTGATCGGGCCACCCCAGAGCCACTGTGTGTAGTGGAGACAAAAAAACAGCGCACAACGCAAATAGTGAAGTATGAAGTAACAAGTGTATATTAAAAAAGGGGATAAATATCTGCGTACATCAAGGTATTAGGACAAAAACATTGAGTGTGTTAAACACAAAAAGTTACCACTCAGCGGCCGCTCATACAGGAGTCAGGAATGTTTCCCTTGGCAGGCATCTGGGACAGCAGCTGCGATGCTTTTCCTTCCTAGGAACACCTCTGCATCGGTCACCGTCTCTGTGGGAAACTCCCCTCTGGTCAGCTGGGCTCCAGACGGATCGAGCAAACTGCAGCCTGCAGACGCACTGAGAGGGTCCCCGGATTGGTCAGTGAGGACCTGGGTGGTTCGCAGAGCTCTCCGTTTAGTGCAGCCACAAGCAGGGGTGAACTGGCTGGCTGAGAATGAAACTCAGTATGTCGCGCTGTGCTCCGTTGCGGGAGCGCAGCGGAGTGACGTCACAGTGGCGATTTCAAAAGTACACAGCAAAAGCGGAAAAAAGTCTCTAAAGTGCCCAAATTGCACACATAGGATAGATAGCAATAAAACACTTGGACCAATTACATCCTACATGTTTCGTAGTCACAACACTTCATCAGGGAAACAGTAGGATGTAATTGGGCCAAGTGTTTTATTGCTACTCTATCCTATGTGTGCAATTTGGGCACTTTAGAGACTTTTTTCCGCTTTTGCTGTGTACTTTTGAAATCGCCACTCCTTGACGTCACTCGCTGCGTCCCGCAACGGAGCAACAGCGCGACATACTGAGTTTCATTCTCAGCCCAGCCCGTTCACCCTGCTTGTGGCTGCACTAAACGGAGAGCTCTGCGAACCACCCAGGTCCTCATGACCAATCGGGGGACCCTCCCAGTGGCGTTGCAGGCTGCAGTTTGCTCGATCCGTCTGGAGCCCAGCTGACCAGAGGGGAGTTTCCCACAGAGACGGTGACCGAATGCAGAGGTGTTCCTAGGAAGGAAAGCATCGCAGCTGCCTGCTGTCCCAGACGCCTGCCAAGGGAAACATACTCCTGACTCCTGTTTGAGCGGCCGCCGAGTGGTAACTTGTGTTTAACACACTCAATGTTTATGTCCTAATACCTTGATGTACGCAGAATATTTATCCCCTATTTTAATATACACTTGTTACTTTCATACTTCACTATTTGCGTTGTGCGCTGTTTTTTTGTCTCCATATCTTCAGTGTTTGGGGGGTGCCGAGCCACCCCCTGTTTAATAGCAGCAGACGCTTTCTACATCACATTACACGGTTATGTAAAAAAAATATATTTTTTCACACTGGTTTTTTTGTGGTTTTACCAGTTGAGTAAAAATTAGAAGGGTATATGTTAATACACATTGTATCACTCATTATATTAGAGGTTTATTAGTTGCGCACGATATATTTTGTTTATCACTCTGTGTAGTGTAGTTTCCCTGCGGAGCAATAGAGAAGATGGCCGCCGCTACTATCGCACCAGTGCACATGCGCTTTTCTCCCCAAATGGCCGCTGCTGCGTGTTGCTTTTCTGCGCATGGGCGAGATGCGCCTGCGCATCAAATTCCAAAATGGTGGCACCCTTACCAGCATCCCGCTAATGAGCTCCAGCAACCAAGTTGACCCTCTAATTACACACAGCCGTCCGCAGTGTCACCGGCAGCCGCCGTAGACTCCCCCTTCCCCACTCCCACATCAGAGGTAAGGGGGTGGGGGGTCAGGGGGACTGGGCTACATTCTCCCCCTGGTTGAGACTCCAACTTCCCCGCTAGGGAACAACCTAACACATCAATTATATAATAAAAATGCAGGTTAGGTATACAATTTAACACATTCAATACTTTACACAATATTGTACAATTCAACAAACATGTTGATAACTGAGGCTAGCTTGCTCCTAGCTAGCTGCTGAAACTCATAATGGGGTGCCCTTAAAGAATCGTACACCACTCTATTGGGAGGGCATCTCACTCGCTGGCTTCCTGCGAGACTCTTCTTCAGTAATTCCTACTGGGGAAAGTCTATCATAGTCCTGGGGCCTTGGCTCATCTCCAAGTGGCAACTCAGTCACTGTAAAGTCTCTATTGGGCACAAAACTTGGGCTTCTGGGATCCAGAGGATGTCTTGTTGAAGCCACAGGTGAGGGTACATGAGACATAGGCCCTCCTTTGGGAGGTGCCAACCAGTATCCATTGAAGTTGGTGGATGTGCCTTCCAAAGGATCTTGGTTGGATTTGGTTATTGAAGCCGGAGTCTCGGCGGACTGGCTCAGTGGTAGTTACTGTGGTCTCTGTTTCAAAGTCACTTTCTCCCACTTGTGGAATGGGCAACAAGTGGTTTCTGTGCCAAACCTTTACCCGGCCATTCGCGTCTCGTATGCAGTTGACCGGGAGGCCTGGCATTTGGGATTCTACTTCGAAGACCCCATCGCGCCAGCGGTCAGCTAGCTTGTTTTTGTTGGGGATCCCTAAATTGCATAGGAGAACAGCATCTCCAGGGTGAAATTCCCTATATCGGACATTGTGATCATACCTTCTCTGGTTGCATGCATTTAGATGGGCTGAGGACTTTTCCGCTATCTGAGAGGTGCGGTGCAGGCTATCCTGAAGTCGCTTCATGTATTGATAGTGAGCCATATTGGGTACCTGTAACAGGGGACTTATCCCTGTTCAGTAATGTGCCTTTAATCTAGCAGTGTGGTAGTTAATTACTAAACACCACCTGCCTGATTAGATTGCTTACAAAAACCTGTCTGTTCAGACAGGAAGTAACTCCTCCCTAGCTCTGACTGAGAGCTGACCTTTGGAGACAGAGCAGTGTTTTTGAGTCTCACAGGAGAGACTAACTAAAAGAACACCCATCTCTGGAGCTGACCGGTCTTGAGCTCTGCACAGCAGAGCTAATTTTCAAGACACAGGGAAAACTACTACACCTGAAGCTGAACCAGGAAGTGAGATTTTCCCTCCAAGAAACAGATAAGACTTTTATTCTTAAGAGACTGCTTATATCTGCTTATTTCATGTTATATGTTTTGGGGCTGCGAGAACTGCTTGACTAAGGGAGATGTGAATTATTGCATAGTGTTTCACTAGAAATACTCCCAAGTGAATGGAAGCTTTGTTCCCCCCCCCCCTGTGTTTGGATAATTTTCCTGATAAAAAGGAACAGGCACAATAAAGCCTATTATAATTTCACATTATAAAGCCTCCTAATTGTGTACCTCTGTGAACGTCCGTCTACAGTACCCCATCGGTAGATACCCTGAGACAGATGTCCACAGGCAGTCATGCCTCTCGCCTGAACATCATGAAGTACAGTGTGTACCCTGTAGATTCATGTCTGGTGCAGTTATACGCATGCACCAGTGCTTCAACATGCTTGCTCCATTCGGCTTTCTGAGAGCCCTTTAGGGTGCCTAGCAACGTTCCGTTGAATCTCTCCGGCAGAGCGTCTCCCTCTGGATGATATGAAATGGTCCTAGAATTCAGAATATTAAGCAGATTGAGAAGCTCCTTGACAACCTTGCTCTCAAAGTCCCTTCCCTGGTTAGAGGGCATCCGATTCGGCAGACCGTAATGTATGAAATACTTCTCCCACAGTACCTTGGCGACTGTGAGAGCTTTCTGATCTTTTGTCAGGAACGCTTGAGAGTAGCAAGTGTAGTAATTTGTCACCACCAGGACATTCCTGGTACCTATTGCATCTAGCTATATACACAAGAAGAAGTCCATGCAGACTGGATACATGGGGCAGAGCTTTTCATATGGCCCATTAGGGCTGCTCGGTGGGCAGTGTCTTTCGCTGGATACACCTTAGGCATTTCCGGCAATGCCGTTCAACGAACTCCCACATTTTGGGCCAGAAGAATCGGTCCCTCACTAACCTGAGGTCTTATCCACCTCCAGGTGTCTGTGGTTGTCATGCAGGGATCGTAATACATGGTACTGCAGGCTTCAGGCAGAACCAACTGTTTCCTGTCAGGGTAATTGTGGTAGGGGACGATCCGGTAGAGAAGGACAACGCTCTATTTGGAATTTGTCCCATTCTCGCATGATGACCGCGACGGTATCGACATGTCTCACCAAAGAGGGGTTGTCCTGGTGGATGGCGTTAGCTACAGGATTACGGATCTGGGCCTGTACTAACTCCTTCCATTCTAGGATGGTGTCTTGAGTGATGGCCGTGCAGTCAGGATGGCAGTAGGCAGCGCCTTTAGGCGACATCCCAGTTAAATCGGCCACTCTCAACTCGGAGAACGCGACTTTGTCCTCTATTGCAGCAGTGAAGCATATTGCTCGCATACCAAGTCCCGGGATTTCTTCCCACAGATTGTCGTCTTGTGTTGTACTCAGTCCATGTCTCCTGGAAAGAGCATCGGCTCCAATGTTTAGAGGCCCCAGTTTATATTTCAAGGTGAACTGATAATTGGAGAGAGCTGCCAACCACCTGTGACCGGTGGCATCCAATTTGGCGGACGTAAGGATAAACATCAGAGGGTTGTTGTCCATTCGGATTTCGAAAAACACGCCGTACAGATAATCGTGGAGTTTCTCCACTACTGCCCACTTGACGGCGAGGAAATCAAGTTTTTGAACCGGATAGTTCTGTTCACTTGGGGTTAGACTTCGGCTCACGTACGGCACTGGGCAAAGGCCAGCAGGAAACCTCTGGTGCAGTACAGCTACTTGGCTGCTGCTGGGGCAATCTGCAGTAGTCCCTGTGACAGGCAAATGTGAGTCACGGCTTCTTAAACACTCCAGCTGATCGCGCCAAACGGGAGGAGGGAAAAGATCAACCAATCAGTCATCAGTGGGCGGGGTTGCTAACTTCATCCGCATCATCAGGAATCCTCGGGTGCAAGCCTGGTATGAGGATGTGAACAAAACAATTTCTGTTGAAGAGGTAGAGGGAGCTGCTGACGTCATCGGCGTCATCCAGAGTTGGAGCGATCGTAGATAGCTATCCCCATATAATGAGAGTCTTAGCCTTCACTTTGTATCAAATGAGCACTGTGTGTCACTGACATTTGCATATAGGTTGCAGCTTCATCTGAACCTGTTCCAATGGTTATGCAATGGTAATATGTAGAAGTATTGAACCTAAATAATAAAAAATTAAGACATTATTAAACTCATATGCACATTGAAACACCTAATGCCTATTAGTATATGAAATAATAATATTATCCAGAGGTGACCAGTGATCATCACTCCTGGCATAAAGTGATGCACTGAAATGAGGACCCAAAGACACAGAAGATGCTAGAATGTGTAAATAATGAATGTTAAATGATTTGGACATATTTCTTGACATAGACACCCTATAGGAGGAGGGACAAAATACTCCAACTGTGTAGTCATGAAATTAGAGCACTGTGATAGCAGTAGAATATTCTTAGTATGCAGGTAGAGGGAATACACAGAGTTGAATACATTGGTCTATTAGTGTTGAGTAGTGAAGTCCACAAGCATTGGAATAGAGGGGGGTATGACGCTAGAAGTGGATCCCAGTGAGTAAAGACACTGACTGGCACGGAGTTTGAAGCAGGGGAACCTGGTTCAATTCCCGGTGTCGGCTCCTTGTGACCTTGGGCAAGTCACTTTATCTCCCTGTGCCTCAGGCACCAAAAACATAGATTGTCAGCTCCACAAAAATATCACTAGCAAGGTGATGCAGTATCTTTACATCAAGGAGCTGAGTATCTTGGGTTATTATATCCCTCCCTGTTTTTGTTTCCCATCTGCTCTAATATATGTATTTGGGTCACTAAATATACATACCTTTTATGTCTCCTTTGCCCTAGCATTACCTGAGTTGCAATAGGTTTACACCTTGCTAGTGATATTTTTTACTGCTATCAGTATAGCACTTATGTTATTTTCTGTAAGAATTTTATCATGCTTATATGTGTAGACCTGTGATGCTCTATGGTTTCTTATACATGTGGTGACCGGCCGGTCCATATTGCCTTATTGTGGGAACTTCTGTTCCCACAGTAAGCTAGTTTCATAAGGGCATTATATCTTTTTGGGTCCATTATTATATGTTGCATTCTATGTTTTTTTTTTTCTTTGTCCATTGGTTTTTTCATTATTCATTAGTCAGGCAGGCTCTCCAGTTAGTTGTTTGTATGTCTGTTATTTTTTTCTAATTTAATTAAAGTACCCCTTTTATTCTTTGCAAACATTTGTCTGAGTGCTAATTTAGAGGTTTTCTTTTTTGTGTTTCCATATATATATATATATATATATATATATATATATATATATATATATAATCCAATGCAGAGCCGGCACACCACATGCAAGTAAATAAGTTTTGGTGCTTATCCCATAAAGCAATAACAGACCATACGATACTGGTTGCAACACGACATCAAGGGACAGCACGCAGGTAAGTAAATCATGAATTTTCTATATTTGATAGAAGACACAAAAAATGACGTTTCGGTCCCCCAGTGGGACCTTTCTCAAGGTGATATATATATATATATATATATATATATATATATATATATATATACATTCATTTTTGTATAGAGTGCCACCAAATATACATACTTTTTTTAGGTATTTATTTTATGATTTGTTTGACTTAAAGGGACAGTGGGCCTGTTATTATATGATTTAATCCCTGTAAATAAACCCCCTGTATAAATAAATGCTATGTTTCCTGCCTTAAATTGGAACTAAAAGAGACTGCAACGTGATGTGGGCATCACTAATATATATATATACATATACACATATACATATACAGGCAGTCCTCGGTTACCTGACACAATGTGTTACTCAAAATGGCGTCGGATAGCGAAGCGTTGTAAAGCGAATCACATTTTCCCATAGGAACCCAGTTTAAATCAAACAATCCGTTCCTGAAGGCATTTTTTATGCTAAAATACACAAAATATTTTACTCAAGCAATTAGATTATGCTGCACACATATACATTATGATGTAAAGATTCTGTTTATTGAATCCAGAACTGTATAATAAAACTGTTAGACATGTTTAAAGGCATAAATACACCACAAAACCTTCACACAGACTGATCTGGATGATTTCCCTGACTGCAGCTTTCTGATTGACATAATGTTGCAACTTATAAAAGCATCGTAAGAGCGTCGGATAAGCCATTTTGGTGTCGTAAACCGGCCATAGGGATGCATTAGACAGCGTCGGATAAGCCATTCGTCGTAAAACGAAGCGTCGTAAAACGAGGACTTACTGTACAGTATATATATATATATACTTAGTTAAGTTATGGTGGGTAAAAAAAGTGACAAAAACCCTCCACAGCAAAGCATATAGCAAATGGAAATATTCCTGTATGCTCATTTGCATGTCTTAGACAGGTCTGCAACCCCGCCTTTCACCATTATCACACAGCACTTCCACTGCAGCAAGGGATTCTGGGAAATGACATTTGCATATAACTATTACTTGTGTAACTATGTTTTGAGTGTAAATGGTGTATATAACAGTGTAGTTATCCTCTTTCTTGTTTTGTAGTGTCTAACCTGGATAGCATCCATAGCTGTTACCTCAAGGTGGAGCAAGATCAGCCCAACTGGAAGGTCCTTGGCTAACTCTAACTCAGAAGGTCATATGGTGACTTTCAGTACTCACTGTGTGTGGGTATACTGAAGACAGCTGAGAGGCTCTACTACATGACCCACAGGGGCCAAGAGGAGAAGGAGCTCTACAGACGCTATTCAGGACAAGCCGTAGTACCTCCATAGCCATCTGAGATTGGGGCAGCTAGGGAAGAGCATACAGACAGTACAACCTATGAATACACCAGATACTGAATATAAAGTGATATGTATGTTGAGACTGAGGATTTATCGACAACTGTTCATAAAGCTCCCGTTTCTATGAATAGTGTTACAAATGCCTAGCCTGCACAGATTCAGCACCGTTACAAGGTAATAGTCTGAGCACGCCCTGTAAATAAACACTTGATGTAAACTCATTAGGAGCCAAGCAAGGAGATGTCTTCAACTTGGCTATCTAAAATCACCACCAGCATTTCCAGCTATGTTTTTCCTCATAGGAAGATAACACATGTAAAGAGCATGCATGTGCTAAAGAGCTTATAATCAAGCTTGACTGCTAAATACATATTAGGTTAAGCTATCATTGAGATGGTCACACAGAGTTAATTTGTTTTGAACCAACTTTTTCAGACTCATTATCAACTAAAGCAATTTAAATAAACAGCTCTTCTTGCAAGTAGGAGTTATTTATTATGTTTTATATCTGGAGATAAAACTCATGACATACCTAAAAATACTCCATCCCCTCCAGCCTTTTACCATTTATAACTATACCCCAACCCTTCCCTTTTTTCTCATTCTTTCCTAATAAACCACAGCACAACCTTGTTTTGGGTAAACAAGTCCCAACATATATTAGAAAGAGTGGGCTCAAAAATCGTCCCCGGCAACCCGCCTCTACCAGACACCTCTTGAAAACCTTAAACTGAAATATTGAAAGAAAACTTCCATCCTCATGTCACAGCAGACACCCTGACTTAGATGGCTTTCCTCCAAATAACATATTTTCGCCTTTACTGGGCAGATATATCTGCTCTCCAGACCATAACATTTTACTTTCAGCCCTTTATTGACCTGGTTCATCTTGAACTTCTAAATTCTAAAAGCAACTCAATCACCCCCTGCTCCATATCTTTCCTTAGAATACCACCAGACTCCCTCGAACTTGGACTAACCAATTCCCCAATCCTTAATGGACCAAAAACGGCTAACAAGAAAGCCAATCTGAACAAAAGTGCAAATTCCTTCTAAGTGTTCCACTACAATCTCAAGCAAGTTAAATATCAGCATCCGCCACTTATTAATCCTTGTTTTGCATCTCATAGTCCCTTTTACTGTACCATTTCCCACACTACAAACACCTTAGTTAAATTCTGACAAATGACATAACGCATGCCACCCGGCTATCTACAGCTCAACCCCATTATAGCGCGATCTGCTACAACGCGGATCCGCGTATAACATGGTCTGAGCGTGGCTCCCGTTAAAAAAAAATAATAATTTTGACAACCTTTAATAACACCCCCCTCCCCCTGTACCTCCGCTAGCAGGGAGGTGGGAGAGAGTATGGGTATTAGTAGGGAGAATCTCTCCTTCACCAAATCAGGAGAGCTCTTTGGTGTATATTGAATAAGCCCCTAACACTAGTGCCGGTTGGCCACAAGGCAGCACCCGAGAAATAGGCTGTTCAGCAAACCAATTTATTATAACACGGGTATGTGCAGAGCTCATCTAGTAATTAAGGGGGTTATAGGGAGGCCATCCCAAATTTTTTTGGTCAGTCAGAGAAAAACATTGTACATCGCTGGCACGGATGGAACGTTTTCTTCCCCTTATTACAAACAATGTAGTTGCAATCAATAAACCATCAAGGAGAAAATAATAATATATATCATCTTAATTCTGCTGATACAAAGGACGGTACAGATCTTAACCTCATGAGTGCCAGATTGATCATATCCAATTAATGTGCTATCAATGGGTTAAGCAGTGCCCTGCAAGATGGGAAACCACCCCTCCCCCTCCAACTCACCATGGGCTTCTCCTGCACTGCTGGGAGAGCCTGCTAACACACACACTCACACTCTCTCCGCCAGCGTGTAGGAGAGAGGGGGGCTGGCTCCGGGCGACTCCGACAGAGACAGCTAAAACATCCAGGCTTCTCCAGACTGCTTGAGATCCTCCCCCGACTCACCACGGACTTCTCACCTGCACTGCTGACACACACACCAGCCTGTTTGAAGCAAAACCAGTTCAAGCTGCACCATTGACAGGGCTAGGCAAGTGAGAATATTGACAAACCCATACATCTGGGCACACAGATCTGGTGCTGCTCTGTTGTCAGGAAAACAGACAAGGACCTTTTGAATTGTGCTTGAGATGGAAAAGCACATCTACTAAATATACATGGAAACTGTTTTATTGTACACAAAAACTATGAGTCACAATACCAGAAGTGGATTAGAGTGAGGAGGGGGGTGATGTGTGTGGAATACAGTGGTACACGGCACTAGTAGAATCGTTATTTGTCTAGCCCAGGGAAGCGCTCTCAGTGGTGTTTGCCTCACAAGAACACAGCTATACAATTACCTTATTGTTACTGTGCCTAACAAAAGTGAAGCTACTTTGAGAAATCTCTGTGTGAAAGAAAGGCGATTATGAGATACTGCACTTTGCATCATATTTCATTACATATAGTACTCACTTGCGCAAAACACACACACACCTCGCTGGAAGCTGATGAAGCGGAGAGAGCTGCAGATGCTGGGTAAGTGATTGCGGCGGCCATTTCTTCTGCAATCCCGGTTATAACGCGGTCTCATTATGTGGACCCCGAGCACTGCGTTATAACAAGGTTCAGCTGTACTTTGAAATAAGCAATTTTAATATGCCCTTCTCCACCGATTGTAATTGTAATACTGCCACCACAAACCTATGTCTCGACTCTGAACCCCACACCACATCTACTACCTCGATCCCCTTATAAGTTTTCCACACACCAACAAGGCTTGCTCCTTGACCATTTAAAGAATATTCCCTAACCCCTAACATGCTGTAATCCCCATTATCTTGAAAAGCACTCCCCTGACTGACACCATAATCTAACTCCCACTGACCCACTAATCCTTTAAAGGCCCCCAAAAAAACAATCATACCAGTTTTACCCTTCCTGTACTAGCTCCTTGGTCATACTCACCCCCATTTTGACCCAACTCCCCTCACAGCCCAGCCATGTTTCATTCCTGTAGCACTGTGCTTCTCCTGTCTCCCAGCTGTCCCCCACTGTATGTTGCTCCTCCTTTTTAGTGCAGCTGTAGACACGGCCCACCATCCTGGTGCCTCATGGCCCTTTTCCTTCCACCAAGCTCTAAGTCCGGCGAGGCCATCATCTCCAGAAGCTCCATTGTCGCCATGAGCACAGGTCCTCTCGTGCAGTCGTGGATGTGGTTCACTGTTCCTCCATCTCCTGGATGCATGTGATTCACATGGTCAGACTTCAATAATTTCCCATCAGCAGTGCGGTCTGCAAGGCAGCTCAACGTACTTGCCGGTTTCCCAAGTCTCCTGTGTGGTTCCTCTACACCACTGCTTCCTGCCATTTCCTCTGCTACCAGCACCCACGTTTTGATCCTACATCGAGTGCAACCACAGTCATGGCCCTCCATCTTACGTTCGCCAATCTTCCATCCACCATCCTCTTCTGAATGCACTGTTCCCAATCCTCAACAGTCCCACTCCTCTTGCCCACTGCAGCAACAATCAAGCTGAGCCTCTCTGGAGGCCTAGTGTTTCCAGACTTCAATCCTGTGGGGTAGAAAATACAACAAACGGGACCTCCGAGTCCTGATCGTCCCACACTAACTTTATAAATGTTTCCCTCAGCCAAACATCTCCCAACACTTTGCTTGCAGCCTCAGCTGTATTAGACCCTCAGCTGACCTGTTACTTTCAGCCATGCTGCACAGCCTATCTCAAAGTAGACCGCAACTATTTTTTTTGAAATACAAATGGTACTTGCTGTAACATGTATGTAAGGGCTGGGACCCGCTGCGCTCGGCGGCGCGGACAGCCACGCGAGCGTTCCCCACCAGCAGGGGAATCCTCCCAAGCCGGTCCTAGTCCCCCCTCGCTGACAGCTCCCTATGCACTGTGACGCGTCAGCCGGCAGGGGATTA
This sequence comes from Ascaphus truei, assembly GCA_036426205.1. Classification (NCBI taxonomy): domain Eukaryota; kingdom Metazoa; phylum Chordata; class Amphibia; order Anura; family Ascaphidae; genus Ascaphus; species Ascaphus truei. The sequence goes on along the minus strand of CM071567.1, from coordinate 168,408,326 downwards.
AAGAAAATTGTGATCCCGAGCGGTTACGTGTCACGTGGTGCGCTGATGAGCCAATAAGTGGCGGGGACGGGAGCTGTCATCAGGCAGCTTCCTACTCAAGGTAGTGTGTGCGTGTTTTGTGGCAGAAGGGGGAGGGAGCTGCTTACCCGCAGCAGCTCCCTCCTGCAGCCCGAGCCCGTGGAGGGAGGGAGGGGGGGGGAGTAGCGGGTCCCTCCGCTCAAGCCACGCCCCCACTCCCGCTCCCTACAGACCGTATATCGCGGTCTGTGTCTGTCAGCGCCCCGCCTGTCTGCAGTGCGGGCACGCTGACTGAGGGGGCGGGGCCTTAGCCTAAGATTCCAGCAACTGCCATTCCTAGCCTACTCCCACTCCCCAAAACTCAGCAGCCTTCTCCCTTACTTGCTGTCCCACCAACCAGCATGCATCTGTATAGTTCAAAGATCTCCATAGAAACTAACTACACCTCTCTCAATCCTGTCATGCACCCTTTACGTCCTATTGGTCAGGTAAACCTTGAATTACAATTTTTTTGCACTCTTTTCATATAAAAAAAAGCTTTGTGTAATCTTTGTAAGCATTAGTGGAAATTTCAAAACCCTTGTTAGCCTTGGCCAGGATTTATCAAATAACCAGAGCTTTTTCTATGTAAGTCGTAATCCACAGTCTTGTAGCACCAGTTAGGGGAAAAAGCAGCTTCTTATCGAAAAAAAAATATTTCTAATAAATCCCTCTATAAGGAAGCTTAGGCTTAAAATGCACCATCTGTGATGGTTAATTTTTTTTTTTTATTAATAGTCTTTAGTAAAAATATAATTAGGGGAAAACAATCACAGAACCAAAAATATTTTCACATAAAAGTGATAATTTCGGATAATACAACACATGTTTGTAGTGAGCAGAGATTAAAAAGGGATGCAATGCCAATGCTTCCTTTTTCATATTTGCATCCAGGGTATAAAGTTTTGCAATGCAAAATTGCACTGGATAGCATCTGAAAAGCTAATTTTGTGCGTAGCATCATTGCATACAGCATTTGCATTTCATATGGAACTAACTGCACATCAAGGACCACATTTCAAAATGTTGTTTCCTTATGGTATGTACATGCGAGAACTGTTTAATAAATATGTCGTTATGCAGTAGTTAGAGACCTACATCGCTCATGACTTATGAATCCAAAATTGGTACAGAAGGATCAAATTGGATTTATAAAGAACAGGTTAGGGTCAGACAGCAGTACAAGAATGTTTTGCAACATTATTCAGTAATAATAACAGTTAATAATAGTTTGTTCTTGTATAGCGCTGCTAGTTTTACGTAGCGCTTTACAGAGACATTTTGCAGGCACAGGTCCCTGCCCTGTGGACCTTACAATCTATGTTTTTGGTGCCTGAGGCACAGGGAGATAAGGTGACTTGCCCATGGTCACAAGGAGCCAACACCGGGAATTGAACCAGGTTCCCCGGCTTCAAACTCACTGCCAATCAGTGTCTTTAGTCACTGAGTAGAAAAAAGAGAGAAAAACAGTGCACTGCCAGGGAGTCAGGTGGTATGAAAAATAAACTTCTATTTATTCAGCACACATACATAACATCACCCTAGGAGGTGTAAAAATCCCTCCTACGCGTTTCAGACACCAAGTGCCCTTTATCAAGGAGTATAAGGGACTGGGTGAAGGGGACCCTCTATATATACCAAGCAACCACACAAATAAAATGGATATTTCGCGCCAAACATCTGTGCGCGCATCTGACATCATCGTAGGCGCCCGTGTGAGCGTTTACCCGTGAACCGCGGGCTCGCGCACCCCCGTGCCAAACCCACTCTACGCCAGACCGCGCCCAGAAGCAGGGCTAGTGTTGACTAGAATCCGACAAGTGGCCAGTCCGTATGGGAGTGCTCCCGCCCTCCTAGGACAACCCGCGAGAGCTGATAGGACCACGAACGGCACCCCATCCCACAAGAATATTAGCTGAGGTGCCCGCCCCCTGGGCCTACAGGTTCATCACTGATTGGCCCGGGGAGGGCCGCACCGAACCGACCCTTCAATGAACAAATCAATGGGGCAACAAAACCCAATACCGCGCAATACTATAGAAACTTGCATTTGTTTGAATTTATGACCTTGGTGAGGCCTCAGATTTGGATCAGCATTTATTATTTTTTCATATTCTCTAAAGTATTGGAGTATTGAACAGAGGTGTTATTTCAGGTGTTACAAAAGGATTGGTTTTGCTGACAACCTAGTACTTACATATACACATCCCTATATACTAACCTCCCCATTAGAATAATAACTAATATATCCCCTGTTTCATTATCCAGATGAACACACCAAGGTTGCCCCCTTCTTCCCTCTCTTCTTGTTTTAGCCTTGGAGACACTTCCAATTGCCATAAAAGAGTAAGGAATACATTCAGGGGGTAACTATCCACAGCATACATTCAACACTTTCTCTGTATGCAGATGATATTATTTTATTTATATCGCAACCAGAAACTTCCGTTAAACACCTGTTAAATTGAATTGACATTTTTTTCTAAATGAGCTGGATATAAGATAAATTGGGACAAAACTGAGGTACAGTACCACTATTAAACAAAACTAAATTTGAGTGTTTTGCCTTCTGTCAAAACGTTAATCTCAAGTGCAATTCAAATCGATTCAATATTTGGGCATCACCTTCTCATATTTGAAACCTTAAAAAGAGAATTCAAAGAATATTTTAGCTATCCTTAAAACGTGTATTGAGGGGCGCATGCGCGACGGCAAGGAGTATGGCAGCCTAGTCTGAGAGCTCCCTGCCTCGCTTCCCGAAATATCGAGCAAAATCTACCAAAACCCACACCAAACAGCACACAAACCCATATAAAAATTAAACAATTAACCAGGATGTCGCGGAAGACCCCGAAAACGACGAAAAAACGAGGGCTACCAGAATATTTTGGCAGACAGGGGCCGCGCGGTGCAGGCTCAGAAATGGCGCCGGTTTCAAACGCCGGCTCAGAAACTGAACCCGACAGGGAGGAGGAGGAATTAACCCTGCAGGAACAACTGCCGGCAAGACAATGCGACATAACTAGACTTTGCACTGATCTTAAAGCTTTCTTTCAAGCTGAAATAAAAGAGCTGAAAAGGGAAGTGTCCGGACTGGGGGAAAGGACAGGAGTTCTGGAAACAAAGGTGGACCAATCTATAAGAGCCATACGGAGAAAGGAAAAAAAAAACTATTGATTTACAAGAACAAATTAATGAATTAAAGGAGCGTAAAGAAGATGCTGAAAATCGCGACAGGCGAAATAACCTCAGGATAAGAGGGGTCCCGGAGAGTGTCTTGGACTGTGAGGAATATATTATACACTGGATGGAGACACTGCTCCCTGAAAACCCGAAAGACACCCTGGCAATGGACAGATGCCACAGGGCACTGAGGGCTAAACCTTTACAAAACGAGCAACCGAGGGACATAGTAATACGTTTACACTATTACAAAACAAAAGAAACCATACTTAATAAAACCAGGCCCCTACCTGTTGTGGAACATGAAGGAGTGCGGCTCTCGGTGTTCCAGGACCTGTCCCCAATAACACTGGCCCGCCGGAGAAACCTACTGCCCATCACCAGAGCCCTGAGGGAGAAAGGAGTCAGATACCGGTGGACCTTCCCCTTCGGCTTATTAGTAGCTCGGGGAGGCAGATCCTTCACCATCAAGGTCCCGGAAGATGGACCCTCTTTCTTGGGCAAACTGGGACTAGCAGACGGCCCCGTAGCTGCTGACCCGGCGAGTCCAACCCCGGACCCCACCTGGTCACAGACCCCAAAGTCCCCCCGAGCGCAGAAAGATAAAACCTAAAGCTATGAATCAAAACTAAAGTTCAGAGTTATGCAGCTGTTTGGTTGTGCTGCGAAGTTAACTACAAAAGGTCCCATCGTTCACAGTTGAAAGAGACACTGTTGCTGTACGCCCTAATAGACTGCTGAAAATGGCTAGCTATTAAGCTACAAACTCACTTACCTCCTAAGAGTCCGGATCGTGGGGATGAAGAAAAAACTGATTTCCCCATGTCGTCCAAGATGGAGCTCGTCGCAGAAGATGGCGGTGAAACACGAGGCAGATGGAGTCCACGGTGACACGCAGGAGCCGGATGGCAGGTCTGGGCGGGAGCCGGGAGAGCGCGCGAGCACCTCTGCATCAGGAGAAGGCCGGATCCAAAATGGCGGCGGCCCGGAAAGACGTCAGCAGGAAGGAGGTGGAACCGGCAAAACAGACGCCATCTTGGAGGAGGCAAGGAGAAACAGAAGGACCCGAGAGGTGGCCAAGACGCGCCGGAACGGGGAAATCGAAAAGGCCCACACCGGCATGATTTAGACAGTCCCAGCTCTCGGCGGGCAAATTTAAACAGATCAAAGCTGCGGAGGACAGCAAAAGACGGCAACGGATAAGAGGAGAAGGTTTGGGAGGTAGCGGGATAGAGGAGGAAGATGGAGAGAGGTACAAGGGCATAGGAGGAATTGAGAGGTGGGGAAAAGGGGGGTCCCAGATAGTTTAAAGGGAATGAGGGAAAAGAGGAAGACAGCACTGAAGCGACAGAGACGAAGGAAGATGCAGGTAAGATCAGAAAGAGATGATAGGAGGTTATTGGATAATTGAGGGAAAGAGGAAAGTAGGATTAAGGTAGGATAAGGCAGAAGATAGAGAGAAGGAGCAGGTAGGCAGGATAAAGAATAGATAGAACGCAGGGGGAAGATTAGGTTAACAAAGAAAGTAGAGGGTTCAAGTATGTAGATAGAGGGGGGAGAAATCTGAGGGGGGCACCGTTAGAGGAAGGGGAGACGAAGGTGATAGAATAGGAAGGGGGAGGTAGATAAGAGAGAGGTAGAGGGAACGAGGGAAGCAGAAGGTACAAGCAGGACATACTAGGAAAGGAAGAGAGGATGGAACCAGGAGTGGGGAGAACACAGTAAGTGACTGGGTGGCAACGAGAACGTAAGCTAAAGAAGAAGATATGACAAGGAGAGAGAGATGAGAAGGAGATAGAGAGAGACAGAGGTAGGGCATGAAGCTGGGAGGTGTAAACACACAGAGGAGTATCAAAAGGGGATATTAAGGAAAGAGGCAAGCTAGGGACAATTAAGGGGATCGCTACACAAGAGCAACAATGAAGCCCCTAGGAAAGGGGCAAGGGGATGATTGAGACCTGGTAGTTTAGCCAAAATTAGGTAGATAGCATGATTTAGTTGTTAAAGGGAGGCGAGGAGGGAGCAGCTGGGGAAGCCTGCTCCGAAGTCTGCATGGGCCTGGCGCCGAAGTGGGGGAGCAGAACCCCGAGGCGCACTGGCGCGACCTTTTGGGTTAGATGCTCAGGGAGGGGTGTTCAACATCACGCCTCAAGTCTGGACATCCGGCGCAAGAGCCATAAACCCAGAGGCGGACATGTCGGCGAAAGGAGAGATGCAAGAGAACGCCGACAAATGCTAATTGTTATTGTCTGTTGTGTTGTGTATACGTCTACCCCCCCGTCCCTTGGTGTTTGTTCCCTTCCCCCTATCCTTTCAGAGGGGCCCGGAGAGAGTCGAGCGGGCGGAAAAAGCAGGAGACCCACGAAACGACAATATCAGAAAAACAGGACGAAGCTACGTCAGAGGGCCCGGCACAGTTCTACAAATGAGTAAGGAATTAGTGTTAGTATCACATAATGTTAAAGGCCTTAATAGTCCTGCTAAAAGGAGAGTCGCATTTAGAGACTACAGACGCAAAGGTGCAGAAGTGCTCTTCTTACAGGAGACCCACTTTTCCCAAACCAACTTCCCCAAATACCTCAATAAAGACTTTAGGACTCACTTCCTGGCCTCAGCACGAGTAAAAAAGAGAGGGGTCGCCATCCTAATTCACAATCATATACCATTCAGACATGACAGATCATATAGCGACAGAGAGGGGAGATATCTGATAATCACAGGCACCATTAGGGAGTATCCAATAACATTGGCTACAATTTATGCCCCAAACGACAACGCGACATCTTTTTTTAGTAGTTTCTTCAATAAGCTAAGTAAAGTCGCAAAGGGGAACATCGTAGTGGCAGGTGACCTGAACAGAGTTCTCAATCCAAACCTTGACCGTTGCACAACCACTAACAAATCACTCAGACAGGACGTATTAACTTTGACAAAAGGCCTCACAAGTTGTCAGCTTATAGACATATGGAGAGAGCAACATCAAGGAGTACGCGAGTACACGTTCTACTCCCACCCCCATAACACATACAGCCGGATAGACTACTTCCTAGTATCCAATAGATTGGTCCCTGGGGTCTCTCGCTCAGAGATCCATGATATTTCATGGTCTGACCACGCACCTGTAGAGCTGCGGTGCACATTAGTTCCGCTGGACAGACCTAGAGCGAATTGGAAACTAAACGAGATCCTCTTAAAGATCCCAGACCTTGGGCGGGAGGTGGGGGGAAAAATTACAGAATATTTTGAGGAGAATGAGGGAAGCGTGGCGTCACAAGCCACATTGTGGGAAGCTCATAAGGCAACCCTCAGGGGAATATTGATGAATCTGGCCGCCAAACAGAAACGGGAAAGAGAGAAGAAAACTAAAGAGTTAGAAACACAAATAGCTGAGCTCTCTGCCCTGCACAAACTTAATAAGCGGGATCACACGCTTAAACAACTTTTAGATGCCAAAATTAAACTTAATCTTCTCCTCACCTCCCAGGCTGAGAGGGAAATGGCGTGGTCGAAGCGTAAATTTTATGAAAAAGCGAACAAACCTGATACACTCCTTGCCAATAAGCTAAAAAAGAAGCTTCAAAATTACTCGATTCACGCAATTCGGAACCAAAGGGGAGACCTTACCTCCATACCTGGGAAAATTGTAGAGGAATTCAAAATTTATTATGAAAAACTATATAATGGAGACAAGGTCACCCACAACACTAAGACGGGTGAGTTATTAAACACCTTCCTGAAAGAGGCAAAATTACCAACCTTAGGAAGGGCTGAGAGAGAAGCGCTACAGGCGGACTTTACCTTGGAGGAAATTTTGGAAGTCATCAAAGCATTAAAACCGGCTAAGGCGCCGGGACCAGATGGCTTCTCTAATTTGTATTATAAGAAGTACGCCAAAATTCTAGCCCCACATATGCTAAAATTATTTAACGGCGTACTAGAGGGGGCCTCCTTCCAAGCACAAATGCTTCAGGCGTCCATCTCGGTGATCCACAAACCCGGAAAGGACCCGGCAGACTGTAAGAGCTACCGGCCCATTTCACTGATTAATTCTGATATCAAAATCTACTCCAAACTTATAGCGAACAGGGTGGGTAGTGTCCTTCCCGGGTTAATCCATGCAGATCAGGTGGGGTTTATCGGAGGAAGGCAAGCGGCAGACAACACCAGAAGAATCATTGACTTGATTGATCTGGCCCAAAAGAAAAATACACATTCTATGGTGCTAAGTCTGGACGCGGAGAAAGCCTTTGACAGAATAGACTGGCCCTACCTAACGGAGACTCTGAAGGCATTTGGCTTTGGAGGACGCCTAATGCGGGCCATCATGGCACTGTATGAGGGCCCAGCGGCGAGAGTGAGGCACCAGGGCTATCCTTCTGAGCAATTCCATATAAAAAGTGGAACGAGACAGGGATGCCCGCTGTCGCCGTTGCTGTTTGCCCTTTGTATAGAGCCCTTGGCGGCGCACATTCGTAATAGCCCAGATATAACAGGCATTTCAGATGGAGAGCAAGAGTATAAGGCCGCTCTATATGCGGATGATGTTATCCTAACTCTATCTAAACCGCTCACGTCCCTTCCTAATGTATTTGAAATTCTGGGCAAATTTAACCATATTTCTGGCTTTAAGATTAATCAGTCTAAATCAGAAGCCCTCAATATAAATCTTCCCAAAGAAGTTGAAAAACTGATTGATCTCAACTTTAATTTTAAATGGCAACCCTCCGCTATCAAATATTTAGGGGTATATCTTACACGGGACTACAAAACTTTATATAAGGCAAACTTTCCCAGGTTAATAAAGGCGCTGGGGGAGGATCTCAGAGTATGGGCAAAAGGGGGCATCTCATGGATTGGAAGGATACACTGCGTGAAGATGAATCTCCTCCCAAGGATGTTATATCTTTTCCAGAGCCTACCTATACCATTGGTCCACTCTGACATCCTCTCTCTTCAGTCAGCAATAATGAAATTCATTTGGAATAAGAAAAACCCAAGAATTGCTAAGGGTATTTTGACGAGACCCACAACCAGAGGAGGGCTAGCGGTACCTTGTTTGTTCGCTTACTACAAAGCGGCTCAATTGGCCCAAATTCTTCAATGGCACACAGACCCAAGCCTTAGGAGATGGGTAGAGTTGGAGAAAAAGTGTTGTGCACCAATTGACATCCAAACGCTGATCTGGTTGCCCAAGGGAAGGGCACGTCAGATCGGCACGCCGCTACAGACCATTGCCAATTCTATTCGGGTGTGGGAGGCCACCAAATTTAGTTGTAAATTAACCACAAAGGCATCACTCATGACGCCAATCATCGGCAACCCTGATTTCGCTCCGGGCCTGAACAGTAAAAACATGAAGTACTGGACACAAGCGGGCATTACCCGACTTAATGATCTGAGGGACAGGATACATATACAATCATTTGAACAAATCAAATCCGCAAAAAATATCCCAAATACAGAATTTTTTAGGTACCTCCAGATCAGAGATTTTTACAACAAAACTCCAATTAGACCAGCACGTACTAATTTCGAGCAGCTGTGTTCCAGAGATACGGACACAAGGGGACTCACATCTAGAATGTACAGGGAGGTGGTCTGTCCGAAGATGACAAGCGAGACCCGGTTACACTACATTCGACAGTGGGAGACTGACTTAGGGGAGACGCTAGAGGACGAGGAATGGGAGCAGATCACACAAGCAGCAGCTAAAAGCTCCATCTGTACCACACTAAAGGAGAACGCGTATAAGGTCCTGATGCGGTGGTACTACACCCCATCTAGATTAGCTAAATTTGTTGGGGGCTACTCCCCGCTCTGCCCAAAACAGTGCGGGGAGGTGGCTGACTTGCGACACATGCTGTGGTCCTGCACAAAAGTGGCCCCGATTTGGGAACAGATTAGAGATTGGTTACAGCGGATTCTCGGTTGGGAGATCCCCCTGGACCCGTGGTTGTTCCTACTGGGCAGGCGGGTCCAGGGTATGCCAAATGCCACGCACAAATTAATCGCGCATTTTGCAATAGCCACTAGATGCGAGATCGCAGCATTATGGAAGCAACCAGTAATTCCAGTTATCCCCAAGATTCGAAATCGGATTTGGCACGTTTGCCGGATGGAACAATTAACGAGTTTGGTTAATGACACCGGCACAAACTTCCTAAAAGTCTGGTCGCCTTGGCTGACACAGACAGACATCCCCGGGGTGGATGCCACCGCAATCCTGCTATAATAGGTACAGGCGCGTTCTCCTCTGGGGGTCAGAGTCCAGACGACAAATAGCGACGAACAGGTAGGTGACAGCCCCCAGGGTAGCAATCCAACACACCTAGTCTATAGGGATAACTCGGCATACTCGAGATGGAGACAATGAGGGATATCTACAAAGATAAGAAGCTCATAAGAGACTATACGTCGGTAGGCATACCCGGAGAAAACCCCTCCCCCCTTCTCCCCCCCTCCCTTGTCCATCGTCTAGTTTGTCTTGTTTGTCCTATATGTTTGCTTCTTGTTCCATATTGAGGCAGTTCAAATAGTCTAATGTATGATAGAAAAACTTTATTGGGATGCTTTAATACAATGGGCTGTGATACAATGTAAGAATCTGTGAACCCAATAAAGAAAAATTTGAAGTTGAAAAAAAAAAACGTGTATTGAGAAGTGGTCTCCCGTTAAACCAACATGGTGGGGCAGAATAAAAACTATTAATAATTAACTCTTAAAGTTAATTATATATTACATACACTATACTACCCCTTCCCTTTGACCAAACATTGTTTATCAAAATTAGTAAATTAGTTAACTCCTTTGTCTGGCCTTACAAACCACCTAGAATTGCACTTGACACATTAATGTTGCCTAAAGAACAAAGAGAACTAAACGTGTCGAACTTCCAATTATAACACAAAGCTTTCTTGCTTCGCCAAGCTTTACTTTGGTAAAATTAGGACTCTAATCCAGATACTCCTACCTGGCTATTAGCAGGAAAATCTATAATTCATCCCAGGCCTCTGTATCCTTTTTCATCACCAATGTTTCTTACAGTATTAAGGTCAGACTCAACCCAATATATATTGCCTAACATCAGGCTTTATCAGATTTAGTTAAATGTTTTTATCCCATGTCTCCAATTCTTTACCATTACCTACATGGGATAACATTTTATTAAAAAATACTGTTTTTTGGCATAGGTGGGTAAATGTAGGTATTTAATACTTAATGGCTATAGTTTGTCAAGGTAAATTCTTACCTTTTGATTTTTTGACAAAAATCCTTTGATTTGAACTCTTTACAGATTTTCACTTTTTATAGATTGCAAAAAATATATTAAGAAGTTCCCTAATATTAATATTATAAATCCCATCTCTGAATTTCATAATTCTGTATTTGTGTTAAATACAAACAAAATCTCACATATGGCCTCATACATATACAATTTTTTTTTATTAAACTGAACCCCTTCAGTGTACATCTGCAGTCGCCCCAAAGACGGACAGCCTGATAGGGCTCCCAAAGAGCTTCTCCCCTCTGCCCAGGACCAGCGTGCTAATGGTTAACATTTGCTTGTACAGCTAAACCCCGTTATAACGCGCCTCGTTATACCGCGATTCGGTTATAACGCGGTTTTCCCGTGGCTCCCGTTTAAAAAAAAAAAAAAAAAAAATTTCATTTTTTTTTTTGCACACTGCACACACTACACACACTGCACACACTCACTGCACACACACTGCTCATTGCTCACACTGCCACACTGCACACACACTGCTCATTGCTCACACTGACACACTGCACACACACTGCTCATTGCTCACACTGCACACACTGACACACTGCACACACACTGCACACTGCACACACACTGCTCATTGGACACACTGCACACACACTGCACACTGCACACACACTGCTCATTGGACACACTGCACACACACTGCACACTGCACACACACTGCTCATTGCTCACACTGCACACACTGCACACACTGACACACTGCACACACACTGCACACTGCACACACACTGCTCATTGGACAGCACTGCACACACACTGCACATTGGACACACTGCACACACACTGCACACTCACTGCTCATTGCTCACACTGCACACACTGACACACTGCACACACACTGCTCATTGGACACACTGCACACACACTGCACACTGCACACACACTGCTCATTGCTCACACTGCACACACTGACACACTGCACACACACTGTACACTGCACACACACTCCTCATTGCTCACACTGCACACACACTCACACACACTTACAGACACGCACACACACTCACACACACTCCCACGCACACTTACGCACACTTACGCACACTCACGCACACTCACAGACACTCACACACACTTACACACACTTAGACACTCACAGACACTCACAGACACTCACACACACTTACACACACTTACACACACTTACACACTCACACACACTCACACACACTTACACACACTTACACACACTTACACACACTTAGACACTCACAGACACTCACACACTCTTACACACACTTACACACACACTCAGACACTTACACACACTCACACCCACATACACACACCCATATACACACACACACTTTCTCTCCCATATATACATACACACACACACTCTCTCACTCTACACAGACGGGGGGTGGGGTCGGAGCACAGGAAAGGCCGCGACCAGCACCACCACCCGCTCCCCCCCCTCCTCCCGCGCAGGCAGCGGGAGCGCCAGGGACAGCGGTGGGGAGAAGAAACCCCCCGCTACCACCTCCATGCAGGCAGCGGGATCTGAGGTAAGCGGCGACCTGAGGGACATCCCCGCTCTCATCTCCTGCCCCGCGGGCTGTCACGCGGTGACAGGGGGAAGCGGGGACAGGAGGGACATCCCCGCTCCCATCTCCTGCCCCGCGGCCTGTCACACGGTGACAGGGGGAAGCGGGGACAGGAGGGACATCCCCGCTCCCATCTCCTGCCCCGCGGCCTGTCCCGCGGTGACAGGGGGAAGCGGGGACAGGAGGGACATCCCCGCTCCCATCTCCTGCCCCGCGGCCTGTCCCGCGGTGACAGGGGGAAGCGGGGAGCGGAGGGACATGCCCGCTCCCATCTCCTGTCCCGCGGGATGAATATGCGCTAAAGCGCGGCGGCCATTTTTTTTTCTCGCGACCCCGTTAGTAACGCGGTGGTCTCGGGGTGGACCCCGAGACCCGCGTTATAACGGGGTTTAGCTGTACTTTGTGGAACGTCAATCCCACCCACTGGAATGTTAATGAGCCAAGAGAACAAAGAACTTTGTATACGCAGCTGAATTCAACCTGAATCCCTTCAGTGTACATCTGTGTCACCTCAAAGATGGACAACCTTTGGCGCAGCCGAAGGGCAGCTATAGGGTGTGAGCCATTTGCTGCGGTCCGCTGATGTTAAATCTTCTCTATTTCAATCTGAAACTCACCAGCCCTTTTATCCCCTACATCCAACTTCCCAACTCTATCTGTCCATGAAATATCTGTGAATTGATTGTATAACCTCTATTCTTAATGTAACCATGTATTGTTATAACTCTGTGCTCACGACATACTTGAAAATGAGGTAACTCTCAATGTATTACTTCCTGGTAAAACATTTTTATAAATAAATATTAATAAAATATTGGTATAAAAGCTGTGAAAAACATATGTACAATCTTCTCTATCCCTATTAAAATATGGGAAGGATATATTTGTTGATGCAGTCAAAACTTTTCAATCTGAATCTCTCGCACAATCTTTCTTTTTCTTTCTGCATAGTGTCACCTAGACTCCAAGAAAACCTTTTATCTAACTGACCTTTCTGCTACTTTAATCTATGTTTGTCTTGTAACAAGGACATTTACATTTGAGTTCATCTGAGTTTCTATTGCCTCAACACAAACATGTTGGTTGTTTATTTGGAATAAATTGCATCTTGTACAGAATATCCCCTCTATGCTGATGACACACAAATGTACCTTTCAACCCCTGACCTTACACCGGCTGTACAGACCAAAGTCTCTGAATGACTGTCCGCTATATCCTGAATGGCCCTCTGCCGAATCAGACTTAATACAGTATGTCGAAGACGGAGCTCCTCATACTTTGTCCCAAGCCAGGTCCTGCTGCCCTCTTCTACATCACTGTTATCAGAACTATCATACACCCAGTATCACAAGCATGCTGCTTGGGTGTCACATTTGAGTCCTTCCTCACATTCTCCTCTCACATTCACAATGTTGCTAAAACCTGTTGTTTTTTCCACCGCAACAATGCAAATATTTGCCCTTTCCTCTGTCGTTCTACTGCTGAAAGTCAAACACAGGCCCTCATTCTCTGCTGTCTTGAGTATTATAACCTACTACTGTCCGGCCTTACTGCCTCTCACCTGTCTCCCGGACAATCTATCCTGAATGCTGAAGTTAAATCACTTTGCTAAATTGGTCTCTCTTTCTCTGCTGCTGAAATACCTCTACAGGCTTCCTATTAAATCCCGTATCACACACTCAATTCTCCTCCTCACTTTTCAAGCTATACTGTACACTCTTCTGCTCCTCCCTACATCTCAGCCCCAATTTCTCGTTATACACCATCCGGGCTCTTCTGTTCTGCTCAAGGATTACTTCTCTCTACGCCTTTTGTAATCTAAAGCCCTCTCCCGCCCAAAACCTCTACCACAATGCCCCACACCTCTGGAATGCCCTCCCCCTCAATATCTAACTGGCACCCTCTCCATGCACCTTTAAGACCTATCTAAAAACACACCTCTTTAACTAAGCATATGGGTAGCTCTGCTGGCATATACTATACATCCCATATGCACTGACCTTGGCCCCTTGCAGACGCACTTACCAGAACACCTTCCTTCTGTCTCTAAAAGTTCTCCCCACTTACCATTTAGATCATTAGCTCTTGGGGGCAGGGACATTAATACACTAGGAGTGCGCCTGTTTTTCTTTTGTGTTTTCAGATATCCTTGGGATTTGCTGATCCATATACTCGGGCTGCAAATCTCCAGTGTTTTTGTATATCCTTGGACTCTAATTTGTGGACTGGTTTCTATATGTTCTTTATAATACTTTATATATATTTTTTATATTTTATATAGTCTAGTCTACTATCATATACAGCTGTTATAGTAACATATCGCCTTAAGTGTGGAGAGGGTGTGGCTCAGTGAGTAAAAGACACTGACTGGCACTGAGAGTTTGAAGCAGGGGAGCCTGGTTCAATTTCCGGTGTCGGCTCCTTGTGACCTTGGGCAAGTCACTTTCTCTCCCTGTGCCTCAGGCACCAAAAAACATGGATTGTAAGCTCCACGGGGCAGGGACCTGTGCCTGCAAAATGTCTCTGTAAAGCGCTAAGTATAACTAGCAGCGCTATACAAAAACAGGCTATTATTATTATTATTATTTAGGTATCTCATGGTACCAATGAGAATGAGATACATCTTTGAGGTCTGGTTTGGATAGGTTTAGTCCTGTCCCCTATGGATTAGTTTCTCTTCTAAGTAGGTTGGTTTTGCTGTTGGTGCTCCTTTGGCCCATATAGACATAATGAATTTATAAATATAGTACACAACTTATTATATAAATAAAAACTAAATATACAATTAAAATATTTTATTTTTGATATACATTATGGTAAGATATATATACACATATATGCATGTGCAATTATTGTCATGTATAAACACTAATATTGTTTTAGGGATTGTGGCCCCGTCTGTCTCGAAGTCCCTTCTGTTCCTGATCTTCTTCTTCTGCTCCTCTAGTTCATGATTTCATTAATAATGGAATTTTATTGATAATGGAATTGTATTTTTCTTCATTAGGTTAGCTATTATGTTTATTGCTATCTCAAATGAGATTCAATGAATATCTAAATATGGTGTTCTTACTAATATTATATTTTTGTTATTATTATGATTCTATTATATATCTCTAATTCTATGTAATATTCTTTGTTTAGCATTTTGTATATCTCATTAGGTTAGTCTCTTGTATACTGGTGTTTTTTAATAACCCTCTAATGTAATACTTATGATTTTACAATGTGTATATTGTTCATAATGTAATATTAACCTCATCTCTATATATAATATACTATTTTCCTACTAGATATTACTGTCATATAGATTAATTAAACTAGGGTTAAACTGTGTGTACAATCTAAGGAACCCGCCCATTATTCCTATTGGTTAGATATAACGTCTGTCTAGCTATAAAGGTAACCTTGTGACCAATAGAATCTCACCCTGACGAAGTCATCAGTGGCAAAACGCGTAGGGCGTTTCCTAAAGTAGCGATCAGCTGTCTACACTACTCACGAGCAGAGAGAGTATCTTTGCGGCTATTGAGGACTGTTTTTTGGGTTGCCGAGTTCCCCCTGACTGCGGTGCATGCAGTATTTCCTATTGGATAAGTGCCAGCTGAGAGTGCTGATACCGGAGGATACTTGTACACGGGACGTTGAGTGATGACATCATCCGGTTCCAGGAACATCTATACATCCTACTGAGCTCTCCGGTACAGCAGAGGAGGCACTAGAGGAACGGTTGGCGTGGATCCCTGCAGTCTATGGTGAATGAGTATATCTCATATATGCTTGATTTTATGCTCTGTTTGTGAGTGCGTTTTTTATATTTTTTAGTCCTATAAAACTTTTATATACTTTAATACACTAGTAGTGCGCCTGTTTTTCTTTTGTGTATATATATATATATATATATATATATTCTATATATATATATATATATATATATATATATATATTAGACAAGATACAAACAGCGCAACTTAAAACAAATATCAAAACAAACTAAAAATTCTAATTGAAATACCACACACAGAGAGAGGTGTAAATCCTTAATATTAACTACTCTACACAACCTGCTGCCAATTAGGTCCACGGCTCCACATATGCCGTTATAGAAAATGTCAGAAGAATGACCTAGGCGCAGACATGTGGGGAAAAGAAAAGAGAAAAAAAACCATAGGGTAGTATATCCAAATAAGGAGGGTAAGATATGAACTGCTAAAGTATTAGACTTTGAAGACAACAGCTCGCGAACGGCCCCCTGAGTTTTTAGACGGTAATGCAGTATTGCAGACAGCGCTAATAAAATGCTAATATTACGAGCGCTAAAATACCGCAATATACTCCGGAAAAAAAATGCATCTGCCCGCGGTTATCAGAGTTGCGCCGCTACGGCCGCACTAGGGTAAAGGCGGCCGCAGCTGTAGGTCGATAAATATATGCCTTTAGTCCACTTAGGGGACAGGGAACACAGCTTGGGGTTCTTGTCTCATCCAAAAGAAGATCTCCCACACTCTCTGGTAGCTGCAGCATCAGGATCCCCTGGTCATTTGTGATTAAACTAGATAGACAGCTTCCATCTCAGAGATGATTCCCGTAAAGGGGACAAGGCAGGGAGAAAAAGGCTATATAGTGTAAAATCGTTTACCTGTAAGGTATTTTATTAGTATCGTTATTAAACGATATACAGTATACACATACACATTAAAAATTCCTCTAAAACTTGAATACATTATTTATATATCAACCATTCTGCAGCACGATATCCTGGTCCCTTCTAAAAAAAACTTTTGATAATCTAATTTTGCCACAAGATTAATTTTTATCAATTTGAAGGACAATTTTATTCTCTTGCCTGTTTGTTGGTAGTAATTAGTGCTTTTAGTATACAGTTATGAAAGAGTAGCTGCAATTAAATCATTCACATTAAATACATTTCAAGACATTTGGTCCGTTATTGGGCATGATTTAAAAGGGACTTTCTAATGTAAATCTGTTACTCGTTCTATTACTTATTATTTACTGTCTCTAGGCAGCAGCTTCCCTATGTTTTTTCATCTGCATTTTGCATTTTAATAGATACATTGTACACCTTTATAGCTGATTTCATTTTTTCATTACATGCAGTATTATTTTAAGCACATTGTTTTTATTTTATGTATAACACAGTTAACAGTTTAAGAGATTTGCAGAGAAATATTAAAATTAAGGAAGTGAAATTGCTGCTTTAAACTAATAATTATAGCAATTTGTGATATGGAAATTAATCTGAGGTTTGAACTCCAATCTAGGTTTATTTTTTATCCTTAGGGCTGTTATATTGTGGCCGCGTGCGCTACGCATTGCGCGGCACTTATACTTGGCTGAGGTTAGTCAGCCCTTCTATACAAGGGCCGAACGCGCTCATGGCAGTGAGCGTGCATCCGGCCGACAGCGAGGAAGATGGGGAAATAAAGATTTCACGCCGCTACCGGCGCTGAAATGTATGTATGTGTGTGTGTATGTATGCATGTGTATGTATGTATATAAGTGTGTGTGTATGTATGTGTGTGTCTGAACGTGTCTACACAATGTCACAGGAGTTGACCCCTGGACACGCGGGAATCCAATAGAGATTGAACCTCATACTCTTCGTTATTTTGGATGGTCACTGGATCCGGCTTGCGGGTCAGGTCCGGGAAGAAATGACTGAA
This sequence comes from Ascaphus truei, assembly GCA_036426205.1. Taxonomy (NCBI): domain Eukaryota; kingdom Metazoa; phylum Chordata; class Amphibia; order Anura; family Ascaphidae; genus Ascaphus; species Ascaphus truei. Next base: position 168,390,564 of record CM071567.1, on the reverse strand, counting down.
GACGAAAAGGTTTTAAGAGAGAAACATGAAAAACATTGGGGATCTTCATACTGTGTGGTAGCTGGAGGTGAAATTCCACAGGATTGATCTGTTCTAAAATAGGAAAAGGACCCAGGAATTTAGGTGCCAATTTTGGGGATGGTATCTTTAAGTGGATATTTTTAGAGGAGAGCCATACCAAATCCCCTGGCCTGTACCTGGGCGCAGGACGGCGGCGGCGATCGGCCTGAAGTGAGATCTGTGGAAGGAGTTGAGAAGGGTCATTTGAATCCTGGACCATGCTGCTTGGAGAGAAGAAATGCGTTCGTCTACGGCCAGTACCCCAGAAGGAATGTTGAAGATGGGTAAGCAGGGAGAGTGAAACCCATAATTTATTAAAAAAAAAAAGTGTGACTTACGGGTGGCTTCATTCTTGGCAGGATTAACCACATACTCCGCCCAAGGGAGGAGTTGAGTCAAATCATCCTGCGAGTCAGATATAAAGCATCTTAGGTACTTTTCCAGGGACTGGTTAATCCTCTCTGTCTGTCCGTTGGACTGTGGGTTATATGCAGAGGAGAAGGAGGAAGAGATGCCCAATCTCTTAGTAAAAGTTCTCCAAAACTTGGACACAAACTGGGACCCTCTGTCAGAAACGATAGAAGAAAGGATCCCATGAATCCGAAAAAGTTGATCCGTAAAGATATCAGCGAGGGCGGGAGAGGTGGGCAGTCCCTTAAGTGGGATAAAATGAGCCATCTTAGAGAATCTATCCACGACCACAAGATTGTGTTCATTCCTTTGGATTTGGGTAACTCCACGATGAAATCCATAGAAATATGGGACAAGGGACGGTCGGGGACTGGAAGAGGTAGGAGAAAACCTTGGGGTTTTTGACGAAGTGTCTTGTTCTGCGCGCAGATAGGACAAGCGTGGGTATATTCCAAAATATCTTGGGACATTTTGGGCCACCAAAAATTCTGACGAATAAGGTCGAAAGTCTTCTTAAACCCTGGATGGCCTGCGGATTTCGAAGAGTGACCCTAGGTCAGGACTTCAGGGACAAACTTGGAGGGTACGAAGAGTTTGCTGTTGGGAACCACCAAGTCCTTAGGAATGCGTCTCTGAGAATGCATAATTTTATCGAGGTTCTTGAAGTTAGATGTGGCGAGAATCCTTTCCTGTGGGAGAATGGTCTCCAAGGACTCCTCTGGTCTCTCCTCAGAGGAATGTTGTCTGGAAAGTGCGTCCGCCTTTAGGTTCTTTGTACCGGGGATATAAGAAAGGTGAAAATCAAACCTGGAAAAAAAAAAAGAGACCAACAAGCCTGTCGTGGACCAAGACGTCGGGCGTTCTTGATGCAGAGAAGGTTTTTGTGATCCATGAGGATAGTAAATGGTTCTTTCGACCCCTCCAGGAGATGTCTCCACTCTTGGAGAGCCATCTTCACGACCAAAAGCTCTCTGTTACCCACGTCGTAATTCCTCTCAGCCGGTGAGGATTTCTTGGAGAAGTATGCACAGGGATGTAAATTGTCTTGGGGGAGTAGGTTTCTGAGACAGCACTGCCCCTGCGCCACAGTCGGAGGCATCAACTTCCAACATGAAGGAGAGATTGGTGTTAGGATGATGGAGGATAGGTGCGGATACAAATGCTTCCTTGAGTACCTTGAAGGCGGAGTGAGCCTCAGGTGACCAAGCAGATGGATCAGCCCCTTTCTTCGTAAGAGCTGTAAGGGGCGCCACAATGGTAGAAAAATTACGTATAAACTTGCGATAGTAATTCGCGAACCCCAAAAAATGTTGTATGGCCTTGAGAATATCGGGTCTTGGGCATTCAGTCACTGCCTGAAGTTTACCGGGATCCATCATAAAACCCTCGTCAGAAATGATGTAACCCAGGAATTGTTTAGAGGTCTGGTGGAAGGTGCACTTCTCCAGCTTGGCATACAGATGGTGTTCACGGAGGCGAGAGAGAACATAGGAGGTGTGGCGAATATGATCCTGGAGGTCTCGGGAAAAAATCAAGATGTCATCCAAGTAAACTATTACAAAAATGTTGAGTACTTTACGAAAAACGTTGTTGATAAAGTCCTGGAAGACTGCTGGGGCATTACATAGCCTGAAGGGCATTACAAGATACTTGTAGTGGCCGCTACGTGTGTTGAATGCCGTCTTCCATTCATCCCCCTGTCTGATGCGCACCAGATTATAGGCTCCACGTAGATCCAACTTGGAAAAAATCTTAGCCCCTTGTAGTTTATCAAAGAGTTCGGTAATGAGGGGAAGGGGGTAACGATTTTTAACGGTGATGCAATTCAAACCCCTGTAATCAATGCAAGGCCTTAACGAGCCATCCTTCTTCACGAAGAAAAATCCAGCCCCTGCTGGGGAGTTGGAGGGGCGAATGAAACCCTTCTTGAGGTTTTCTTGGATATATTCATCCATGGCCTGAGACTCTGGTAGAGACAAGGGGTAGGTCTTGGATTTATGCAAACTGTAACCTGGAACAAGATCGATCGGACAATCATATGTCCTGTGAGGGGGCAAAAGATGCAACTGGACCTTATTGAAAACGTCCCGGAATTAATGGTAAACGGAGGGAAGGGTAATCTCAGGAACGGAGGTATTAGCCATAAGTTGGGATGCTTCGCCTGACCTCGGTTTCCAAGTGATGGGAGAAGAGGAAGTCCAATCAATCAGAGGATTGTTTAGCTGTAAGCAGGGAAGGCCAAGGGTGTTCTAGGAGCATGGATGGCATCGAGGAATAGGGTCTCCTTGTGAGAATGGGAGGTCAGAAGGAGGGGAGCCGTCTCTAAGGAGATGTATGCCGGGGTAAGAGGACGTCCGTCTATACCAACCAGTGCGATGGGGCTCTCCTTCCTCACGAGCGGTATGTGGTTCAGCCTGGCGAATTCAAGATCCATAAAGTTTCCTCCTGCTCCCGAGTCAATGAACGCTGCGGTAGAGGTATGAATGTTATCGCCCATAAGAGAGACAGGTATAGTGAGCTTCTTAGGGAATTCTCCCTTCAGGAGGGGGCGAGAAGACATGACACCAACTGAGAGCCCCTCTGTACTCACTTGGGTGTGCCCGTTTCCCGGCCGCAGAGGACATTCCCGAACCAGGTGCTCAGCGGATCCGCAGTAGAAACACAATCCCCCGGCGTGGCGGAATTGCCGTACAGGTGTGCGGATGCGTTGTACCCCTCAGGTAGCTTTGAGGCAGGACAAAGAGGAGTGGTGGTACTTGTACCCACAGGAGTACTTTGGAAGGGAGTTTGGAAGTTAGAAAAATGAGTGCTGACGCTCGGAGCTACGTACTTGGATGCGTTGATCCACTCAGACTGCTAGTTCGATGAGTACCTCTAATTGATCTGGCCTGAGTTGTTGAGCAAGTTCATCCTTGATGGGATCAGCCAGGCCTTGCCAGAATACAGAGACGAGAGCCTCCTGTCACCAGTAGGTCTCGGCTGCGAGAGTCCGGAACTCCACGGCATACTGCGTCACCATTCGTCGACCTTGCGTTATCTGAAGGAGAGAAACAGATGCCATCTCCCGGCATGCGGGGGAATCGAATACTTGTTGGAACTCTGCCTTAAAGGCTGGATAATCCTGGGTAAGGTCAGAACGTGGCTCCCAGACCGGGGGAGACCCAAGCTAGGGCGCTGCCCGTCAGCAGGTTATAAATGTAGGCTACCTTCTTAAGTCCAGTATCGAGGTGATGGGGAGCCATTTCGAACTGCACCTCACAATGGTTGAGAAAACCCCTACATTCTTGCGGTTCGCCAGCGTAGGGTTTGGGAGGCGGAATTTTTACGTCAGAGCTGCGAGCAACTGCTGCGCTTGTGGGCTGGGAGTTAACGCCAAAAGAGGGGTCGGCTGGTATTCGGGACGAGAGTACCACGACCTGACGCTTTAATGCCACAATTTGATCCGCCATGGCCTGGGTTTGCTGAAGCAGATCGGAGAGAAACTGCCTTAGTTCAGTCTGGTTTGCGTCTTGTGGGCTCAACATAATGTTACGCCGGTGCTGCCCGCAGACCAGACCCGTACCCTGTGCCGAAGAGGAAAGTAGGGATACACGCACCCGCAGCAAAGAGAGCGAGTCCGGAGTGTGGTGTTAAGCGTTGCCAGGCCAAATATAAGTAACGTAGACAATACTTGCCGGTACCGATTATAGGAGTAGAATAGTGATTGCCTTGCCGAGGTCAGGGAGCGGAGAGATGAGGAAGGTTGAAGTCCAAGCCGTGATCGTGGGATGCCAGAGAATACGTAGTCCAAGGAGAGCCGAAGTCGAGCACCAAAGGGGGTAGTCGTACGAGCCGTGTCAAAACCTGTAGTAACTGAGAGTACACCAACCACATCCATACAGAGACTATGTCGAGCGATGAGTGAGGGCTCAGAGACGCTAGATAATGCTGGGCTGACCAATCAGGGATGGAGGCGGGTCAGGATGACTGCAAGGAGCCTCTCTGGATAGGTGTGGCTGATACAACCCAGGTGAGCACTGGTAGCACTCTGATTACACCCGTGTGGTGTATGGGGGCAGAGCCTCATAGCAGGAGTGGAAGTAGAAGAGAGTATGCTGGGCGTGCACTCTGTAAGCTGTGTGTGCACGCGAGCAGTGTTGGAGGAGGACACACGTGTGCGTGCGGGACGGAGAACCCACGTCTGCCACTAAGAAGGAGGAGGAGCAGTGTGGCCGTTGAGGGAAGGGGCCCTGCGCGACGGAGGTGATGACGGCCTGTGTGAGGCAGGTATGCAGAGGTTGCACTGCGCGCCCTGAGTCTCCCTGAGGATAGTCTGTGTGTTGCGCGGACGGTGCTGAGAACTCAGATTCCTAACACAAACTTGATGGAATCACATGGTAGATCAAGCAAGCTGATTGGTTGGTGTACCATGTGATTCCTTACCTTTTGGGATGAGGTCACCTTAAAGGGAAGGAACCATATGGTACACACCAACCAATCATGTACCATGTGATTCCTTTCCTTTAAGGTGACCAATATACTTGCCCCAGGGAGGATGGTTTTAACCCTCCATTAATGTAGTGGTTAGCCACTAAGGTAATGAAGGGAGATAAGTAATTTATTTAAATTGTGTACTGTACATATATTCTTTTTTTGTATCTGTCCAGTCTGTCTTGCCCCTTGATAATATAGATACCCAAATATCAGAATCTATGTCACAAGGGACAATACTAAAAGACCATGTTTGATGATCTACGTCATTAAGGGGTTCTGACAGGATATTTAGATTATTTAAATGTACAGTCCAACCCGCTTGATTACATAGATGACCAAATATAGTCCTATAGTATCCCCCCTTTTGACGCAGATATCCATATTCGTTATCGGGTCAGGACAGACCAGACTGACTGCTTTTCACCTTCCGAGCAGCTCGGGGAGACACGGAGAGAGACTGCTTCTGTCCAATTGAGCAGCTCTCTCAGACTGGTGCCTGGCCCGGTAGGATTAACGCTGCGGGGGTCTCATGCAGAAGTATGCGTGGACCCCCGCAGAGTTAATCCTACCGGGTCGCTTACTGTTTTGGTGGCCGTAATCACACGCGGCTATGGTACAGTCTATCAGCCGCACGTGATTGCGGCACCGAAAACAGTAAGTCTTACTACATCTGTAGCCAGATGTCCAAATTTTAAACAGAAAATACCAATTGGAGCACTTGGCAGAATGTACAAATGTAATTAAAATCACAGAATTGTTGAAGAAAAGTTTCTGATTTACAAACATTGAAGCTCATTTTGAATCAATAAACAAGTGTAGTCACAATGATTTGGGGAATCTGCATCTATGAGGTTTCTCAAATGCAGTAGGAAATGTTTTGTAATTTTTGATTATTTGCCCTAAGGAGTGTCTGATTAATATTGTTGCATCTTTTTTTGCTAGAACTCATGCCTGTTAGAATTTGTATAAAACTAAGGTTGGTCTCCTTTTCATTATACAGGCTTTTGAAAAAGTCCTCTGCAACAAATGCGCACATGAATGTGTGCACTAGAGTGCTTTAAAGGCCTGTAATGGAAATCATCAGCATTTTGGGACTCCAGGAAAAATCTAGTGCCCATGTTCATCTTCACCCAACTGTTGTGAACCTTCAAATACAAACTCCTATCCCGAAAAGGAAACCTATAGTGCGACTTAGGGCTAGATCCACAAAGCTCTGTTAACTCAGGGCAAATAAATACTGTAGGTAACAGACGTTATTTTTCCTCAGTTTAACGGGCATCCACAAAGCTATTAATATGCAAAAATAGAGTTCGGCACCAAAAGCAGTATCATAGTATTATATGCAGTAGTAAGTACATTAATAGCGCAGAGGCGTCATAATCAATACACCTCACATGCACCTTGGGAAACATTGAACATACGCTCCAATTAACGATATGTGCTCCAGCTGTACTATTTGCATGGTACTCACACATACAAAGTATATAGTGGTAGATCTAACAATAACCTATACAGTATGTGACATGCTTACATTATGACCTCACAATTTTCAAGTATACTGTAGACCATACTAGGCACATTACTAATGTTTTTAATATTTGATTCCCATATTACTGTTATCTAATCCTTATTACACCACATAAATAAACTGTACAAAATAGATTTACAGTATGTTAAATAATTAATAGAACAGTATACTATTCAACATATTAAAGGGATCTTTAGATGCAAAGAAATTGATGTTTATTCACACAAACTTAATATAAATGTGGTTATATGTATCTTTCCTGAAGGACAATCACACAGACACCCATCTGTACAGTTGGAAAGCTCCATGGAAGTCACTGGTGAGGAAAAGCTGCAAGAGGAGGATGCAGTGACCTTAAACCTCACTGTAGTTCTGCCAGAAGTGTACAGCTCCAGCTCCTGTACCTCCTGATCTGATTCAGCTTCTTTACCTGCTGATCCGGTTCAGGCAGATTTACCTCCTGCTCCTGTTCCAGCTCCTTTACCTGCTGCTCCGGTTCCAGCTCCTTTACCTGCGGCTCCGGTACCAGCTCATGTACCTGCTATTCCAGCTCCTTTACCAGCTGATCCGGTTCCAGCTCCTTTACCTGCTGCTCCGGTTCCAGCTCCTTTACCTACGGCTCCGGTACCAGCTCATGTACCTGCTATTCCAGCTCCTTTACCAGCTGATCCAGTTCCAGCTCCTTTACCAGCTGATCCAGTTCCAGCTCCTTTACCTGCTGCTCCTGTTCAGCTCCTTTACCTGCGGCTCCGGTACCAGCTCATGTACCTGCTATTCCAGCTCCTTTACCAGCTGATCCGGTTCCAGCTCCTTTACCAGCTGATCCAGTTCCGGCTCCTTTACCTGCTGATCCAGTTCAGGCAGATTTACCTCATGCTCCGGTTCCAGATCCTTTACCTGCTGCTCCAGTTCCAGCTCCTTTACCTGCTGCTCTGGTTCCGGCAGATTTACCTGCGGCTCCGGTACCAGCTCCTTTACCTGCACTTTCAGATGGCCGCTCATTAGAGCATAATGATCAGGCCATTCTGCAGTATCAGCATCTGCTGCTTCGGATGCATTGTTCTGCATATTGGTAAATAAAAAGTGTTGAATGCCATTCCAAAACAAATTATTAGGGTACAACAGAGCATTGTGGAGCTGGCCTTTAGAGTGGTCTCTTTTATCAATGCGTGTAAAACAAAAAATTCCTGGTTGAGCAAGATTACACCCGTCATAATATAACGGGTTACACTAATACTATTAAGTATTCTTCCCGAACAGGTTTCATGTCAATATTTTTATGCTGATTTCTATTTTACATAAAAGTGTGTTACATTTTACTGTTGGTCATTATTTTCTTGATATTAGGTAGTGTTAGGACCTGCATACTGGTCATGCCGTGACGTGGCTGCAGGCTTACAGTATAATGCTTTGGCCAAAGTTAAGTGTTTAACTATGTATTTTTTGTCATATTGGCTGTAGCATTGGAAATTTGTGTCTGTTGTTACATTTGGTCACACCCAGCAGTTCTCCGTTTGACACACACACACACACACCCACGCACGTATGCACGCACGCATGCACGCACGCACACACAATGCAGTGGGTGTTAGGGTTAGAGCTGGCAGTGATTGTGTGGGTCCATCATTGTGTTTGCCTTAAATTTGAAAAACTTTTAAACATAACATACCTTTTGAGGGTGTTGTTCTCTGTTGCTGCATGAGTGAACCTTGTGAAGTGGAACTAATAATTAACATTTCCAATTTATTGGCTGCTCTCACCGATTATTTATATTTCTACATTTGATAGGTCAAATATAATTCTGATGTTTTATTTCAAATTAATGAGAGTTGAATGGGATGAAAAAAACAAAGTATGTAATTCATAAGATATCTAATTCCATAGGAATCTCAAATCCTCTCTTCACATCCATCATTTACACTGTTAAAGCAGCAATACTACTTTCCAACTTTAAATTTTGTTTTATTTGTAAATGTAATGCATGTGACAATGTATAATTCTACGTTGTAACCTAAGCTGCCAATCGTTTGATGCTCCTATTATAAATCTGTCAAAGTCCTGATTGTGTGCCTAACATAATAGCTGCTGCAGTCAATGTAACTCAGCAGCTACAATGTATCCTTATATTACTAAAGGTAAGGTACTAACGTAACATTATCTATTGTTACAGTTTAAAGCTCAAACTGCAGGGAACATTTGTAACAAATTATCCCAAACATTAAAGTGTTGCAAAGATCTTGTATTGCTTGGGAGGTGGATTAAAACCTGCTATAGAAATCAGAGGATGCTTTAAAACTCATTAAAATGGCATTAAGAGTTGAATTTAAAAAAAAACACAAAATCAGAACAAGCCGTCACAAGCAATCTAATACTACAGAACTGATTTATTTAAAAATATATATATTGGTATTTTTCTATAGAATGAAAGCTAAGTAAGAGGACAGCAAACTCAATGGTGCTACAAACCATTCTTGCATAGAGAAAAGAGCATTAAGTTGTAATTAATGTCTTTGGTATACAGTTTACTAATTTAATAAAAATGCTTTTCTTGTACATTATTCAATTAATTTCAGTTTTCACATTTGGCGGAGTCTTCCAAAAAATATCTAAACAGACATTGTTGTCCTGAGTTAACAATGTGCTAATTTATGGAAACATTACAGTAAGAAGAGTTATTAATCATTAAAATTAATCAATATTAATTCAGTCAAAACATATAGTATATACTGTGCGCCCACTGACTTCTGTTACCAGACTTGTTGGTGACCAAAACAATTAACTGAAATGTTCTATAGCTAATTGTGAATTCCAAAATGCTAAGGGCCTTATTCATTAAGATGTAATACTTTAAATAAGCATGTGGATATATATTGTAGCGGATCCACTACTCCCACTTTCTTGTCCTCTGACTCAGATAATAGATTGCGAGTGTTGCTTGAAGAATCACTCTTCAGATATAAAATGAAACAGGATCTAGTGTAATACCTTCCAGGTATTTAATATGACAAAGATAAAACTGAAATGCACTTACAAATTTGTTTTAGGTTTTAGATGACTCCTGAGGAAGCGATCGGATATGTTCTAAAACGCGTCAGGTGGAATTTGTGCAGCTTGGAGCACCACAGCATGAGAGGAGGGTGGTTAGAGTTCCCGGATCTATCCCGTAATGTCAACAGCAGGCACTAGGCGACTAGGAGTAGGACGCAACGTCCCGCTGCCAGCGAGAAGAGGCTGCAGGAATGAATTGCGCTGGATCGCAGTGACTAGGAACTCAACCAGAGCAGCTGATAGTGACATTAATCATCTGCAAACACCTCTAACGAATTTGTGAGTGCATTTCTGTTTTCTTTGTCATATAAAAAGTGTGAACACTTGTAGGTAGAGCGCTGTTAGTGTGCATCACATTTGTTCAAGTTGCTGGCTATTTTCGCATGATAGTGCTGTAATAGGCAGTTTTGCAACTTCATGAATAAGGCTTTAAATGTATACTATCAGCATTAGTTAGGACAGCGGTGCTCAAACTGGGGGGCGCACCCCCCAGGGGGGGTGGGAGATTTGTCTGGGGGGGGCACGGGCAGTTGAAGAGGTCTCGCACTCCCCCAAGGCATTTAAATTAAATACCAGGATTGCGTGAGGCCTCTGCAACAGTAACACTGACTGGGATTCAGACGCATCTCCATGGCAACACGGCATCATTTGACGCCGCGGGGTCATGTGACGTGACGTCATCACGACCCAGGAGCATCATTTGACAAAGCTGGCAGGTAGGAGAGGGGGCATGAGACCGGGGGAGGCCGGGGGGCGCAGCATCAAAAGTTTGCGCTCCCCTGAGTTAGGGTAGCAATCTCCCACAATATACATAGTTACAACATGGACCTTTATTTATTGCCTTGAAGAAGTCAACAGGGTTGCTAAAAGAAGCTGGCAAATTATTCATCCGAATTTGTGTTAGCCGCGAATATAACTTTTTTTTTTTTTTTGAATATTCATAATTTTATTGGCATTAAAAAAAGGTTACCCCTGTTTGAAAATAAAAATTAAGTAATTGGAAATTTGAAATTGGAGAAAATTTGAAAGAATTTCTAAACAAAAATTCGTAAATGGGAGCATACTCATAAATTCGTGTTTTAAAAAAAATGAATATAAAAAAATTGAGAATATTTGAAATATTTCAGAATTTTCTAATTTTTCTAAACATTAGAAAAAAACTACAAATGCAATTTGAACACATTTGCTCATCTCGTGTTGATAGCAGCTAAACTCAGAACCTTACTATACTGGGACTAAATATATTAATTGATTAAACTTTCTTAACCACCGGTTCAGCTAAGCTGCAAAAAAAAATAGCTCCCCATTGTGTTGATTTAACAACAGTAACAGCGGAGACTAAGGGAATTATTCTAATAGCTCTGAAGTGTGACAACCCACTTCTAAAGTGCACTTTAAAAGCGGCTTGGCATGCTTTGCTATTCCATAAGCCCATATTGTATACCCCAACTGTGTCTAAAAGGCTTTTTAGACAAGTTTTCACTCTTGCTCTGACAATCCGATCGGTGCTAACTCCATCCCCAGACTGACTTATGGGTTTTGGTTTCTCAGTCAAACCCATATTTCAGGCTCTGGATGTAACTTGCAATATCAATCTCGCCACCTTTAGCAGTGGTGGGCAAAAAAAATGTGCGTTTGAGGCTTTTTTCACAAACCAATCAGATTGTCAGAGCAAGAGTTAAACCGCTTCTAAAAAAAGCCATTTAGATCTGGTTTGATCATGCAATAAGGGCTTACAGAATAGCAAAGCATGCCAATCCACTTCTAAAGTGTACTTTAGAAGTGGTTTGTCACACTTTGGAGCTACTAGAATAGGCCCCAAAGTGTGTATTTAATTAAAGCAATTCAGGTAAAAATTTAGTTATACCCTTGTTTTGTCATTGTGTTTACATACATTTTTTGCACATGCGCATATTTTAACTCTTCCTTTATAGCACGACAGTATATTGCCATGTTTCCAGTATTATAGTGCCATTTTGCCTGGGAAGTAGCAAAATATAATACAGGTACGTTAGTGACTAATGCAGCCATTTAGCTTTGACAGCACAGGGCATGCAAGAATACAGTTATTACACTGACATTGTATGAAAGCATTATACGATCATGAAATTAACATCAGATTGAATATGGATGTCATTCAAATGTTATTACATACAGTACATTTTGCTTTTCCAACCGGAACGAAGATTTGAAATAGAGATTTGCTTTGCTGTTGTAGCTATGGTTCTTATTGTCCCCTAATATACATTAGTAACTACTTGTAACTCTTTGTGTTACATGTTTAACAGTAATATAATGATTGAACGTGAATAGAAAGACTGAAAAGAGAACAGTTATTAGTTGTGAAAGGTTAAAGCTTAGATATGTGTGGTGGAGAAGTCTCGACCATAGAAGCCTCAATATTCCTTCTCCATTAACCACTATAACACCAATCTCTTTGGAAAAAAAACTTCACCATAAGTCTATGTAGACAAAGATCCAACTTATCATGGCTGGTCTGCATCTGTACACCAGCCGTCCTGCTGTCCTGATGGCAACAAACCCCAGTACACTTAAATCTGTCCACTGCTCATGGCAAGGAAAGCCCCTACAGTACTATACTACCAAGGACCCTGTGACAAAGCCTTTACCCCTGTCTAAATATGGCTCCCAATAGAAAGCTTGTATCTGTCTGATGAGTCCAGAAGGGAGCTGGTTAATTGCAGTCCCCACATGGGTCATCAGTCAGGAAGAAAAGCCTCCTGCTCAATCTGCACGAAGGAGGTGGGTGCTGTCAGAGAGGGATCCCATGGAAGCAGACCCTCTTTTTCATGACACAGCGAACCCTGGAACCCGCCAGAGGGTGCACCCCACACAGACACCAACCTAAAACCAGACTGATGTAAAGAGCCCCTGCCTACAGGTCCTTCTTTGGACTTTGTTTTCAGAGGTTGGTAAGAGGCCTATGCTCCCAGCCTGCAGATAGGGACTGGGAAGTATGAGTTAGCCCCTAGAAAGGGATAGGCTGTTTGTTTATTTTACATGCTGTTTTTTTTTTTTTTAAGCTGTACTGTTTAAGGCCACGGGCTAAATAAAAGCAAACTTTTATTTTCCCTTAAATATGTCTCCCTGGTTTCACCTCTGCACTTGTCTACTACAGAACCCTTGCAGGTCCACTGATCCTTGAGTCCCTCACTTCTTAATTGTAAATTCCTCTGAACTTCCTGTTTCACCGGCACTGTCAAGCCATTTAACCCCTTAAACTGGCCATTATCCACCCCAAAAGCAACGAATTAGCGACTCCAATCTGCTAGCCATACCGAAGTGGAAAATATTAAACCCAGTTTCCGATAGATTTCTCCATTGATTTATTTAATTTAGTTCTTAACCTTTCAATAGCTTTTAAAGTTTCAGCTCACCCCCAGTAACATCTCTGAACCATTTCTGACCATACCAACTTCATATCCTGAAATTGAAACCGTAATCGACTAAAATTCCCCCTCATATCCCTAACTAACTTACTAGAGGGTATGTTCCTCAAATTATTCCCCCCTGCATGTACCACCAACATAGCAGGCTGCTTCCTACTGTACATATTAACATTTCCAAAATCAAAGGCAACACCCTTTGCCAACATAACCAAATTTTACCCAACCAAAAGACCTGAACATCTTCTCCCTTTAACCCCAAATCCTCCCTGCCTTCCTTAGTGACTCTCTTTTTTCCTTCCCAAAAGACGCAGGAGTCTCCCACAATCCATATTTTGTTTTTTTCGCTAACCTGTTAAAAATAAACAGAAAAATATTAAAAAAAATTGCATAAGACTTAGCATACTCCTTAATCCTTGATGAGGACCAACTCCCAAGCATCGTAATCCTATGCTCACAGACAACCACCCTTGCGGCTTCTGTTGCCGCCACTATTCTACTAGACTGTGTCCCAAATATACTAGGATTCAGATCTATACTACATTCCTTAAAAACTGAAAGTGTGATACCGATATACCATTTGCATGTAACCATCAGTAAGTCACCTTATCAAGTCTAATTGACCTATATTGATGAACTAAATCTACCGGACATACTGAAACCAAATGTATCTTCCTTAGCACTACCCAAGCACCTTTACTTCCTTGATCTCTTTTTGATCACCTCAGAAAAATCCTCACCCTAACTTCTATTACCGCTTTAAATGTTCCACCAATTCCATTATTGCTCCAATGACAGTTTTCCACAAATGCCTGAGGCATGCCTGTCCCGCCGACTCTGCTCTCTCTCTCTGAATTATGTAAACTTCAAATGAGAACGTGCTTGGCTACTGTATTTAACAGCCCAGGAACATGATGAGCCCTGAGGCATATGCTACTTTGGTGACATTATAAAACTAGATACCTTCACAATCTTAATACCGGTCCTCATTGTGCTGATATATATTTTCACTGCCAATACTACTGACACGTTAGGGCTGTTATATAGTGTGCGCGCGTGCGTGCCTGTGCGAAGGCGCGTGCACGTGCCACACACGTTTTGTTTATATACTGTGCGCGACTGTGTGTGTGTGTATGTGTATGCATGTGTATGTATATGTGTGTATGTATGTGTGTGTGTGTGTGTGTGTATGTATGTGTGTGTATGTGTATGCATGGGTATGTATGTGTGTGTGTGTGTGTGTGTGTGTGTGTGTGTGTGTGTGTGTGTATGTGTATGTGTGTGTATGTGTGTGTGTTTTAAAATAAATAAATAAAACCTGAAATAATTTTATTAATACGTTGTACATACATACACATACATACATACACACATATACACTCATATACTTACATTTTCAGCGGCGGTAGCAGCGCAATTTCTTTTTTGTTTTTTTCTTCTATCCCCCTGTCGGCCGGTTCTACTCTCCTTGTCGTGCGCGCGCACGGCACTATAGAACGGGCCTTATGTGACATAAATATCACTTTTTGTTTGCTAGCTTCCCACCCCACAATTCCACCACTACCACCAAAGGAAACATCTTCAAAAATGCCAAACTGCTCATCACCCCTGCCTCCTTCCAATCTGTCGGCCATTCCTCCACACTCCACTTTCCTTAAAAATGGGTCCCAAATCCTACAGATGTCGCAGCATCCATAAACAAAAGCACCGCCTCATTCTCCACTGCTTTGTCCGTGCATAATGTTTATAAGACTGAAAATATTTGTTTCAGACTCTAAAATCCTCTTTACCCCTTTTGTAGCTCAAATAAAATGTTCCTGCCTTTTTACTCCTGCTTTAGATCTTGCCAAACACCTGCAAAAAATACTGCTCATTTGCATGATTCTTACTGCAAACATGCCCCTTAATGGACTGAAATTCTCTCAGAGTTGCTTTTTTTCCCAATATCTCATGTTTTTCACCAAACCTCAAACTTCCATCTTTGCTGTAACTATCTCTATCCCCAGAAAACAACAACTTTGTTTGTCCCTCCATCTTATCTAAGGCTCCCAGAACCCCAAACCTCCGAGCAATCACACGAGACTCAAATAATAATCTCTCACAAGCACCTAATCCTGCTGGCCCAATAAATAAAAAATCATCCAAATAATGCAACACACTGCCTAATCCTTTATTTTCCTGTAACACCTGTTACAAAAAAGTGTACATTATCTCCTTCCATAATTCTGCGTTCATCCTTTTTTCCCTGTCCTCTTCCTCCATTCCTGTGTCTGCCTCTTTTATTTGACATGCTCCCTCACTTCTCTTTTGGTCTGCTTGCCTCCCATAGGCAGACTACTGCTTCTTCTCAACTTTTTTTTTGCTATTCTATCTCAGGAGAACAACTACTGGGGGCTGGGGCTGGAATGTTTCCCCCTCCCCAACTTTTACTTGCCCTCTTTTGGCTCCAACAAATGACAGAAAATCCCAATGCTACATCCAATGTGACAAAATATATAGTACATAGTATATAGTTAAATAATTCAATAATAATAATAATATTCTCATGAGTAAGGGTCATTTAGTTAAACCCATGGCCAAAGCGTTATATGCCTGCAAGCCACGCCAAGGCATAACCAAATTTGCAGGTCCTAACATTAAGCTGTGAAACTTCTCTTTTACCTCTGGAGGGAGAATGACCACAGTGGGTCTGTCCATACAGCAGAATTAAAAAACCTTCCCTACTTTTGGCTCCTTCTGGCACTTTCCTTGATCTTACTGCTTCTCCTCCAGTGCGCTTTCAGACATCAGCGGTCTCTTTCATTAATTTTGTCCCCTATTTCCTGGGGCCACAGGCATGCTCCGGACATCTCCCATGCTGGTTTCTGCATTCCAGGCCTCCATGTGCCTCTCAGCATCCTTCCGATTTTTCAATCCTCCTGCTTTGAGCAATGCTTATTGATTACAATGGTTCCTCCCTTCTGCCTATATGTACTTATAGTTATCAAATAAAAAGAATTGGCAAAACAATTTTACTAAATCCTCCAGTATTTGTCCCAATATAAACATGTAAAAATATTATTATTAATAATATTATTATTATTACCAAGGTATTTCTAATAAATTGTTAAAATATTTTCCTAGTCACAAAGTCTCTATAAGAGCATGAGAATTGTATTGGTAAATTAGTTATCATTTTGACGAGAACAGTGAGGAAGAATAATTTGTTTCCTTTAATAAAAATACTAAAATCGTCAGTCTATACCGAAGTAGAAACTGAACAGTGAGGCGTGTTTAACAGCATATCCTGAGCTGTCAAAATAGGATTGCTGCAATTTGCCAAAGTCAAGTGAAATGCAGAGTTCACACATTACAGTGTGTATGCACTGAATATATTTAGACAAGATGGAATGGAGTAGTCACATATATAGTTTGGAATTTCTCTCAGTCTGACATTTCTTTCCCCAAAATTGCGAGAAGTCTATGTATAGGTATAAAACTAGACGAAGCATGTTGTCTGTCTAAAACATCCAATGCCACAGCCAAGATTTTCAAACGCCATATGTTAACGATACCCAGTGGTGTTTATGTAACGAACAATGGTGAAAACCTAAAATAGGTTAAAATACTTTAAACTCTATTAATATGCCACACACATCTTCTAGCAGATGAATATTCATAGTAGGCGCAGATGTGCAAAGGGACATATAAAAGGTATACATCTAGGCATATATGTATCAATGTCCTTGGCTTTTATCTGGACATGTAAAATATGATATACCTGTATGAGTAATGTTATGCATGTCTAGGAGATGATTTGCCTGTATAACAGGCATGCTACTGTATGTACATGAGCATAATAGTAATGGTATGCCTGTCTAGCAGATGATATACCTGTAAAACAGGCATGTTGATGTACGTACATGAGCATGTAACATGCTGAATGGTTATATAAAACAATAAAATGTGCTATAGGAGTTAACACCTAACATACAAGTGAAATCTCAGTAGTAGAGTATCTTGTTGTTACTTATGTCCACTTTTCATGTGTCAATTAAAATTACAACCGGTGTAAAATCACTGTTTTCTGCTTTATAAACTTGAAGCAGACTGAACAAGTTAGTTAGTAAGTATTGTTTACAGGAAATGAGGACATTGAAGAACAAAATACCTAATTAATCACACCCTGGATGCAGTAACTATAATATGGTTGATGAATAAACATGGTAGTGTTTGCATTACACAAAGTGCATTTCCATTTGTAATCTATTTGTAACATATGCAGATTCTAAGCTACGTTACTTCAACACATCTTCCACTGCTGGAAGATACATTCCGACACACTCTAGTGACAATGTCTTCCAGGGCTGAAATTTGTTTTATGGTGTTGCACCCTTAGTAAATATTGGCCTATATGTGCAGTGGTATGGGGGCTATTTTATGGCATTTAAAATTACTTTCTGTTACCTAATTGTACCAGTTGAGAATAACTAGTAATTTAATTTGACTAAATGTAGCAATGGTTAATAAAAAATGTAATTTGCTGTACTTTTACCATAGCAAACAAAGATAGAAATACTGAAGCTGCTGATAATTGTGATGTGGCGAATGCATACAGTAAACTACAAGGAAACTGAGGCAAGTTATACAATGGACCCTGCTACCAATCAGACATACTCTGATGCTTAGGGATGGCGGTCCTTTGTTTTTATTTATACGTGTATAAACAGTTACATAGTAGATGAGATTGAAAAAAAGACATGCGTCCATCAAATTGTCTTCAATCCCATTGGCTCTAATACCATGTGATATGGCCATGGGGTTTGAAGGATGTGAAGTACCTCCTTTGGAGATGATGTCACATACTTTACAAAAAAAAAAAGAGGCGGGCACATGACACAGTGCCCATGTACCACTATGCCAATCAATGGGTACAGGGTGGGTATAATTGATCCAGGGTGGGTGGTTATGCCTCCTGGGTGGCTAGCGAGGGATGGGGGGGTTAACCCCTTAATTACTATAGAGGTTATTAACCGCTACGGTGATTAATGGGTTAGGGGCCATTAGATTGTATCCTTTATTTTATTCTTTCTGGCAATGGAGGACATGGCCCTGCAGTATGCATACAAGGACACCCTTCATTATAGCAGGGGTAAGTAGAATGTTTTTTATTTACTTTATTTCTGCTGACTGGCTAATGTTTGATTAAATAATGGGCAAATGAGCTATTATCCATATCTGGATAATATTTATTTTGCAGATTACTGTACTGTATGTGTTTGGTGGGGAGGGGAGGTGTATTTATTGAAATGTATGCCACATTTATTTTATTTACAACAGGATTGGTACCGCAGGCCAGCGGATACCCATGGGGACCACCTGAGGACACCTGGACACTCACGGGGACCACTCGAGGACCCCCGGACACCCACAGGAACCATCCGGGGACCCCTGTGGGACCCCCGGACACCCATTGGAACCACACGAGGGTCCCCAGATACCCATGGGAACCACTCGAGGGCCCCCAGACACCCATGAGAACCACCAGAGGGCCCCCAGACACCCATGGGGATGACCTGGGTACCCCCAGGCAGGGAAAACCTGGAGGCCACAGACACCCATGGGGACCATCCGATGACCCCAAGACACTCGCAGGGACAACCTGGAGGCCAATGGACACCCGGGGGGACCACCACAGGCCTCTGGTATGAATGTGTATTAAAAAAGACATTATGGTTTTATGTGGGGGCACAGAGGGTGGGTTGTGTATTGGTGATTATAACATATTGTAATATTTATTGGGGGCAGAGGGGGGAGTGAAGAACCATGTACCCCCATCAATAACCCCCAATAAAGCTGCTGTTGTCCATTAACGTCTTCATTGCCTTAGCGGTTAGCCATTATGGCAGTGATTTCCAACCTTTTTTGTTTGGAGGAACCCTTGAAGTATTTAGAAAAATCTCGGGGAACCCCTATCTGGCTGACACATATTAGGTTCGACAAGAGTCAGTCACAATATTTCACACCTCACGAGCCACCTCTATTTCCCACCCTTTACCCATGTATTTCTGTCCCATCCATTTAACTAACTCTCCCCCCTCCCATGTATGTATCCCTTGCGTCTCACTCTCACTCCCTCTTTTCCTCTCTCACTCCCTCCCACCCCCTCTCTTCTCTCACTCGCCCCTACAATCCGTCAATTACCCCACTCTCTCTTAATCCACCCTACAAAATACATACCAAAAAAATCCACCCCCAGGGGGGGGTCTGTGGTCCATAGGAGGAACCCCTGAGAGTGCTTCAAGGAGCACCAGGGTTCCACGGAACCCTGGTTGGGATCACTGTGCTATGGTAATGAAGTTGACTGTAAATGCATTTTTATTCCATGGGATTGATGCCGAGGGTCTCCGGTGCTGATTTTTAAAATCAGCTCCGGAGACGCCCTGCATCAATCCGATGCAAGAAAAATGCTTTTTTTTTCTCTAAGTCCCGTCTCGCCGCCTTATCCGCAGCTTATTGTCACCGTCTTGCCAATTTTTCCTGGCAAGGCGATTTTGAGAGGATCTCAATTCTAGGATCGCGATTTGAAGCGAGTTTGAAAAGCTGGCGATAAGTGGTGATAAGTAGCTTATCGCAGCACATTTGGCAATTTTTTTTTCCGGGAAAATAAATTTGCCAATAAGTTCTCTTATCGCCTAGTAATCGGTGTTTACTGAATAGCAGTAGGCTTATTTGGCGATAAGGTGGCGATAAGTGACATATCGGAGCTTAGTGCATAGGCCCCTTAGAGGTTTAATATGGCTTTCACTCATGTATACACACACAGGGCCAAACGTGTGTGTGTGTGTGTGTATAAAAAAGAAAAAAGCGCAATCCCATGTAGCTGTTAAAAATGTGGGGAAAATGTAATAAAGGCAATGAAGGTTGGTTACTGGTAGTACAAATGACACAAATACAGAAATAGCATGACAATAAAAACAATATACTGTATCAATATATATGTGAATAAAAAATAGAGGAACAAATAAATGTCCACAACTGTGTCCAAAAAATGTCCAGAAATTCTATTGTGAGGGAGTAGCACTCGATTGAAATAAAGCACTTATTGCCCGACAGGATGGTGATTGAAGCAACAGTGGGGAGTAGCGTGACTGATATATAACAAATGTGAAGGTAGATATAGCCGTGATAAGCTGTGGGATGTTTCTTATAAATGGGATCCAAGGGAAAGGCAGAGGGGGCTAAGGGAACCCCTCTTCAAGTGTGCGATATATATGTAGCCCCTTTTCCCTGTGCTAAAGGAACCACCAGTGCTGCTGTTACCTGTTTGGCTACCAGACGGCATGAGCCTCCGCCTCTGGGAGTCTGGGGTGTTACTTGGTCGCCTTGGTGTAGCACCTCCACCTGTGAGGGATTCCAGCGCAGTGGGATGATCCTCTCACAGGAACCAATACTAACAGTAATCACACACTCAGATATATAATAACGGGTTTTACTGAACATATATATTTATCAGCAGCCTGTACCATACAGTATGTAACATATACAACCCCAATACACCCATTGAGTGTCCCCCAAAGTACAAGGGTGCTTGACACCAATACCCTGATGTCCTTTCCCAATGTCCAGGTCCATCCAAAAGTGTATGGAGTAGCGCTACCCCGTGAACTCTTAGTGCACTTAGGTGAGGTACCTGCCCGGGTACTCTGGAACCCGGGTGCTGCCAAATGACAATCAGGGATCCGCTGATCCAGCGACGTTGTCATCCGCGAAGGCATCCACCTCTGCATGGGGTGTGCTCTGGTTGGAGGGTCTCACCTTTGAAAGTCTATTACTGCGACGTTGGTCTGGACCCAGACCACAGGCATCAATCACTGTGTGGCGTCTCACTGGTGCTATACTCTGATTATCAGCAGCTACTGGGAAATGTCCCTATCTATGGGCTTTCCCTGTAGCAGCCACAACTTACTGTGAGTCAGGGTCTTTCTGGGGCTTAAGGGGGCATCTGGCCTAGTCTGGGATGCCACCTGCACCCAGACACTACCTTACCCCTATGTGTCCCTTCCCCGTCTTGCCAAATGTATCTCCTGCACCTCAGGAGAATTTGGGAGCCCCATTGGTTAACACTGTCCATGTGGTTATATGCCCCAGAGCACCCTGGGGAGTGTAGTTCCCCTGCAGAGCATTTCAGAAGATGGGCGCCACTATTCTGTGGTCACTGCGCATGTGTACCCTCTCTGCAATGGCTGTCGATGCCTCCGACACTGTTCATGTGTGAGGTTGTACTGTGCATGCGTGTTTATTTTCATGGTGGCGGCACCCTGTACCGGCGTCTGCCTGGAGCCCCGGTGACCCGTTCGCCCAACTTCAACCTCCCTGCACTGCAATATAGCTGTCCCCCTCCCACAGCGAAGGTAAGAGGACCAAGGGAGGACCTGGCTACACCTAGATCACAGTGACAGTACCTGAAAATGGAAAACTTTAAGAAGTGGTTCTGAAAGTTCTGTACGGTATCATTTCATCTACTGTATGAGGAACAACCATGTTGGTTGCCCAAAAGATATTACCAATTACAACAAATCTACACTTCTTCAGGGCCATACAGTACATCTATTAGAGCCCAACATTTCTGTTCATGTTGTAAACAGCATATGAGGTTTTAGTCTTGTTTAGTAGGATAGATCTTGTTTGATTGCCCTCAGTACAAAGAGACTCTTGAGGTACAACTCGCATAAACCAGAAGGAAATTATGGTGATGCCTGCATCTTTTGTCCATTTTTACTTCAGGAATATAAGTTATTAAAACAACACACACTTGTGAAGTTTAATTGGTGCTTAGATTATGGAAAAAAACACAAAGAAGAGTTTACAAATACATATTAACCATGATTATCCCAAACACATAGCAGCATAACAACATGTAACCCACTGGGCAATATGCGAAAGATCCTATCAGTGAGAACTGTGACAAATTAAATGCTCCTTTGATCTGTATTGTACTGAGGAAACTTTTCTAAAGAGAAATTAGAACAATTCTACATGTCAGCAAGATTCCAAAAAAACCTACTCACCCTGGATGAATGAAAAATGAAGGATGAATGAAAAATGAAGGATGGCTAGTGCTGTTGAAAACACCACAGCTGCAGAAAACAATGTCAGACTCAGAGCTATAAATCAGCACTTTGCTTGCCGAAATCACACCCCACAATGACTTGAATCCTGAAGAAGTGGAGGTATGTAACATTTTGTGAGCCCTCCTTGACAGCTAAATTTCAAGCGGCCTCAATTACTGTATATTTAGCTATAACTGCCTGTTATATATTGTATGTAAGGTTTAGTAATTCTCTCACCATCCAAGTTGTGTGGCCCATTTTATTTCACTTAGCTATTTATTAAGTTAGCAAAAAAAGTAAAATCACTCTGTAATTTAACCCCTCAATAATCTGATTAGTCATACGTGTAATGCAAAAGGATACATTACATCTGTACCTTAGTGATTACTTTATCATTAAGCACATTTATAAAAGCCTAACTGAATAACGCAGAAAAAAAAATACACTTTTGCATTGATCCATATGCCCCATAGATCCAAAGACTGCTTAGTAAACATGCAATACATATAACTTTCTTATGGGAAGGTTGGAGGCTCATCCAAAACTGACATAAGAACACAGCAGCAATTTTAAAGCTAGGCTGTGATCAGGACTTGCTAATAAAAACATTTGCAGAAAATTTCAAAAGTAAATCATTTTCAAGACTCCCCACAAAAAAATATTTTATGCAAATATTTCTCCAATATAAATTACTCAGTCAAGATCAAATAGAAAAAAAAACAACAATTGTACAAAACCAAATTCATAATTGAGTACGTGCAAGATCCCTTTTAAATGGACACAGTGTTCTATGCAAGTGATTTTACGTGTCCACTCTTACTTGAGGCTGAAGTAATTTAGGGCTATACAGATGTATCGCAATAACGCAACTTTATCGCATTAATGGGGTAATAATATCTTTAAGTCGTATACGTTTTAATTTTTTCATATTATTATGACACATGCCAGCTCATCTATGGGACAGATTAATGGCCAGGAGATATTTTAGGAACCTTACTACAATGTAGTACTCACATAGCAATTGTCACAGCTGGGTGTTGCTATGTAGTGTAGGCGAATGCCTTGGAGTTCGGATCGCAAACAAAATGTTCTGATCTTCACATGTTGAAACTCCCATGGAGTTTGCATTTTGTCTGTTTCAATGTGTACATTTTGCACAACAATTATTCTGTGGAGTTCTTGACACATTTAATACTGCATATATTTTAACACTTCTGTAATATCACTAATAAAAACGTTCAAAAGGACAAACCACATGGCACTCAATGGTTACTTGGCAAGCATAAGAGTCAACTTAATGTACTGGGTGCACGTAATCTTTCATCAAGATGTTGATGGATTTGTAGAGAATGAGTTTGGCAGAACGCTATGCAGAACAAATCAAGCAGGTCAATGCCTCTTAATGCAATAAAATGTAGTGTATGTGTGACTATTAACCTATACAAAACAATGTTTTATCACTTACATCTGATTTAAAACCTTTTCTTAACCAACACTTTGAGACCTTTCTGGAAAGATAGGACCAAAAACAATTACTAGAACAAAGTTTCAGGAGCTAAATTACTGCTTGCCGTAGCACAATAAATGAAGTACTGTATGAAGCACTCTTTTCAAGAGCCAAACTACTGTCTGTTATAGAATATTGAATAAAGTATGAAGCATGCACAGTTGGAAGAAATATTTTCTGGCACGTTTCTTAATATTATTATATACAACCACCCTTCAAGGCATGAAGGATGAAATCATCACAAAGCGTGGCATGTAATGTGCCAAGTGACCATGAGAACGCCAATGTGGGAGAGTCATACAGTAGCTCAGTGGTGCTCAACTCCAGTCCTCAAGACCCCCCAAAAGGTCAGGTTTTAAGGATAGTCCAGCTTCAGCACAGGTGGCTCAATCAGATTAAGCCACCTGTGCTGAAGCTGGGATACCCTTAAAACCTGACCTATTGGGGGGTCTTTAGGACTGCAGTGTAGCACTCCTGCTTGAGCAGTTAACAATCATTTGTGAGGGACTATCCATACAGAAATTCTCAGGACTGCTACGTATGGGACTATTTTCTTTTTACATGCTATCTCCTTTTTCTCCATTTGTTCTTACCATTTTTGCCCTGTACAATGTTCTCTATATTGATGTTTACAGTTACAAATATTTGAATATTTTATTTGTAGAGTATCTGGGCAATGTCATGTTATGCAAATACTTTGAGCAGCACAGGACAGG
This sequence comes from Ascaphus truei, assembly GCA_036426205.1. Lineage (NCBI taxonomy): Eukaryota > Metazoa > Chordata > Amphibia > Anura > Ascaphidae > Ascaphus > Ascaphus truei. The sequence goes on along the minus strand of CM071567.1, from coordinate 168,366,322 downwards.
CACTCCAAACTCACAAACGTGAATTTCACTGAGCTAATACAATTCATATTTTTTATTTAGGAGTGCCTGTCCTTTTTTGCTTTTTGGGCTATCCATTGGACAGCATTTATTTATGTATAACATGTTTTACCAGGAAATAATACATTGAGCGTTACCTCTCGTTTTCAAGAATTTCCTGGGCACAGAGTTATGATGACAAATACATAGTTACATTAAGTGAACTGGGTTATACATTATATATAAAGACATAGCATGAACAGTTGAACATATTTTATCTTTTAGGCGTATGAAACAGTTACAGACCAGATTAAAATGTGTGACAGCTTTAGTTATGAAAGAACTTAGACTGGTGGTGGCTTTTGAGAGTCTCAGGTAGATTGCTCCAGGCATGGCCGCCAACGGGGGGGGGGGGACAAAGGATACTGTCGTCCCGGGCCCCGTGAGTCAGGGCGCCAGTTAATTACATATTTTTAAAAAATTTGGAAAAAAATGGCGGCAATTCCCATGGTCCCGGCGCGCATGCGCAGGGCAAGCAGGGTGTCCTGGGCCCGCTGCCTTCGGCCCGCTGCCTCTCAGCCCACTGCCCGAGCAACCAAGCCCCCCCGCTCCCCACATGGGACGGAGGGGTAGGCGCCAACACCAGCTACTCTGCTCCCAAGCACCTCCGCTCCCCACGTGGGACTGAGGGGGAAGTGCCAACACCAGCCCCGCGCGCAACCCAGCCCACCCCCAACTTGATGCGGAGGTTGAAGCGCCCACCCAGCTTCCCCCGTGCATGCCTCCTGCCCCAGCACGCCTCGCACCCCCAGCCGCCCACCTCCCGCGCCCCCCCAGCTGCCCACCTCCCGTGTCCCCCTACCGCCCCAGGCAGCTGCCGGGGATATCGGGGGCAGGGGGGGGAGAGTCTGGTGGCAAGGAAGCAGCACCCACCGGTAAAGGTAAGTCACTCAGCCAACCAACATTGTCACCCAGTCACTCACCCACCCATTCACTCACCCACCCACCCAGTCACTCACCCACCCACCCAGTAACTCACTCAGTCATTCAACTCACTCACACACTCACCCACTCACCCACTCACCCACTCACCCACTCACTCAAGTCACTCACTCACCCACTCACTCAGTCACTCCCTCACTCAACCAGTCAATCCCTCACTCACCCACCCAGCCACTCCACACTCACCCACCCAGTCACTCACCCACCCAGTCACTCACCCACCCAGTCACTCACTCACCCAGTCACTCACTCACCCAGTCACTCACTCACCCACCCAGTCACCCAGGCAGGCAGTCACCTATATTTTGTTGAAAATATAAAAAATAAACAGGTTGCATTGTAATGTTTTTTTCTGTATCACAATAAGAAAACAGTTAAGTAAAAGTTGCGCGCTCAAAAATATTTTTTCGTGGTAGGTGCGCTATGGGTTCGGGGGGTGTGCTATGGGTTCGGGGGGTGTGCGCTATGGGGTTATGGGGGTGGGTGGCCTGCTCCTTTCATTTGTCTTGGGCCCCATGATTTCTGTTGGCGGCCCTAGTTCCAGGTGTGAGGTGCACGGTAAGAGGAGGAGCGGCCGGATACTTTGCTGAACCTTGGGACCGCGAACAATCGTTTGGAGTCAGATCTCAGGTGATAAGTGCTGCATGTGGTAGGGGTGAGGAGCTTGTTCAGATAAGCGGGTAGATTGCCCAGAAAGTATTTGAAGGCAAGACACATATGGCATGCACCCATATCAAGCTATTGACTGTGCAGAGTTGTGGGTGTGTGTGTATGTGTGTGTGTGTATATATATATATATATATATATATATATATAGAGAGAGAGAGAGAGAGAGAGAGAGAGAGAGAGAGAGAGAGAGAGAGAGAGAGAGAGCAAATAAAAAGATCACTTGTGAGCACATTCACATGTCTTGGGCAGGTCTGCAACCCTGCCTTTCACCATTATCACCCAGCATACAGCGCTTCCACTGCAGCAGGGGATTCTGGGAAATGACATGCAAATGAGCACACAATGTGTCACCTTTTGTCTGAAAATCCATTGTTACATGGAGCCCCTATATGCTAATGCTTGCTGTTCACACAGCTTTAAAAGCACAGCATGGGAATTGGATGCAAAGCCAGAGAAACCATTCACAGACATGTTTCAACCTTAATGGTTATCATCAGTGTGAAGTTGGTTGTACTGCTGGCTTTGCATTGTCAAGACTGTAGGGTTTACCTATAGTGTGTGTGTGTGTGTGTGTGTGTGTGTGTGTGTGTGTGTGTGTGTGCGTGCGTGCGTGCGTGTGTGTGTATATATATATATAAACAAAGGAAAAGAAGCGCCAGCTCCATAGCATAATACTGTAAAAATAGAGGAATCTTTAATAAAACTTGGAGTAGTCACCAGGACCTATACTCACATGGTAGAAGAAAAAACAATCATTTGAGACAATCTGTGACAGCAGTGGGTCAGCGCAGGTGTAAATGCAAACAGGTGGCCAGGATCAGTGGATATTGCAGTCAGTGATAGTAAGTGGGGAAGAACAATCCACAGAACGCTCTAATATAAGAATGATGTATGCACCAAAACGTTGCTTGCTCCAACCTGTGGAATATAGAGTGCAGCGTCCTCCTCTGGTGATAGGGTAAATCCTCACTATGTCCTTAGCAGCAAGCTGGTGGATAGGCTACTGTGAGTCAGGGTGCCTGACACCAATGGTGGCGCCACAAGGAACAAGAGGACTATTTAATCTGGTAGGGCCTGATTGGCCGGCGAAGCCGGCCAATCAGATCAACAGGTAACTCACTGATCCTTAAAGGACGCAGTGAAAAAAAAATACCAGACTAACAAAAATATAACATAAACCAGTATCAAGTGCAACAGTAAATTAAAATAATGTGCACTAAAATATGGGAGTTAATGTTAAAAAATCCACATGGGGGATACCGAGCAGAGCACCCCGCCTGACGCCCACTGGGAGGCAAACTCTGAAACCGTCCCAGTGGACTCGGCGTACGTGTACTCTGCCCGGATACGGGAGTGCACCACCGCCCGGAACATGGCTATGATGTTTGTTGGGACCTCCCTCTCCAAACACTGCTTCCTGGAACAAGAAGAGGAGGTAGCTGAGAGTCTGCAGGGCTTCCCTGTAGTAACACACCGAAGCTACCTCCCCCGCCACCCCCGCCATCTAACACTGGCTACTGGTCTATGAACCAAACATGGGTACAGTAATAGCTCTATAGACCGTGGTACAACATTAAAAAAAAAAATACTAGTAGCACAATCATTTTAATTAATAGGACAAAGATCTTTATATACTACATTTAAAGATTTATGGTAGATGTCTGATACTGAGAGTACTTTGCTCATTAGATCACCTTTTCTTAACGAATAATGGTGTGTTATCTGACCACATACAGATTATACATATAGAACCAGTACCTAAAAATCTTTACGGAGTTCTGAAAATAATTTCAGCTCCTGGCCTTTATTGCAGAGCAGCACAACATTCAAAATCACATGGAGGAATACTTATTATGGTGAAGGACTACCCTATTGTTGTGGGTTACATGGCAGCAGATATGTGGACGGTACCTATATGTTTGCCTATATCAGTGGTTCTCAAACTGCAGTAACTGCACTACAGGTGGTCCCCAAAAATGATATTAGTTGTGCCTTAGAACCTTCACTGCAGGTAGCGCTTTTCTGTAGCCGGTAGGTTTTCTATTATGGCCAGCATACATGTGGAGAAGGCTGTGTTTTGATCCTTCACAATAAATAATATGTTTAACATATTCATAATAATCTATTAATGGACAAAGGTAAGTAATATGTTCCTCCAAATTATTACTATTATTGAAGTGGTCTTTAATATGAAAAAGTTTGAGAAGCCCTGGTTCAGATGATGCTGTGATCTTCTAAAATTAATTATCTGGGCACAGTAAAGTGTAAAGCTTTACAAAGTGGTAAAAAAAGTATTGTGTGCAGTCTGAACCCTGGACCGAGAAAGACATGGATAGGATAGGACATCTTTATTTTGAGATGTGACATGTTGAAGTTTTTGTGACTTCAGACAACTTTATTCATTTCAGTGTTAAACAAAACTGTACGTTCTATGTTTTGATTTACTACAAGATTCTTTACAGAATAGCTTACAATGCAGCTCTGTTGACAACTGACTACAGTACATTACTTTGCTTCTCATCTTTTTAGACATGTACAGAACACATCAATAATATACTGCAATACAGTCCTTTCACCTGCACTGACAACAAGCACAATCAGTTGCATCTAATTGCACATTTGTAACCCTTTTCTCTGACAAGGGTGCTAGCAAAACATTGCTTTGTGACATGCTGCCGTTTGGAGCAGTGGTGACTATAACTGCACAATTTATAATAACTACAGCTTCTTCCACTTTTGTCACAACAGAGCACTGTAAAAATCCCAGCTGCCAAGTACCAGCCCAATGCCTCTAAAATTAACATTATAGATATTTTCTGTGAGTAAGGAATTTCATCTGGCCAAATTCTATGTTGTTGTATTTTTTTTTAACTATTAAAACTATTAGATTTAAGTATATAAATATATATTAGTTGTTTGTATAAAAAAAAAAAAAGGGTTGTTTTCAAATGTGCTGAAAAGTGTCTAGAGGGAGAAATATACCTCTGAAACTCCTATAATAACAACATAAAAAAAGCACCAGCACACTGGAATAGAGATGTAATCATCCCAAATGCATATTCAACATTACTAAAAATGCAGCAAATATGAATCATACCGTAAGTAATGCAAGAAGTGAAAAGGAAACTGCAAGGTTTGGGGGTTATTCAATGAATCCCCCTTCTCAAGCCATGCCTGTAGGCTGGGAGACAGTGGGAACAGACAGTACAACAGCAACATTTTAAAACAACAATCCTCTGTCAATTTTGGGAAGCTGCAGTAGTCTAAAAACGAACAGAGAAACACAGCATCAACAACCAATGTACCATGTTCATTTGGAGGGGGTAAAGTGTGTGGAAATTCCTACCCTTCCCAACCAAGCAAAGCCTTTTTTTAAAAGAGCAACCCATGGATTGCATCCTAGCTCAGCATGCCTATCTCGTTTCTGCCTGCTAAAGCCTAAGGGTGAGCAAAGTTCCTCTGCACCATCATGTTGTAGAGGTTACAAAGCAGACAGCATGCCAGATGAGAGGTCCAGCAATGCAGCATCCCATCCTCCCAAGCAAACAGAATATAAACACTCAGCACTTTTCCATCCCCTTGTGTACTCACCTCAAATGTAGGAGACGCACCCTTGTCTCGCAATGTGCAGCCCAGGAGCTCTGCAAAAAACTTTGCCATATACAAGCAGTGAAGAAGGGTATCTGACCAGCAGATATAGCAGTACAGTTGCAGCCAAGTGCTTATATTCAGAGATCTCCAAATATATGACCTTTTGCATCAAGGAGTAAACTCACAATTGATGCATCCCATCCAGTCTGCTGTGTTGTGATGTTGCACCTGCATCGTATACCTCTGGTCCGGCATTGTGAGGGTGCTGAATGCACTGGGAGTTGAAAAGGATAAATCGTTAGCACCGTCTAGGCTTTTGATGTCTACTCCTAGGCTAGCATTTTCCAGCTGAATGTCACTATTACCATAGTAAAAAAAGAAAAGGGGCCCCGCACAGGGGGTAGAAAGAGAGACAACACTGCAGCACCCAGTGAAGACAGAAGACAAGAAAAACAGAACCACTCTGCTTCAAACTCTTTGGCTTGATAGATTTCCTATGTGGCTACACAGCACAGCAAGAGCCCTGCCAAAGTCCTGCTGCATCCATGTGGCTGCATTTTTACATTGCTTAATGCCTTTGTCCTAGTTACTGTAGCATTGCCCAGAAATCAGTGCCTCTAACATCATCATTATTATTGCTCTCATTATTTCCTTTTCTTTTTCCATGTTAGTTTTTTTTTTAATTCAATATTTCATCTGATATGCTTCTGATCATGTGCTTAGATGGGCATTTCAAATAAAGAGGATTCAACATAAAAATCTGCATAAAGAAAAGGGAGCCCTTCCTTATAAAATCTACAATCTTTCTTCTTAGCCTTGTGTTGAGTCTGTTTAGGAATATCTGTACAGGAAAATCTATGTGTACTCTCCTATCTGCTACAGCGCTATCATGTATAGAAAACAATCCAGTCTTAAAATTAGAATTTTAAGCAATGGTGTGATGATTCATTGGATACAGTGTGCAAGTACTTTCTTATTTAGAAATGTAAACTTCCATTTGCTTTTTATACAAGCATCTGCTCTTTCTCGTCTTATACATACTGTAGTTATACCGGTAGCATGACTTTTTAAACTGTCATTCACTGATATTATGTTTAAAAGAAGAGTATTTCCTGCAGTGAAGCCAAGTACCACTGCTTTCTACGGCATCCCAGTTTTTAGGTGATACTGATGGCTGTGTCTTGAATGCTACAGTATGTTTGGGAACCATAGTCAATTTTGTAAGCAATATTCACTTTTATACTAGAGGCATCGTGTGTTGTTCAACCTTATGGAAAGAGACTGGTATAGAAAAATGTAGTTGTCTGTCCCAAGGCAATAATTGTTAGGCTAGGAGAAAGTCATTTAGGAGAAGTTCCACAGAAATCCATCATGTGTGCTCTAATAAACACTTGTTATCGAAATTGGAAACAGGCGTTATTTTTCTTAATTTTAACGGGTATCCTCAAAGCTAGTGAGATGTATAAATGACGTCTGTTTGTAAAAGTAGCAGCACTATTAACAGGGATTTTCATGTCTCAGAGATGCGCTCTACAGTATAATACACTATATATACACATAGTTCAAACTTTAACGCGAGTTATTAACGCACGCGAGAAAAACGCATTGCTCATGTGCATTACTAAAAGCTAATGCAAACCTTGTTATAATATTGAGAACTGTAACATTTGAACACTTATTAACTTTCCCTTATTTATACTGTCCTTCCTTTATTTTAAATGTACATTAATAACAAATAAATATTAATTAATATTGTTGAGGTAAGTATGGATTTACATTATTGTACACCCATACTTAATACAGTCATTATTACATTATACACTATATTAGCTCACATAAACATATCATTTTAATCACTAAAAACAACAATATCGTTTATGATATATTTCAGGCATTTATATGACATGTATATGATCCCCAATATATATATATATACAGTGGTCAACATATCACCCAAAAATCTACTCGCCACCTAGTCCCGCCCCTAGCCCTGCCCCCAATCCCGCCCCTAGTCCCGTCCCCAATCCCGCCCCCAGCCCGCTTTTAAAAAAAATACATAAATTGAATAAATTCCTAGTAAGAACAACATTCAATTTTGATATAAGTTTATTTATTGTATTACATTTTACTACAATTAGTCCTTGTTACGTGTGTGTGTATAAATGTCAGAGACAGAGAGACAGGGTGAGAGAGACAGAGAGACAGAGGGTGAGAGAGAGACAGAGAGACAGAGGGTGAGAGAGAGACAGAGGGTGAGAGAGAGACAGAGGGTGAGAGAGAGACAGAGGGAGAGAGAGACAGAGGGTAAGAGAGAGAGACAGAGGGTGAGAGAGAGAGACAGAGGGTAAGAGAGAGAGACAGAGGGTAAGAGAGAGAGACAGAGGGTAAGGAGAGAGAGACAGAGGGTAAGAGAGAGAGACAGAGGGTGAGAGACAGAGGGTGAGAGATAGACAGAGGGGGGACGGACTGTGGGAGGCAGAGGGCCCGCTGGAGGCAGAGAGACGATGGGGGGACGGACTGTGGGAGGCAGAGGGGCTTCGTTGGTGGGGACCGCTGGAGGCAGAGAGGCTGCGCTACCACCTCCCGCCCCGCGGGTTGACACGGGGACCGGGGGGAAGCGGAGACAGCGGGGGGAAGGGGGGTAACACCCCACTACCACCTCCCGCTCCGCGGGCTGACACGGGGAACGGTGGGGAAGCGGGGACTGCGGGGGAAAGGGGGGAACACCCCGCTACCATCTACTATCCTCTTAGCAGGCAGGAAACGAAGAGGATGCGCATTCGTTGCCTTGTTGGGAAAAAATTGCTTTAGGCTATTGCAAGAAATAACACACTGATAATAAGGGTCTGGATGATGTATGCAACGCCAGCTTTAGGAAGGTCTTAAATATTGTAGAGTTATTCCCAAGTGCTAACATGAACAGAGATCTGAGAATCTCTGTTAGGTAAACTGCTCATTACCATATGATCTGCATATGAGTTAGCCTAAGGTCCATTAAAATGTATATTGCAATATTAATTATTATATTATATAATGCAATATTTTTTGCGGTAACGCAAGAGTATCGTAACACAAATCCCCTTTGGGCATACGCGTTACCGATATCGATACGTAAAATGGTGGTTACACTAAAAATGTAACACACCTGTTGATTTATCGCTTAGAAGGGCACTAATGTAAACAAAATCAGAAATCTTATATCAAATTCACCAGTAAGGGTGCCAATTCACTACCCAAACAGGCTTGTGACTCATTAAATGGCACTTTATCATAGTGGCATATTGTATATTTGTTCTTCAATTGTAACTAATTGTTGTTCTTTTATTTGTTCCCAATGATTTCAATTTTTTAATACAGTATGATGCAAAACATACTCGTGATTAATTCCATTTAAGCGTCATGGGATGCAGACTACTTCTTTGTCTAGATTATTACATTGAATATTATAATACAAATGCTTCTGACTTTCTGTATTGTATTCTTTAAACTTGTGAATTTGTAAACATTGCTTTTCTGTCAATAAGGAAAACAAGTGGGAAACCTTTTCTTCCCATGTAACCCTACCCACATTATTCCCCTTTTTCTAACCCTAGTTTTACTAGGCATATACATTACTTTACAAGCCTTTCCCAGTGGAAATGAGATATTTTGTTAGCAAAGTTTGAATTTGTTGCAAACCCTGCATTATTTTTGCATAGAATGGAATGGCACGTTTTAAAGTTTTCCTTTTTCTAAATTAGAAAATTAGGCAACATTCACAAATTAGCAAAAAATGTAAAAAAAAAATTGGAAAAAACAAAATGGAAAAAAATTCAAATTCGGCAATATTCAGAAATTCCAAAAAATAAATGGGAACATTTTGATAAATTTTCTTATTTGTATAACTTAACATGGTATTAAAATTAAGGCAAGACAAACAGTAATATAACCATTCTAAATCATTCGTAACAAAACATCTTGGCATTTTAGCTATATTTTAAAGTTAGTTTTAGCATTTGTTTATAATTTGAAAGACCAGAACAAATATAAAAATACCACTTGTGAGCACATTGACATTCTCAGCTAGGTCTGCATACCGGCCTGAGACATGTGAATGTGCTCACAAGGGTTTTTTTTTCTTATTTGTGGAGGGTTTTTAGCACCTTTCCTCTCACCATAACTTATTTAAAGACTGTAGAAGAAGAAAACGGGCACTTTGGGGTTTGCAGCAAATAATTCCTTACTATGCCATAAATGGCATAATAAAGAATAATTTGCTGCAAAAATTGGATGTGTCCATTCTCTTCTACAGTTACAGTATCCTACAGGACCAAGCAGAAGACCCCCTCAAGATGAGAGCAACAGTCAGATACGTCATTGGACTCTTACAAAACCTATGAAAGGAGTGCACAAGAATATTCAATTTCTGATCATAATTTCAAACAAACATGTGTGAAGTTGAATTGTTAAGCTATTCATTATTTTATAGTTTAACATATACAATGATTTCAGTATCCTCTATAAATGAATCACAAATGATTGGAATTACCAAATATTATCATTCTTTCTATTACAATATTTTGGAAGAAATATTGTGCTATCTACAATTTGACCAATTCTAGTTCAGTAACTTTGCCCAGCTCTGCAGTCAAGGCCCTAGTTTACCAAGTGGGTATATTTATTCACTTGTAAATGCAAAAGTGGAGAGAAATATGTGCAGAAAACCACTTTGTGATAATCAAATACAAATATTATATTCATTTTAGTAGTTTTGTTTTCTTTATAAATCTTGTGCCCCTTTTTGGCCTTCTGGTTTTAAGCTGGGAGACTTGGACAAATCGCCCCATAAATATGACAGTTTGGTTATTCAGAAACATCACATTTTATGGCAGATAGGGCAGACTAGGGGGACCAAGCGGTTCCTACAGTATGTGTGAATTCCCTTCTTGCTGCCTGTTTCTGGTTTGCACAGAAGTGTATGCCAGTTTCCCAAGAGAAATGCCCCTCCATTCGAGGCTATAAAATGGGACTCGTTTGGGGGACTCACACAATTCTCCCACTACGTATAAGGTTTATTGGAATCATTATCTTAAAGGAGCAATGTTGTGCTTTTTTCTTGGGTTTTTTTTAAACAGAGATTTGAAGCAGGTGGTCTCCGCAGCTGAACCCCATTTATTTCAGCTCAGGGGACCCCTGCTTCCCAAGATACAGACTTTTATTAAAGGGGGTCCCCGTATCAAGGCAAATTTTAAAGCTCCCGCATCACGCGAGCCAATAGGAAACCGAACCTGATGACATCACGACTTCCTATTGGACGAAGGGACAAGGGAGCTTTGAAACTCTGCTATTATATGAACCCTAGATACCAGCTCCCCCTATGGAGATAAGAATCTCTGGTAAGCATGGGGTCCCCGGAGTTGAAATGAATGGGGGTAAGCTCTGGAAGACACCCTGCTTCAATCCTATGTTAAAAATAAAATTTGCAAAACAAAAATTGCCCGCTTTGATTGCCCCTTTAACTCTGAAAATAAATACCATCCAAATAGATCAAATAAATGGATACAATTAAAAAAAAGATAATGCTATGATAATATGTGTAGCACATTTGCTCTGCCAGAACTAGTAGAGTCTGACCCAGCGGGTGGCATTGAGATAGCCAGGGACGGAGATGTCAAACTTGCGCATGTCCCTTGGCAATTTCATATTTCCCGCTGACCCGGCATTTCATACCGGCTTGGCTCTGATTGGCTACTGAGAAAGTTCCCATGCGATTATTGGCTGCTGAGTTTCATGAATGAAGCTCAGAATACTATAAAAATCTGTGAGTGTAACGCTTGCGCAAACCCACAAACAGGATAAGACCCCAGTACTGAGGTGGGAAGGTTTAGAGCCACACACCCACAGCAGCGGAAGCGTGCCCGGAAGGTGGAGGTTAGTGTTGCCAGGTCTGGGCAGGAGAGAGAGGGTTAATCCAGTGATACTTGCCGAGTCCAGGGTTATAGAAAGCTGCGTTGTCAAAGTCCGTAAGCCAAAGGTCTTGGTAGAGGGGTACACGTCGTTGAGGGCAAGCCGGGATCAGAAAGCCAGAGAGGGTCCGCAAACAAGCCAGGTCGGTACATGAAGGGTTAACTCTGAAAACACACTGGAGAGACTTCACACACAAGGTTCACACAAAGGCTACACTTAGTTATGCTCAGCAATGCAACTGAGCACTAGCAGGATATTTATACAGGAAGGAAGCCAATAGCACAGGGGGGTGGAGAGGGGGCACAGCCCCAGTGGAGAACAGGATAGGTCGCAGGAGAAGTGAGCTCGTTACGGCTTGATTCGCAGCTGGAGATCGTTGCACGCGTCGCGCGTGCACACCGCACGCGGAGGGGGTGTGGCGTGTCAGAGGGAGCGGAGCCAGGCTCCGTGGTGGCCGCGTAAGGGGAGTGCCTGCGCTCGCTCTGTAACAGGAGCGGGGTTGCACGCATGAGTGACAAGGGGAGTGGAGGCAGCAGCAGCGGTACTTTGGTTAAGGGAGGAGGGAACACGCCACAAGGGACGTGTTCCCCGATTCCTCACAGTGAGTCAATGAGATTTGAGATCTCCAGGAGTAAGACCGCGGGTGGGCTTTCCAAAGTTGCTCTTGCGTGAATAGCAGAGCAACCGGCTTCGATTTCAAGCCAGAAATGCCTGCCTGCCACAGACTAAGTTCCGATTTTAGTGGCCAAGTTCTCAAAATCGAAAAAAGCGGATGTGGCTGGGATTTGTAGCCGATTTTAGTTCGAGGATTGGTACTTGCTCACGGCCAAGAAAGTCAAAGTCTTCAGAAGAGAAGGGAGTGGTGGCATGTGGAACCAGGAGATTCCGGGCCAAGTCCCGGTCAGAGTAAAACTCTTATTTAGAGTTCCCTGCACCTAGGGAAGTCTAGTTTTCAACTCCCGCCCCCCAGAAGTGTGCCGAATTGGATTACATGTCTTCCCGCTGCAGCAGTTAGGCTCACTATAATGAGGACAGGTAGGGTATCTAATGAGAGTGTGGCAAGTGGGAAGAAATATCTACATGGACCGTGTGGAATATATCAGTGAGAAGGGGCAGAAGAGGTGCTATTTGGTCATCGTACAGATAGAAATGGAGATGTGCTGCTATGGTCATAGGTTCTCCTGCTTAGGAGTGCCCTTTTAAGTCATGTTTTATTTTGTTATTGTGAGGGTCCGTGACAATCGCCGGCGCAACAACTCACCAGTTCCAACCCAGGGAGTCTCGGCCCGCTCCATCTCTCATGGTGGTGCTGATGCCATTCATCCGCCCAGGAACACGTGCAGGTCCCGCGCTGACATGGGTGCCAGTTCTGCTGCTCCCCCTCCCAGGTTCCACCCACAGCGTAGCATCGCTGAGACGCGGTGCACGCATACTCGTGGTGGCAAAAACGCCACCCGCCAGCCCAGGCACGCGTGCCAGCCCTGCGCTGACTTGAGCCAGCTCCGCTGGTCCCGCCCTCAGACTCCGCCCATGATGTGACGTCACAGACGCAGGGTGCGTGTAACCTGGCATCTACTCTGCATTCCACACCTGCGACGGACTCCTCCCCCCCCACTCACAACACACCTCACTGGTAACTCCCCTGCCTGCAGCCTTCTCATTGGTGCTACTCCCCTACTTCTACCCTACTCTTCATTCACTCTTTGGCTGAGCATAAACTTGGTTTATGTGCGTTGTGTTAATCACAGTTTTGCCCCCCGTCTGAGCCTAGCCTGTCTTGATTTCCGTTGTCTGACCCTGCCTGTTTTTGAATTCCGCTCTTCTCTGCTCCTGACCCAGCTTACCATCGACCATCCGCACCTCTCCGCTCCTGACCCCGGCTTACCTTCCAAATTTAGTAGGAGATTTCCAAAATAAAACAAATGTACTGATCTATACACACTATGTACTATTAAAAGGGTTTTTAGTATTATCATCATATCACATTATGGACATCTTAGCTCTAACCTTACAATATACTTTTACACTTACATTATGTGATTGAGTGCTGTTAAATAGGGTTTATTTCACTGATCCAATCACCCCACATGGGACGTTATTCTATCAGTTCTTAGTGTAGCCTTTCACTCCATTGCACCATTCACACTATCTACATAATTGTTCATTTAGGAGTGCTGGTGTTTTTGTTTTTTCGTTGTGCGAGTTCCAAAATAGCCTGCTCCTCTGCCTCTGGAAGAGCCCTGCAGGATAGAGGAGCTGCACCATCCTAAAACCTGTCCTGTTGTACTCCTCCCCATACCAACACGGAGACTCAGTCCTCCTGAGAGCCAGCAGTTGAGCACAATAGCACCATCACATCACAAGTAACCACAGATATCCCTTTGGGGGGGCATAGGGGTGTTACATAATTATACCTCAATATCCATTCACTTAACACGTTTAAGTAAATCTGTTCTGAAATTTCATAATTCTATTCTGTCTCTCACTTGATAACATGAGAAAAAGGATGCAGAGCATAACATTTTGTTAGGTTTATTTTTTATAGTTAATTATCTACTGTACAAGTTCCTTTATGTTGAAATGTGTTCTTGAGTTTTAAGATTACAGCAATAAGTTTTTTCGCCCTGTCTTCTGGAGAATAAGCCAAAACAAGTAGGAATATTTGGGATGTGTGCGCATATTGCTACTCTGACATTCAAAACCTATGCTATAAAAGGTGTGCTTTATAAGAACAAATCCTCCCTAAGCCAGCTGGTCAGAAAGCGTATTGCACAACAGATGCTAATGCCAATTATAGACAATAGGGACATACAGTAGCATATGGCACAGCACCCCAAACTCACCTTAGCAAACTAGACACACTCTACAACTCAATATGCCACTTTGTCCACCAATGTAACTACAACACAAATCACTGCGATATGCTCAAAGAACTAGATTGAGTCTAGGTGCAAAGCAAATCTTTCCACTCTTGCCTTCAAATATTTTCTAGACCAGCTATTCACCTATCTGAACAAACACCTCACCCATTCTACACGCAACTCTTATCAACTGAGATCTGACTCAAAAACATTGTTTCAGGTCCAAAGGTTCAACAAAGAATCCAGCAGCTCCTCCTTCTATTACTGTGCACCTCAAAACTGGAACAGAGACTCTCAAAGCCGCCTCCAGTCTAAGTTCATTCAAGACTTCAGCTGTCTCACATTTTAATCTGGTCTCCAACTCTTACACACGCGATAACATATATTATTCTTAACTGTTAATGAAATGTCTTTAAATATAATGTAAAACCTCTGTTCATTTAATGTAACCATGTATTAAAATCATAACTCTGTGCCCAACGCTCAATGTATTTTTTCCTGGAAAAACATTTTTATTAAAAAAATTTAATAAAAAATGCGAGAAGGGAAAGAAACATATACTAAGGACAACAGAAAAATGCATTACATTCCAAGTCACCATACGGCCAAGTGCAAAAAGAGGATGTTTGCTCAATGTGTAAAAGCAAACAAGATTGGTAATTGAGATCATGCCTTTTTTTTCCCATGAGAGCCTGCAAGTACTGAAACTATTGTTATCCATCTTAGAAGTCCTTTTGATAAGTGCAGTAATCTAAATTTTGTTTGCAAAACCACATTCACGTGTTAGATCTATAGAGTCATGGGATATAAATAATTGCAAACAAAAAAGGAATTATTTTCAGATTTAAGATTCTCCTCTAGATTCATATTTTTTTAAAACAGTATCAGCACATTTATATAGAATATATATATATATATATATATATATATATATATATATATATATACATACACACTCTATCTATCTCTATATATATATATATATATATATCTATCTATATATATCGATCTATATATCTATATATCCAGTGTTGTAAAAAGGAAGTACATCCTCATTGAATTCTATGATTTTACATATCAGGACATAATAACAATCATCTGTTCCCTAGCAGGTCTTAAAATTAGGTAAATACGACCATAGATTAACAACAACACATGACATATTACACTGTGTCATGATTTATTTAACAAAAATAAAGCCAAAATGGAGAAGCCATGTGTGAAAAACTAAGTATACCTTATGATTCAATAGCTTGTAGAACTACCTTTAGCAGCAAAACTTGAAGTAATCATTTTCTGTATGACTATCAGTCTCTCACATCGTTGTGGAGGAATTTTGGCCCACTCTTCTTTACAACGTTGCTTCAGTTGATTGAGTTTTGTGGGCATTTGTTCATGCACAGCTCTCTTAAGGTCCTGCCATAGCATTTCAATCATGTTGAGGTCTGAACTTTGACTGGGCCATTGCAACAGCTTGATTCTTTTCTTTTTCAGCCATTCTGTTGTAGATTTGCTGGTGTGCTTGGGATCATTGTCCTGTTGCATGACCCAATTTCAGCCAAGCTTTAGCTGTCGGACAGATGGCCTCACATTTGACTCCAGAATATTTTGGTATACTCAATGACTGCAAGGTTCCCAGGTCCTGTGGCTGCAAAACAAGCCCAAATCATCACCCCTCCACCACTGTGCTTGACAGTTGGTACGGGGTGTTTGTGCTGATATGCTTTGGTTTGCCTTTCGCCAAACGTGGCGCTGTGCATTATGGCCAAACATCTCAACTTTGGTCTCATCTGTCCAAAGGACATTGTTCCAGAAGTCGTGTGGTTTGTTCAGATGCAACTTTGCAAACCTAAGCAGTGCTGCCATGTTCTTTTTAGAGAGAAGAGGCTTTCTCCTGGCAACCCTTCCAAACAAACCATGCTTGTTCAGTCTTTTTCCAATTGTACTGTCATGAACTTTAACATTTAACATGCTAACTGAGGCCTGTAGAGTCTAAGATGTAACTCTTGTTTTTTTTGCAATTTTTCTGAGCATTGCACGGTCTGACCTTGGGGTGAATTTGCTGGGACGTCCACTCCTGGGAAGTTTGGCAACTGTCTTGAATGTTTTCCACTTTTGAATAATCTTTCTCACTGTAGAATGATGATATATATATATATATATATATATATATATACTGTGCAGTATTGCAGCCAGCGGGAATAAAATGCTTCAATCCCTGCCTGGAAAATAACCCAATGCACTCGGGCAGAAAACAGTCACAAACCTCAATACACCCGGGTATACCCGAATTCGTGGGACTAGTCGAGCTCGAATAAAGTGTGTCGCCAGTGTATACAAACTGCAGGAACACACAAAGTGTGATTGGGTTGACAAGTATAAGGCACCCTAAGAGGAATGGGGTTTGGTGTCAGACCCAACCGAATCAGAAGTTGAACCCACATAACCTCTGGAATTCAGAACACAGCAATGTGAGTTAAACCAGCTGATGGCTTGCAGTGCACACTGTCTACTAACAGCATACAAGGGATATCTAATATTACGATTTTAATAGAAACAAAATCAAATCACGCATGTGCACCTCTATTATTCTATACATGTTTGCTGATTTTCTGGTGAATCTTCAAAGAAATATCATTTATAATAAGCATTTCTTTTTTAACAGCGTTGTAACAGTTTAGCATAAAAGTTAATTAATCCTTTCTAATGGAATTTCTATATGAAGCTTAGCCATATTGCGCTGTCACTGAATGCTGGAGCTTAATTCAATGATTTCCGATGCGTTGAATATTTAGATGGACTCTTTGATACTAGGTTACTGCATTAATGACAGCTTTACTTTCTGATCCCTTTGGCATATTCATGTGCTCTCTGACAGTGCTTTCCTTGGCTCTGAAAAAACGATGATGAAGAAATGCTAATTTTGCTAGCTGATAAGGCTGACTGTGCCTGTTTAGTTTGCAACTGTGATCCTCCATGCCAGAAACCTTTAAAGAACCAATCCACGTTGCACTCATTTTTATTCCATTCAACCAGATATTTTCCAGTGCATGAACATAGCTATACAGTATCTGAGGCATGAGAACCCTGGGTTCTAAGCATATTATAGCTTTAGCATTTTTTATCACATAAGCCAGGAGTGGCCAACTCCAGTCCTCAAGGGCCACCAACAGGTCAGGTTTTAAGGATATCCCTGCTTCAGCACAGGTGGCTCAATCAGTGGCTCGCCTGTGCTGAAATAGGGATATCCTTAAAACCTAACCTGTTGGTGGCCCTTGAGGACTGCAGTTGCCCAGCTGTGACATAGGCTCATATTGTAGGCACAAATGTCACTGGACACCTTCTTGACGGGACAGTGATAGTCTGTTTCTGGAAGGTGAAGCTTTGAATATTTTCAATCAGTAGGCCTACATAGCCTTTGGGTTTGGATACCTGAAACGATTTCCTAATTGTTATATGTTTCAGTAATGCAAACGTCAGTAGCTGCCTTCCCAGAAAGGTAATTCAGGTGACTGTTTTGGATTTCGATGGGGTCTGAAACAATTTCATTTTAATTCTGTCCAAGACAAAGGGGTCTCTGGCGTTTGAGCAATGCTATCATCAGCTATTACAGTATAAAAAAATATATACATTTTGCAATTGGCCTCAAAGTTGACTGCTGAAAAAAGGCTTCTGACGACTTGAAAACTTGTGAATGTATGTATACTTTTTATTTTTATAGCACCCACAGTGTTCACAGCTGTTTACAAAATTGAAATACATGGGACATAAAGTACAAACAATAGGGATAAGAACGGGAAGCAAATTATAACCTGAGGATAAGGGAGACCTTGCACCAAAGAGCATCTAAAACAACCACCCACGCGAAGAAATGTTATGTTGTTTTTTTGTAAAAAGCTCAACATTTTGCTTTCCTTATTGCAAATTATTATTGGTTTTCCTGTCAGTTACTGTATCTACATTCAGTTGCATGTACTGCTAGAGGCACCTCTGTTGGATGCAAATTATATCACGTGTGTGCTGTTGTGTGCAAATGTTATAGTAATGCATAGTAAACAAAGAACACATTAATAAGCCTCTTAAGCCTGTTACATTATTTCTGTCACATTTGCTCAGTGCTCCATGACTGTTGTGTATTAAGCATGTGAACTTAAAAGAATGATGACTAATGGAAGACTGCATTACATGTTCACAAATAAAAATGTGCATTCATAAAACAAGTGGGGCCCAGATTCACAAAGCTCAATTTCGTAACTTAATGTGACGCTAATCTAACTTAATGTCATCTTTAGAGGCCAATAACATCACTTTAAGTCGTGATTTCTCCCGTAAAGAGCATTGCATTAACTATAAAGGCAGGTAATGATAAGTACATGCAAATCATATTTAAAATGAGGTGTTAAAGTAACAGCTCATATCCACAAAAGTGCGTTAAGGTTATCACGAGCAATTAACGTTACGCTAGTTAGATCATGCCTAAATTGGCCATTAACCCATCCAGACCATGAAATAGGGCTTTTACAGGGTCTGGGTGGGTGTAACGCCACAGTTAGGCATGAGTTAACTAACAGTGTTATTTCCCTGTTCTCTCATCTCTTTCTCAACTAGAGTTAAACGGCTGTAAATGACAGACCTTTCTGGCGCTTGGATAGCAGAGAAGAAAAAGTTCTTAAAGTTCTTTTTCCAGTGAAAAAGAAAATAGTGGCTTTGGAGGGATTATAGTACAGCCTGCCAGATTTGTTATTATGGACTTTATGGATTGAATTTTGCCCTATATTCTATAGCACTGGGATTAAACCCTTCATGCACATAAAATTTAAATCTGGTGCACTAGTTTTCCTCCAGTTATTCAGCCAGTAGCTTTAAAATGTTTCATTTCTGTGATTTAATATATAAACTACTCATTTATCTCCCTTAGTGCATTGGAATATACAGTACCGTATATTACCGCTAAAAGAGGCTATTGCGGGTCATTGCTCTCTCCCATGGCTACCCTTAGCGTTCCAAGTATTGTTTTGCTCACAATTATTTACAGTGCCATTTGGGTCGAATCAAATAGATTTTTTGCTGCCTCCCACTGCTGTTGGCTCAGTTGACATCCTGTCTCCAGAGAGGCCATTTCACTTTTTGCTAGCACATTTTGGATTCAGAAAGTTGTTAACAATTCTAAAACAGCATCTTCACAAACAAAACTTTTTAAAAGTAACTTTTCCCCTTGATAATTGTGTGTTTTTGATTTTTCGGTTGGCACACAAGATCATCACAAGTTTAGGAAGTAGTAAAGTTAACCCCTTATCACCCTCATATTCCAATCCAGTCCTTGGATGTTAATAAAAACCTCCTGATACAGAAGCAAGGGAGATCTGGTACAAAAACTATACCATATTGTCTCCATTTTCCTTTGATCAATCTGCTGCCGTATTGCTACTTTAATTGAAACCTGGTTGCTCTCTGCACTGAAGGAGATTAGTAGGTGCCATTATATATCAAGTAAGTGTGATTTTGTATTCATTTGGGGCTCTGTTTGTGATCTTTGCTACCTGGCACTGCATACAGTAGAGCAGCGGTGCGCAAACTGTGGGGCGCGACCCCCAGGGGGGGCGCAAGACTGCCGACGGTTGGCGCGGGGTTTACAGAGGCCCCGCGCGCTTCCCGAAGGCACATAAATTAAGTGCCGGGGGAGCTGCAGGGCCTCTGTAAACCATACTTACCCTTGGCTCCGGCAGCTTCCTCCCGGCGTCGCCATGGCAACGCGGCGTCAAAATGACGCTGCGAGGTCATGTGACGTCACGTTGCTATGGCAACGTGACGTCATTACGCCGGAGCGAGGGTAGGTTGGGGTTGGGGGGGGCGCGGGAGTGAGGGGACAGCCGGCAGGGGGGCGCAGGGAAAAAAGTTTGCGCCCCCCTGCAGTAGAGTACCCATACTTTCAATATACAGTACTGAAGTTGTTGCATCGCCTCCATATTGTTCATCAACAGTAAGAATGTTAGCCACCAAAGAGGTAAGTGCAACAGCTTCAGTGACTTATGGGTTCAAAGAACTGCGCTGGGAAAAGTACTTTCTCAGGAAAGTGTCCTTATCACATTTGACAAACACAAAGGGGGGAGGGGAGGTTGTAATTAATAAACATCCCATATGCAGAAGTGTTTCGATTCACAAAAGGTTAGCATACAGCAGAATACTTCTCTGTAGTACCTTTCTCCTGTCCGAGTGAGATGGAAGCTTATTCATTCATACAGAATGCTCTACGTAACCCTCCATACCGGTGCCACAGGAATTTACATCATATTTACTATATACATTGCTCAGTCTCTCGTACCTGTTCATGGTACTGGGTACGTGCAGGCTGGGTGTGAATAAGCAGATAGAAAAAAGATGGTCGCCAGGAACTTTTGCAAAACATAATAGGTGCTTTATTTATCAGTCTATAAGGCTCCAAAGGTATTAACAAACATTTCCCTTGACAGTAATGCCCCATATTACATGAGACTTTCATGGAATACACTTCGGGCTTTGGGTTAAGCAATCCACGAACTATGTACTGCATACTTCTTCCATACCTATGTGATGGGGCCGTCCATACCCCAGAGTTACTATGCCGAGAAATCCTAACTAAAAGCATGCTTCTTTCTTCTCAATAGTGAGAACAATCTAGGACTATAAATACTGGCGCTTACGTGAAGGGCAGGTTTCATAACTGAAAACAACACATGGTGACAGGACACTTCTTAATACACTTGGCTATAAACACAAACCTATTTACAGGACTCATAGTGAGGCGCCAGTCGGAACTGTGAAGAACCTATTTCTAGAACATTGAGTGGAGCTACATATAACTTCTGTCTATGGTGACACCACTGGTCAAAAGACATAATGGGGAGTGGCAATCCCTTCTGCATAGTCATCCTACATCACATGATGGGCAGGGAAGAAACCTGAGTGAGCCCACACTGTTAACCCATTAAGTGAAATAGTAATCGCAAAAGGTGGCTACATCTATATTGCAAGTGGACCTTTCAAATATATTGCAATATTGTTTCCCTTCATTGTAGTTGGTTGAAGTGAGATCCTTGCGTTGTATGAACTCATCTCCAAAAAATAATGATAGCATGTTGTCAAAAGCTTCTGGGTTTCTGTGTGGGTTCCTAACAATGTTACTGTAGGTTGACCTGTATCTGGTAGAATATCATATACTTGTGAGCTGTCAATACACTACAAACCAACATTTAGCACTACACAATCTTAAAAACACTAATCTACAGTATTATATATTTATTAATTTAATAGTGCCAACTGGAGGGTTACTGGAAAAAGGACTTAAAATATACAACAGGTGCAAAGAAGCACAAATGCACATTCAATATGACAAATGATTTAATTGATTTATATATTTTCTTCTAATAAGTATGGGTCATTTGGACCAATATTTTTGCATGGGATGTGTGACAGGTACACAGGATTGCCGGGGGTCAAAACTGATTGAACCCTTTCAGACCTGGTTTATACTGTATCTTAACAACTATATTTCTTAATCTATATATCCAAATACAAAGTAATGAACATGACCATGTATGCCAGGCCTGAAAGGGTTAAAAAAAACCCTGAAGTGCTGTACAAATCAACATTCTACAATGATTGCTGTGATGTCTCATTAACAGATATAGAAGTCGGAGAACAATACAATGGAAGTATAGTTCTGCCGTTTCTCCATGTAATATAATTATAAGTACATATGAAACAGCTTGTGTTTAATGATTTGAATGGTGCCAGCAGTATCTGTTTTTCCCTCTTCAATATCATGTTGTGATCAAACTAAGAAAAATAACAAAAAGGGTGCTGAAGATGATACCAAAATGTATGTTCTTACATTATAAAATATATTTGCATCCTATTCTTTACAGTTGAAACAAGTTATTTTCACTATTTTAAATAAGTCTAATCTTAGCTGACAGAACCATAGCGTGTTATACATTACATTGCTCCAAAAACGAGTAAAAAAAGGTCCCTTTTCCTAGTAGAACAATTTGTTGCTATAGGAATCAATATGACGTACAAGAGAGCTGCAGATTTACAATATCAACACGGTGGGCAGGAGATTGAGACGAACTGAGACGAGAAACAGCATTTCCTTACACTGTATGTTTCTATATAAAATACAATGCAATTATTTTTAAATATACAGTACAGTATGTAATTTTTTTATTTATATAGTGCCAACCACGCGTGTTTTGTACAGATAGTAAATAACACATTGTACAGAAGTATATAATACATCATAAAATAAATATGTGCATCAAATATAAAAGGAAAAATTGGGAAGGGAGGCCTTGCCATGAAAACGTATAAACTAAGTGGTACATGGAAGACCTACAGTATAGAGACAGTAGAAGTGCACATACTGTACATACTGTATATGCATTACTATAACTAGCAAAGCTAAGAGGAGGCGTACATGCATTTCGATGGGATACAGTAGCAGTTAGATCTGTTAGTAGCAGTTAGGAACTGTTAATTTTGCATTGCTACCAGTTCCTCATATGTCTTTGCCTTTAGTAAGGCAGGTGCCACTAGGAAATGTATTACTGCAAATTTGAGGGCCCCACAAACTGTCAGTAGCACAGCCCTTTCCTGTTTGGAGTTGCCTATCTGATTTGCCTCGAGGAGAAATGAAAATCTTTGTAAGTAAGAGTCCCACGATGCACGTTGATTTGCATCAAATTCTTCAATGTGTCCCAGTTTGATGCCATTCTTTTTCAGGTATAGACTCCCTCGTTCCCTTCTGTGCACTGTTACCCAATCCTGCATCTCTGTCTTTAACAACAGCAGGAGATCGTCCTCATCACTACAAAAGTGTTGGGTAAAAGTGTGGGCTATTTGTGCAGGAGTTTGTTGTTAGTCACAGACAGGCAGCGGTAACATGCAATACTTGATTCTGCTTTCGCAACATACTGCAACACAACTGGTTGCAGACTGACTCTAACAGGAAACGGCAACTATACTGTAACTACAGTATAAACCAGACAGAAACAAAAGCAAAAAAGTAAAGCAAGAGAGCTTCTTCTAAGGCCCGTAATATAGTGGACGCGCTTGCTCAGCCGTGCGCGTGCGCGGCACTTATAGTTGGCTGTCGATAGCCAGCCGTCCTATACTAGGGCTGTGCGCACGGCATTGAGTGTGGAGCCGGCCGATCGAGGGTCAGACTGTGAAAAGAATCTTTTCGCACCGCTACCGCTCAGAGTGAGACTGCAATGTATTTGTGTATATGTATATATATATATATACAGTGTTCGACAAACCTATACATTTGCTCGCCCCGGGCGAGTGGATTTAACCCCCGGGTGAGTAAATATTGGCCCAAGCAGCACATGTTTGGTACTAGGTGGCGAGTAGATTTTTTTGTGTGGCGAGTAGATTTTTTGGTGATTTGTCAATCACTGTATATATATATATATATATATATATATGTGTGTGTGTATTTATGTATGTGTGTATGTATGTGTATGTTTGTAATAATATACACACACACACACATACACACACACACACAGCTTCCCCAGTGACACACAAACAGACCACTTCAAAGTGACACACAGTTACCCAGTGACACACACACACACACACACACACACACACAGTATTGCAGCCAGCGGGAATAAAATGCTTCAATCCCTGCCTGGAAAATAACGCAATGCACTCGGGCTGAAAACAGTCACAAACCTCAATACACCCGAGTATACCCGAATTCGTGGGACTAGCCGAGCTCGAATAAAGTGTGTCGCCAGTGTACATGTGGAGCCTACACACACCACTTTTCGCTTGGGAGCCACCGTGTGAACTTTAATCCCCCTGCAGTGGCTTCCACTATATTTCCTATTGATCTACTAAGTACACCTTGTACTGAGTGCTCACATTGAGGTTACCCAAGGTCAGCACTGCATCTGACATCACGCTGTGCAATCAACTTGATTTGCAGCACCTGTTATTTGTGAGTATTCTAGGGGTATATATATGTGTTCACTTCTGTCCTGTAACTGCACCACCTTGACAAAGGTCCCATTCGTGGACCGAAACATTGGTTTTGTGTTTATTTTTTCAATACACTTGTTCAATTCTGGAGTGCTGCCTGCTGATTTAGTTTCCAAACGGTATTGTATTGCATATATATATATAAAGGGAAGTGTTTGTTTCTCCCCCCTGGTCTGTGTACAGACCACGTGTGCATGTCCTTGATGATTTCTTGGAACACCAGGGCCTGCAGGTCATATGTACATATCTCAGATGCATATGGGCACCTGGTAACTATAGACGTTTCTAAACGTACAAGGACTTTCATACACTGGGGAAGCTGAAATTTAGCCTAAGAAAAACCTGTGCTTTACGTTGCTAAAACATTGGCTGAATAAAAGTTTACCTTATTTTTTCCAAAGCAAGTCTCCTGTCTTCACCTCTGCATGCAACTCCAACAGTTGGTGTAAGAAGTGGGATGCTATAGGTGGTGCTTAGATTTCAAAAGTGGCCCTGGAGACCACCATCAGGGCAAAAAACTATTTGCAACATTTCCTGCAACAGCCTGCACTACACGATTTAGATGGTTACAAAGGCTGACCTGTGAAAACAAATGCAGGAAAAGTATTGATGCAGCGCCTCTGGAGCTCAGCGGAAGAAACACGTGTAGAGGACACCAAAATAAAGAGCCAAAAATCAAGGCAGAAAAACAAGGAGCACTACACTGGATAAAGTAAGAACCCCTACGGTCTTCCTGGGGAGACTCCTACAGATGGTGTCCCACATGAGGTACGGAGTCTGGGAGTAGTCTGCCACACCGCGTATGCAGAAATAAAGGTTTTTTTTCCAAATGGCCGCGCAACAGGAGTGAAAATGAATCAGAAAGAATGTGGAAAAGTTTTAACTGGTGGTTTTCTTAAGTCCATCCTGCCCATCAAGAGTGAGATGCACCAGCAAAATGCCTTTAGGATGTTTGCATTGTGTGCGAAAAAAGACAAGCGCAACTTAAATGTGTTTGTGGAACAAATCTAATAATAAAGATTATACAGTGATAAATAGTGAAAATACAATAATCCCAAATAGGTGCTGAGTGAAAAGATTTATATGTAAATATGACCTCTGGTTGTGTTTAAGCTCTTAATGAAAATGATATTTTCCGGCATCAAACAGGAGTTGTGGAGAAAGACAAAGCGCAGAGCTACCAGAGGAAGTAAAAGTTAAAAAACACAACACAGAGTGCATGATTTCTGTCTTATTGTAAGAGCATTAATTTATCTAATATTTTAATATAAACATTTTTGCACTATCCTTGCCTCTCCTCTTTTACATAAATTGGAAATATCCTGTCACAACTGGATTGTGTCCACACTCAAGGGATACAGCAAGAGTATTATCTCTACATGCCTGCTTTGATCTTGTAACATGTGAGTGGGATGACTACTATTTTTTCCCCCTTTTCCATTTTTTCCTGACTTTTTGGACTATGTGTTCTATATTGTGTTTATTTTTACTTCCTCTGGTAGCTTTGCGCTTTTGTTTTGCACCACAAATAGGATGTTTTGGGTGCCTGGACACAGGGCACATGGAAGAGTCATGTCCTTACTTTACATTCTCGAGTATGAGCGGTTGAAACAAGAGTGGGATCAGCAATGCGACAAGTATTATCGCCAGCAACAGCAAGACACGTGTGGCGGAAGAGGGAAAAATTCTGAAGTTTTGTCAATGAGTGTGAGCTCAATACTGCTGATTCCTCAGAGTCTACCAAAAAAAAAAAAGAAAAAGAAGAAAAATAACAGTTTCTCAATGTCACGGTGAGATTATGGCAGGCTGTATAAGGTCACATACTGCTGCGACACACTTTATTCGAGCAAATACCCAGTATGTACCTGGCAGATACCTGGAATGCGCCGCTCCTCACCTCTGACAAGCCCCGTTGCATTTGCCTTCCCAGCCTGGGTTCATGCCTGGCTGATGGGCGGCTGATCTGTTAAATGATAATGATTAGGATTTAATAGGCTGCAATGCTTCGCGTGTCTACCAGATGGCATAAATTCATGAATTGTAATGCAGTATATATATATATACTGTGCATTATTGCAGCCAGCGGGAATAAAATGCTTCAATCCCTGCCTGGAAAATAACTCAATGCACTCGGGCAGAAAACAGTCACAAACCTCAATACACCCGGGTATACCCGAATTCGTGGGACTAGCCGAGCTCGAATAAAGTGTGTCGCCAGTGTAAATATATATAACAGATGATATATATTTATCACTGGGTCTGAACTGAAACGAGTCTTTGATATAATAAAGTGATTTTATTCCTTAGGATAGGTGAACACATGAATAATACAGTAACAGACAAGAAGTACACTTGCTTTGGGGTTGGGGAATGAGAAGTATATAGCATAGCATTTCTCTCGCAATCAGGTAGCCATCAGATGATAAATTGAAGAAGACTCAATGAAGACTAACAAAGGATATATGGGGAACAGCAGTTTATATACCTTTTGTCCTTCTATCCTTAACCTGAAGTACCTGTGATTGGTGGTCAATTATCTCCAGCCAATCTTTGATGGGGGAACACATTTTAGTACAGGCCCCCCTGCTGGCTGGCACATGCGCAGTAGAACTCTGGGGTCTCATTTCTGTAGCCCCCCATAGGCAAATGGAATGCCAGCCAGTCTACCCATCTGGCTCTCTAGCAAGATAACCTTTGTTGGAAGGTGATAACTGGGACACTTGGAGACTGCTCTGGTTTGAGCCTCCTCCGCCCTTAAATCATCAGGGAGGGTGACAAGAACCTTTGAATAATACTTAAATCCTAAACATTGGGGTGCCTCTTGGGCCATCTGCTATCCTGGTAGACAAGGGAATTTCCTCTGAGTCTTTGTCCATACCTTGGGACACAGTCTTAAACATAAAACATAAACGTATTAAAATATCCGGTTCTATTGGGTCTAGCAGAACCAAACTTCCCAGTTCTCATGGCCGGAACTGGGACACCATATGGTCCAAAAAGCGACTTGCTACGACCTATGGAACCGGAGTTACACAAATGCACATTAAATCATTTTTCATTTTAATACAAAAATCTCCGCTAAAAAAGAAATCTCAGCTTTTCACTAAATCCCCATTGAAAACAACGGGCTTCTCCGCCATAGACTTTCAATGGTAAATTGCCGCCATTGAGGTCAATGGGGTTTCTCCGCCATTGAAGTCTATGGGAAAAGTCCCGAACTTTCAAGGGGGTCCATACTCCGTCGGGTTGGTCCAGGAGGGTCAAGGATGGTTCTGCAGTGATGCCGGAGCAGTGACTGCAGACACCCCAAACCTTGGTCCGCTGGGCCCTCCGGAACCGGAGATATGGAGTACCAAAATACAGCATTTCACACTTAGTCATTTTTCTGAGCCGTTTCTGCCGCCGCCGGCAAAGCCTATGGCGCGTCCCGTTCTTCTCGGTTCGACCCTTATCGGGGGGTCCAGGATTTGGGGACCCGGTTGTGGTCGAGTGGGGGGAAGCCTAGGAACTAGGGGCAAAAAGAATTTTATTCCTAGGGGCCCTAGAACTGTTTATTCCCACGCCACTTGACGTTGATCTTGACTTGTAAGTGATCAAAGCTCTCCTATTGAAAATGTATCCGCTTTGCGGTTTGCGGTCTGGACGGCAGCCAACTTGTTCTTCGAAGGTTACCTCGAGGAACCTCCATTGAAGTCGATGGGCCCATTGACTTTCAATGGGAAACCGCCGCTCTCCCTCTCGGACGCCACCTGCTGGTCTTTACAGGAAACAGGACTAAAACAACAAGATTCTCCATTAGAATGCATGGAGCCCTAATGGCGGCCAATGGGGACCTGCAAAATGGTGCCTGGAACGGCAGGAAAACTTCACAAAGAGCTATAATCATTAAAGGACTATTAACCCTTGTGCTCCCGGATGGATTCCAGTGTGTGTGTGATGCAGACACTGAGTAAACCAGACATTACAATGGAACAGGGGAACAGGGGAACACACATATACATATCATTACAGGGGTTAAATCACTGTTCTGGGTCTTAGCCCAGTTAACCCTTTGACTCCTGGGTGAGGTCAGAGGATGGCCAAATGGGGTGTAACCCCTTTAATCCCAGGCCACCCCCTTTCTCCCTCTACACTCAACCTGTAGAGGAAGTTATAGAAACATTTAATGATAAGCCTGCGATGTCAGGAAAGTACAAGTCAGAAGGGAGCAAAGATGTTCTGCAGCCAAGAGGGACTGGCGGAATCATCCCGGGAATAGCAGACAGTCCAATGCCAAAGTCATGTACAGTACACAGAAGGTGCCTCTACTTAGTTTTGCTAGTGAGAATCCCTCAACAAATAGTACCAGGGAAGTGGACCCAGAACAAATCAGTGCTGATCCCCTGACCCGCACTGAAAACGTGCCAGACATAACTTTGACCTCCTGTGTGAATGATTGGATAAAGAGCAAGAAACAATGGTTAAGCTACAGAGGTCTCTGTTCGCAGCTTGCCTTGGGACTGCAACTTTGAAGATAACAGAGCGTCATTTGCGTAGTGAGTTGGGGAATGCAATGACTGATCTTGAGACGTCAATTACCACCATGAAGGAGAAGCAGAGCCACTCTGACAAAAGTTTTGCTAAACTGAAGCAGAAATATGAAGACGCAGAGGCAGAGATAGGAGTTACTCAAACGCGGTCTGCAAGCTCAGGACAAAGCTGGATGTCTCTCAGGAGGAGGTTCGCAGTCTCAACACAGGTGTTTACATTGAAATGAAAGATGCATTTGAAAAGGTTCTGAGAGGCTTAGAGACTGTTAAAAGAGAGAGCAGAAGTCTGAAAGAGATTACAGATATGACTGACCCGGTCTGTGCCTCAATTCCAGTCAGTGGAGTGAGTGTTGGTGAGATGAGGTGAGCTGGGAGCAGGCTCAGTGGGAGTGTTGAAAGCATGTTTAGTGGGAGTGGTGAGAGGAGGTGTGGAGGGAGAGGTGAAAGGAGGCATGGTGAGAGAGGTGAGAGAAGACATGGAGGGAGTGGTGAGAGGAGGCGTAGTGGGAAAAGTGAGTGGAGGGAGAGGTGAGAGGAGGCATGGTGGGAGTGGTGAGAGGAGGTGTGGTGGGAGAGGTGACAGAAGGAGTGGAGGAGCTTACAGTAGAAGGGGTGGGAGACAGGTGAGAAGAGAAGTAGAGCAGGATAGGGGAATTGGAATTTGGGTCTTATTCACCAGCCAAATCGTGTCACTGTGAAAAGAAAAATCTAGTAAGATGAAAAAGTGTACAGAGGCATACTGTACACTACATACTGTATAAAAAGCACATCAGTGGAACAACTGTATACAGAACTCGGTTCCGGCCCTGCAGACCATCCTACGAACTTTCGTCTTCCCTTACGCATACCCTTATGATACGTAACGCATTGCGTGTCACCTGGATACCCTCATTGTCGCAGCCACCATTGAATTCTCATGGTTATGAATCCCTTCTTTTACATGTGCATTCTTTTAATGCTAGTTTGTTGGGTTATAGTTGCTATTGAGAATGTACTACTCAATGTAGAATGCAGCTTCATTATGTAGACAGTATGCTGTAGCAGTTAAGCTACTGTACAAGTATAGTCCTACTTTTAACACCTTTCCACAATAGACACCCAATCACTAACTCAACCCTACCCAACACCTTGTATTGAATTCAGACAATGAGAAGTGACCTACTTTTGACGCTATAGCAGAATCAACGTCAGCTGTACTCTAAACTGTATAAAGTCACACAGGAATTGGATTTTTATACTCACAGATATAAAAGGTCTTGATCATAACTCTTCTGCTGACACGCTCTTCTCCATATTTTGCTTCAACAGTGGACCAATCCTGCTTCTACGGACACAATAACCTGCATAGTGCTGTACTAGTTAAAGCACAAGGGACCCTAAGAATACGCAAGATACTTGCCGATAAATACAAAATGAAAAAAAAAAAAACTGGCAGCTCCCAAAACTCCAAAGGTCAAGACTCTAGGAGCAATCACCATTGCACCCAGCTCATCCCAACTTGGATCCACCGCCTCTCACTCCAGATTCAGCTCACCCCAACTCTGACCCATTGAACCCCACCAAGGACCATGCTTCAGTCTAAATGTAACTGGTTCCTTGTTCAGGATAGCATGGCATTGTCAAGTGTTTGTTTGTTTTTTGGATAATTGTGATGTCACTATACCTTGCACACCTGTAACCAGGCATGTCACTGCTCATACAGAGGAACCTATGCAGGAGCAGAGACTGGACTTAATGGACAAAAAAAGCTGTGTGTGCTGTGCACGCGCATAGTAAGTGAAACTTCTTTGTGTGTTGTCAGCAACATATGTGTGTGTGAATATGTGTGTGTGTGTGTGTTTGTGAGTGACAGTGTGTGTGTGTGACAGGGTGTGTGACACAGGGGGTGTGTGGGTGGGTGGTCTGCGCTCTGTGTCCTCTTCTCCTCTGCTGCCCATGCACAACACACTGCAGAGCTCCAGAACCCTCTGCGCATGCGCGCCGGAGAACTGAGCAATGCCAGCCGCTTCTGCGCATGCGTGGCGTCCGTCAGTGGCGCCATCACTACTGCGCATGCGCGGCATATGTCAGCGGGCATGTGGGGGGAGCGGCGGCTATTAGGAGCAGCGCCAGCGGCAATTACCGCTGCATGTGACAGCAGGCGTGTGGGGGGAGCGGCGGCCGTTAGGAGCGTGACATCATTTCCATTTCACATTTTTGCCTCCATGAAGGAGTTTTGTTCCATCAAAATTGACTAGGTGCCACTAAAGAAGTTTCACTTAAAAAAAAAATGTACCTTGTTATACGGAGGATGAACGAAATGACAAGGCACATGGATGGTCTTCATTCACTTCTAGATAGACTGCTGCAAGAGAGACCATCATATCTTGAGGAAGTATTTATCCCCCCACCCCCCCAAAAGTGCCTTCAAGCAATACTGAGATCGTGAGAATCCAATATAGCTTGAACATATCGCCCTGCTCATTTAGCAATTATGTAAAACAAATATATATATATATTATAACACAGAAAAAAGACTAACAAGATCCCTAAATATAGCACTCACAATATGTTATATATCCCCTGATGAAGAAACCTTTACGGTTTCGAAACGCGTAGGATAGTGTACTATTGGACTCTCTGCCCCCACATATATTGATCCGGCCACCGGAGAAGAATCTTGTCGTGACGCGACGCGAGTTGGAGTGACGTCATCACCCGGAAGTGCCGGTGCGGTGGGGAGAAGGAGAGAGACCAGCCGTCGCGAGGACCGCGGGACACGGCCATTCCCCAGTGAGCCACTCGTGGCTGGACCTTCGCCGTGGTTCACCTTCACCGGGGACATTTAAAGGACTCCTTATCTACCCATTCTGTATCTGGGATTTACTCACCGACTCCAGTAACAGTAGATGACTGCTGATCCGGTCCACAGTGTGATGCAAGATCTCTGCTGAAGACATCTGATCCGGGTCGCATTGCTGGTGGATGGGTAACATATCCCATAAATGTCTAATTGATTTTTTATTGATGTACGCACAATAATTACCCTATTAATTTGTTGTTTTAATATATCTTTAATGCACTATGAGCGTTGTGCGCTGTGTCTTTTGTGTTTTTGTCTAGCACTCACAATATGCCTGAAATAAAAAATAGAGTAAGAAACAAAAACCTGGATGCACAGACAAATTAGAAAAATGGCAATGATTTTATTTTATAAATAGTAGAACACACTAACGTGTAAAAACATATACGCTCTAATGGTAGCAAAGCAACAATAATAAGCAAGAACACATATCAAAAAAAAGGTATATATGGCATAAAAAGATGTAGCTGAGCACTAAACTAAAAAGCCAAAAAAATGTACCACCTAATAATAAAAAAATAAATAAAACGATACAAATTAGCTAAGTAGTATAGACACCACAAAATACTCCTAACTGCCAAATCTAATGAGATAAAGAAAAAAATATTCTAAACTCAAAAAATGATGATATAATAATAAATCAATACTAGTAAAAATGGGGAGAAGATATATATTATAAATAAACTTATATGTACTACAAATTAAGCACACATAAAAAATAATCTATAACCAAGGGGGGAGACACAGGGGAGAAAAAAGCAGACAAAATTCTCAAACCCTGTGAAAATCAAAAACAAATCAAAAGATGAAATGCAACATATATACAAGGATGCTTGTGAACATCCACAGGTAAGGCACTGAGAGAGAAAGGGAGGTAAGATACTACGCCCATCAATAGATTATGCTGATGTCAGCCAGTGCCAAAACCTAAGTGGATAAACCAGTCCTGCAGATAGAGAAGGGACCCCTAGTGAGGGACAGGGCAATACTCAGCGGATGATAAGAGAGTAACGATCAGTCCATAGGAAATCCTAGTAAAGTCGGGTTCCTGCCCTTGTCTGGGTCACTTAGTAGACACATAGGGGATGCACCATCAAGGAGAGGTCTTGCTAAATAAATCCATAGGTGCGGCCATTAGAAACACTCAACGCGTTTTGCCCGTGTGGTGGGCTTCATCCCGGAGTGATAAAAAGTTAGTCGAGGTGTGCAAGAATTTATGCAGTAGCAGGGAAGTATCGGCGCCGCCTCCCCAAGTTCCCAGCCAATAGCGGGGATGCGCGGGGTGACAGCGTCATGCGAACAGCTGCCCGAGGTCACTGTGTAATTGTACGTGCGTTGTATAGTGAAGGGAGGAGACTGGTCACAGCTGACGGCAACTGACATGTTGCACATGCGCTTTGCGATGTAGTGCTGGAGCGCCTCCACAAACCAGCTTGAGTGACGTCATTGGCAGCATAGTGGTCTGACCTCTCACACTGATGCGCTGTGACAGTTTCCAGCCAAACACACTAAATGGAGGAGGCTAAAAACATAGAATAATTAGCTTTGCAATAGTAGTAAGAGGTATACAATGCCCAAAATAGAACTAGGCATATATCATATGATAGTAAATGTATATAGTAATAAAGACTGATCAGAGAAAAAAATGATAAAAAATGTTAAAAAAATAAATAATAAAACAGGAAAGAGGGAATAAGAGATGATAAAGGGGAAAGAGAAGCGATTCACAGAATGAGGCAGAGGGCATCTAGAGGAACATGGCAAAACTTAGGGAATCATTCAGTCCCATTGGTTGCATGGTATTTAAGAGAACAATCCATCTACATTCTTTCTGAAGTAGGGCTTTTTCCAAATCCCCTCCTCTAATACCCAGTGACACTTTGTCTATAGCAAAGGCTGTAATATATGTGCTATCTGCCCCATGATACTTTAAAAAGTGACGTGCGACAGAGGTAATCTTTTTAAACGCACCCAGGTCCCGTTGAGCAAATCTGATGTTTTTGCTCTAAATGCTCTAAAATTCTGAACCTAAGTTCACGGGTCGTCATGCCGATATACATTAGCTTACAGGGGCAGATCAGACAGTAGATTACACTTTTAGATTTACAGTTTAAGGTGTAACCAATTTTATATTTTTTAGTATCATCACTGGTAGAGAAAGTGTCAGTGTGTAACATAAATTTACAGCCTGAACAGCTACTGCATTTGGTAAAGTCTTTCCTTCTGGTGGTAAGGAATGTCTGACTCACATGAGGGCGAAGGCGCGTGCACGTGCCGCATACATTTTTTGTATATACTGTGCGCGAGTGTATGACTGTATGTGTATGTATATGTGTGTATATGTGTGTGTATATGTATGTGTAATTTATTATTTATTTAAAAACAAAAACAAATTGGTACTGTAAAAATAAAATATTTATTAACATCGTGAAAAGTGAATATACAGGGACCTTACTGCAATTATGACATTGTGCCTATTACCCCCTATGCTACTGAGAATGATGACCTGAAAGAAAGTGACCTTACCTGTGCCTGTTTGCCAAGCACACCTGCGGCACCTGAACCACGGAGGTGTAGAGGCATCTATATCCCTGTCAATGGGGATCCAGAAGAAGACATCCCCCTTTCCATAATATAGCAGGAAACTTTGGAAAGATATGCTTTATTTTGCAAGGAACAGCCACATTGATTTGCACAATTAATATTCCAACATCATGCCTTTTCAATTTTATGCCAAGTGGGCCAGACGTGAACTTTGATGGCCCCTGTGATAAGAAGGTTATACCCAATAATTTGAGGAGAGCTATTTTAGATGACCTTGGGAAGCAGTATAAATACACTACTGCAAAATTCAAGACAGTGAAATACACAATAAATGGACTTTTAATGATTCTGAGGACTGTGGGCCGGAGTAATCAGTGACTAAAACTGACTGATGAAAACATAACATGTTTTAATAGATACGTTTTTTTGTTTAATTAAGTCGGGATGTGTGCAATTGTTTTGCTATTGTTTTAATCCTTGTTTTCACCTATGTATTGCAGATTCTGAAGGTTGATCATCAACACCTTGTTTGTGTAGAAACCACATCCAGCAAGACAGAACATCACTATTAATGATAATTAAGGTAACATGCACATTCCACTTAATTGGGACATACCTGTACCACATACTATATGTGCGCAAATTCAATGTAATGCATATGCATTCCATAAAGTTTACATAGAGTGCCTATGCACTGCAGTACAGTTTAATGAGTGCCTTTTTTTCTCCTCGTTTATTTTATAAGTTAAATTATACGAGAG
The DNA here is from genome assembly GCA_036426205.1 of Ascaphus truei. Taxonomy (NCBI): domain Eukaryota; kingdom Metazoa; phylum Chordata; class Amphibia; order Anura; family Ascaphidae; genus Ascaphus; species Ascaphus truei. The sequence continues at coordinate 168,331,551 of CM071567.1, read as the reverse complement.
ACAGCCAGATTAAGATCTTGGTGGGAAGATTGTAATATTGTAAGATTGTATTATTTTCCCAAGTCTTTGATTTTCCCCTAATTTACTTTAATAAATATTTCATAATTTATAAAGACTGAATGTTAATTGAATAGTTTTTTTTTAGCATTGAGAGAGTGTATGGGAATAATGGGTGGGTTACATTACACAGAACAGTACAAAACGTGCATTATAGCATCTGAATACTGTGCATTGAATTTAGGTTAAATACACACTAACACGCCTATTGTTACTGCAAACTACTACGGCAGTCGAAAAACCCCATTTGGCAGCTGTGGGTCACCCACGGTATGCAAAGAAATTCCTATTAATTACACTTGGTTTCGCGCGGTCCCGGGAACAGTAAATCTTGCTACATCTGTAAAGAAAAAGCAATTAACCGCAACAAAAGAGTTTAATACACAGTTAAGGGCACAAAATAGTATCAATTGCAAAATTGCCAACATTATTCAGCAGGGGTCACAAAACCAAAATGCAGACTCAGAATTGCTGTCTTCACTAATACAGTAGGCTATTGATGTATTTAAGCCAAAAAGTACAACAACCGCAACAACATCTGAGCACAGTACTACTGTGACTACAAACCAGGACCATCACGAGCATCAAGTCCTATTCAATTACCAGCTCACAGAGGCCTTCACAACAGAAGAGGTAGAACCTGAGATGAGATGTGACACCGAAGGACTCACACCTCGTAAGAGGGTCTGACATTAAGATTTCTCTCTCTCACACTCTCTCACTCACACTCTCTCACCCTCTCTCTCACGCTGTCTCTCACACTGTCTCTCACACTGTCTCTCACACTGTCTCTCACACTGTCTCTCACACTCTCACCCACACTCTTACTCACACTCACACTCATGCTCTCATTCATGCTCTCACTCACGCTCTCACTCACTCTCACTCCCTATCCCACCACATCCTCCTCCCTCTCATCCCTTCTCTCTCTCACCGTGTGTGTGTGTATATAAACAAAAAACAGAAATAAAGACAGCGCCTGAGGGGTGACTCACTTAGCTAAATGGACCCAATTCTGACAATATAGAATATCTTAAACAGATGATATTGGAAAAATCGAAAAAAACTATATGAAAATGTACAATTATATATAGAGCCTTGGCTGAATATATGTGCAAAAACTCGAAATTTGAACCACAATCTTGACAATGAAATAACTAATTAAAACATATCCAAATATATACACATATAATTGTAAATAAAATTAGAAGTGGTGGATATTGGGTTTATAACAATGAAAATCTGAAGTCCATGAAAAATAAAAATCACATATGATATAATAAATTCTAAAAAAAACCTTGATATGAAAAATCTTGGATGCTGGCTGCTTCTTTACTCCGGGTTCAACAACCTCCCATCCAGTACCTTACAGAGAAAAAGAAAAAAGCGCCCGATCCTCGTGTGATAAAATAATAAAAAGGTTTAATAAAAAAATAAACTCAGACAAATTAAAACTCACAAATTCAAAGTTTGATAGCGTGGGATGAGAAATAACTAATGCGCCAAACACAGGTGATGTTACCGCTGTCTGCTTGCTCCGCTGGAAGACGTGACCTCTGGGAACTTCACTGCTGGTGTTGCTGATGTAAAGGTTCTACGGCAACCCAGAAATGGCAGCGTTAAGGTTCCTGGTACAACAGAGTTCTGATACACAGAAGTAATCCCAGCAAAAAAAGGCAGTTTGTATTCTCACTGCTATTGGCAAAGTGGCATTCAATCAGCCACTGTAGGTCCTTTCTCACCACGTGACCCTACGCGTTTCTTCCGCAACTGGATTTCATCAGGGGCCTTTATAACAGAAGAGGTAGAACCTAAGATTATATGTGACACTGAAGGACTCTCTCTCTCTCTCTCTCTCTCTCTCTCTCTCTCTCTCTCTCTCTCTCTCTTTCTCTCTCTCTCTCTCTCTCTCTCTCTCTCCTCTTTTAGGTCTAGAAACTGGTCTGATTCTAAAAAAGGGGTTTGTGTAGCTGGTTTAGCTAATTCTTTAGAGATCTCTCTACATTTTTTAAAAACATTTTCCCTATGTGGAATGTGGTTAGATGATGTTTCTTTTTCAGAAAATCTGTGATTATTAGTCGTATGTTTTTGCATTATTTGTGTCTTATCTTTCAGTATTGCTCCAGTTCTTACTGTATAATCCCTATGTGAGGTGTTTGCTTGGGTATGTCCAGGGTCTCTGCGTTTATCCCTACCTTTGTGTGTGACCCAATTTTTTATGTTCCCAGTAGCATAATCTTCCTCATCGCGCTCATATTTTCTATCTTTGTTTTCTTTTAGAGTATTCTCAAGATTTTCTAGTCTTTTTTGCAGCGTTCTGTCATTCTCTTTAAAGACAGGGTGGCTCATTAGGGGTTCTATAGTTTCCTTAATGGTGTTTATTTCCTCATCCATAATGGCCATTTTTTTCTTATGCTGCAATGTTATGAGTTTCATCAGTTCAGATGATGCATGGTCAACAATGCCTTCCCAGGCCTTCATGAACACAGCATCATCCAAATCAAATGAGGGGCGCTTTTTGATTCTCAAACCTCTAGGGATTATTTTATTTTTTATATATTTATTCAGATATAGCATATCAAACCATTTTCTGGTATCTTTAAACAAAAGGGCTTCTAATTTTGTGAATTCTTTATTTAGAATCTCCCTCTCACTTCTTGGAACTGATTCCATTCTTTGAGCAGAGAGATTAAAATCATTATTTCTTAGCTGTCTTCTAGTGAAGACATTTGAACCTTGACGTTCCATGTTGTATAGCAGTGGATGCAGCCTCTAGTCCTAGAACTATAAAGGTAACAGTGGGTGGGGGAGTGGGGGAAGTGGATGGACTGGGCGCTTCCTAAACAATATAGTAATCAGTGTGATAAGTGACACACCTTAAGTACACACAATAAACCTATCACCATATAGTGTTAAATAAAATAAAAAAAATAAAAAATAGTGTACAACAGCAGCTCAACTTCCTCTGATGGGATCGTTCCTAATCCCAGGATGTGAAGTATTCTTTTCTTGGGGTTGAGGAGGAGCGCTGGATCTCGTGATATGTAAAAAAATATAAATATATATAGTGCAGATGGTAATTCACTGCTTTAAACAATGTAAAACATAAGAAATGAACTCACAAAAATCGTATATAATCACTGCATGTCAGAGATCCTTCTCTCTCTGACTGGAGCCCTTTGTGTTACTGGAGTCTGTATCCTCTCAGTGAAGTGGATGATATGAAAAATAAAGAAAACCACAAATAGTGCAAATAGTATGAACTATACAAATGTATTATACACAGGTAATCAGGAAACTCACATTTTCCATTATAAAGTTGGGTGGTGGAGAGAACCGCCGATAGAAGCAGGCTGCTGTTCGGTGCTTCACTTTCCCCTCACAGTGTAATTCAATGTCAATCTATGCCGTCGCGTCACTTCCGGTTTTGCGTCACGGGTGAGGGCGGGAAGCCAGAATGGGAGTGATCTCAGCAGTGGTTTGCCAGTCCTTCCAGGCGCAGAATCTCTCAGAACTCTAACTCTACGCGTTTCGCAACAGCTTTGTCAGGAGTACAATTGTATGGGTGTGCTCTAGTGTAATATATAGGCCCATCAATTAATGTAGAAAAAAATATATAGTGAAAGTTAACCCCCTCAGCGCTCACACATAGCGCGAGGTCCAAAGCCCCTACAGTGAATAGATACATAAATACATGGCTAAATAATCTTTATTAAACTAAAAGAAGATAAAATATAAAAAAAAATTAATTCTGAACATATTGGTGTAGATAAAAATATTTTTGAATAAAGTATACACACTAAAATGTTTCTATATACTGTTTCTTAAAAATACACTAGCTGTGTATAGAAGTGAAGCAATGCTATACCACACTCCGGGCTTGCTCCCACTGCTGTGGGTGTGTGGTATCATACTGTGCCCACCTCAGTACTGGGGTCTAGCTTGGTCTGCGGGCATACAGGCGTGACATTATGCAGAGCCCAACAAACGCAGACCCCCCTGAGGTGGGTACAAGTATTACCATAGAGGCCTTACGCTTTGTTAGCGATCAGCTGTCCACGGTTTCCCAGCAATTAGCCACCTTCATCCGTCAGGAGGGTTCCACGGCTTCTGCGCCAACAATGGCCAATTCGTACGCCAGCCCTGGCCCACGGATCCCCTCTCCGAATCGCTATGATGGGAACCCCCTCAACTGCCGCGGGTTCTTAAACCAATGTGAGGTGCAGTTTGAGATATCTCCCTCTCTGTTTCCTACTGGCCGTGCTAAGATTGCTTATATTTATGCCCTACTCACCGGAGACGCCTTGCCTGGGCCTCTCCCCTATGGGAGCGTGGAAGCGAAATAACGCAAGACTATACTTTATTCAGACGTGAATTTCAACTTGTGTTTGATACCCCTGCACGGCACGAGACAGCTACCTTCTCCCTCTTCCATGTTTCTCAGGGTCGAAATTCAGCTGCCAAATACGCCATCGTGTTCCGTATGCTGGCCGCTGAAGTCCAATGGAATGATGAGGCGCTCGCAGCCGCGTACTGGCACGGACTCTCAGATACGTTGATAGATGATCTGGCACTCATGCCCGACCTACGTCCCTGGAGGAACTCATCACCCTGAGCGTACGCATGGATCAGCGCACGCAGGAGCGACGACACGAGAGACACTGTTCCCGTTCTTCTCCCTCTGTTGTTTCTCACAGGTCAGTCGCTACTCCTCTCCTGGCCCTGTAGGCCTCGGAACCTATGCAGGTTGGCAGTCAACAACTCCAGGCAACTGAGAGAGCGCGGCGGCGCCAGAACAGGTTGTGTTTCTATTGTGCTTCCTCGGGAACATTGTCTCCAGAATTGTCCCTTGAAGTCGGGAAACGGGCACACCCAGTTAAGGTAGAGGGGCTTCTACTGGGTTCTGTCTCTCCTAACCTCTCTCCTTCCAAAGCTCTCCCAAAGAAGTTGATGCTACCAGCCACGCTGGAGGGTCCCAACCTTGTCGTAAAGGTCAAAGCGTTCATAGATTCCGGATCGGGCGTTAATTTCCTGGACCAGCAGTTTGCAGTGGAGAATCAAATCCCCATGGTCAGAAGGAAGAGTCCAGTTGGCCTTGAGGCCATCGACGGAGGACCACTCCAGCCAGCTTTCATCATCTGGGAGTCTATTCCTCTTACCTTGACCCTGGCTGATGGTCACAAGGAGGTAATTGTCTTTGACGTTTTCAATCTCCTTCCGTACAAATTATATTAGGATTGCCTTGGCTTCAACTCCACAATCCGCGCATTGATTGGTCTGGTACCTTGCCCATCCAGTGGCCCTCGTCCGCAGATACTATGCCAGTGGATCCTCCTGTGGTTGTGCTTGCTGGTCTGGACTCTGTACCTGCCGCTCGTTCGTCCCTGCCTGCCGTGTACCATGAGTACCTGGACGTGTCCAACAAGGTACAAGAAGATGTCCTCCCTCCTCATCGCCCGTACGATTGCCTGGTCGACCTCATTCCTGGGACTGTTCTGCCGAAGTCTAAGTCTTACCCACTCTCCATCCCGGATACCGAGGCCATGACTACTTATATTCAAGAAAACCTGGAAAAAGGTTTCATCCGTAACTCCACCTCTCCTGCCGGTGCTGGGTTTTTTTTGTGAAGAAGAAGGATGGATCTCTAAGGCCATGCATAGACATCCGCGGACTCAATAAGATCACGGTAAAAAACAGGTATCCGCTTCCGCTCATTTCTGAACTGTTCGATCGTCTCCAAGGGGCCTCTATTTTTTCAAAACTTGACTTAAGGGGTGCCTATAATCTCATTCGCATAAGAAAGGGAGACGAGGGAAAACAGCATTTAACACACGTTCTGGACACTATGAATACCTTGTTATGCCCTTTGGGCTGTGTAACGCCCCGGCCGTGTTTCAGGAATTTATGAACGACATCTTCCGGCACGTTTTGGGAACTTTTGTCTTTGTCTATCTAGATGACATCCTTATATTTTCTAAAAATCTGGAGGAACACATTCAACATACCAAACATGTGCTCTCCAGGCTTCGTTCTAACCATCTTTACGCCAAGATGGAGAAATTTTTGTTTCACCAGGCTTCCACGGCCTTCCTAGGCTAAATCATCTCTAGCCAAGGTTTCTCCATGGACCCAGGGAAGCTGAAGGCGGTCCTCGATTGGCCACTCCCTAATTCGCTCAAGGCTGTGCAACGTTTTCTTGGCTTCGCCAATTATTACAGGAAGTTTATCAAAAAAATTTCTTCCATTGCCCTTCCCATCACCGCCTTGACCAAGAAGGGCGCCGACGTCTCATCCTGGTCACCAGAGGCCATCGCAGCCTTTGAGACTCTCAAGAAGGCGTTCGTGTCTGCCTCCATCCTTCATCATCCGGATACCTCCCTCCCCTTTACTTTGGAGGTTGACGCCTCAGACGTAGGAGCTGGCGCAGTTCTGTCCCAGAGGACTTCTCCCCAAGAGAAACTCCATCCTTGTGGTTTTTTTTCACGGAAATTTTCAGCAGCAGAAAAGAATTATGATGTCGGTAATCGTGAACTTTTGGCCATTAAGTTGGCTCTCCAGGAATGGAGACATCTTTTAGAGGGTTCCAAGGAACCAATCGCCATTCTCTCTGACCACAAAAATTTGTTATATATTGAGGGTGCTCGTCCAAGTGCATAGTCTCTGCTTACAACTTTGATGTGTTGGACGAGATCCACAAGACACAAGCACATATTCCCAGCAGGTTCAGGGTACCAGAAGGACGTCTCTACGCGGCTCCACGTTTCCGCCGTAAAGTCTTACTTTGGGGTCATTCCTCTAGAGCAGTTGGTCATCCAGGCTTCAAGAGGACAGCTGACATCATTAAACGGATTTTTGGTGGCCTAAGATGAATCAAGATATTCTCAATTTTACTTCCGCCTGTCCTGTATGTGCCCAGAGTAAAACCCTCCATCATAAGCCTTCTGGACTTCTGCTACCCCTTCCCATTCCTGAACAACCCTGGAAACACATTTTGATGGACTTTATCGTTGAACTGCCTGTGTCCAAAGGGATGAACACTATTTTGGTCGTGGTTGATAGATTTTCAAAGCAGGCTCACTTTATTCCCCTCATGGGTCTTCCCAACTCGGCCACCTTGGCGGATGTCTTCTCCAAAGAGATCTTCAGGCTGCATGGCGTTCCCATTTCTATCGTCTCAGACCTTGGGTCCCAGTTCATCTCAAAATTCTGGCGAGCTTTCTCTCAAAGATTGGGTATCTCCCTCTTGTTCTCCTCTGGATATCATCCACAAACCAACGGGCAAACTGAAAAGATGAACCAAACTCTCGAACAGTATCTGAGATGCTTCATTTCTGACTCACAAGATAACTGGGTGGATCTTCTACCATGGGCCGAATTTGCCATTAATTCTTTAAAGAACGAGTCTACTCAGGAGTCTCCTTTCTTTATCAACTGTGGCTTTCACCCCAGTAGTCTCACTCTCTCACCTTCTCCGTCTGGTGTTCCTGCAGCCGCCTCTCATATCACCAACTTGCAAGAATCCTGGAAAAAGATTCTCAAGTCCTTACGGTCTGCGGTGGCCAAGCAAAAGACCAAGGCTGATCGTCACCGCCAAAAAGGTCCTTCGTTCAAACCTGGTGATCTGGTCTGGCTGTTGTCCAAAAATAGTAGGCTCAAAACTCCTTCACCCAAACTGTCTCCTAGATTCTTGGGACCATTCAAAATCCTAGAGAAGGTTAATCCTGTAGCCTATCGCCTCGAGCTTCCCCCCTCAATGAAAATTCCGTCAGTTTTTCACGTTTCCCTCTTTAAGGAATTTGTGTCCAGCTCTCATTTCCCGGATCCCTCTCGGAGACCTAATCCAGTGTCCACCCTGGGTCAACAGGAGTACGAGATACAGTCTCTCATCGACTCGCGTGTCTCCAAAAGAGGACTTCAGTTTTTAGTACACTGGAAGGCTACGGTCCTGAGGAACGGTCCTGGGTACCGGCACATCACGTCCACGCCCCAAGGTTGCTTTCCCAGTTTCACCAGAAATTCCCCCTTAAGCCGTGGTTGGATCACTCGGAGATTGATACTCAAGGGGGGGATACTGTGATGACTCAGGAGATTCCTTCCTCTCCCTGTCCCTCTCTCCCATCTCCTGTTACCCTTTCTACTACTTCCCACTCCTCTCCTTCATCTTCTACCTCTCTCCCCTTGCCGCAGCGTGTTCCCCGCAGGTCTCGCATACTCACGCACTCCCTTAGCCCCTGCTTTAATCCTCCCCGCTCCCTCTCCCCAGCGGTAGCTCCTTTACCTTCCCCTGTGGTGCCATCCATCCCATTGCCTCCTCTTCACGTGATTCCCGCTGTGCGGCGGTCCGTGCACCTGGTGATGCGTCCGGTGCGTGCACACCCACAGCCCACGGGGGACGCGCATGCATGCTCCTCTCTGCCTTTGCTGGCCATCTCGCAGACACAGGCCTCACGCGCGTTCCCCTCCTCTTGGCTCCGCCCCCTCCTGCGGTCTTCCCCTGCTCCGTGCGGCCACTCCTGTGTTGCAACCTGTGCACGCGCATCCCCAGCTTACAGGGGGCGCGCGCACAGACTCTTCTTATCAGGTTCCCCCTGTCTCCGCCTCCCAAGCTGTTCAGGGCATTCCCCTGATTGCCCCTTCTGTCTCCTCCTCTTCTCTCCCTGACCTATCTCCTGCTTTTCACTTGGTAGCGTGTGTGAAGAGCTCCCAGGCATTTGGTAAGGAATCAGCTTTATTCTTTCTTTATTTGTTATATTTTGCTGTGGATCTGTGGGGGAGTATACTGTGAGTATACTGTGAGTTTTGTGGAGGGTTTTTGGGTGTATTTCAGGTTTAAAAAACCGTTTTTGGTTTTCACCCAGAGGCTGCAGTGTTTTAACCCAGCATAAGCTGCAGTTTGGCTGGCTGGAAACTGCAGTCTCAAACCCTCTCTCCTCCCCTACCCCTGGCTGTTTATTTTTACTTCTAGTTTCACTTTAATTTAAGCCTGATTTCCTTTTGTCATTTGCTTTTTTGGGAGCTCTGTGTCTTACATTAAGACCTTCAATATTGTGGTGTGGTTTCTTGTAAGAGAGAGAGTTAATAATAAGGAAAGAAAAGGGAAGATTACAGCAGGTTTTTAAAAGCTGTTTTTTTCATTCCCTCCCTTTGCAGAGAGTTAATTGGTTCTTAAAGGGACAGTTCCTCTCTGCACCTCTCTCCTTAAGCACTACTTCCTCCCCTTACTTAGAGGCTTATATTATCATGCCTGGGGGGAATAGGACTAGTGCAGCAATGGGGGCCACACCTGGACATCGGACCCCAAAAACTGTGGCCCCTAGGACCAACATTCATAGTCATAGCCCTAGGACTGGTACATCCAGTACCCTGGCCACACCTCCCCCAGCTCCTGTTGTCAGTTTAACCCCTGCAGTTCCAACATGGGCACAGGTGGCAGCTGCAGGCGTTGACCCCAGCAACAACAATGCTGGGGCCACGCCCTGTGTGAGCAGGAAGCTTGGGGTGAGATGCCCAATGTAACCTGGCCTTAGCATGGAAATTTATGTAAGGGCTGTGGCAGACGTTGTGGGTCCCTCTGCTGTGGTGGCGGCCAGCAAGATGTATGGGAGGGGCATTTTCTTCCTCCGTACGCTGGCTGCCACCCACACACTGGTGCAGAAAGGCATCAATGTAGGGGGGACCTACATTCCTATAGAACCCATGGAGGGGTTAGGCACAAAGGTCATCCTTTCAAATGTGCCCCCCTTCATCCTAGACAGCCTCTTGCGGCCGCACCTACAAACCCTGGGAGACATTAAGTCTCCTATAACAAAATTATCTTTGGGCTGCAGGGATAGGGCACTGAGGCATGTGCTCTCATATAGGCGGCAGGTACAGCTGCTGCTGCTGGGGAGCACAGAATCTGTGGAGGCATCCTTTAGGGTGCCCTATGAGGGCATTCAATACACCGTGTTCTATGGCACGGAGGGGGTTAGGTGTTATTAGTGCAAGGAGCTGGGGCAAAGGAGTTGCCCCATAGGGAATAAAAATCCCACTTCAGCACCTGCACCCACCCCTCCCTCTGCCAAGACACCCGGTGCCGCTGTGCCCACCACAGTGGGGCCCTCGAGGGCCCAGGTCTCTCCAGGGACCGCAAGAGATGTCGCTGTCCCATCCCGAACAGTGACGTCTGTACCTCTCCCCAAAGAACCGAGGGAGAAGGAAAAGCCCTCGAGGGCCCAGGTCCCCTCTGGGACCGCAGGAGATGTCGCTGTCCCATCTCGAACAGTGATGTCTGCGCCCACCACAGCGGGGCCCTCGGGGGCCCAGGCCTCACTGGGACCGCAGGAGATGTCACTGTCCCATCTCGAACAGTGACATCTGCGCCCACCACAGAGGGGTCCTCGGGGGCCCAGGTCCCCCCTGGGACCGCAGGAGATGTCGCTGCCCCATCTCGAGCAGTGACATCTGCACCTCTCCCCGGGGAGCAGAGGGAGGGGGTCGCCCTGGAGCGGCCACCCACTGTTGTCACTGTCCCCCCTGGGAGGAGACACCCTGTACTGCTGCACTCACCGTGGCGGAGCCCTCAGGGGCCCAGGTCCCCCCTGGGACCACAGGAGATGTTGCTGCCCCATCTCGGGCGGTGATGTCTGCACTTCTCCCCAGGAAAAAGAGGGAGAAGAAAAGAGTTACCCTGAAGAAGTCACCCTCTGTTGTCGCTGTCTCCCCCCTGGAGCACCCTACCCCCAATGTAAGCACCGTACAGGGTGCGTGGAAGCGGTGGGAGGCTCCCGCTGAAGAGGTAGCGGTACCCTTTTTTGGGGAATCAATCCCCAGGAAGAGGAAAGCAAAAACTAAGAACAAGAGGGTGATTGAGGAGGGCGAGGAGGGTGAACTGTATTACGTTCACCCTCAGAAGTCTCCGAAGCGGAATGCAACATCAATCCGAAAGGGTGGCCCTGTCCGGCCCACAGGTTAGGATTAGCCAGTGTAAGCCGGACCCCATAAATATGCAGTCCCCCCCCCTCGAAGATCTGGAGGGAATGCAGGAGGAGGTACCCGGCGTCCATGGGGTGGAAGGTCAAAGTGCACAACAACATGAGGCTTTGCTCCTAGAAATGGACGTTGGGGAGCCTTCCAACACCCCTCCCAGTTGGAGAACATCCCCCGGGGACTTGTGTTTCGGTGAATCTGCCGTGCCGGACGCAGTTGTCTTCGGGGACTCGGAGGTCGGCCAGGATCCCCCTCCGGCTGTGCTGCCTTCGGGTGGCATACCTGAGGCTGAGCCCCGGTTTGTGTCACGGGAAGAAGGGGATGGGCTAGGGCTGACCCCCGTGGTTGGGGGTTTGGAGGATATAGCGGGGAAGGCGGGTGTGGGTGAGGGTGTTTTAGCGAGCACTTCATTTTGCATCTGGGAGATGCCAGATGTGAGCTCTCCTGGTGAGGAGTTTTGGTCGGGCACTTTGTTGGAGGCGACTGCTGGGCTGGACCCTCCCTATGAGGTACTTGCTGAGAAGTGGCTTCCCTTTTGTTCGCATGGTGGTAGAGGAGACCAGGAGGGCACTGTGTGCCTCGTTGGCCCCCGAGGACACTAGGGAGACTGCTACCTCCGCCATACCGCCACCAGCTACCCCTGAACATCCCACCCCGGGGTTGGATGTGGAGGATATAGTGGACCCCCTCGTGGAAACACAGAGGAGGAGACCCACTTTAAGACTGAGAAAGGATCCCGCAGAGAGGGGCGGGGGTCTTCAGTTTTTAAGTTAAGAGGAGCTCGGGGAGTTGGGGCTCAGTGAGGAGTCCTCTGGCACGGAGGCGGTAGACTCTTTGACCCCCATTATCCCTGCCCAGGAGCTAGATGGTTTCCTGGAGGATACCCTCTGCAAACACGGAAACACGAAGGTGCAGTTGGCCCTTGGAAGGTGGAAGGATGCCTCGGTCATTCTCCACTCTCTCTTAGTATACATCAGGGCTAACCACAAGGCCAAAATCTCAGGGACTATCCATCTTCGTGTCCTGAAATTTCATAAATTGATGCGAGACCACATAAAGTCTTCTCGGGATGTAGCTCCCTGAGCGCCTGTGGATAGCAAAACTCCTGATTACCAATGGCTTTGAGCGTTGGTACACTTAACGTGAATGGCTGTAAGGACGGGTTTCGCAGGTTTCAGGTACTCTCCTTTTTACAGAAGGGAAAGTATTCTGTGAGTTTCCTGCAGGAAACCCATACCACTCAAGAGGCTGAAGCCAGCTGGCATCTGGAGTGGCGAGGCAAGGTCTTCTTCAGCCACCTCACTTCGTCATCTAGTGGGGTGGTGACACTGTTCTCTGAGTCCTTTCAACGAGAGCTACTGCTTGCCAAAACTGTTGTTCCAGGTCGCCTGTTGCATCTCAGGGTCCGGCACGAGGACTACACGTTTAATTTCTTGAACGTGTATGCTCCTGCTACTGAACCCCTGAGAAGGCAGTTCTTCGTCAGAATGTCTGAATACCTGGAGACAGTGGACGCGGACGAACACGTGGTACTCGGAGGTGATTTCAACTGCACCATCGAGGCTCTGAATGACCGGAATGGCCCGGAGCCACACCCGTGTTCTGCGTCGGCCTTGCGGGAGGTCATCACCCGCTACTCCTTGGTAGACGTCTGGCGAGAACAACATCCTGAGGCATCCACTGAGTTCACCCATGCTATACTGTCCCGGGCCGGAGTATTCATGACAACATTTTTCTGGTCCGGGACCTGCTACATCACGTGCAGAGGACTGGTCTATCACTCGCCCTCCTGTCCCTAGATCAGGAGAAGGCGTTTGACAGGGTGGATCACCGTTACCTCATGCAGACCCTGCGGGAGTTTGGCTTTGGCCCACAATGTGTGGGCTTTCTCCAGATGCTGTACGCCTCTGCAGAGTGTCTGGTGAAGATCAATTGGTCCCTGACGGCACCTTTTGTGTTTGGTCGGGGAGTACGTCAAGGGTGCCCCCTGTCTGGGCAACTGTACGCGCTGGCCATTGATCCCTTCCTCTGCCTACTGAAGAGGAGGCTCACCGGGCTGGTGCTGCGGGAGCCCGACATGCGGGTAGTCCTGTAGGCTTATGCCGATGACGTGCTCCTCGTGGCCCAGGACCTAGATGATCTAGAGCGGGCGCAAGCGTGCCAAGAGGTCTACACCGCGGCCTCTTCTGCTCGGATCAACTGGTCCAAGTGCTCCGGCATTTTGGTGGGTCCCTTACAGGTGGACTCTTTGCCCCCCACGTTTTGTAATGTCTCGTGGGGGAGCGATACTCTCAAATATCTGGGAGTCTACCTGTCTGCTGCGGAGAACCCGGCCCCAGAAAACTTCAGTGATCTTGAGGAATGAGTCGTTGCTCGTCTGGGGTCTTGGGTGTATCTGTCGAGAATGCTTTCCCTCAGGGGAAGAACCCTGGTGATCAACCAGCTGGTGGCCAGTCAGCTATGGCACCGGCTGATAGCCATGGGTCCGACCCCCGAATTTATCAACAAGATCCAGAGGAGATTGATGGATTTTCACTGGATGGGGAAGCATTGGGTCTCTGCGGGAGTTGCGTGCCTTCCTTTGGAGGAGAGTGGACAGGGAGTGGTGTGTGTCCGCTCCCAGTTACACACTTTCCGCCTCCAATACCTGCAGAGATACCTATTCGCAGATCCGTCTCCGCAGTGGTGCCAGCTGGCAACCAGTTTCTTTCGCCAGCTGCGCAATATGAGGTATGACCGGCAACTGTTTATCATCAGGCCCGAGGGTTTAGGTAGAGACCTCTCGGAGCTGCCGGCATACTACCGGGACTTACTTAAGGCTTGGAAACTGGTCTCCACTACCAGGAAGGAACAGGCGGTGGGGGTTGATATCCTCGCCGTGCCCCTGCTGTATAATCCGGCAGTGGGGGCTCGGATGTTGGATTCACCCTCTATTTGCCGCCGACTAATCCTGGCGCAGGTGACCAAAGTCGGGGATCTCCTGGACTTTGAGCGGCGAGACTGGGTTAGGGCAGAGGTGCTCGCGCCCCGTATGGGTCTGCGTACTGCCCGCAACCCTCATCGTTTGATCCGGGAGATTAAAGATGCCATCCACCCCGACTCACGCACCTTCATTGAGGGGGTATTGCTGACCGGAGAGCCTTGTCAACCTATCAATTTCAGCTCTCCGGATCTTTGCGTGGAACCAAAGCCACGGCAACCCCCTCGGGCTCCTCTCTGCCCCAACCTCAGCAGGTTGGGGGATATGTCCCCGGCATGTTTCCGTGGCATGCCGAGGAAAGTCCTGTATTCTCTAGTGCTCCATATAGTTCACTACCTCACCCTTGTCACCCGCCCTGATACTATCTGGAGGCGGGTATTTCCTGCGAACGTGGGCGAGAGACCCCGGTGGAAGGAACTCTATTCAGGCTTGGTTCCCCGTCCCGCCGGGGATTTGAGTTGGACGGTCCTCTACGGTGGACTGAGCACAGGAGAGTACTTGGCACACTTCACGGACTCCCCCGCCGCCTGTCCCTTTTGTGGCGAGCGGGAGTCCGTATATCACATTTATTTGAGTTGTGCCAGACTGCAGCCCCTCTTTTCCTTCTTGAAGAGCCTTCTCCTGCAGTTCTGGCTACACTTCTCCCCTCGTCTTTTTATTTTTGGGTGCCCAGTGTCCCGGAACGATAAGCCTAGGGATCTCCTGGTCAACCTGCTCCTGGCATTGGCTAAGGTAGCCATTTGTAAAACCAGGAAGCAGGTTTTGGAGGGGGGGGTCCCAACAAACATCGTGGCCATGTTCCGGGCGCTGGTGCACTCCCATATTAGGGCAGAGTACTCGTACGCCGAGTCTACTGGGACGGTTTCAGAGTATGCCTCCCAGTGGGCGTTAGGCGGGGTGCTCTGCTCGGTATCCCCCATCGAGGGTTCTTTAGAGTGCTTTAAGTGCACTTCAACAGTGCACTTGTTGGTCTTCTTTTGAATATTTGTTTGACTGGTTTTTCTTTGTTCTACTTGGCAACAAGTGGAATTGCTGTTCAACTGAATTGGCCGGCTTTGCCGGCCAATCAGTTTTTAACCAGATCAAAATAGACCCACTTCTCTCTCTACTCCTCTCCTCTCTGTCATTGGTGCACCTTCCTGAGGAAGAAAGCAGTCGCTTTCGAAACGCGTAGAGTGGGAGTCTTATTCAGAGAGGAGCATACAGCAGAGGAGTTGCAGGAGGATCCAGCCCTCACCGGGCGACGAAACCGGAAGTGACGTCACACGCCAGTCGGAGCAGTCTAAACAGCTGACCGGAGGCTGAGGCGGAGGAGTGGAGAACGTTGCGGGACGGTGAGCCAGCTGGCTAAAATCTTCCTACACTAATGCAGTGTGATATGCCCGTTTTTTATTGTTAGAATGTGAGTATAATATTTTATTGTTATAAAGCTATTTTTATCTTGAGTGATCTGCGCTATGCCAGTTTTTCTCTCTACATTGGGGTACGTGACCCTGGGGACCTGATCCACTTTGATGACAACTGCATCATCCACTTACCTCTGACCGTTTGAGTCATCCCTGCCTTTTTGACTCTTACATCTTGTAAGTAGTCAATTCATTAGAGCCAAGTCAATTGAAGGCTTTTTTCACATTGTCATTTTTGCTGCACTTAAATTTATTTTTGTTTCCTCCCCATGCTCCCCGTGGATTTTGTGTGTTTTGTCAGTGTTTAAAAACAGTTGGTTTGGGAAATCGAGTTTTCAAGTCTCAAAAAGTCAGACTGAAGTATGTGTTGAAGGTCAGAGAGGCTATGGCTGTGTGCATATAGGATTATGTCATCTGCATACATGTGTATTGAGGCTTCCTTACAAGCTGTGGGAAGATCATTAATGAACACCGAGAAGAGTAGGGGCCCCAGAACAGAGCCTTGCGGGACACCACAGGTGATATCCAGGGGGTTGGAGTTAGAGCCTGAGATGGACACATATTGGAATCTACCTGATAGGTAGGACTGAAACCAGTTTAAAGCATGCTTCCCTATTCCAGAGCTCTGGAGTTTGTTAAGCAGGATAGCATGATCAGCATGATCAACTGAATACCTTTGCAAAATCTAGGAATACTGCACCAGTAAGTTGTCCCCGTTCCATTCCACACTGGATTTCATTGCAAACTTTTAGCAGGGTAGTTACGGTGGAGTGTTAGGGACGAAATCCAGATTGGAATTGGCTAGGGAAATTTGTCTTGGTATAGTAATTGCTCAATTGGGAGTGGACACATTTTTTCATGACTTTGGATAGAATTGGGAGAATTGAGATTGGCCTGTAGTTTCTGACAGTGTTTTTGTCCCCACTTTTGAAGATTGGGACAACTCTGGCAGTTTTCCAGGTCTTAGGGATATGGCCTGCAGACAGGATAGAGTTGACTATGGAAGCAATTGGTTTGGCAATGGCTGGGGCACCAAGTCATAGGAACCTAGATTGTAGTAAGTCGGGTCCGCATTGGCATGCTTAGTTTTAGTTTGAGGAACGCTTGTGTAATCTCCTCTTCAGATATTGGGCCAAATTGAAAATTGTGGGCAGTGTTGGGAGGGGGTGGGGCTATGTGGGTACTCCCAGGATGAGATTCAGGTTTGTGGTTTGGGCTGCGTTTCGCTAATAAGTTAGTGGCACACTCCACAAAGTAATCATTGAATGCATTTGCAATGTCAGTGGGGTTTGTCAGAGTAATATCCCCCTTAGTGATATTACTTGGTTGTTGATGGTTAGAAGGCTGGAATATATTGTTGACAACCTTCCAGTAGCTGGATTTGATGTATTTTGGTGGAGATTGTCAGAGTAATATTGTGCTTTTGCGTGCCCTGTTTGCCTTGTGCACATGTTCCGCAAGCATCTGTAGTGATTGAGATCCTTGGTAGTGTCAGATACTTTGTAGCTTTTCCACAAGGTATCCCTGAGCTGGTAGAGTGCAATAAGGTCATTTGTAGCCCATGGAAGGTGGGCCCCCCGTACCCTTATTTTGCGTAGTGGAGCATGGGTATCGCAGAGTTTTAAGAACTCTGATTGGAAATAGTCGAGCGCAGAATCAGGGTCGGGGATTAAATCGATTCTGTGCCATAGGCAGTTGGTAAGGTCATCCAGAAACTGTTGTGGGTTAAAGTTTTTAAATGTTCTAGTGAGGAGAACTTTAGGGCTTGAATGGGGTGGTTTAATTTTCCTTACACAGTACACTATTGCATGGTGAAACAGTGAAAGAGGGGAATACAAAGTGATTGTACCCCAAGGAAATTCACTTAAATGCACACCACTAGTTAAAATATAACTTTTATTTAGTTTTGTTACTTAAAACATATATTACCAGATGTGTGTGTAACTGTTTTAAAATGGTCACTGAAAATATCAGGAAGGATGACAGAGGATTGGATTCTGCTGGGGTTTAAGGAAAGAATCCAGTCTAGCAATTTCAGGTTTGTCCGTGTGGGTTGGGAAATGAGTTGTGATAGGTTAAGTGACTTGAGTTGTATCTGATTCTGTGGTTTTTAGGGTCAAGCCAATTGAAGTTGAAATCCCCAAGAACTAGCAACCCACTCTTCTCATTCAGAGAGGAAATGGAGTCAAGAAACTGGGTGATATCAGTCAGGGATTGTAGAGGGGCTTTAGGAGGGCGGTAGATGCCAGCGAGCAAGATGGGCTTAGAAAAGGGGAGGCAGATTTTGCCAACTAAAATTTCAAAAGCGGGTGGGTTTGGGGGGCAATTTAACAGTGTAAATTGTAAGGTGTCTGCAATATAAAATAACACCCCTTCTCCTCTCTTTCACCTATCTCTCCTAAAAATGGAGTATCCATGAATGGCGATATTTGCATCAGGAGTTTTAGGAGTTAGCCATGTTTCTGTAAGAATGATGGCTTTGGGTTTATGCATAAGGCACCATGCCCTTAGTTCGTCCAGTTTGGGCAGCAGGCTCCGGATATTTATATGGACGACAGATAGCCCTTTTTGGAATTTAAAGGTGGAATTCTCAGGGGCATGGGACAGAGCTGAAATGGGAGGACCTGGGTTAGGTTCAATATCACCTGCTAAAGAGAGTAATAGTATGAGTAGAAATTTGGGTAGTTGTTTGCAAGTTGTAAATTTGTGGTGTTTGCCATTAGAGTGAGCAGTGGTTGGTGTGCTGGTTTTTAGAGTTCTCCACCAACATTCAGTAGATAGTGCAAGGCTTTTGAGTAGTCCAGGGTGTATGGTGATGTTGGGTGTGGGCCAGGATGGAGGAGTTTTTAGTGTATAGAGGGAGTAACATCTCCATGAGGCCAGGAGAAAGAAAAAAGTTAAGATACATAGCAGGTAGGCAGTGCTGCATGGAGCTGTTGTGAGCAAAGTGAGTGTGTGCAGACTAACAGCAGGGGTGTGTCTGTTCCTTGTCAAATGTTTTGCTGCATTGCATTGCTGGAGTGTATTCAGGGTTTAAATGGGCTGAGTGGGTGTGGGAGGTATTTTGTGTAGTCAGTTTTGGGAGAGGCTGCAGTGAAATAAGATGTAAAGGGGTGGGGGTTAAAATATGCAGGTTAACAAGCATGGGATCAAAGTGTGGTCATATAAGCTCACCGTTTGTTGCCTTGAGTAAAAGAGTTTGCAGAAAGATGCAGTCCCCAGTCACCTCTAGTCAAACTATAGTCTAACTATATATTGTCACTTTAAATGCATCACTCTTAAGATGCCAATGCTACCCTGCCAATGCAGGGGGGATATGTCAGCTCAGAGTAAACATAATGCAAACTCTGTGATTTTAACACCTTCCACTGAATAAATAATGATGTATGTTGTTTTGCTTTTCCTAGGCACTTACTTTAATAGTCTCATTCCCAAAGGATGCTATGTTGCAATATATTGAAACAGCAACAAAAAAACACCACTTATATGAGCACAGTCTCAGTGAGGCCCGCAAATGTTGTCCATAATCTCTCATCATACAATGTTTACACTACAGCCAAGGATTCTGGGTAATGACATACAAACGAGCATTCACCCTCACAGCACTTTTTGCTCCATATCAATTTTAAGATAGATCCCAATAAGCTTAGGCCTGCTGTTAAACACAGCTTTCTCAGCACAGCCTGGGTTAAAGAAATGCATGACCTGTAAATCTACTCACAGACAGTTGTGACCTAATGTGATGGCTCATTTGCATGTTATTACTGTAACGGTCCCCCCCCACCCCCCAGTCGCAGATAGGGGCCATTACAGGGTGTATGTGGTGCATACCTGCTGGTAACAAGAGGGCTGAGTCGTCTGCACCGACTGTGGGACACAGGAACAGGCTTCTGGGGTCCATACCCCAGATAATACTTATCAGTGCAGTGCCTCCATCTGCCATAGGCTCCAGGGATGTATGGAGATGATCTCCCATGGTAGAACTTGTACTATCCCCCAGTTAGATCACACACCAGGCCGGAGGTATATTGCTAACAGGTGAAAAAAGGATTCTATGTGCAAACCAGGAGTACACACATACTTAGGCTCTCTGATCCAGGGAGGTATGATCCTTGGAATGCTGTAGAGACCACGCTGTAGTTGGACTCTCCCATCTTAACCCAGTCAGGAGGAAGCTGGGAGGCTGAAGATTTCAGATACTCGGACTCCACCTTTACCTTTACCTTTGTTGGGGGCTCCAAAAGGAGATTGCGGTGCATGATATACACCGTCGCGGGGGAGTGACGTCACGAGCTGTGAGACGGAGAGACAAGTGGCTGCAGATACACAGTGTACCACTGCCTGTCAACACTCCCACATACGTAATTCGTGTGAGCAGCAGATACTGCTCAAAGGCACCAAAGATATCTCCTAAGACCAGGAGGCACTTACCTGTGACGATTCCAGATGAGCAAGCAGGAATGGTTTATTACTACACACTTTGCAGCAACCAACAGCTACGCAGCAGTTTTCTGCAGGATACAGTCTCCTTAGATCAGCTCTCACTGGAGATGGTCCCTGGACCGTCACTACAGGCCAAGGGCACCCGCAGCCATCCTAACTCTTCCCCACCTCCCTAGCGGAGGCAGAGGTATAATCACACTCACTCCTCCCCGCAGGGAAGAGCACATGGTAGGCCCCAATCTCAGGCTCCCAGTCGTGTGACCTGCCTTCCTCAGAGGGAAGGAACAACCTCCAAATCTAGGGCAGTCCTGCCCTTAAGAACAGCCAGAAGGCAGGAACCCCATTGTCCCAGCGACAACAGGATGTACCACCCTCGCTGTCACTCAAGTGCAGTACCAAAGGTGAAGGGGAAAACCTCATAACTACTAGCACGTCTGTTAATACCAGGGTTTACTGCCAGCCCATTGGGTAGAATAGTAGCCAGAGGGTACCTCATTACATTACCCAGAATCCCTGGCTGCAGTGGATACATTGTATGCTGAAAAGGCAGGTTTGTGGACCTGTCTGAGACATGCAAATATGTCGATAAGTGGTATCTTCTTTGCTGTATAGTGGAGGTTTGTTTTACACTTTTTTGCTATATATAAATGTACCCCTTACCTCTGGTGAGGGGGAAACTGTTGGGTGGTCCGGCCAGAGCTCCGCGCGATCGGGAGTGTGGAGACAGCCATGTTTGCAAGGCGTGCATGCGCAGTGCAGTGAGGCACGCATGCGCAGTGCGGTGAGGCACGCATGCGCAGTATCGGGAGTGCGGCGGCCATCTTATGATGGCTCCGCATATGCAGCAGCGGGACTACATGTCCCAAAATCCTCAGGAGGAGGGACTGCCACATGGACTGTCCCAGCCAAAGGGATTCTGGTGGTGAGAAGGACAGGATATCCTCTGCGTGCGTAGAGCATGTGAGTCAGTCCTGACGGAGGAGCGAAGGAAGAAAGTTCTGTCCAAGGAGCAGTGCTTCCTGGACTAGGCCCAGACCTTGCCCCTTGGAACCTAGCTAGGCCATGAGCCAAAGTAAGTTCCATGCTATAGGGAAGGCCCCAGATAGGGACTCCTCCCCTTTAGTACTGGTGCTATGCTGGTGGACGGATGGCCACACGTCACTCTGCAGCCTGGGATCACGCCGTAGTATTCCAGGAAACTTGGGTGAGACACTCCAGCTGGAGAGAGGGGAATTGTTGTCAGAGGCCCCGCTGCGTGGGACCTACTCCAACCCATCTCTACACGGTGCACCTGGGTACTGGAGTACCCAGGCAGGTATCAAATGTGCACTAACATTTACAGAGGGTAGCGCTACCTCACATTTGGGTGGGATTGTTGGAACGGACACCAGGTGTTATTGGTGCCACCGCACCCTCAGTACTTTGGGGATACCACTCAGTGTTTGGGGTCACGGCCTTATGTATATGTATTGTTGCGACCTAGTAGTGTGTGTGTTATACAGTATATTGTGTACAGTAAAGCTCAGTTATTGTATTGTATTGTATGTCTTTATTTATATAGCGCCATTAATGTACATAGCGCTTCACAGTAGTAATACATGTGGTAATCAAATAAATAACAGATAATATAAATAACAGATCATGGGAATAAGTGCTTTAGACATAAACGTAACATTAAGGAAGAGGAGTCCCTGCCCCGAGGAGCTTACAGTCTAATTGGTAGGTAGGGAGAACGTACAGAGACAGAAGGAGGGAGTTCTGGTAAGTGCGTCTGCAGGGGGCCAAGCTTTATGTATCATGTGTTCAGAATATTCACAGTGCTATTCATATGCTTCTTTAAGCAAGTGTGTCTTAAGGTGGGTCTTAAAGGTGGATAGAGAGTGTGCTAGTCGGGTACTGAGGGGAAGGACATTCCAGAGGTGTGGGGCAGTCAGTGAAAAAGGTTTAAGGCGGGAGAGGGCTTTAGATACAAAGGGGGTAGAAAGAAGACATCCTTGAGCAGAACGCAAGTATATAGTTATATATTGAGTGGAGTGTTGCTTACTATTGTTGTATAGGATCCTGTGAGGGGTTATCCCGCCAACACTGGGATCCCTCATAGGTGGAGGCACTGCAAACCCAGAGATATAGCTCACCCCAGGCTCCCAGAAGCAGAGGCTTAGGCCTCCTGTGAGCACACAGGTACAGCAGCACAAGTAGTCACCTGCATATTTCCTTTAGGCATAGGGAAAGGGGGATACATATATATATATACAGTGTTCGACAATCCTATACATTTACACACCCGGGGCGAGTGGATTTAACCTCTGGGCGAGCAACTATTGGCCCAAGCAGCACACGTGTTTGTTTTTTTTAATTTTCCCTGCTCGCACTGAAATTTTCCCTGCTCGCGCTGGCTGAAAAAAAAAAAAAACTCCCCCTACCTGACAGCTGATTGGCGCGCGCTTCCAGGCTTTGAGGGCGATCGGCCAGGCTCTATATGAGCCAGCCCAAAACGAGCAGCCATTCTTTCTGCCAGGAGATCTGTTGGAGAGTAAGTATTCTCCAATCCTCCATCTTGTGGCCCCTCTACTCCTTCCCTGCAAGCCAAAGGTGTTCCCCCTTACTCCCCGCTTCCCCCGATACCTGCGCGGGGCGGGAGATGGTAGTGGGGGTGTTCCCCCCTTCTCTCCCCGGGTTCCTGCGCCACTTACCGCTTGCCCCCGATACCCGCGCGGGGCGGGAGATGGTAGTGGGGGTGTTCTCCCACTTCTCTCCCCGGCTTCCCATGCCACTTCCCGCTTCTCCCGATACCCACGCGGGGCGGGAGATGGTAGTGGGGGTGTTCCCCCCTTCTCTCCCCGGCTTCCGTGCCACTTCCCGCTTACCCCCGATACCCGCGCCACGGGGCGGGGATGGTAGTGGGGGTGTTCCCCCCTTCTCTCCCCGGCTTCCCATGCCACTTCCCGCTTCCCCCGATACCCGCGCAGGGCGGAGGTGTTCCCCCTTAATCCCCGCTTCCCCCCGATCCCCGCGCGGTGCTGGAGATGGTAGCGGGGGTGTTCCCCCCTTACCTCCTTGGTCTCCGCTTCCCCATGGTCCCCGTGGCTGCCCGCGCAGGGTGGGAGATGGTCACGGGGGGGTGAGCGGGGCAGTGGTGGTGTTGCTCGGTCATGCGGCCTTTCCTCTTCTTCCCCCTGTCGTGTGTGTGTGTGTGCATAGGAGAGAGTGTGTGTGTGTGTGTGTGTGTGTGTGTGTGTGTGTGTGTGATGATGATGATGATGATGATGATGATGATGATGACGATGATGATGATGATGATGATGATTTTACCCGTGCGGCCCGAATCTGTTTTCCTTGGAGCAGTTCGGCCCTTCTCGCTTTACAAGTTGTGCAGGCCTGCTTTAGACCAAAAAGAGAAACACACATTTATGACAATGGGAACGAGATATTGGATTAGAGATTCAGAGAGAAAATTGGGTAGAGATATGGGAGGCGACGGCAAGCTCATCAATCTGCACTATTATTAAAGAAAATAGATACAAGATTATGATGAGTTGGTATTTAACACAAGATAGATTAGCACACATTTACAAAGGAGCAAGCGCACTGTATCGGAGAAATTGTGGTCATAGAGGTACATTACACCATAGATTTTGGACTTGCTCAAAAGCTGTTCCTTTCTGGAGTAAAATTAAGAGAGAGATCTCCAGGGTGTTTGATGTAACAATAACAATGGACCCTGTAATAATGATTTTGGGGAAACCGTTGCCTAATGTCTGGTATGCAACAAACAAATCAATCGCACATCTGTTAACAGCAGCTAGATGCACAATAGCACTTCAATGGAAAAAAATAAATATACCATCCTATCAAGATTTTCAGGAAAAGGTGCGACATGTTCTGGAAATGGAAAAATTGATGGCATTTATGAATAACACTACAGAAAGATTTGAAAAAAATCTGGAACCTCTGGTTGATTGCTTTCCCAGAGGATATAGCGTCAATACAAGATATACAAATTTAAAAAAATTGGAAGATAGTTAATACTAGTTGTGACGGTCGTGAGGATTTGGCCCGGGATTAAAGGGGTTACACCCCAATTGGCCACCCTCTAACCTCACAAGGGAGACAAGGGGTTAACTGGGCTGAGGTCCAGAAATGTGATTTAACCCTTGTTATAACATGAAAATGTATATTCCCCTGTGTAAATGTATTGTGTTATGCCAGTGCCTGCACCACACACACTGGGGCTTAAGGGGTTAATAAGCTACAGTTTAAGAAAATACAACTGTATTGTGTCTTGTCAGAAAATCTGGACTTCAAAAGGCGTCCTGTTTTCAGGAAGCTAGAGTGGATTGTGAGCGTTATAACTCACACTTACAAACCATAGTATCCTGCCATGTGGTAGACTGGCCCAAACGCCTCTGATTTAGGAGTGGGGCTACAGAATTAGTGACCTTATTAAATATAAGAATATTATGTGATGTCCTTGGCTGAACGTGCTAAGAGTTACATATGTGTATGCGTGGGACTTACCCGCAACTAACGGATACAGACACCTGAGGTTTAACAGATACTAAGAGCCAGATATTAATATCTCCCTTAATTTTAGTACTACATGGTAATATGTAGTTTCTTTGGGAGCGTCAGGCGTGACGGAATGTATTAATATGTCTTGCGTGCCAGTAAGTATTACTGAACTGAAGTTATGAAGTAATTTACAGTGTATATGGGATTTTGAAAACTGCAAACTCCCTCTGTTATGGTAATAGGCAAGCAGAACATCTTGCTAGAATTTACATAGCCTGGTGATCAAAGGCTAAATTGCCTAATTGTTTATATTGGAGGCAGGAACCAAGAAACTGAAGGTTTTTTTAAATGTGATACTTCACACTAAACAAGGGAAGTCCATAAGCTGCTTGAGGAAGCTTCAAAGAGATGTTTGCTAGACAGTGCGGCATCTTGAATGTAAGAGAAGGGTTAAAATGGTATATAAGCCAGAGTCACCCCTTACTCATTGTCTGTTCTATACCATCTTGATTGCTGAGAGAAACGCTATGCAATGTCTTCATGCAAATGTCTTCATGCAAATGTCTTCATGCAATGTCTTGGGATGATGAAGATTTGCTGTATGAACTGCCAGTCCAGATGTGACTGTGTCATCATTTCCATCTTTAAGTAAGTGTCTATATTTTGCCTGTTATTTGTACATTTTGTGTGTTCACCTTTGTCAAGGAATAAATTATATTTTATCATATCTAAGTCTCGTCCCAGTTCAAACCCAGTTATAAATATACATTATCTTTTATATATATTTGTGTGTAAATTACAGCCTGTCATAAAATCACTGTGACAGGCTTGTAACACTAGTTATAAACTATATTACACTATAAAATGAAAAAAAAAATCCAGATTTGTATTAAAGGTTATTATTATCACTAGAGTCTCTTGCTCCATCTCCCCCCCCTCCCATCCCAACCCTATATATATTCTTTTTGTTTGTTTGATTTGGTTTCTTATAATATTGTTAAGTTAATATTATCTGTTTAGTGTATTATTTACTTGATTATGTTGGGGTTTTGTTGTACCCTTCTCCACCCATTTCTTTTACTCTGTATCCATCCCCACTCTTTGCTATTAAAAAAAAACAAATAAAAACTGTTTGATACAAAAAAAAAATGCCACCGTTTAAAAGCCAATCTGCACAGGTTGATCTTTTGTTTGGTTTTGAAGCAGAGTGAACATACTGTAATCTCGTGAGACAATGCATCACACATTATATTAAGCAGCCATTTTAGACAGCGTATGTCAGCGCTGTGAGGAGTCAGGGAGAGCCAAAGTGGGCTAGGTGTTTTTTTTGTAGGGTTTTTTTCATTATTAATTTTTTTTTGTCAATCACTGTTTTTTGTGTGTGTTTGGACAAGTGAGACATGGAGGCCGGGCCGGCCTGATGGCGGTTCCATCGGTGCCATCGCATCTAGCCTCTCGGTTTTAGAGGCCCCGCACTCTTCCCCACAGCAAC
Source organism: Ascaphus truei (assembly GCA_036426205.1). Classification (NCBI taxonomy): domain Eukaryota; kingdom Metazoa; phylum Chordata; class Amphibia; order Anura; family Ascaphidae; genus Ascaphus; species Ascaphus truei. The sequence goes on along the minus strand of CM071567.1, from coordinate 168,305,693 downwards.
AGAGCTTATTGCCGGGGGAGAGCACGGGCCTCTGTAACTGTCTCTTACCTTGTTCGGCGGTATGCCATTAAAATGGCACTGCAACGTTAAATGGCCTCATGTTGCCATGACAACATGGCACCGCAGTATCACGTGATGCCATGACGCTGTGTCAAAGATGCCACACTGGACAAGGTAAAAAGCCCCACAAAAAAACCCTGCACCGAGCCCCCCGATAATCCTTTCCGACACTGCATAGAGGTGAGGAATAGGAGTGGTCGTGGTAGTGGGCATCAGGGGAGTGGAGGTGTGGGGAGTAGATTGAGGTGTGTGAAGTGCCGGTGTAGGAGGGGAGGTGTGGGGGAGGTCAGGAGGCAAAGAAGGCCCCACGTAAGGGTAGTGGTAGGGGAGTCAAGCAGGGGCTCCCGGGATCAGGGGCATAAAGAGGGCTCTGGGAGGAGTGCTAAAGAAGAGAGAGCAAGTGGTCAGCACACCTCTGAAGTCTCAGAGCTATAGGCTCGGGCAGTTGAAACGCCTCACGCAGCATGCAGGAGGCATGTAGAGAGGGTGCAAAACATTCATTTTTCTGCAGAAGAGAATGATGTCCTGGTGGAGCAGGAGGTAGGCACTATGATCAGCTGTGTCAAGGAGATATTTACCTAAGTCTCCCTCTCTCACAGTTCCCTTGTCTGTCCAGCAGGTGTGCTGCTGCTTCTATCTTTCCTGGGATTTCCTCTGTCTGTTTTCTCTTGGTTCTCCTATGTTTCCTGTCTTCTGTCTTTGCCTGCCTTTATAGTTTTCTGTCTTCTGATTCCCCTTGCCTTTGTTTTGTGCCCTTGACTCTTTTCCCATAGCCTGTTTCTTCTTTAGTTCCTGTTTCATGTATTGTTTAAGTCCTGGTTATATCAGAAGGTCCTTGTCTGTATTCGGCTTGTCCCATTTTGTTCTTGTGTCCCAGTCCTGCTCCCTTGCCCAAGTCCTGTCCCTGTGCGACAGTCCTGTTCCTGTGTTCCCGTCCGGCTCTTGCATCCTCACGGCTGACCTTAGCCTACACCCGACTACGCATATTCGCTGAGTGCTTCTGACCGTGACCTGACTACAATACCTTGTAGCCTGCCTCTGGCCTGTCCATGACCTGACTACGCTACCGTGACGACTTTACCTACTCCCTGCTGTTCCGGCCACTGAGGTCCAACCAGTATCTGGAGTCTCTGACAGGCTGTTTGGTTGTTTAGCAGGTAAAAACACCATAAACAGAAGTATATAGTACCAATTCAGAATGACATACGTACTGTACAAAGAAATATAAGCATTAACATATAGTATACATTTTCACACTCCCATTTATATGTCAAATACATACATGCTGTAGCTCAGGCGTGGTCACAAATATTTACTTAGGAGACATGGCACATTTTAGGAAGCCCCCCTTTATTACATATACTAAAGGGGGGGCTCTAATTCCCACCCCCTCTTATTGGTGTATGTGCCACAGATACTCACACTATCTGTAATGTTAGAATAGTTATCACATGTCCACTCCTTAAACATATAATTCTCTACACATACAGTAACCTATAGTATCAGCCTCTATACAGTTGTTCTTCATCTGCAGCCAGGACTAAAAGAACTGAAGAAAAACACCCACAGATGTGGAAGGAGATTTGTGATGTGGTCTCCTCCATGGGAGTGGCAATAAGGTTCACTGAGAACTGCAAAAAGTGGTTCTCACATTTCAAGAGGAAGGTGAAGTATAAGGAGGCTAAGAACCATCTCCATGCCTCCAGGATGAAAGGAGGTCCGCCCAACACATGCATCTGACTCCAATGGAGGAGCGGCTGAGCTCCATCCTCAGCCCAGAGGGAGTCTTCGAGTTTCTGGGTGACAGGGACATTGGGCACAGTGAGTCCAAACCTGAACAAGGTAAGTACTGACATGAATGTACTAAGGTTCTATGGCACAATACCATGATACAAAGTCCTGGGTCAATACAATGTTCAAAGATGTACAGTACTGTTTCATCACCTACAATTCAGTCCATTTTCTGCTGTTTACCCAAAAAATAATTAATACTTGCACACATATGAAGAATGAGTACACAAATATAGTTCATAGCCCATACAATTACTGGTCTGTAAATTGCACTCCAGATATATAAACTTCATGTCTACTTTCATAAATGTCATATTTACCGAAGAGAAGTATGAATCACAAAGCTGAAAGAGGTTCACAAGGCAAGTCACACTTACTAATAGCATGTCATAATCCAATCAAACAATTACATTAGTCATTCTCCCCTCCACCCCCCCCCCCCCCCACCAAAAAAAGTCCATAACCCGCTGTATTTCTCTTTATCACTTTAGGCTTTCCTTTTACAGTTTTTATAAACATTTGATTTATTGAGGCTACATATGTCTATATAGTGTATTGACCATAGCTCGTTGTTTTTAGTGGTCTTGGTAGCATTTGAGTGATCTTGCCTTAAATGGAAGCTTGAGGAATGCCTCATTGTTCTTCCAATGAGCTTCTTAAATATTATAATGACCTATTTAACTGTGAAAAAAGCAGTCAGGGATGTCCCTGGTGGATCTTGAACCCATACTCACAGTTTGAAGTTCTGCCTGTCTGCCACCAGGACTGCTGCTTGAATGTGTTGCTGTCCTTTAGGGATCTTTGTGGGCTTTTGATGATTGACTCAGGTGTCGCACATGTTCATAATCAGCAGCCAGGCCTATATAAACCTCCACTTTCCTGTTCGTGGTTGCCTAATTATTGAGGACTCTCCCCAGTAATCCTGCTTGCTGTTACTTCATGTTTACTATCTCTCCATGCACAGACCCTTTTCCAGACCTTGCTATGTTTGTTTTTCTCCAATTATTGACCTGGCTTGCAACTGACCATCACTACCTCCCTGTTGCCTGCCTCTGACCATCATCTGTCTTTTGACCATAGCTACCAGCTTGCCGCCTGCCTTTGAACCTTGCCCGTTCTCTGACCATTTCTACTTGCCTGCTTAATGCCTCCGACTCTTGCCTGTCTGTCAACTCCTCCAGGTCTGTTTCCAGCAACTGGACTCCAGCCCTGCAGTCTCTTCCCTTGATAACAGCCTAAGCTATGTAACAATTGAATGCATTTTCATTTATTATCTCATGCAGAGGTAACCACATTTTCAGGACATTCTCTGCCAACATTAAATTACCTTGTCCTACTTTTGATTGACCAGGTGCCTCATCAGAAGCTTCATGGCATGATTCCCTCTTATTGGCCTAAACAAACATGTCCCCAATACTTGAGGGGGAGGGGCTGAAAGTATGGAGAAAGATGAGCTGAGGGAGGAGACAATGTTGGAAGCAACATGTGTCCCTGTCCAACCCATTCGAGTGCCCAGTGATTCAATAGATGAGGCAGAAGAAATTGTATTGGAGCAGCAAACTGTGTCATCGGGAACGCATCAAATTTTAACAAGCACAAAATATCAGACATTAAGAAACATGCGCGAAGGACCGGGGGCTGTGTAAGGAGTGTGCAGGGAAGAAAGCAGACGGAGGAGGACCCAGCCCGTGCACAGGCGTTTGGAAACCCACCCTGCCGTTTGCTGAACTGTATACACCATCTAGAAGACACTTCCAACTGGAAACAACCTACACATGACAAACCATCCTTGAGAGGGACGCTCTGTGGAGTCTGGATTTATCTCCTCCCTATGCCAAAAACTTTTGGCCGCTTGTGAGTTTTTAATCTCTATTTTTTGCATGGTATTAAACGTTATTACACTATTTTTTCCCTTTTCCTTATTCTCTGAGGCGTCATCAGGGGGTTTCCCCTCACCCCCAACCCACCCTCCACCCAGAGGAGTAGTCATCTGACCAAGACCAGATACCTAGTGTGAGTGTGTCTCCTCCCCTATTTTATTCCCCCTAAATGGAAAATCAAGGTATATATGTATGTTGAATTTTCCCTCATTGTGGTCCCCCCCTCTCTTTTATTTTCTACGTCCACATATATCCTGGAGCCACAAGCAGAAGAACGCACCTGAGGATTTCTCCCCTTTTCCCTTCTATACAAGTATACAGAGGTTGGCGAATCACCTCTGAGAGACTCGGGCAGCAGAACTGCATTGTGTGAAGGACTACAGTCGTGTATTGAACAGTAGGATATCTCTTTTGGCGCAACTTCACTATCTTCATTAAGAAACAACTGGCAGACAACAATGCTATGCTGAAAAAATACCTAGAATACCAGAAGAGACAACAGCAACAGAAAGCCTTGCTGCTAGTTTAGTCCAGCCTTTTGGAGCAGGGACAAACTGGGATGAGTGGAGCAGGTCCAAGCAGGGAAGCTTCAAGCCGGACAAATATTTTTTGTAGAGTCCCACAGGCATCGCCTGCTGTCCCACAATGCCTGTTGTCCCACCGACGCCTCCTGTCCCACCGATGCCTCCTGTCTCACCGATGCCTGCTGTTCCACCAGCTGCAGCAGCAAAAAAAACCTGTCCCTACAACCAGATCCAGAAGAGGGTGAAAAAATTAACTTGACATGTGTGGTCAATAATAAGACAATAAAAGTTTAATGCTAAACTTTGTGTAGGTAGAACTTGTTACCACATACATTATTAGTAGGTTCATGAACACATAGATACATATTTACAATTAATGTTGCAGAACAAATCAATCACAAAATTAACTTAAAAATATGTGGGTAACCATTTTGTACATTATCTCAAATGAGTAGCATTACAAATAAGAAACATAGTTCCCATAAAAATAGTTCAAAGTTAAGTATGAAGACGTTTTTCCCTTATGTATAAACAAAGCCCACACCATTTGTATTATGTTGAAATATGTGGTGTAAAAATTCTTCTAATATAATATACAACCTGCACTATAGCAAACGTCACTATACATGTATGCACCGATTGTTACCAATAAGATATTTAGGGTTTAGTTTATGAAGTGTGTTTGATGGGGGGTGTCAAGCAGTAGCTAATTGCGATATGTGGCTTTTAATTAGTACACTGGTGATTTCATGTTACTATGGTGCATGGAAGGAGTGGTGCAGTGAGTAGATGATAACTCTGCAAACAATTACACGGTAGCAGAGTCTGATTCAAATCCCAGTGTGATCTCCTTGTGACTTAGAGCAAGTCACTTTATATAACCCTTAATAAATTATAACCTCTACAGTGCAGGGTTTCGTACCTGCAAAGATAACTATATGAACAGCACTGCATAATACACTGTCAGGGCTATACAAGATAAATATTTTACTTCTTAATAATAATTGCTATTATTAAAGATGATCATTTGAATAAAAGCCTATTATTAGTAAATATGCTAAAATTGCTGTTATTATTATTATTTGTTATGTTAATAATAATAATTGCTATTATTATTATAGATAATAAGAATAATGTATTTTATTATAATTAGTAATAGTGGGGATGATAGTTTCTATGTACTGTTTTGTGGTGTATTGATATTTCTATGGGGACCAAAAATATTTGGACAATGCAAATCATTCAATTGTAGTGTAAAATGGGTACAATTAATATAGATTATTTAACACATATACAGTAAGTCAGTTCATGTTCTGCAGTCCAAAAATTGTTTTTGTGGCTTGTAAGGATGCAAACCCCAATTTATTGGGGCTATCTCATCAACTCTGAGGTGGCGTGAATTTTTTTTAGTTTGTAGCCTCAGTTTTGATAACGGACTACGAGAATTCCAGTTGTCGCCAAAAAATGCAAGTTGGTGGCTTTTTAGACAAATTGATTGGATTGGCAGACCCGGGGTGACACCTCTTCAAAAAATCCTTTTCCACATGGAAATCCAATGCCAATCTGATTGGAAAGGGATCTTTAGACAGGGATTGACACAACTCACAGTTACAAGAGTACCGGTAGGCCCCGTAGGCTTTGTTCTTTATCCAATGATCCAACACCAATAATCTTGGTTTTAGTTGTGTCTTCTGTTGCTTGAAGAGTCTTAATTTCTTCTCTTGTTTTCTTCTCTTCTTTATTGTTCTATTATGTCGAAGGTCTTCTCAAGTTCATGAAGTCCTCAATGCTCTCAAGCTATAGAATACGTGTTTTTCAATATGTGCCTAGTACAGGTTGGGCGCAGGAGCCATCATGTGCGTTGTTTGGGGAATAATTATGATTATATGGTCACTTATTGAAATCCTCTAATTACTTTTTGTCTAATCATTTTGTTTTGCTAACAAGTAAATCTCTAAAGTTTATGTTAATGATCTAAAGGACAAATATACAATCATAAATGGGACACAGTGTCTTTGAGGGCTATGCACTAAGCTCCGATAAGTCACTTTTAGACCGCAATGTGCTCTTCGATGGTGATTTTTGGCTCAACCCATTCACTAAGGAACGCAAACATGCACTTTGCGGTCTAAAAATGACTTTTTTCAGGAATTTTTTCTAAGTCCAACTTTGCTCGATCGCAACCCTGTTTGCGTGAAATTCTGCCCTTAAGCGGGATGCACTAAGCAACGCAACCTTAGCAAACGTGAAAGTTACGTTGATCAGAACACGCCAGGTCAGAGTAGACGCAAAGAAATCTGGACTTAGAAAAAATTCTGGCTTTTTATTTTTGCATGCGCAAAACCCATACAGCAGGCCAGCGGGTGTCCCCGGCCGACCCTGCGGGGGACCCGACGGAGCCCGGGGGTCGCGCGGGTGTCCCCGGCTGACCCCGCGTGTCCGGGGGTCCCCAGCTCACCAAGCGGGGGTCCCCGTGGGAGTGCGGGGGTTCCTGTGGGAGTCCGGGGGTCCCCGCGGCCGTCCCGGGGTCCCCGCGGGAGTCCCGGGATACCCGCGGGCCTGCGGTACCAATGTTGCACCTCCAAAAATAATAAACAACAATTATAACTAAATACACCCCCCTAACACATACAATACAGTAATGGCCAAAATTACTATTATCCAAATATGGATAATAATGCATTTGGCCATTTTAAATACATTTAACATTCAATAAATACAGTCAAAACATATTACACTTACCTTTTACAGGCACCCACGATGAAGGCTGTCTTCATCCTCATCTTCATTCTGCCCATGCCCCTACGGTGCTGCAAAACATGCACAACAATTACAATAGCCAATGTAATGTCCCCTAACCCCTTAATCACCATAGCGGTTATTAACCGCTACAGTTATTAAGGGGTTAACCCACCCTCACCCACCACTCGGGAGGCCTACATACCCTCCCACACTAACCCCCTACCCCGTGAGGCCTAACCAACCTCACCCACTACCCACAAGGGAGGCCTACCCACATACCCTTGGAGCCAATTCCCCCTCCCCCCACCCCCAGTATCCACAATAAAAACAATACACAGCCCCACAATAAACATCATTCTATTTATTAAATACATTACCCACCCCCTGTGCCCCCCCATAAATACATGATGTATCCTTTTACATACAGGGTTCATACCCCAGCCCCACGCGAGTCCCCGGCGGGCTGGCGGGTCACCTGACAGACCTACAGGGTACCAGCAACTTGTTTCACACAGGTTCTGGAGGCCTGTTGGTGGGTCCCGCCAAGTGCCATGGCCCCCAGGTTGTCTCCTTGGTCACCGTGGGCCACAATTGGGTCCCCACGGTAGGCCCGCGGATGTCTGGGAGCCCCGGGTCAGACCCACAGGTGTCTGCAGGGCCTCGGGTGGTTCTCACGGGGGTCTGGGGAACTCACGAGTGCTCACAATGGGTCTGCGGTGTCCCCACGGATGTGGGACCACCGGTTCTTCCCCGCACACTACGGGTCCGCGGTGCCCCCATGGATGTGAGGCCACCGGTTCATCCCCGCAAGTGTCACCCGTGGAACCACCAGCCTGATACCCGTGAGATACCCGAGGATACCGCAGGTGGTCTCCAGAGGTCTCACATAGAACCATGGAACCAACCCTGAATGTAAAATAAATAAACCGGACCTATACAAACATCCCCCCCCCAACACCTACAGTACAATAATGTGCCAAATAACTATTATCCAGATATGGATAATATATTATTTGACCATTATTAAACACATAAAACATGCATTTTTAATCTTAAAATCACCACAGTGCATGGTAAAATAAATCCAGCAGCCATTGCAAATATAAAAAAAACAAACGGCAGCTACACAAATGTCTATGAAATGTCACACAATTGCATTGAGTGTGTACATGATGCAATTAATCTGTGCATCATATAACACTATGCAAAATATATGTAACAATAAAATACACTATGAACAATGTCCCCTAACCACCAATGCCATCCTGAAAGTCAATTAGAAACTAACCAACATCAATACAATTAGCATCAATCAATTAATCCATTTCCTCAACCAATTAAAATACAATACAAATCAATTATACAATTCCCTATTCAATTGCTAAAGCCAAACCATTGCCAAAACAATTCTAATTTAAAGTAACCACCATCATTCTAATCTTACTAACATAAAGAAGCCATTTGCTAAATACAAATGACATTATTCACAACAATGACAAAATAAAGATGCTAAATACATTATCCATACATGAAAAGAATCTAAACATGAGCCAAACAATCAAATATTATCCCTGTATGTCTATCCATACAGATAGATAAACATAACATACAGGGGCAATAATACAGCATAAAATACAATGCATTTACATACAAAATTCACATACAATACACCCATTCAGTGTCTGTGAATGTATTATATACATAGATACATTAACGGGCATTAAATGGGAGTGAAAAAATAAAAGACATGAATGAAAAATCATAAAAACATGTAAAAGTAAAAATAATATACTTTTCTTTTGTTTACTCACCATTAGATGTCCACTCTCCGAAATCCAAGCGACCCGGAAGCACAGGAACCAATCCACAGGTAAGCCATAAAATAAAAAACCATAACAAATCCACGTCTGTGTCTTCTTTCTTCTTTGGGGTCTTCTAGGGTCTTCTGGGGTCTTCTTCCATCTTCTTCCATCTTCTTCCGTCTTCTTCCGTCTTCTTACGCCTCGCCCTTCTTCTCTTCTTAGGAGGGGAGATGTTCCCTCCTCGGCGACTAGCTTCAAAATGAGGCGACATAGGCTTTTATAGGCCTATGACGTCACATTTTGGTCAAATGTTTCCCACGGTCCTGATTGGGCCGTGAAAAACATGTGATTTGGCCGATGAAAAAAAAAATGATGACGTCATTTAATCCCAGCCCTACTGTGGTCCCCAACCCACAAAAACAAGAAGTCACTGGGACTTAGCCTCGGGGCAATGAGATGCACGTGGTCGACATGGTTAAAAACCAAAGGGAAATATGGCCTAGCTTCAACCCCCTCTCAATTGACCCCCTTATTCGGGAACCCGGACTTCCCACCCGGTTGCGCCCGACCCCAATTCACCCAATTTCAAGGCTTAAACATCAGAGTGGTTGCGGACTTGCTGGAAAAAGACGAGGTCATGCCCCTCCCGGAACTGAGAGTTAAACTTTCGTCCCCTGATTTGCCCATATTTCAATACCTACAGATTCAACACTTCTTAAGAACCCAGTCCCCTAACCTAAGGTTCCCGCCGCGCTCCAGATTCGAGACCCTCTGCCTCAAAGGCGAATACCAAAAGGGCCTCATATCAGGGATATATAAAACGCTCGAGGCATCCCAGCCCCCCCCTAATCACCTGTATATGCAGAAATGGAACGAAGACCTAAATACCAACTTGGACCTTGAGGACTGGGAGGATATCTGGGAGGCAGCCACCAAAACATCAATTTGTTCCGTCACAAAAGAAAATATCTACAAAATATTATTTCACTGGTACCTGACCCCGAGTAGACTGAGCCAAATCTACCCAGGCACTTCAGACGAATGCTGGAGAGGTTGTGGTCAAAGGGGGGACATGTCCCATATTTGGTGGACATGCCCGGAGATCCAAAGATACTGGTCCCGGATCCAGGGCCTCCTGACCGAGACCCTGGATATAGAGATACCCCTGGACCCGCTGACCTACGTGCTGGGAAAACCAATTGACGACCTCCCTGCCCCTGCTGCCAGGCTCACAGCGGCAATATTGACGGCTGCGAGATGCTGTGTAGCAGCGGCGTGGAAGAAAATCAAAGCCCCCTCTAGAAGGACAGTGATCACTAGGGTAGATGGAATTATGAGTATGGAAAAACTGACGGCAATGTTGAAACAAAAAATGCCACAGTTTTACTCGGTCTGGGAACCTTGGCCAGGATTGCCAACTCCCACATAAACCTTACCGCATTACCCCCCCCCCCCCCCTGACCGACGAACCTCAAATTCCTCCCCCCCCCCATACCCTCTCTTTGCCCAAAGTCGTTCCCAACTATCCACCCTTCCTTCGTCGCCCCCTCTCTTTTTCATCACTGAAAAAAGGAAAAGGGATTATTGTGTGTCACCTACCTCTTCCACGCTATGTACATGTACTGCGCCGTATATTCAAGATGGCCCGTTGGCCAATGTCTGTAACATGTACCAATGCGCTGTATGACACCAATAAAGGAAAAATATTTAAAATAAAAAAAACATTTGTAGCTCATATTTGTATCAGAAAGAGAGGGAATGGAGAAAAAAAAACCCAGCGTGAAACAGATAAGTAACGTGAACCATCACAGTTAAAGCAGCAATGCAGCATTTCTTGCTATTGTTGTTGTTATAGGATTGAAGCAGTGGGTCTCCAGAGCTCAACCCCATTCGTTTCAGCTCTGGGGACACCCTCATTCCAGAATTTCTTACCTCCGTAGTGGTCCTGGCGATATTTCTGTGACGTTTAAATGTCTAGGTCACACAGGCCAATCGGAAGCCATATCGGAAGATGTCCCGGCAACAAACAGGCAATGCAGCCTGGATTGCTGCTTCCACTTGTTAGGTGGCGTCCATGCTTAGCATGACCGCGCGATCAAACACATTACGTGTATGCGAACATCCATAGACTGTGCGTGCACATGTGCACGTGAACGACGGCACGGCTGTTTTTTCGCGAGACAACATGTTTTTATTTTGTCTCGTGACGACCGGGTCACGTGAGCAGTTCAGCCAATGAGGATGAAGCCACTCATGTGACTTCATGGACCCACCCGTGGCACGCCTCCCCATCGCTGTGGATCACAGGCCACAGATTGTTTGTACAATAGTCGCGTGTGACGCCACGTGCTCCGTCGTGCACGGCCTTATGAGAGTCAAGTTAAGGGAGTGTTACTGTAAATTATAATATGATGTATCAATGTGGGTCCATATCAGATGCTGGATTTCAGTTTGCCAATTTAAACATGTCAAGTATTGACAATTTTATACATGGCCTCTATAAAATGAGACATAAATTACTGAGTGCTAGGAATACATAGAAAGAGAGGTAGAAAGAGGAACATTAATAAAAAGAGAAAACAAGTGAAACAAAGAATAGAATGATAAATGAAGACTGAAAGAAAAATACAGACTAAAAAGAGAAATTGACACATAATAAGAGCTGAATAAAAAGTGAAAAAGAAAGATATAGAGGAAAATGCGAGAGATAAAATAACAGGAAGATACTGTTTGAGATAAGGAGATGAAGAGAAAGAGGAATAATAGAGCAAAACTGCAATGCAAAGGCAGAGAGGCTTGTGGAGAAAGTGAGAGGCAGGGGAGGGAAATGCTGGAGATGGGAGATGCATGTTTGAATAGCCAAGATATATAAGCGGTTTATAGCAGGAGACACAGAGGGAGGAGAGTAGATTCAGCAAATCCTCCCCTTTCCCACAGGCTCACTGAGCAGCCCTGCTTCCTCCAGGTACACAGGAGCTGCTGGGAGCCCTTTTCCTCAGGCTGCAGGTAGGTGAGGGGACGCCTTGCCTCTGATACCATGACTGCACAGGCTCTTCTCTCAGTGACACATGTCATTGTGTATTGTGGTGTGCACATTTGTAGGTTCGGTTGACAGCACACGCCCTTGCCTGCTCTTGTGTGCAGCTCTCATATCGCCTCCCTGCAGGCAGTGTTGTCCTTGATCAAACTCATGGGACTCTACACTCTTCCTATACTCTGATTCTTTCCGGTTTATCCCTTTACCTCTGCGGGTAGTAACAGAACAGAAGCACATCTAGTCGTCCTAGAGAATAGAGATGTGTTCAGGGAGGCTCTTTGAAAGCTGCACCATCTCTGATTGCTCTGTTCTTAGTTGCAAACAACACGTATATTAAATAATGCACTTTAGAAATGTTGGATTATATATACCTATATTTATCATTCCCAAAAACATTAGGCTTGATGGTCTGTATACTTACTGTACTTTATTGTGATACTGACATACTGTATAGTGCAGAGGAGGATTGAGCTACCTGTGCTGAAGCAGAGATATCCATAAAAGCTGGGCTGTTGGTGGCCCATGCGGACGGAATGTGAGACCCCTGGTGTGTTGCAAATGGTATTGTAATGCTAGACACAATGAGAGGATCAATAAAGAGTTTACACCAAATAATCAAATAAATAATGCAGTATAGGCATACAGCCTACTGTGTTCAGATTGTTTGATCGATTCATTATTTTCATTCCATGTTATGTACATGTATTCATCATGTTTGTTGTACTGGGGGTGGTTGCACTGCATTGAGTTGTAGACTCTCTCATTAATAAAATAATTAAAGGTGCATTGGTCCTTAGACCCACATGCTGCAAATGTACTGTTAGAAGTTACCTCTCACTGATCTTTCTTTGTTTCTAAAATATCTACTGTATCTTCATAGCATAAGTCCTAATTATGACATCTCCATGGCTACCTCAGATGCTGTTTCTGTATGAACTCTTTTCTTCCATGCTGATTTGTAAAGCATTTATTTGCACCAACAATCAGAAACTGGACCAGATATTCTAATTAATGTTATTTATGATAGAGAGTATTGCCAAGGCAGCTACTAAAAAGGATGCATCTTCAACATTTTTATTGTATTTAGAGAAACAGGCATTCAACTATTACAATGCAGTAATTTGTTTGGAAACATGTTTCTGTATTATAAATGACTAATTTGAATAAAAAAAGAAAATCAAATTACATTTAAATGAAACATTTTATCTGTGAAAGAAGAAGGGAAAATGTGAATATGGAGATTTATGTATCAGTCTACAAAAGCTGGTGCAACATTAAAACCAGATTTGTAAAGAAAAAACAAAATTGTATTTTATTGCATGTAATAGGATTATTTTCTTTGACAAATGTGGTTCTATTTATGTGCCCCAGTTGAGCATTCTGGACACTTAATCACTTGCATCCCTGTCACGGTATGATTATTAATTGGCTGATGGTAACCACTCTCTTACTGTACTGTATATATGTTATTGCATCTCACTTTACCAACAGTTCAGAGAAGCATTTAATTACATGTATTAGATCATATGTGAATAGCACCACATGGCTGACTTTACTCAAGTTACTAAAGTGGTACATTTTATCAAGCGGTATATATGGCCCTGCGCACTTATCGTTTTTCAGCCTGTCATAACCATACAGTATGTACGTCTCTAGCTCTGCAACAGTGCTGATATCGCCAAGTTATTTGTTAATTACAATACTAAACCTTCTGGGCATGCATTTACAGGTCCACTTATACTTCATGCAGATTTACACCCTAGCTCCTTTTTATGCTGGGGGTGTACTCTGCAATGCACAGCAGACACCTCCAGCATCAAAACGACTTGACAACACAGAGCCTTATGTTACAGTGCCAATCATTTCTATTTTCCTTAAAGAAAACATACCCAATGAATTATAATGACAGTTATACATTAGCAAACAACCATAGCTTGCATCTCTATAGAAATAATATACATTTACTGTAGGCATCTTCAAAATGTATACTGTATGTAATAGAATGGCACTTCCACGCAGTAATGTTTTATGTGCTGCTGGAGAGGGTATTTGGGGTGGGGATGACAGGTTTAATAAGTAACGGAGGCAATAATGTTTGTATGCCTCTTTATCCAAGTACAACATCTTTCAGACAGTTGGCAATATACAGTCATACTTAATGCTTCTTTGCAAAGGCATTCCAAACATGACACGTTTCTTTAGCTACTTACAGTACTGTACATGCGTCCACACAGGAACCATGTCTACTTCATCATAACTCAGTTGTTTATAGGTATACGGAGCCACATGATTTCCCTATGGCCTAATTGTACAGGTTAGGAATTTCCTTCCCTTCTATGTCCCTATGATTAGGGATAGTGTTTTTTTTTCATTAACAAAGAACAGCTGTAATAATAACACAGATTTCCTTTGAAGCTATTAGAAGCTTTTACCATGGTAGTTATGTCTGTAACAACAACTAGACTCTGACGGTTGTGTTACCTATGAGACCTTAAGTGTTAGGGTGACCAGATTTTCCAAATTGAAAAAACACGTAAAAATTTTTTTTATTTATACTTCACCCTCTCTCTGCCTTTTGTTAAAAAAACAATCCATACAAATGGAAATTAAACGACTCCTTATTAAATCTACCAGAAATAGTGAGCACAATTAAACATAAACTGTAGGACTACTTTTCAATAAATAAGGGCTCGGTTTCAGCTCCCGCAATGTTGTGGGAAGCCCACAAAGCATGAATAAGAGGAGACTTCATTTCCATAGCCTCATATAGAAAAACAAGCTTAAACAATATAAAGAAATCAAGGACAAAATTATTAAAATAGAACAACAACATAAAAATAATCCCTCAAAAAAACTTCATGAAATTTTAGAACCTCTACCTTGGAGAGGTATTGAGGGCGTTGAGGTGGACTAATCCACGTTACTACGATAAGGGCAATAAGTAGAGAACTTGACACTTGCCTGTGTATCAAATACACAGGCAAGTGTCAAGTTCTCTACTTCTCTATAGATTAAGATACTGTGTGTCGACGCCTATTATACCATTTGTGTGTGGTGTTTTTTGTTGTTGTCTTTTTTCTACATAAGGAAGAAAAGAGCAATAAGACCACGCGCTGGAGGACAACTTTATTTTCTACCAATCTTATATAAGGAGGAGTTTGAATTACCTCCTGGGACACCAGCTGCGGGACTTTATTTATTGCACCTCATTAATAGGACTAGCGCCACTTTTATTTTTCTTTATGATAAGGGCAATAAAGCTGACATGTTGCTAGCCAACAAATTAAGAGGTCTGAGAGTTAAATCCCAGATCCCGTCAATTCGATCCAAATCTGGACAAATCTTATATGATGAAACAAAAATTGCGCAAGAATTCTCACATTTGTATTCCAAGCTTTATAACTTAGAATCCCCCTCCCGCAAAAAATACACAATAAAATAAAATTGACATTACAGTACTGTATTGTATAATACACATTAGCCAATAAACCCATTGATTGTCACTGTGGTAAACTATGCCCACAATGGGGGGCAAGTAAATGGGAAACCTAAAAAAAAAAAACACCCACAAAATAAAATACATTACAATTAAATAAAAACAAACAATGCCAAAAAATGCATTGATTGTCAATATGGTTATATAAAAGGGGCATAGATTGGGGCAGCCTAAAAAATGTACTTTGGGCACCCTAAAAAAAAAATACACAATTAAATAAAATACAATCAATGTGTTTTTTTTACCTTTGCTGGGATGAAGATTCATCCCCCTCATCAAACAGCGGCACCAACTCTTGCCCCATGATGCAATGATCCTCATCAGCATGGTGTGCAGAAGCCCACAATCCTCAGTTGCTTGCAGAGGAGGCCCCAGTGAGTAGTACTTCTTTCTTTTCTGCCTATCTTCTTTCTTCTCTATAAGAGGTCCGGGCCTGACATCACATTTGACTGTCAAATTGTATGTCAACCAACCCTGTCGGTAGGCCTAACCACCTACCCTAGGGCAGCTACCCCCTTAATCCACCCCCTCTACCCCCAACAAACCAGGTACTTTGGTCTAACCCCTTTATTAGCCGTAGCGGCTAGCCGCGAAGGTAATGAAGCTGCTTCTATTTTAATTTTATTAACATAAGATTGAAGCAGAGGGTCTCCGGAGTTGCATTAATTTCAGCCCTGAGAATGCCCTGGGTCCCGATTTACAGGCCCTGGTATGGGGTACCAGTATCTCTCTGCAAATTTAATTCTCCCACGTTACACGACCGGGACATTTCAACTTTGTGGAGATACCAGCTCACCAACAGTTGAAATTAATGTGGTTCAGCTCCGGAGACCCCCTGATTCAATCCTATGTTATTAAAATTAAATAAAAGCTGTGCGATCACCTGATTTTGAAGGAGTTTGGATCTTGACTGTGACGAGCTGGAGATACATGTCAGAGGGGCTGCTGTGTGATCAGCACTCTGAGATCCTGGATGAGAAGCGGACCGGACAAGCCTTCTTGAAGCAGGCCCCTGCACCTAGTGAGGCAAGAGTCTACTCCCCAGGTCCCCAGTTGGTATTGTATCTTGTTTTGTGCATCTTTGTTTTGTCTGCTGGCGTGCCAGAATAAACCTCATTTTATTCAACAACCTTGTCCCGTCTGGTGCTAGTGATCCCGGTTGTTTCAATGTAAAAATATTGGCCTCCTGTGACAGGCTTTTTCTGGTGGCATAGCGGTGGGATCACTGGGCTTTGTGTTGGGATTTTTTGCGGGAAATCCCAGTCTTGAATATTCAAGACCGCAGGACAAGTTGTTCCAGACAAACGTTGCACAAACCTGATATTTTACTATTCAACTACATTTTTATTAGTTCGGCTAAATTTGGAAAATGTCTGGAGAAAAATGGCGTTTTCAGAGATGGACCAGAGCCGTGCTGGTTCCCTATGCGACCAGTACGGGCACCAAGGCAACCCTTGCAGAGGACCTGGAGTGGTACGAGGACGAAGCGGCAGGGATCAATGCAGTGTACGCAGCTGTAGATCCTGCCAAGGAAACTGTGGCCCGTGTTATCCACATAGTGGTGGATCCAACCCCTCCCGTGGTCGCCCCGGCAGTTGTCTCTACCACAACAGACAGTGCAGCGGCTATGATTGCTCTTCTGGGGCCTGACACCACGTCCGCTGATCGAATTAAGATTATCCTCCACTGGTGCCCCACCACCCCCGCTCCGAGCGCCCCCACCCATGGAAATGGTGGTCCGAATGCCCACCAGCCCACGGTGTCATACAGCAGTTTTACGAAGTTCGTGGATGGCATCGATGATATCGATGCCTTTCTGAGAAGCAGCGTAAGCTACACGAGTTGCTGGATAAAGTACCTGCGTCCCCAGCTGAGTGGGAAGGCACAAGTGGCCTTCCGCAAAATCGAGGTGAAGGAAGGGAAAGACTATCCCTACGTGTAAGCAGTCCTATTAAGGTGGTATGCCCTCAACCCTGAGGCAAACCGCGAGCAGTTTCATGCCATAAATAAAGGCACGGAGAACACCCATGTGGATTTTGTCGCCCGGCTAGCCCACCGTAGTCGTTGGTGGGTAGAGGGCTGTAAGGCAGCCGTGTTTAAGGAGCTGCTGGTTCCTGTTGAAATGTATAGCAGAGGTGCGGGAGTGGGTGGACAAGCCATCCACCTACCAGGAGGCTGCCACAATGGCGGACGAGTATGTTACCGCTCAGCCCCATTACAGAAAGCGGGTCCTGAACCCCGTCCCGGTGCAGACAGCACGAGCACTGAAAGTGTCTGATCATCCCCAGAACACCAAGTCATGGAAGACTGAATCTAATGCTGAAGGGGCTGCAGCCAGGGCTGGGCAGGTGGTCCAAAGGTACCATTGCTTCCAGTGTAACCAGCAAGGGCATCAACGGGTGGACTGCCCCTACTTTCCCTGATGCAGCAACCTCAATCGGGGCAAGCGGTAAAAATGATCGCCTGCGTGAGGTTGATCCCAACGTGGAGCACAGGGAAGCCATGCAGCAGGTACAGCAGAGGACCAAACCAGCAGTCCCCGCAGCATCTACCAGCGGCACAGCAGTGCAGGCATCGAGTTGCAGCTGTCGGGCTGGAAGCTAATGATGCCCGATGTAGATATTTGCACCCGGTGACCATAGTCAGTTTGCAGGTGGCCGGCCTGATGGACACTAGGGCTACAGTAACTCTGGTGCAACCTGATATGGTAAGCCCAGAGCACCTGCTCCCAGGGACGGGATGCAGGTGAAAATGCCGGATGTGTCTCCAGGTCCCTACAGGTTGCCTGAGTATTCCTTGACTGGGGCACCGGTCGAGGAGTGAGAGATATCGGAGTGCTGCCTGGCTTGGACACCGACATTCTACTCGGCAACGACCTGGGCCGTTTTATCTGCTCTTATGCAGAGGAGGATACTCCTGTGGCAGCCGTCACACGGAGCCAAAGGCCGGCAGTTGCCCATGGGGAAGATGCTCCTGGGGTGACAGCCACATAGAGCCCAAGTCGGGTAGTTGCCCTGGTGGAGGTGCCTTTGGCACCTCCACCCACTGACCTGATTACCGCTCTCCTGCATTTGGAGCCATCAGGTTCCAGGATCACAGAGGAGACCAGGCAGGTAAGCCAGACTCAGCCTAACCTCTGTCCTGACATCACTGTTGACCATTCCCCTGATAATGTGACTGAGGGCGAGCGGTCGGAGCTCAGTGAGTGGTATTGGGGGGTGGTGCAGACAGACCCAAATCTGGAGTGCAGTCTTTCCTTCACGGAATGCTGCTAAAAACAATAACTTTCTCACCCTCCTGGTGGGGGCAGTACGTGAGTTGCTTCTCTTCCGGGGGCCCAAATAGGAAGAAAAGGGCCGAACTCGGTGAGTGAGCAAAATAGAATTTATTAGGTACAGAAAACAAAGTCAAAATAACACTCACAGTACAGCTTTAAAACAGCCCAGCATCAGCCTGATCGTCCGGTGATATTCCTCTCACCAGTACAGCTCCCGTGGTCGCGTCCGACGGCGGGACCGGAAGAGGAGGTCTTACCGGATGTCAGCAGGCTGGCTGGGTCCTTCAATCAATGGGCTCCGGCAGGGAACAACTAGTTTCGCAATAATGCTTCGTCCTCGACTGCACATTAAACTCTGCTAACCAGCCCCATTATCCCCTTTTTACCTCAGACCAACAACAGGCTATGTAAACACACCCTGTTAGTCATCCACATATAGCACATATTCTGCTTCTGTTCATAAAAAAACACACAATTCCATTTAAATTTTATTTAAGGATTTTATTTAAGGATTTTCTAATCTATTTTTAAGCTATTTTAGAAATATATTTTTTCATATATTTATATATTTATATATTTTTACTTTTAATTACCAAGGTTCTTTAATTCCAAAGATTTTTAAGCTATTTTAAAAATATATTTTTCATACATTTTTAATTCCAAAGTTCTTTTGGCTGTATTGTACCGTTCGATTACTAAAACACTAATACCGTGTTCCATATCTTCCTATCCTCTTATCTCTACGTTTGAGCAAAATCCCGTGCGCTGACCAACCCTCCACCTCCAGATAAGCCGGGCAGGACCCATCCACCTGATCGCCCGGTCAAAACCGGGGATCACAGATCCCTCCACTGGACCACGTACCGGATCTCGGCGGAAGGGGAATAGATTATGGAGAAGAAGATAGAGGAGATGCAGGGCTACCATATGAGAGGGGAGAGCTTCAACTAAGTGGATTGCTTAGTCTTTCTCCATAGAAATGACAGTAACAGTGGAATATCCATTTACTTTCTTGCAGGGCTGACACCCAAAGCACATTAAAGTGCTTTACACACAGACCACAAATCACATAATTAGACAATGCAGCTTTCTAAACTGGGGGAAGGATTGTCACAGGGAATAAAGAATACATGCTTTGAAATACATTCTTACAGACATGGGTTACATTTACACATTCCCTGTTCTTCCCCAGATATTAAAGAACATTTGGCCAAAAAAAGCCTTACATTGGTGGCCAAGTTACATAGATTTAGTGGTAGCTAGCTGGGCTTCATCCCAGATTTGTGATGCCAGGTACCCCTAACGTCACAGAGATATGAAGAGAGAGGGACTGATTCTGTCTATTCTCACTGCGCAGCTCTTCCATAGTGATGCAGTCCGGTAGGATTCATTCAGAAGCAGGGTTAATCCTGATAAACCTGTTAATCCTGATAAACCAACTGGCTGCATCTGTACACTCTGCGGATTCAGCAATCAATTGATTTTTAAGAATCTGCCGAGTTGCTGAAACAGCGAATTGGATTGTACAAATCCATCCACGGATTATAACCAATGGCAGTTTTTGATGAATACGCGTGGATTCAAATTGACCAAAACCGTTTGCGGAATTTATACTGCAAAATGAATTTTGAGCGGAAAATTAGAACATTTGGTAACTGGATTTGGGCGGCTTCACCTATCTCTACTGACACACACACACATACACACACACACGGCCCACCAACAGGGTGGGAGAGCCAGGACAAGTGTTCCGGGCCCGGTGGCTATGGGGGGCCCGGCTGGATGGCGCTGGAAGTTGGCCGGGCCAATTTCTGCATCTAGCTGCCGGGCCTCTGGTTGTCGCCGCTGCCAGCTCTCCCCAACTCCGGGCTCTACCCAGCTGCTGCCTGCCTCTTCCCAAGCCATCCTCTCTCTCCTGCTGGTGCGTGCCGGAAACTGCGGAAACCAGAGCTTTTTTTATTTGTGTGGTGGTGGTTATTGTATTTGTGTGGTGGTGGTGGTAATTGTATTTGAGGGGGATAGTGGTGGAATTGAATCTTGGGGGTAGCAGTGGGGATTGTTATTGGGGGGGGGGGGGGGGGGGGGGGTTGGGGGGGGGGGGGGTAGCAGTGGGAATTGTATTTGTGGGGGTTGGTAGTGGGAATTGCAAATGTAACCCTCCTACCCCCTCCCAATCTCAGATAGGGTCTCCTAGGGAGTCTAAGGCTCAGGCTACATGTCTCAGTGGGGTGGCGTACCTGCTGGCAACAGGGGGCCCTGAGTCTCCCGCGATGACATGGGGGAGAACAGGACAGGCTTCTGGGGTTGTGCCTCTGTCTTCTCTACTGGTGCAGCGCCTCCATCTCCTGCAGCCCCCAGCAGTATGGGTGAAGTACCCACAAGAGAGATCTCTTCTTCCCCTCCTCCTGATACACTTCACTCTCAGGCAGGAGTTTGTATAAAAGTATAAGATCTTTATTGTCTCTTCTTTCTCAGTAGACAGGTTACACTGCAGGCTGTCTTCCTTCAGGATGTCCCTGACACCACTCCAGGCCTAGGGCACCCAGAGTGGGTCTAGCTCTTCCCCTACCCCCTAAAGCAGGGTAGGAGGTATGGGGTGCACACTCTCCCTCCCGGAGGGAGGCCTCAAGCTAGCCAGTCCTGGCAGCTCGGTCTGTGTCACACTTGTCCCTTCCACTCCAAGGATAGATTCTCAAGAGACCCTAAATAGAAAGTGGCAATACCCTAAGTAGCTCCAACAGGCACCGCCCCTGTGTCTCTTGATTAGACACAGTGCCTGGTGACCTGCCTTCACTGCCTCAGTGTATTACCTGAAGTGGGGGAAACCCATCATTACTCCTGGCAAGCCTGCCCTTATGCAGGGATTACTGCCAGGAGGAGGATAGAATAGTAGCCCAAACCTGCCAGGGCTGCATACGTAATCACTGTATTTAGAGCACTATGTCTGTCCTGCATTCCGCCTTTATTTTAATGATTCCAATTAAAGTTTGAAGTTGCATTCATTATACTATACTGCTTTGGCCATTGTGCACCATTAAGGCATTCCTTTCCTAGTACACTCTTTTTTTTGGTAGACTTGGGAAGGGTTTGATTTCCCCTGGCTGCCCCTTTTTGTGTGTTGTCCCTGTGTGTTCAGCAAGTGCTGGTACAGCCAGAGTCCCCCATCCCCACCTCCCCATATCTTTATTGGGTCTCTGGTAAGGACAGGGTGAGAAGGGTAAAGAAAACAGTTAATTGACAAACACTTCCCCATTCAGATGCCCCTAAGAAATGTAACTGGCCAACTATGTGGAATTGCACCTTTTAATCGGGACATTAGTATCTTTGCATCTATGAAGGTTAGTACCAACCTCCTGAAGAGCCTTTCCAGAGGTGTGGCTGTGGCTGATAAACTGTTAGCCTTTTCCATCCTATGTTTCAATTGTGTCCCTAAGCACTTTGAGGTGTAAACTGGCTGACTTTAATTATTTATTTTAATTACAAAAATGATTATTCTTTGCACTGTGAATTGCCTGATTTTGCAACAGGATCTCAAAACCTATTTAAAAGTCACCATCAAAAAGGCTTCTCTTTCCCTTGGGTGTTTCGTCGTGACCCTAGATACTTTAACCTTTTGCTACTGCTTTTACTTTTGCCTTTTTTATTCTGTTTCCAATGAGAATCCAAAATGTTTTACTTTTGCAAACCCTCTTTGGGATTACCATGACTTTAAGGGGTTAACAGTGTGGGCCCATCACATGGTGCTGGGTGACAAGCAGAATCATAGCCCTGCACCTTCTTCAAAGTGTCGCAGGATAGAGATATAGAGATATAGATATACAGTAGATGTGTGTGTGTATTGCTTGACCTGAGGAAGAGAGGAAAACTCTCGAAAGCTTATCCTAAGACATAAATTGTTAGTCCAAATAAAAAAGGTATCACCTAATACTGAAGAACTCATTTATTCTGCACTATCGCAACTGGACTAACCAGGCTTTTGTCCAATTCTAATATATAAGTATATAATATCATAATTTATCGAGGAGATAGAGCGGAGGAACGGGGGTATCAGATGGAGCGTTTGAGGCTCTGGTTTTGTTATAACTTATATATATATATATATATTATATATATATACAAATATAACTGTATAGCTCACATCTGCATGTCTTAGGCAGGTGACACTTGTGACACTGTGTGCTCATTTGCATGTTCATTTCCCAGAACCCTTGCTGCAGTAGAAGTGCGTATGCTGGTGGTGATAATGGGAAAGGCGGGGTTGCAGACCTGCCTAAGACATGCAGATGAGCATACAGTTATATTTGCATATTTGCTTTACTGTGAGGGTTTTTGTCACTTTTTTTATCACCATAACTTAACTCGTATTATGGTTTAGCTATCCCATAGCCCTCTTGCATTCCCAGTAAAATCAACCCACACTGATGAGACACCTCAAGGTCGAAACAGGTTGTGGGTGATTTCTGGGTATGCACCTTACACTGTCTGTGCTCAAAGCTGTGACCATGCAGCAAGCTTAAGCCATAGGGAACCATGTTAAAAATGGTTATGAGGCAAAAAAGTGACACTGTGTGCTCATTGCATGTCTTTTCCCAGAATCCCTTGCTGCAGTAGAGTTGCTGTATGCTGGGTGATAATGGGGAAAGGCGGGGTTGCAGACCTGCTAAGACATTGAAGATGAGCATACAGTGATATTGCATATTTGCTTCTGTGGAGGGTGTTGTCGATTTTTTTACTCACCATAACTTAATCAGTATTATGGTTTTACATATATATATATATATATATATATATTATATATATATATATATTAAATATATATATAGGTGGGTTGTGGTGTCAATGAAGCAGATGGCACTCACATGAATCAAGGTAGTGGTGCTTGTCCCATAAAAGTAGAATAGATAATATATTTCACCAGACAGACGTTCAGCAAAAACGAGGCAGTACACAAAGGTAATGAAATCCAAGTTTGTATTTAGGTAAGGGCACACACACCGACGTTTCGTTCCTCTCAGAGGGACCTTTCTCAAGGGAGTGCACAGACATAGTGATAGTGACAGACATATACCAACACCCAAATGCTATACCAAGACAAACAAAACAATTAATCAATAAAACAATCAATTAAAAAATCACAAAGCATGCGAACCAATACAGCTGCTGTCCATCAGTTGATGAGCTGTAGGCCATGTTGAAAAAATGTCCCGTATACTCTGGAATCCATTTTGGAATGTCTGTCAACTGATCCTCCACTATCGGCTTTTCAGCATCTATGGTTACTATGGAGATCAGTATTGTGTCGACAGAGCAATTGGATACAGCGACACGCATGTGCATGCGACATCTGAGTTGCTGTCGGTAACACTGCTATCGCTGTCAGTCCATCCTGGCTAGAGGAGCTCTCAGAACTCCAAAATTACCCAGGGAACAAATTAATAAAAGGCTCAATGCCAGTTGATGATGCGTCATACTGGCCTTCCTGTGAACTAGAGGCAGTGGTGGCTTGCTTTCCTGGAACCAGGGTCACGAATGATGTATGAATAATTCCAGTAAGCTCAACTCATGTCCTCCCTCTTCCAAAGCATGACAATCTTAATGTCTTTCTTAATTTTATTGTGATTAGAAAACACCAGGAACTTGTAGGTGTAGTGTAGGCAGAGAGTGCTTCTCTATGTGGGATGCTTCGAGGGGTTAGACTATGGTAAGAGAGAAGAGGCCTTACCAGGGTGGATGCAGACAGGTTGTACTCACTGTAATTAGGGTGAAAAGGAAGTGAGGGGCAGGGGTCACACTAAAGGTTGAGTGGGACTGCACTAACTGTCAGCAAAAGACAGGGGAGAGAAATGGGAAAGTCCATTAACGGGAGACTGGAGAAGCTGCAGTAGCAGTTTCACTGATTATGTGCTCAGAGGCAAGAAATGCAACATTGTTGCATGTTACACAGGCACAGTGTGTGTATGTGGAACCAATGCCTGCAGCTGAACTTAAGGAGCTGACAAGCAGAAGGGGTCGGGGATGTGATTCTTGTTCCATGACACTTGCTTTGCAAGTCCTTTGCATCTGCTGCTAATCCCCATTTGTGTGGTTGCCATGTGGGTGTTTAGGAGCAGAGCAATTCCCGTAGGGGCCCTGAAACCAGACAGGGTGGGCCATCCAGAGGTTAAAATATGTTGTCCATGTGGTGGGAAAGACCAGCTGAAGGTTCAGGTGGGAGCTGGAGCCCTAAGGCGAGACAATGGTGCCCCGGGGGGATTGGGTGGGCATGACAACCTGGGGTAGCAGAGGGGGGATATGGGTGGGGTCCTGCACAGGGATGATTGACCATGTGGATCCCCCAAGAGGGACCTTTCTCTTGCCTCTTTTCTCTCAGACTTGCAAAGCTGCACCAGGGGTCATACACATTGGAAGTACAGTACTGGGGGAGGAGAATTCCCAAAGGCTCCCCATACAGTAGCAGACTTCTGCCTCTTCTAAGTAAATGATCAGGTTGCTCGCATAAGTTTGTTAAACATTCATGATTTTACTTAAATGAACAGAGTGGTGACAAAATAAAGTGAGAATTAGTTAACGGTGCTCTTGCACCTTTTTGTCTTTTTCCCCCCCTTAACACACCTTTACGAGGGGTCTCCATGTCTGTAGCTGCATTTGTCATTCAGTGTACTGGAATAGGAGCACTGACGACACTGCAGTGCTGCCACGGGTGCACATCAGGTCAACTACCCAGCCTGGGAACTTTTATAGCTAGGAGAGAACATGCAGGCACTCGCAACGGTCTTAATAAAAGTTATATTTTTATTAAGGCCAATGGAGAGCCTGGATATTCAAGAGATATTAGCCCTTTTGCTTCTAGAAGAGCTTGTAACGTGTCATTAGAAGGAACTAGTGAAATGTATATTTCCCAGGCTTGCAAAACCTTGTCAGATATTTACATGACTGGGTATAAGCCCTTTGCCAAATTTGTCAGATGCAGATGAATCTGGAGATTTACAAGGAAATTCATCTTAACAGAAAACCCTCCGTTGGAATGCACATCTGTGGTAAAGTAACTATTACTTTCTTTAGCAAAAATATCTGTGGATTTCATATAAATAATGGCATGTGAAACTTTTTTTTTTTTTGCAGTGTAGTTATACCATAAACAGCCTACATATCTGGAGACTAATGAGAAACATCTACAAAAGTTTTATATTAAACAACAAGAACTGGTCTCCACAGACATAATTAGGGATATGAAAAAAATACTTGTAGAAGAAAGTGCATCATTTATTTCATATCCTCCCATCCCAGTGGTGGGTATATCAGTTTGGACCTATGTCCTTTAGGTCATAC
This sequence comes from Ascaphus truei, assembly GCA_036426205.1. Lineage (NCBI taxonomy): Eukaryota > Metazoa > Chordata > Amphibia > Anura > Ascaphidae > Ascaphus > Ascaphus truei. Next base: position 168,279,755 of record CM071567.1, on the reverse strand, counting down.
TGAGACGATGAGTGCGCTACATTAGACAGCTACAGTGTATTTGTAGGCGGGCTACCTTCCTCTGAATATTTCTCTCTCAGTCTCAGAGGTGCACGGTAGAGAAAGTAAATCTTTATAAAATGCACTCAGTGTGTAATCTGATTTTTAACATGACTGGTTTGGCAGCAAAGGCTAAACTGTGTGACCTTGAATACAGCAAATATTGTCTTGGTCGCTGCAGGTTCTGACTGAAGAGTTGTATAGACAGCAATATGAGTGATGCCTTGATAGATTCCTGTAATGAGTTGTTTTACAATTCCTCTCCTGCTTTATATTCCGTTTTCTGCAATCGGGCTGCATGTGTGAATGATAGATGGTGTATGTAAAACAGTGCGTCTGCATCAAAGTGCCATCCAATGCAAAAGTCACGGATTGAATTTAAGTTAACTGGGGGTGGGTGGGAGGGAGGTAGTATTCAGACATTGTGCTATGACCACGAAATCAAAACTCTGTTTTTGAGAAGAATAACTTGGAATTTGCCAGATCGTGCTATTTTTACTCTCTAAGTGCTGGAGGAGCAACGCATTGCATACCTGTCAAACATTGAAACAGTTAAGCTATTACAGACTATTCATCAATATTATTTAAGTATTAAATACCCAAAGAACAGGTCATTACTGGTAATGGCCTGGTTGGAGGAGTTAATCCAGCCAGGGCAATAATAATCGGTAATGCCCTGTTCTAATGGGATTGTTACTATTGAAGGCTAAATAATAGTAATAATTCGACCTTCCTGCTTAACCACTTCCCAGCTCGCCCTCGCTTTTCCTGACAGTAGATGAACCTCACACCCAACCGCAGGCCTCCTGAGCTGCATCCCACTTACCCTCTGCTCCTTCTTACCTCTACCCTGTCCAACCCCGCTCTTGAGGATGGCTGACGGACCTCCTTCCTGCCCGCTTTTTTGTTACACCGGTGCTGCCCGCAGACCAGACCCGTCCCCTGTGCTGAGGTGGGACGTAGGGATACACGCACCCGCAGCAAAGGGAGCGCGTCCGGAGTGTTGTGTTAGTTTTGCCAGGCCAAGTATAGTAAGGAAGACAATACTTGCCGGTACCGGTAGTAGAGGAGGAGTAGTTATTACCGTTGCCAAGGTCAGGGATTGGAGAGTTGCGGAAGGTCGAAGGTATAAGCCGTGTGTCAGGGATGTCAGAAATCATGAAGTCCAAGTAGAGCCGAAGTCGAGAGCCAGAGGGGGTAGTCGTCCAATCCGTGTCAATACCTGAGGAGTCACTGAGAGAGTATTCAAATGCTTCCATACAGAACTATGTCGAGCGACGAGTGATGGGAAGCACAGGCATAATAAGGCTGGGCAGGTCAATGGGAAGAGGGGGCAGGCCTGGAGGACTGCAAGGAGTCCTCTCTGGAGCAGTCTAGAGGTGCAAGTTAGTAGAGAGAAAGTAAATCTTATAAAATGCACTCAGTGTGTAATCTGATTTTTAACATGACTGGTTGGCAGCAAAGGCTAAACTGTGTGACTTGAATACAGCAATATTGTTCTTGGTCGCTGCAGGTTCTGACTGAAGAGTTGTAAGACAGCAATATGAGTGATGCCTTGATAGATTCCTGTATATGAGTTGTTTTACAATTCCTCTCTGCTTTATTATATCGTTTCTGCAATCGGGCTGCATGGTGAATGATAGATGGTGTATGTAAAACAGTGCGTCTGCATCAAAGTGCCATCAATGCAAAAGTCACGGATTGAATTTAAGTTAACTGGGGGTGGGTGGAGGAGGTAGTATTCAGACATTGTGCATGACCACGAAATCAAAACTCTGTTTTTGAGAAGAATAAATTGGAATTTGCCCGATCGTGCATTTTTACTCTCAAGGGCTGGAGGAGCAACGCATTGCATACCTGTCAAACATTGAAACAGTTAAGCTATTACAGACTATTCATCAATATTATTTAAGTAAATACCCAAAGAAAAGGTCATTATGGTAATGGCCTGGTTGGAGGAGTGTTAATCCAGCCAGGGCAATAATATCGGTAATGCCCTGTTCGTAATGGATTGTAATATGAAGGCTAAATAATAGTAATAATTCGACCTTCCGGCTAACCACTTCCAGCTCGCCCTCGCTTTTCTGACAGTAGATGAACCTCACACCCAACCGCAGGCCTCCTGAGCTGCATCCCACTACCCTCTGCTCCTCTTACCTCTACCTGTCCAACCCCGTCTTGAGGATGGATGACGGACATCCTCCTGCCCGCTTTTTGTTACACGGTGCTGCCCGCAGACCAGACCCGTCCCCTGTGTGAGGTGGGACGTAGGGATACACGCACCGCAGCAAAGGGAGCGTCCGGAGTGTTTGTGTTAGTTTTTGCCAGGCCAAGTATAGTAAGGAAGACAATACTTGCCGGTAACGGTTAGTAGAGGAGGAGGAGTATTACCGTTGCCAAGGTCAGGGATTGGAGAGGCGAAGTCGAAGGTATAAGCCGTGTGTCAGGGATCGTCAGAAATCATGAAGTCAAGTAGAGCCGAAGTCGAGAGAAGGGGGGTAGTCGTCCAATCCGTGTCAATACCTGAGGAGTCACTGAGAGAGTATTCAAATGCTTCATACAGAACTATGTCGAGCGACGAGTGATGGGAAGCACAGGCATAATAAGGCTGGGCAGGTTGCAGGGTCAATGGGAAGAGGGGGCAGGCTGGAGGACTGCAAGAGTCCTCTCTGACAGGAGGGAAGGGTTACAGCCAGGCTGAGTGTAGTCATTGATTTGCATGGAACTGTGTGAAGCTTGGGGGCGACGCCTCACTGCAGGAGCAGTGGTTAAAAGTGCTCTGTTAGGCGTGTGCTCTGTAAGCTGGGAATGCATGCGCATAACGTCTGGGGCTGGCGTGCGTGTGTGCGTGGATTCGGTGACTGACACACGTATGCGCATGGGGTCAGTGACAGACGCACGTGTGCGCATAGAGCGCGGAGCCGGAGACACATGCAGAGGCTGCGGTTCAACAGGCACCTCTTCGGTTGGTGCAATCCTGTGATGGCGAGGAGCCTGAGTGTCAGTGGCAGACAACGGAGGTATGTGGGAATTGCGCTGCAGGCCCTTGGACGCCTGAGTACCGACGGGGGGTGAGCACTGGTCGCGCTGACGGCGCTGAGACACCAGATTCCTTACAGTACCCCCCCCCCTTCAGGAACGGCCTCAGGACGGTCCTTAAATGGTTTGTTCGGAAACATCTTCCTGAAAGTCTTCAGAAGAACCGGAGCGTGGATATCACAAAGTGGAACCCAAGACCTTTCTTCTGGGCCGAAACCCTTCCAGTGCACGAGGAACTGCAGTTGACCCCTGCATATGCGAGAATCCAGCAGGGACTGGACCTCATATTCTTCCCTATTCTGGGTAATAACCGGATCAGGCCTACGGTTATGGTTGGGGAAGAAAGGACTGGATACGAATGGCTTGAGTAGAGATGTGTGAAACACGTTTGGTATTTTCATGCTGTCGGGAAGTTGAAGCCGGAATGCTACCGGATTAATCCGTTCAATTATAGGAAAAGGGCCCAGGAACCTCGGCGCCAGTTTTGGGAAGGGTGCCTTCAAATAGATGTTTCTTGAGGACAGCCATACCATATCCCCTGGCTTGTACCTGGGTGCCGGACAGCAGTGGCGATCCGCCTGATGTTTGGCCCGTTGAGAGGCGGTAAGGTGAGCAGACTGAATCTTGGACCATGCTGATTGCAGAGATGAGATGCGGTCGTCTACGGCCGGAACGCCAGAAGGAATGTTGGAGACGGGAAGACATGGGGGATGAAAACCGTAATTGATGAAAAATGGCGACTCGGGTGGACTCGTTGGTAGCGGAGTTAAAAGCATATTCGGCCCATGGCAAAAGTTGTGCCCAATCATCCTGAGAATTGGAAATGAAACACCTCAGGTATTTTTCCAGGGACTGATTGACCCTTTCTGTTTGACCATTGGACTGAGGATGATATGCTGAGGAAAAGGAAGAAGAGATCCCTAGTCTTTTGGTAAAAGTTCTCCAAAATCTGGAAACGAACTGTGACCCTCTGTCAGACACGATGGACGAAGGAATACCATGAATGCGAAAGATGTGATCAGTGAAGATATCAGCAAGGGCGGGTGAGATGGGAAGTCCATTGAGCGGGATAAAGTGAGCCATCTTTGAAAAACGATCCACCACCACTAAAATCGTATTCATCCCTTTGGACCTGGGCAACTCCACAATAAAATCCATTGATATGTGTGACCATGGACGTTCTGGGATGGGCAGAGGAAGAAGAAGACCGTGAGGCCTTTGATGAATTGTCTTGTTTTGCTCACAGACCGGACAAGCGTGCGTATATTCGAAAATGTCTTTGGACATCTTGGGCCACCAAAAGTTATGACGTATAAGGTCCAAAGTCTTTTTGTAGCCAGGATGACCAGCTGCTCTCGAGGCATGTCCCCAATCCAGAACCTCGGGTATGAAATTAGGTCTCACGAAGAGCTTGCCCCTGGGGACGTTCAGGTTCTTTGGAATGGACCTTTGTGACTTGACGATCTTGTCAAAGCTTCTGAAGGAAGATGCAGCTAAAATCTTCTCGTGAGGTAAAATGGTCTCCATGGAATCTTCTGGTCTCTCTTCGGAAGAATGTTGTCTTGAGAGAGCATCGGCTTTGACATTTTTAGTCCCAGGAATATACGACAGTTGGAAATTAAATCTGGAAAAGAACAAAGACCAGCGGGCTTGCCGTGGACCCAGACGGCGAGCGTTCTCTATATATAATAAATTCTTATGGTCGGTAAGGATGGTGAACGGTTCCCTCGACCCTTCCAGGAGATGCCTCCATTCTTGAAGTGCCATTTTAACGGCCAGTAACTCTCTGTTCCCCACGTCGTAGTTCCTCTCCGCTGAGGTAAATTTCTTCGAAAAGAATGCGCAGGGATGCAATTTTTCTTGGGGTGAAGGTCTCTGGGATAGAATGGCACCGGCGCCAGAATCAAAGGTGTCCACCTCCAACACGAAAGGGAGATCAGTGTTGGAATGGTGGAGAACTGGTGCAGACACAAAAGCCTCCTTAAGAGTGTTGAAGGCGGTAATGGCATCTGGTGACCAAATCGACGGATCGGCCCCCTTCTTCGTAAGGGCTGTGATAGGTGCAACAATTCTGGAGAAATTACGGATAAACTTGCGATAGTAGTTCGCAAATCCCATGAAGCGCTGGACGGATTTAAAAGAGTCGGGCCTAGGCCAGTTAGTTACGGCTTTTAATTTGTCTGGATCCATCATGAAACCATCGCTGGAAATAATGTAGCCTAGAAACTGGGTCGAAGTCTGATGGAAGGTACATTTCTCCATCTTGGCATGTAATCGATGTTCACGAAGGCGAGAGAGCACGTAAGATGTATGAAAGATGTGGTCCTGTAAATTCTTCGAAAAAATCAGGATATCATCCAGATAGACTATGATGAAGTCGTTGAGTACTTTGCGGAAGACATCGTTAATGAAATCTTGAAAAACGGCCGGAGCATTACACAGTCCGAAGGGCATAACAAGGTATTCGTAGTGGCCACTACGCGTGTTGAAGGCCGTTTTCCATTCATCTCCTTGACGTATGCGTACGAGATTATAAGCTCCCCTGAGGTCCAGCTTGGAGAAGACTTTGGCACCTTGCAACCTATCAAAAAGTTCAGTGATAAGAGGGAGTAGGTATCGATTCTTTACGGTGATGCGGTTAAGCCCTCTATAATCAATACAAGGTCTTAAAGTTCCATATTTCTTCTTTACGAAGAAGAATCCTGCTCCAGCTGGTGAAGTAGATGGGCGAATAAAACCTTTCTTCAGGTTCTCCTGGATGTACTCGTCCATAGCCTTAGTTTCGGGGAGAGACAGAGGATAAGTCTTGGACTTAGGTAACGTGTAACCAGGAATCAGGTCAATAGGACAGTCATATGACCTGTGAGGAGGTAGAAGGTCCGATTGTACCTTATTAAATACATCCAGAAACTGGTGGTAAACCGTGGGGAGGTTCGTCTCAGGAGCAGTGGTACTCGCTAGTAGTCCCTGTGGTTCACCTGACCTTGGTTCCCAAGTGATAGGGTTAGTGGATGCCCAATTGATCTGTGGGTTGTGTAGTTGCAACCATGGCAATCCTAGGGTTATGGGTGTTCCGGGAGCCTGGATTACGTCAAGGGTCAGGGTCTCCTTGTGATTATCAGAGGAAAGTACAACTGGAACCGTCTCTAATGAGATAAATGCCGGCGTGAGTGGGTGCCCATCAATTCCGACCAAGGCGATGGGGATTTTTTTCTCCACATGCGGTATCTGGTAGTGTTTGGCGAACTCTTGGTCCACGAAATTGCCTCCGGCTCCGGAGTCTATGAAGGCTACAGTGGAGCAATTTACGGCCTGAGAGACACAAGGGTATAGTGAGTTTCTTAAGGAATCCTTTTTGGGGAAGGGGACGAGGAGACATAACACCCAGGGAGAACCTGTCTCCCGGAGGCGTAGGACATTCCTGGGTCAGATGTTTTTGCAGATCCGCAATAATAGCACAATTCCCCGGCGCGGCGGAATTGCCGTAATGGTGTGCGAACCCGTTGAACCCCCAACTGCATCGGTTCGGACGTCTCCAAGGAAGGACGGAGCGGCGTGTTGGACCTGGTGACTGTAGTAGTGCTGAGAGAGGGAGACGAAGAGGTTACCGAGCGAGTGCACTGGCGCTCCGTGCGGCAAACCTGAATACGTTGGTCCACACTAATCGCTAGAGTGATGAGATCCTCCAAAAGACCTGGCCTGGGTTGGAGAGCAAGTACATCCTTGATGCTGTCTGACAGTCCTTGCCAGAATACGGCGACGTAGGCCTCCTGTTCCCAGTTAGTCTCTGCTGTAAGGGTCCGGAACTCTATGGCGTATTCAATCACCAGTCTTCGTCCTTGAGTAATCTGTAAAAGAGAAGAAGTCGCCACCTCCCGACGTGCGGGGGAATCAAACACCTGCCTGAATTCTGCCTTGAAGGCTGAGTAATTCTGGGTAAGGTCATCTCGCAGCTCCCAGATGGGGAAGGCCCAAGCCAGTGCGCTACCCGTCAACAGATTATAAATGTAGGCCACCTTCTTTCGGACAGTAGAAAACTGGTGGGGGGCCATTTCAAACTGTACCTCACATTGGTTAATGAAACCCCGAAAATCTTGAGATTCACCTGCGTAAGTTTTGGGGTTAGGAATCTTCATATCGAAGGAGCATGTGGTAGCTACCCCGGCAACCTGAGCGGCGGTTGTGGGCGCAAAGGCGTCGGATACCTGAACCGACAGCGCAGCTAGTTGTTGTGCAAGCGCCACAATTTGATCGGCCATGACTTGATTCTGCTGAAGTAGATTCGTGGAAAGCATACTTAATTCAGTCTGGTCTGCGTTTTCTGGCTCGACATAATGTTACGCCGGTGCTGCCCGCAGACCAGACCCGTCCCCTGTGCTGAGGTGGGACGTAGGGATACACGCACCCGCAGCAAAGGGAGCGCGTCCGGGGTGTGGTGTTAGTGTTGCCAGGCCAGGTATAGTAAGGAAGACAATACTTGCCGGTACCGGTAGTAGAGGAGGAGGAGTTATTGCCGTTGCCAAGGTCAGGGATTGGAGAGTTGCGGAAGGTCGAAGGTATAAGCCGTGTGTCAGGGATGTCAGAAATCATGAAGTCCAAGTAGAGCCGAAGTCGAGAGCCAGAGGGGGTAGTCGTCCAATCCGCGTCAATACCTGAGGAGTCACTGAGAGTATTCAAATGCTTCCATACAGAACTATGTCGAGCGACGAGTGATGGGAAGCACAGGCATAATAAGGCTGGGCAGGCCAATGGGAAGAGGGGGCAGGCCTGGAGGACTGCAAGGAGTCCTCTCTGACAGGAGGGAGGTGTTACAGCCCAGCTGAGTGTAGTCATTGATTTGCATGGAACTGTGTGAAGCTTGGGGGCAACACCTCACTGCAGGAGCAGTGGTTAAAAGTGCTCTGTTAGGCGTGTGCTCTGTAAGCTGGGAATGCATGCGCATAACGTCTGGGGCTGGCGTGCGTTTGTGCATGGATTCGGTGACTGACTCGCGTATGCGCATGGGGTCAGTGACAGACGCACGTGTGCGCATAGAGCGCGGAGCCGGAGACACACGCAGAGGCTGCGGTTCAACAGGCACCTCTTTGGTTGGTGCAATCCTGTGATGGCGAGGAGCCTGAGTGTCAGTGGCAGACAACGGAGGTATGTGGGAATTGCGCTGCAGGCGCTTGGACGCCTGAGTACCGACGGGGGGTGAGCACTGGTCGGGCTGACAGCGCTGAGACACCAGATTCCTTACATTTTTTGACCTCCCCTCAACTTTCTTCTCTGGATGGCCACTGGAACTCCCTACCACCCACACCAGCAAAATGAGTAATGAAATCCCAGGAATTTCAAACTATTTAGCCTATAAATAGACCCATTGTGTATTCCACTAATTAAAGCACATGGCATCCTCCCCTTTCCCGTGTTTGTACGTATTTTGATCAATGTAACCATCCTGAATTCTGGGTTGGTGTTTTTTATAAACAATAACTTGGTTTACTTTCTTAATATGTTATTTTAAAGAATTTCTGTTTCTTTTAAGTACAATAGGCATGTACCTAAATGCACATTTCTTCTTGTATCAGTTTTTTTTAGTGATTATTTTCTGTTTGTTGTGTACATGGATCTAGCAATATTTAAAATTTGAGAAACATTTAGATATATGTTTCAAGACAATATTGGCAAAACATCTGTCCTAAGACAATTGCTATGAGAATCAATATATCAAAAGACCTAGAGTATTTCGCCCAAAATTAGTCATCTTGTACTTTGAAGAGTGTCACTAGGAAGCGTTACGGAGACATTAGAAGATGTGCATATTGTATGGGAATGTATACATGTCTGTGTGTCTCTCCATCATTACTTTTGGTTTAGTGTCAAAATACAGTTCTGTACCAGGTCTAAGGGAGCATGTACAGTACCTCCTTAGCTAATTATATAATTGATTAATTAAAAAGCTTTGTCTATTTTATTGCAGTAGCAATCCCATGATTAAGAAAATGTTGCATGCTAGCGATACATAGACCCCATTGTTTATCTCATAGATAATTACCAAAGTAGACACACAGTAATGTGGCATTATGGTATGATTATACTTTTTTGTTGTTTTATGTGGGTTGAGCTATAATAAAGAGACACTGTAATTATACACGTTAATATATTTTTTCTGGCAGTAGATACCTTTTTCGAGTTATTGTTTTATTTTAATAATTTTTCTTAAAACAGTAATCCCCTTTATTCTGAAGCTTCAGCCTACTTCACCGTATATAATTACAGTATCGAGGCCTGCTAGCCAAGGGGAACCAAATTAGACGCTAGCCTTTGATGTATGGTTACAATTGGCTTGGTATCACTATACTAATAGAAGTGTTCCAAATGCATTTTGCAAATTGAATCTATTTTCATATTGCTGTTTTTTTTAACAAGCCACACATGTCATCCCTTTCTCTATTAAATTGTTGCAGTATTGAACTTATATGGTAACATGATTTCCGCATTGCGTAAGATGTAATTACAAAAACCACTCATTCACATTTTCAATACCTCTTTTAATGAGCCACAAGATGGCTGTCCTAAAACCAATTTGAATTTGTTGAGTCCCACAGAGGTTTTGGTATGTACACGTTGGTCACTATGCTGTGTACTTACAGAGGATAAAATCTGCATTCATTGCGGGAAAACAGCTCTGTCTTGATGCGTGACATATTTTCTAATGCATTTGATGCAACATAGCTATACAACAGTACATTGATAAAGCCCCGATTAGTGTGAAACGCGTTGGAGGATTGCTTTTCTCCTTTTTATCCATGGCATAAATAACAATTATATTCTTAAATAAATGTTGTCCCTGTCTCCGTTTGGCTGTGTGCTGCTTCACTTTTTCTTCATCTTTTACAGTACATTTACAGACTTTTGTTTTTACTTTCCTCTGTCTCAGTCTCGCTTGTAACATTGCAGAAAAAAGAGCCCCTTTGTAATTTACAAGTTGGAAATAAGTAAGGCCAAAGCAGCTGCTTATCAGTTATCACGATACATATTTATTTTCCAACTAAGCACACACAATAAATAAAATAATAATCCTACATTTTCTGATGGTACACGTGCAGCCATACTGGACGTATATATATATATATAAATATATTGTATATATATTGTGCAGAAAGTGTTTTTATTCGTAATTCACCAGGGCCTTTACTGCTTTGAAAGTGGTGTTCCTTGCAAATAGAGGCACAAAAGCTGAGTCCCAGATCCACAGAGCTCCATGAAATTATGGTTCATAACGTCACGTTACTTAAACCAGTAATGGACATGATTTTTCCTTAGGGTACGAAGTTAATTATATGCAAAAACAACATCCCTTCTACATATCCCTTCTATATATCTTATTAACACAGGCTTAACGTTGGGTTACTGTAACTCAATGTGGCGATGACTTTAGGTATGACCTGACGTAGCATTAAGTCCCCACGTTAACCTTAATAGACCTCTGTGGATATACACTGTTAGGGGGAAGGCCTCTTTTGCTGATAACTATCACTAACGGCCATTATAGTTAACGCTACTGTTATTAGCCTTTGAAGATACAAGTTAAGTGACGTTAGACATGTAAAATCTTAGCAAGCTCAAAACCCAGTCCCACAGTACTATGTTTTTATATATTTCATTGTGACAACTGTAGTGCTGCTGGGAAAGTAACCTCAAATATACAACAGTAAACAGAGAAGCCCCAATGCACATCCAATGGGACAAATTATTTGATTCATTTCTATATGATGTTTCTTCTCATAAGTATGGGGCATTTAGTTCAATCTTTTGGCCAAAACATTTTAAGTCTGCCACCACATCATGGTAGATCCTATCCTATCCTATTTTATAATGTATCCTTTGTATTTCCTCCTCTGCAAAGAGAAAAGAGGAAACAAAACAATGACATAGTCCAGGGGTGCGCAAAGTTTCTGCGCCAACATTGTGACTAAAAGAGAAAGTATCACAATGTAGATGCTACATAGAGTAGATAACATACAGGCACCGGTGACAGGAAAAGGAATCCGATCACTGTGGCATACAGCAATATGACATATTTCCTGATTGCTAAGATCCAGGTGGGATGATTTTTCTGATTAAGGACAGGGTCTGGATCTCTACATACACCAGGGCTCAGACAGTATCTAGCCAGTTGAAGGGTTGTGAAGCCCTCGTGTAAATGCTGATGTTCTTTGTTATTTTTGTTGTTGAGTTAAAAGCATCTCACTGTTTCCCAAGCTTCATATAGTGACTCCCTGAAACATAATTCACAGGAGACTCCTAAACCATCATGGTGGCTCCCCATTGTCGGTCAGCGTAAAAACAGCCCGACACGTGTTTCTCCAGGCATGGCTCTGTCAGGCTTGTGTCATAACGCACAATCCACTTATCTTTTCTCAACAAACAAACAAATATTTTCTAAATTTTGCTTTTTGATACAATTGCCCATATAGATTTTTATATCCGTATTGTATATATATTTATTTGTGCTCATGCTCATGGACAGTGTCCTACTTTTGGATTATATAATTACCTGGCTACTAGATTCGGGCTTAATGAGAATTTCTTTGGAAATACTATATTTTTGCCATTATAGCACTTTATAACACCATATTTTCAAGTTCTAAACATTTATATTGATATATAAATTGATTATACGTTGGCTAGGTAGTTCCCTCCAATATGTTTCTACATTGATTAAGTTCGTGTTCAGATTGCCTTTGATTGTGGTTTTTTTTAAAGGTTTTTAGATGCATAGTTTTTTTTCTATATTGTTTGTGTGGGATTGTTTATTAAAGATTTGTGATACTTTGTGATACAATTCCTTGAGTGTCCTATTTATTGAGCTTTCTGCCTTTTTGTTTGTAAGGCTTTTTGTTAGTGCTTTATATAGCTCCATTGACTAAGCTGAATAAAGTGTGGACTAAAGAAAACGGTGAACTAAAGAGTGTTAAGAGGCATTTGTAGAAGTAAAGAATGTCTGTGTGAGTCTCTAGGATTGAAAAAAACAGATTTCCAGAGGCCATTTACCCACTATATAGAAGCCTCAGAAGTGGGTTTGGGAGCAGTCTATTCACAGGACATTAATGGGATTGAATACCACTTTATATATTAGAAGAAATCTCTACTCTATAGATACCTGCTATGCCACCCTTAAAAAGAAATGCCCGGTCATGAAGTGGGCTGTTGAAATCCTTGTGTATTACCTTGGTGGGGGACATGTTCAGACTGGTAACTGTCCATGCTCCCCTGTGCTAGCTTAATACCATTACATTTGGGAATCACTGAGTAACCCAGTGGTACTTTGTCTTCCAGCCTTTTGAATTTGATGTCTGCTACAGTCCTGGAAGGGAGATTACCAAGGCCGACTTTCCTTCTTGGGAAGCCATGGGGGGGTTTGGACTTCCGCAGGGGATGCCCTTGGCTACCGGCAAACAGGGAATGTATGTGACAGCAAAAGTGATACTGTTAATCTGGTATACAGCCATAAACCATTTCTGGATTTCCAGCATTCCTGGATCTACAGAATGATTGCTGAGACACAGATGTACTGATTTCCCTGATTAAATGATGGGTCTGGAGCCCTACAGTATATATAACAGGATTCAGACAGTCTCTAGGTAGATGATTAATTTGAACAATATGTTTCCTTTGCCTCTCTGCACATTCCCACAAGCTCTGTTGCTGGTGTACTGAAATATGTTTTGAAACGGAAACTGATTTTATAATGTAATACAATATCGGTTCTGAGCAAATGAGGAAGATACCTAGAAAAAGCATATACTGTAATGAGATAACGGGTAGAAGGTTAGGTATTTTCCAAAAGCTATATATGTGTATTATTAGAAATTAAAATACTTATCTATATGTTCCTCGTGTCAGTAGAGTGTTTGGTGTCTAGTTGGAATAAAACATCTATCGCACTCACTTGTCAAATGGTGACCTTGACAGCCACTTAATATTGCTTCTTTGTTAACCACTTTGTCTTGCAGCCCTCTCTTGAGAGCACTCTAGTGATTTGTATATGTAACCCCCCCTTTGGGATTACCATGCTTTAAGGGGTTAACTGTGTAGACTCACACAGAGAGCTGTGTTGGCCTACACATGGTACAGGGGACATTCAGCAGAAGTTTCTCCCTGCCCCTTATGCCGGGAGACGGTGATGTCACAGAGATAGTATATAGAGAGGGGGAAGCTTCTGGAGCCCAGATCCCAACTGGGCATAGTGGGATCTCAATGTGAATAGTGTATATATGTTCATATGAAATATAGTATAAGGATCCCTTTTATTATTTTAAAGTGAGGGACAGTACCTTGGTAAGGTAGCATCCCACAGATATGGGTCCCTTCACCATTAAAAGTTCCTGGTGAGGCAGCTGATGCCCATAGGGGACTCAACAGGCCATAGTCCTGAGGCATAGTTGGACCAGCCCCATCAGAGGGCCCATAGCTGGCCCCGCTCCAGACTGCCACAAGGTTGTACGTAGTGCCCGAGGGAGGGACACTTATCACTGACATAGAAAGATTAGCACTAGCCCCGACGGACCCTTATGAGATGGAGATTTACCGAAGCCACCCGGCAAAGGGCTTCCTTAGCTAACCAATGGGAATTAAGCCTCAGCACCTCCCTAGCGGACCGAGATAGGGGCAGCTGGGGAAGGAAGTTTTAGACAGCACAGGGAGAATGCAGTTATGTCTATACCAAGATCACTGTGTATATTGATGTGACACTAAAGGTGTTGTTGAATGAATAAAACTCCTGGCGCCCATCATTGCTATATCATCGTCCAGCCACATGAATCCCACACCCTGACATGGTAACCACACCTGAGTAAGCCAAGATAGGAGACATTGATTAGACTCCCTAAGAGTAGGGAGGGAGGGTTACATATGGTCCTGCCAGAAGTTAATGTTCTCCTTGGTACACAGACAGAGCGTAGCTTTCTCTGCACGGGAGGTGTTGGTTTCATTTAGACCAAACAATGATGTACCAGTTTATGTGGACAGCCAGAGCAGTCAATTGTGCTTCTTCCTAGTAGGCTTTTGGATCTGATGCAAACGTCTCTTCCCTGTGTCTGCCATCCACATGGGATGCTGCCAGGGGTGAATAACCATGTTGTTTTCATTTTGTTAAATATTAATTCAAATGGGACATAGGAACTCACCCTTTATTAGTTTCTAATTTATAAATGTATTTGGCCTGCTTACCGACTACGGATACTCTAACAGGACTCTGGTTGGTTATTCTGCATCCCTTTCTCAGCTCTGCGGGTCCGCTTCCTGATTCGGGACGAGCACAGTCACACATACTCACTCCCAGGTAAAGGCCGACACTACCTAAACCATTCCCCGCAAGACCGACCAAGCCTGGCACCCCACCGGCCTGGCCAGACTAGGACCCAGGGAATTGGATGTCCCTCCCCTGCCCAAGATTTCAATCCCACAGTCGCCCCCCCCCCCCTCCTACATGTCACCCCCTGACACGGTGAGGGAGGGAGGGGGAGAGGAGAAGAAGGGTGCAGAGCATTGCCAGGCAGGAGGGACAAATGAGAGGGGGGTGGCTAGCCCCAGTGGTCATGTGCCCTGTCACCAAAAGGGCCTCAGGCTGCTTTTATCTGTAACCCCCTGTACCGCATTGCCGAATATAATGGCACTTTACAAATAAACGATAATATTCAGTATTTTAAGAAGGGATAGCATTATGGGCCGTGTATATACAGTGTTACTCCATAAAATACCTGGAAGTGTTCTTATGGCCCCATTTAAAGCAGCAGAACAGGCTGCATTGCATTTGACTTTTTTGTTTTTTAATTACAGGTTTGAAGCAGGGGGTCTCCGGAGCTGAATGGTGTTGATTTCAGCTCCGGAGACACCCTACTTCTAGAGATACTTACCTCCGTAAGTGCTGCCGATATCTCGGCAGTCAGAGAAACTGTGTGCCTAACATAAGGGCGGCGTTGAAATGTCCCGTAGTGTCACGCAGGCCAATAGGAAGCCGTGACATCATCCGTTGCAGCTTCCTATTTGCCAGCATGACAGGGATATTTAAACTTCAGAGATACTGGCACCGCTACGGAGGTAAGTATCTCTGAAAGCAGGGGGTACCCAGAGCTGAAATTAACACAGTTCAGCTCCGGAGATGTCCTGTTTCAAACCGGTAATAAATAAATAAATTATGTAAACGCAATGCAGCCTGTTCTGCTGCTTTAAGTGAATAGGTCATTGTGACAGAGTGAAGTCAACTCCTATCAGTTACGCCTGGGAGACATATGTCTGAGTGCTTCATCCAGCACTCATAAGGGTTAACTTAGGTAGTCAGGAAGTAAGCTGACACCTGAGAGCCAGAAAGGTAGAAAAGGATCTTGTTACCAGCAGTAGCTGGCTCCTCTCAGACAAGAGCACATGGATAGATGTGCTGCTAGCCAGAAGGATACAACACTACTTACTGCAGCCAAGTAAGATTTGTTTTCATTTTTTTCATGACTGCTTAAAAGACTCTGAGTTTGGTTATGGTTTAGCCAGCAGCCTGCTAGATAGGTCTGCTGTGTAGTCAGTTTTTCTCCCATCGTGAGCAGGATTTATTTTTGTTAAAAGGACGTGTACCCGCCATGTTATGTTACTGTGAGAATAAAGCCATTGAACATTTTTCTTATCCGAAACTACACACGTGTGGACTGTTTCCTGTACCTCGGCTACAGGCCGTCCTGCCGAAGTGGTGTCGAAGTGGGAAATCGGACGGCCCTGTATCGAAGGGCCACACAGAAAAAAAATGGAGAATTTTTTTTCTCATTTCCTTGACAACAGCTCCAGCTTAGCAGAGAAACAAGCTGAGCGACAAGCCCAGCAGATGAGCAAGGCCCGGCGGGAAGAAAGCTACTCCAACTTGCTAGTGAAGGCCAAACCCCAGGCAGACCAGCTATTCCAATAACCACCCGGTGATGCTGCATAAAAGAAGCCAACTGAAGACCCAGAGGCATTTCTCCTCTACTTTTGAAAGGGTAGCCACGGCCCACGGCTGACAGTTGATCGCTGGGTAACGACTCTGGCTCCACTCCTCATGGGGGGAGCTCAGAAAGCCTACCAGGCTCTTCCAGCAGACAAGGCCATGGACTATCAGAAACTAAGGCTCTATTCTGGATCGCCAGGCCTCACTCCAGAGACCTCCCGACAGCGGTTCCGGACAGTCAAATATGCAAAACAAGACAGACCCCGGGTCGTAGCCCACTGCTTAGTAGACTTATGTATCAGGTGGATACAACCGAGAACATACCAAGGAAGAGATCCTTGAACAGTTGTGCTCGAGCAGTTCATACAGGTACTGCCCACCTCCTCCCCTCCTCGGGTAAAAAGACATGCTGCATTTTCCCTGAATTCAGCGGTCCGCTTGGTGAAAAACTTCCTTGGTGACGACACCCACAGATACTGGGAACGGTCCCGTGCAAACACCAGTTGCTTCCGGTGATGCTAAGGCAGAGAGCAGACAATCGAGGGGTCTACAACCCCCACAGCTCGGGAGATCCAGTCAACCCGATCGGAAGACCCTTTCCATCTCGGAGGGTTCCTGGTACAAACTCCCGCAGAGACGCCCATCCTGGGTCCGAGGCCACTGAATCACTCAAGGGAGGCCGCCACCCACAGTTCATTTCCCCGAGAACCTGGACTCCTGTCACTCACCCTGGAGAGGATAACCCCACCAACCAGAAGGAGGACCCCATCCACCAACACGGATATGTCCAAAACACCCGAGCCCCGTCGAGAGCTTCCGCGGCACGACCGAGTTTGCGGACTCAGGAGATGAGGATGTGACTGTTCATATGGCAGAACCACTGCCACAGCTTGTCTCCGAGGGACCACAATCCATGGTTATTCCCAGCATCTCTGGAGGGGACAAAAGTACCGCCATGCTGGCCTCGGCTCTGGAAAAACCCTGATCCTAGAGGGCCTAATTCCAAGCAATAGACTATCTTATGACCTCCTTGAATATCGAGTGTATCCATGGGGATCAAAGAGATACCCGACGGCAAACGTTCTAACTACGTATCCAGGATAAAGAGGCTAGCCTACTAGTGGGAGTTGCCCCTGGCTACCTGCTCCTGTTCTTCTTGGCCGAGACTGGCCCTACTCTTCGAAACAATGTTGGCCCCTACTCCTACGGAGCCTACTTCTCTGGTACCGGGAAGCCCGGAGACTTGTTTCCCTTTTTCCCCCAGAGATTTTTCCCCGTAGACACCATTTCCCAAAGACACGAATAAACAGAGACATGCGGAAAAAGAGGACTGGTTAGAAAGGCTGGGACTTTTGGTAACATTAGTCAGCCCAAAGGACTGCAGTGTCATGCCGGGGATGACCAGGGTGGGGAACAGATAGATACGGGATGTTGCCAGCCCGGATCTCCTGACTTCCGTCAGAGGCAGAGGGAGGACCCAGCTCTGGCCATCAATATGAGAAGGTGGTATAGGTCAACAACAAGATAATAGATGAACAAGGTGTAAAAGTGTATCCACATTTTGAACTGTTGAATGACATACTATTCATCGTGTGAAAAGGTTACCCAAACAGGGGAGTTCATTCGCAGATGCTAGTCCCTAAAGGGTTGATTAAAACGTCCTTCACCCTACCCATACTCTCCCATGGGTTGTCATTTGGGCAGAGATAAGACCACGGACCGCATCCGTCCCGGTTTTTACTGGCCAGCATACATGGTGACATCATGAAACTAAGTGAGACATGTCCAGAATGCCAGTTAACTAGCCAAAAAGGACAGAAGACGGCTCCCTTGGTTCCTCTGCCCTTGGTAGCCGTCCCATTCGAGAGAATTGGGGGTAGATCTGGTCGGACCTTTAGAACCCTCTGCGAAGGACATAAATTTATACCCGTTGTTGTTGATTATGCCACCAGTATTCCTGAGGCCTCCCCTCTGAGATCAGCCACTGCTAAACGTTTGCTCACGAGCTGTTAGAACTGTTTTCTAGGGTAGGACTTCCCAAGTAATGTTACTGACCAGGGAACAAATTTCATGGCAAGTTAATGCAGGATGTCCTGAAGTTATTGGAGGTAAAATCCGTTCGGACCTCGGTCTACCATCCTCAGACTGATGGATTGGTAGAGAGGTTTAACCGTACTTTAAAATCTATGCTTAGAAGTTTGTGGACACTGAAAAGCGAGCTTGGGATGAACTTCTCCCTTTCCTGTTGTTTGCGGTACGAGAAGTTCCCCAATCTCCCAGGCCTTCTCCCCATTTGAGCCCTATATGGACGCCAACCTCGGGGTATTCTCGACCTACTGAAGGAATCTTGGAGGAGGAGCCCTCCCCCTCCAGAATACCCTTCATATGTCATAGACCTTAGAAACCGCCTAACATACATGATAGGTCGGTTTGCGAAGGAAAACCTCAAATCTGCTCAAGAACGTCAGAGAGCAGTATACAACCAAATGCTCGCTTGAGGGTCTTCCAACCTGGGGACCAAGTGATGCTACTACTACCGACATCAAGAGTAAACTCTGGCGAAGTGGCAGGTCCTTTCCAAGTTCTCCGCTGCACCGGGAGGGTAAAACTATGAGATCTCTCAACCAGGGTCCAGGAAGGTAACAATCACCACGTGAACCTCCTGAAACCCTGGAAAACGATGAGATCGCTGTCATTTCACCCGCGGGAAGGAGAGACGGATTTGGGTCCAAAGCTTCCAAAGGGTAGTACGTACACTGACCATCAGGTTCCCTGGGAGAGCAGTTACAACAGAACAAAAGTTAGACCTACTTGATGTATGTGACCATTCTCAAATGTTTTTTTCTGAGCTGCCAGGGCACTGATTTAGTGTCCCATAGATTGAGACAGAACCTGGTAAAGTACGGTCCCGTCCCTATAGATTGCCAGAGGGCCGAAAAGACCTGGTAGAGAGAGAGATAATAGACATGTTGGAATTGGGCGTGATCGAGGAGTCCCTCAGCGAATGGTGTAGCCCTATCGTGTTGGTCCCTAAACCAGATGGGAAGGTGAGGTTTTGCGTGGATCTGCAAAAGGTTAATGCTGTATCCAGATTTCATGCATATCCAATGCCTAGGGTGGATGAATTGCTTATTCGCTTGGTTAAAGCAGAGTATATCTCCACCCTAGATCTCACGAAAGGATATTGCAGATACCTCTAGCGGAAGAATCCAATGCAAAACTGCCTTCGCACCCCTCTCGGTTTATACCAATTCGTCACTATGCCATTTGGGTTACATGGGGCTCCAGCCACGTTCCAAAGGTTAATGGACAAGGTACTACGACCCCATAGGGCATATGCCACGGCCTACTTGGATGACATTGTCATCTATAGCAGACACTGGCAGTCTCATATAAAAGGTTAAGGCCGTCCTAACATCCTTAAGAGAAGCAGGGCTCACTGCAAATCCAAAAAATGGGCCCTGGGTAAATCCACTACAAAGTACTTGGGCTATGCCATTGGGGGAGGGATAGTAAGGCCACTAGCTAGCAAGGTGCCGCCATAAAGGAAGTCCCCACCCCACAGACAAAGACACAGGTCCGCTCCCTTTTGGGGTTAGCAGGGTATTACCGCGGCGGTTTATCCCCAATTTTTCAGAAATTTCTGCACCCCTAACAGATCTGACAAAAAGAGTGCCCCAACCCAAGTTAAATGGTCTTGGGAGTGCCAAAGACGCCTTTGACATGCTAAAAAAGTGCCTGTCAGGGGCCCCGCTCTTCGGAGCCCAGATTTTAAAGAGCCCTTCATCATCCGGATGGATGCCTCAGAGGTAGGACTGGGAGCAGTGCTGTCTCAGCAATTTGATGGTGTTGAACACCCCATACTGTTCATCAGCCGGAAGCTGTTCCCAAGGGTGTGAGGTATTCCGTATTGAGAAGCAGTGACTCGCTGTAAAATGGGCAATTAAGGCCTTGAGACATTATGTCGCCGGAGTACACTTCACCCTGGTCACTGACCATCGCGCCCTTGAAGTGTTAAACACCATGAAGGCACAAATCCAAGGTTGACCAGGTGGTTATTGCCCTCCAACCCTTCTCGTTTGATATTAGCATAGACCTGGAAAGGACCATGGAAATGCTGATTTTTTGTCAAGGGAAGGAGTGGAGGTCGGGCATCAGCCGTTTGGGACACTAGCCACACACAAACATGGAGGGTATGTGACAGAGTGAAGTCAACTCCTATCAGTTACACCTGGGACATATGTCTGAGTGCTTCATCCAGCACTCATAGGGTTAACTAGGTGTCAGGAAGTAAGCTGACACCTAGATCCAGAAAGGGAAAAGGATCTTGTTACCAGCAGTAGCTGGCTCTCTCAGACAAGAGCACATGGATAGTGTGCTCTAGCCAGAAGGATACAACACTACTTACTGCAGCCAAAGTAAGATTTGTTTCATTTGTTTTCATGACTGCTTAAAAGACTCTGAAGGTTTGGTTATGGTTTAGCCAGCCAGCCTGCTAGATAGGTCTGCTGTGTTATTAGTCAGTTTTTCTCCCATTGTGAGCAGGATTTATTTTGTTAAAAGGGACAGTGTACCCGCTGTTATGTTTGTGGAGAAATAAAGCCATTTGAACCATTTTTTCATTATCCTGAAACTACACGTTGGACTGTTCCCTGACCTCGGCTACAGGCCGTCCTGCCACAGTCATAAAGAGCCATATTTACGAAGCAGTGTTACTCCAGAGAACACCTTACAGCCTATTTACTTGAATCGCCCATATATACTACGCCATGCTGAAATGAGTCTTATGAAGTACAGTAGCATTGCTTAGTAAATATGACCTTAAAGTTTCTCATTTTTTTAAAGTTGCATCTTCATTTAAATAGTTACAACCTATTTGTACGTTTCGGCATAACAAAAAGAAGGGGCAAGCAAATGTCAGTGCTGGCGGCAGTGGTGCAGAGTCCAGGTGACAGGCAAAAGGTCAAGGTAGGCAGAAAGCAGCGAGGTCGGGGTCACGGTCCGGGGTCATCAAGAAGGGAATCCAAACAGCAAAAGGGAAAGGCGTGACAGTAAACAAAATGGCTGAACTGAGTAAAAAGTGCAGGCAACCTGAAAAACCCAAACTGCAGAAAAAAACGGCACGGATCGGGCACAATCCTTACAGCACACTGGCAGGGTTTGCACTTACAAAGGTTTATCATTTGTTTGAATTAAAGCCGCGACCATTGTACCTCCAGACGTGCTGTGTGTTAATTGGTTTATATGTGGGTTGCTGGGAGGGAGTGGGAGCTTCCTTGCAGGCTCCAAGGTCATGTAAATTACATTCACAGAGTTACATACCAAATATGGACAAATAAGCACAAACAGATACAAACGGTAATGAGGGCCCTGCTCGTGAGAGCTTACAAAATAGAGCCTCTGGAGGGGACAGGTTTGAATTTTACACGGTTATGATTTGTTGCCTGTGCAAGGAACATCTGGATCTACGTACTGTATCAGTGGAAAGAAAAGTTGAAAGCAACTCATTTTAAAATGTTAATGCATTCATTCATATTTGACTCCTGTCGTTAGAATGACTGAGAATTTCGACACGGTTGACATTCATCCGATCATAAACTAAAATGCAAAATGAGAGCAAACCGTCTAGATGCATTTATAGGATAAAAATGCCTCTCGGCATTCATTTTCTGCTAAGATTGCTTCGGTACATATTGTACTGTAGACCAGAGCTCAGCATTCATAATTTTGTGCAAGAGCAGTATTTTTCACATGCCTGTTTGCTAGTTTTTTGATACTCACTGCCTTACGAAGGGAGATCCCCCTCACTTGATGTGTACACCTCAGCAAAATCTGAACAACACACCTCATATGCCTTCCCCACTGCTGCTCTATTAGCTGCAGCAGTGGGGAACACTCATTAACCCCAACATGTTGCAGCACCCTTTTCTCGTAATGAGTTAATATCACTATCGTATTACTCAGTAATTAATGTTTGTAGTGCCAACGTGATTGAAACACTGGTTTATACGGAGTGGTAGGTGTGGAGATTAATAACATGCCGTATATAGTCTGCGCTTGCTCATCAATCACTTGAAGAGACACCTGCCGAAAAAGTTATGCTATTTGACACTGTCTGCAGTTTTACTTGGACATTCAGGAAACAGTGAGGATACTTGTAAGAAAACGTAAGTACCAAATATTGTGACAAGATTGCTTTTGGTGAGGTCATAATTTAAAATGAGAGCATTGGGCGATGTAAGTCACTTCATTATTCACAGGAAAATGCATAAGACCAGAAAAATCAAATGCAGTCAACAAGTCTTGTTGAGAAACCAGAGAGGGGTCGACCACCTGCTGGGTGGACTTGCTCTTCAAGAAAGCTGTAAGCCCTGGAGCTTTATCTGTATTGTATGCCTGGGGAGGGGGGTTGTATGGTTGGCCTGTGCCTGCCTGCATTCTGTGGACTATGTTAAGGATAGGAATGACCAAATTGGTGTATGCCATTTTGGGCGTCCTGACCCACCATCAACCCCAGTAATCGAATTAAATCAGTCTAGGGCTGTGTGCAGAGACCAGGACTATTGTTCCTACCCAGAGTAGCTGGCATCTCCCTGTTTGGGACAGGGGTATAAATACTCCTCCCCAGCCTCAACTGAGGCATTCTGGACCTGATGTTCTTGGTGAAGGCTGTGTGCTGATAGGGGACTGGCAGAGCCCCTGTAGAGGAAAAACTGATGGGGAGTTTAGCAGAAGGGTACTGAGGAGACCCAGTGCAGGGGTCTGGAGCATCCAGTGGAGCTGCAGTCTGTGTGTGCAGTGTCAGCCGATGCTGTTTGAAATGAAGCAACGGCGGGGAATTTAAAGCTGCTAGCTAGCGGAGAGCATAGGCGGCTTGATAAAATTTAAGTAAATAAGGCACCAGGCCCCAATGGCATACATCCAAGAGTTCTCAAGGAGTTAAGATCAGTAATAGCCAAACCCTTACATTTAATATTCAAGGACTCCATTTCCATAGTCTCAGTAACACAAGATTGGCGTAAAGCAGATGTGGTGCCTATATTTAAAAAGGAAGCTAGATCACAGCCGGTGAATTACAGACCTCTAAGCCTGACTGCAATAGAGGGGAAGCTACTTGAATGTTTAATACAGGATAGTATACCTAATGGAAAACAAAATTATTAGTAATAGTCAGCGTGAATTTATGAAAGATAGATCTTGCCAAACTAACCTTATTTGTTTCTTTGAAGAAGTAAGTAGGAAATTAGACCAGGGTAATACAGTTGATGTGGTCTACTTAGATTTTGCAAAGGCTTTTGATACGGTACCACACACTGTTGGTGTACAAAATAAAGCAAATTGGACTCAGTAAAAACTGGATTGAAAACTGGTTGAAGAATAGACAACAGAGGGTTGTCATAAATGGAACTTTTTCAGGTTGGGCTAAAGTCATGAGTGGAGAACCTCAGGGATCGGTACTGGGACCCCTGCTTTTTAACTTGTTTATTAATCACCTTGAGGTTGACATCGAAGCAAAGTCTCCATCTTTGCTGATGGCACTAAATTGTGTAAGGTAGTCGAATCAGAGCAGGATGTAATTTCTCTCAAGAAGGACTTGGAGAGACTGGAATCTTGGGCAGGTAAATGACCGATGAGGTTTAATACAGATAACTGTAAGGCTATGCATTTGGGAAGCAGGTATACACAGGTCACTTCCAATGTAGAAGTAATAGCAAACAATCAAGTCCTGAAACATTTGGGTAAGAGTGATCATAACATGGTCTCATTTTAAATAAATTATGGTTAAGGTTATGCATTTGGGAAGCAAAAATAAACGGGCGACTTACTAATGAAATGGGTATAAATTAGGGGAATCCTTGATAGAGAAAGATTTAGGAGAGTTGGTAGACAGCAGGCTTAGCAATAGTGCCGAAAGTCATGCAGTAGCTGCAAAGGCAAAGAAGATCTTATCTTGCAATAAACGGGCAATGGATGGAAGGGAAGTAAACACAAGTATGCCCCTTTATAAAGCATTAGTATGACCACACCTTAAATATGGAGTGCAGTTTAGGGCACCACTCCTTAGAAAAGACATTATGGAACTAGCGAGAGTGCAGAGAAGAGTCACAAATTAATAAAAGGGATGGACAATCTAACTTATGAGGAGAGGCTAGTTAAATTAGATTTATTTACATTAGAAAAGAGGTGTCTAAGAGGGGATATGGTAACTATATACAAATATATTCAGGGACTATAGAGGCTTTGGAACTATTTATCCCAAGGACAGTACAAAGGACTCAGCATTATCCCTTAAGATTGGAGGAAAGGAGATTTCACCAGCAACAAAGGAAAGGGTTCTTTACAGTAAGGGCAGTTAAAATGTAGACTTCATTAGCCATGGAGACTGTGATGGCATATTCAATAGATTTGTTCAAAAAAAGGTTGGACATCTTTTTAGATGAGAAAGGTATACAGGGATATACCAAATAAGTAAACATGAGAAGAATGCTGATCCAGGGAGTAATCTGATTTCCAATTCTTGGAGTCGGGAAGGAATTTATTTTTCCCCTTATGAGATATCATTGGATGGTATGTCACTGGGGTTTTTTGTTTGCCTTCCTCTGGATCAATATACTGTAAGTATACATCTAGGATAAAGTATCTGCTGTCCAAATTTAGCATAGGTTGAACTTGATGGGCGCATGTCTTTTTTCAACCTCATCTACTATGTAACTATGTAAGGCTGTGCCATCCATAAAGCGATACAAGTTGGGAACGCGTACCTAGGACTTTTGGTTTTCCCCCAGTTGGGTGAGTGTGTGTTTTATGTACTGGAAGTTTGTGGAAACTTTTTCCAATAAATTCACTTTTGTTCAACTCTGCAGTTCTGTCTAGTGTATTGATCCCTGGTGTAAATTGTCCTTGTCTCCCATGGCAAACACTTCTTAGTAAACATGGCCCCGGATGTCAACATTGCTAGAAAATGCTTTGAACTGTTTTTATGATCTTTGCCTAATCTCTTTTGTGATAAGATTGTCTGTTATACATGGTGCGCATAGGTACATAGTTGATCCAGACTTTTTATATGTTTTGTTTAAACTAGTTACAGATGTAGCCAGACTTACTGTCCTCGGAGCAGTAATTTTCACTGTACTGCGGCCGCAGATCTCGCAACCCAGAAGGCAGTAAACTGCCCAGAAGTATTAATGCTGCAGGGTTCCCTGCTTCTGAGAGAGGACCAGAAGGACTGACTCGGCCTGCCATCTGGATCTGTGTCTCCGCTGAAGGCAGTGGCATATTTACAAAGCTGCTGCCCGTGGTGCACTTGGTGCAGCTTGGTCCGCCTCTTCCTTCGTTCCACCCTCCTCCTTCAGCATCGTAGTGTCAAATGATGCTGCAACATCACATGGCATTGTGCTTCCATGGCAACGTTACCATGTTAACATCATGTCGCGGCGTAATTTGCGATGCCATGTGACGTCACGTTGCCATGCCTATAAGGCACCATGTGATGTTGCAATGTCATTTGACCCCACGACGCTGAAGGATAAGCGTGGCACGAAGGAGAAGGTAAGAACTGTATATATGGATAAAAAAAGGAAATGTTGCTGCCCTGCGTATTCCCAGGCCTATCTGGCCTAATGGGAAATCCACCACTGCCTAAAGGTAAGAGCTGCAGGCTTTATTTCCCTCCCCATGGATGATGTAATGATGTAGATACCCTCGTATGGGTCTCTACATTATGACAGGAGGCTTTTTGGCCATATTTGTCCCCCTGTCTTGTCCAGCCCTCTTGATGATGTAGATGCGCAGTCCCATTCAGAAGCCCTCAGGGCTGTAAAATCTGTAGCCGCAATGCAGCCGGACTGGTACAGTGAAATTTGCGTTACAGAGGACAGTACGTTTGGTTACATCTTTATGTTATGGTCGTATGTATCAGTTACAGATAATATTAAAATATGAGACAGATGAAGTCTTAAAAGAACTTCGGCTTTGAGAGTCTCTGGTAGGTTGTTTTAGTTGTGAAGTGCACTGTATGAGAAGGAGGAGCGACCGGATTCGTTCTTGAACCTTGGGACCGTGAACAGTCTTATGGAGTCAGATCTCAGGTGATAAGTTCTGCGTGTGGTAGGGGTGAGGAGCTTGTTCTGATAGGTGGGTACTGGGTAGCTTGTCCAGAAAATATTTGAAGGCAAATTTAATTTGTGCCTAGACTCAAGTGATGGCTAATCTAGTTCTTTGAGCATTTTACAGTGATGTGTGTTGTAGTTACATTGTAGGACAATGCTGAATAATGGGTTGCAAATGGTGTCTAGTTCTCCAAGGTGAGTTTGGTGTTCTGTACCATATACTATGTCCCCATAGTCTGTAATTGGCATTTGCATCTGCTGTGCAATGCACTTTCTGACCAGCTGGTTTAGGGAGGATTTGTTCCTATATAGTACACCTAGTTTGGCATAGGTTCTGAATATCAGGGTATCAATATGCAACCCAAATGTTAAATGGGAGTGAATCTATATGCTCAGATATTTAAAACTAGTGACCAGGGCTAGAATGGTATTAGTTGGTTCTGATCTGTAGCTCTGTCGTTGGTAGCTTTAGAATTGTAGCCTTACTTCCAAATACCATAGTTCCAGTTTTGTCAGTGTTTAAAAACAGTTTTGGGAAATACAATATTCGAGTTCTGAAAAGTCAGATTGAAGTATGTGACCAAGGTCAGAGAGGCTAGGACTTTGTGCATATAAGATTGTTTCATCCGCATACTGTACATGTGAATTGAAGCTGCCTTACACACTGTAGATCATTAATGAAGACTGAAAAGAATAGGTTCCCCAGAATAGAGCTTTGCGGGACTCCACAGGGGAGATCTATGGGGTTAGAGTTAGAGCCTGAGAGACACATATTAGGATCTACGTACCAATAGGTAGGAGTGAAACCAGTTTAACTCATGTTTCCCTATTTCAGAGCACTGAAACTTGTTTGAGAAGATAACATGGTCAACAGTATCAAAAGCCTTGCAAAATTTAGGAATATTGCACCAGTAAGTTCTCCCAGTTCCGTTCCACACTGGATCTCAATGCAAACGTTTAAGAGGGTAGTTACTGTGATGTGGTTTGGGCGAAAGCCGTATTGGAGTTGGCTAAGGAAATTTGCCTTGGTATAGGAATTGCTTAATTGGGAGTGGACATATTTTCCCATTACTTTAGATAGTATTGGCAGAAGAGAGATTGGTCTGTGGTTGGAGACAAGGTTTTTGTCCACACTTTTCAAGACTGAAATAACACTGGCCATTTTCTAGGTCTGTGTAATATGGCCTGAAGACAAAATAGAGTTGATTAGGGAGGAAAGCGGTATGGCAAAGACTGGAACTTACTTTGATTGCCCTAAATCAGGTCCACATTGTGTAACAGGTGCTCGCCACAAACAGGGCAGAACCGCAAGGCTGAGGTGGGGATTTAGAATACACCAACCTGCAGCCGCAAGACTGTGTCCCTTGTGCAGATCCGTAGTAGTGTGGCCAGGTCAGGGTAGGAGAAGTCGGATAGTGTTGATACTCGCCATGGTCTGGAGATGTAGAATAGTCAATGTGCGTAGCCGAGGTCGAGGTGTAGAGAAGGTGGGAGTCCAGGTAAGAAGCCGAGGTCGTGGACAAGAGAAGGTGGGAGTCCAGGCACAAGCCAAGGTTGAGGATACAGGAGACAAGACAAGGTTAGCAGAATTGCACAAGGCAAAGCAGGACACGGCAAGCTGGGTGCTTGTGGGTAGCACTTCATCGCAGGTTAAGGACCACTATGCTCAACCGATTAGGAGCAGGGATCGGTGAGCATCTTAAAGACTGTTGGCCAATCAGATGAAAGGCACATGGCTGAACGTAATGATTGCCTCTTGATTGATCGGAGTAAGCACCGCAAGTGAAATAGATGAGGTAGTTATCCTGCTGTCAGTGTTAACTCATGGTTGAGTGCTTCGTCTGACAACAATTGTACGGCACCTGTGCACGATTCTGTCACAGTGAGGCATGTCACGAGACATGTCATGGAGGCGGGACCTAAGACCGAACCTCAAAGAACCCCCCCTACCTTCAGAAGCGATCTCCGGACACTTCAAGGATGGCTTGGAGGAATACTTCTGGTGAAAGGCCTGGACTAGTCTAGGGGCATGTAGTTGATCTCTGGAGACCCAGGAATGCTCTTCAGGGCCAAACCCCCTCCCCCCCGGTGGACCAGGTATTGGAGCTTCCCTCTGGTCACCCTGGAATCAGGATAGTCTGAACCTCAAATTCCTGTTATCCTCCTACTAGTACAGGTTCAGGAGGGGACACTGGTGCAGGAGACAAAGAATCCTGTACAAATGGTTAGAAAAGTATGAAATACTGATGGTATTCTCATGGATACTGGCAGACCTAGCCAGAAGGCCACTGGATTGACCCTCTCTATGATGGTAAATGGACCAATGTATCTCATTGCCAATTTTGTCGTGGGTGCCTTTAGTTGGATATTTTTGTGGACAGCCATACCTTTTCACCCGGGTTCTACATTGGTGTTTCACGTCGATGCCGGTCTGCCTATTTTTTCTGCACAGTCACCGGTTTTTGGAGATTCTCACAAATTCTTTCCCGTAACCCTGCAGTTGTTGAATCCTGCTATCCACTGATGTAACTCAGGATCAGGTCCTGTTGCAGGAAGAGCTGAAGGGTGAAAGCCATAATTAGCAAAGAATGGTGACTCCTGTGCTGACTCACTTTGCAGATTATTGTGTGAGAATTCTTCCGAAGGCAAGAGCTCTGTCCAGTTGTCATGAGTGTCTGAAATGAAACAGCGGATCAATTGTTCCAGTGACTGATTTTGTCCGCTCTGTCTGTCCATTTGTCTGTGGATGGTAAGCGGAAGAGAAGTGAAGAGATACTCCCAATTGCTGAAAAAATGCCCACCAGAATTTGGAGATAAATTGGGAACCCCAATCTGATAAAATAGCTTGGGGAAACTCCATGAAGTCTAAATATTTATTTAATGTATATCTCTGACAATTTGACGGCATTAGGTAATCCCTTAAGGGGAATGAAATGTGCTTGTTTCGAAAACGGATCCACAACCACCAGGATGGTGTTCATACCTTTGGAAACTGATAACTCTACAATGAAATCCATAGATATGCTAGTCCATAGGCGATCTGGGATCGGAAGTGGTTGCAACAACCCTGTCGGCCAATTACAGGGAGTTTTATTTTGATCCATATTGGACATACTGTGACAATTTTTTTGACCTCATTTCGCATCCCTGGTCACCAAAACGTAAATTCCAGAATATCGATAGTTCTCTTGTACCTGGATGTCCGGAGCTTTTGGAGCTGTGACCCCAATCCAGTACCTTCCTTTGATACGCTGGTGCAGCGAATAGGTGTCCTTCCGGAACCTCGAGACCTTCTGGAATATTAGACTGACCTTGCAAGATATCTTCAAATGAATCGAACGTTGCAGCAGAGATTATAAGAGATGGAGGAAGTATGGTTTCCTCTCGGTCATCGGTCGTGTCCTCTACCAGGAATTGGCGAGAAAGGGCATCTGCCTTCAATTTCTTAGAACCTGGTATATAAGAAATAACAAAATTAAACTGAGAGAAATATAATGACCACCATGCTTGTCGTGACCCTTTACAACGGGCGCCCTCGATATACAGGAGATTTTTGTGGTCTGTGAGGATGGTAACCGGGTTTTCAGTTCCCTCAAGCAAATGTCTCTACTCCTCTAATGCCAAAAGTTCTCAGTTGCCTACGTCGTAGTTTTGTTCGGCTGACGATAATTTTTTTGAGAAAAAGAACATGGTTATAGCTTGGTCTTAGAATTCTTCCTTTGGGATAATACTGCACCTTCCTCGACATCTGAAGCATCCACCTCAAGGGTGAATGGTAATCCAGGATCAGGGTGCACCAGAACGGAAGCTGAAACGAAGGCAGTTTTAAGCCCTTCAAATGCCTGAATAGTCTCTGTAGACCATAGTGAAGGATCGGCTTCTTTCTGCGTCAATGCCGTAATGGGAGCTACGACGGATGAGAAGTTTTAAATGAACCTACGGTAATAATAAGCGAACCCTAAAAACCGTTGTACAGCTTTCAGACTCATGAGACAAGCCCATTCCAGAACAGCTTCTACGTAGGCTGGGTCCATGGCAAGTGCAGTATCGGAGATGATGTATCCTAGAAATTAAGTACTGGTCTGCTGAAACTGACATTTTTCTAATTTCACGAATAACTGATTCTCCTGTAGTCTTTGAAGTACCTGTATTACATGTGCAGAATGTTCCTGTACAGTTTGTGAGAATATTAGTATGTCATCCCGGTATACAATGACATATTTGTCGAGGAGATCTCTAAAGACTTCATTCACAAAGTCCTGAAACACCGTGGGGGCATTACAAAGTCCGAACGGCATAACAAGATATTCATAGTGTCCATCATGGGTGTTAAAAGCCATTTGCCACTCATCTCCCTGCCGAATTCTGACAAAAGTTGGATCTTTTCAGTGTGATCCTTCCCCATCTGCAACTGTAATAGAACTGTTTGATGAGAGATACACGCGGGCTATAAAGGTTGGCCGTCAATAGCTACTAAACCCTGCTGGGCATTTCCTAAGTATCATAGAAATATAATTTCTTTCTGCGAATCCTTGGTCAATGAAATTCCCACCTGACCTGGAGTCCAGAAAGGCCTGTGTAGGGGTTTTGAAGGTTTCACCGGTTAATATCATAG
This sequence comes from Ascaphus truei, assembly GCA_036426205.1. Taxonomy (NCBI): domain Eukaryota; kingdom Metazoa; phylum Chordata; class Amphibia; order Anura; family Ascaphidae; genus Ascaphus; species Ascaphus truei. The sequence continues at coordinate 168,248,998 of CM071567.1, read as the reverse complement.
GTATTAACAAACTGTTGGCATTTAAGAGGAGAAGAAAGTAATTTTCCCAGTGTTATTCTCCCAGTTCTCACTGGGAGTTGCATTTTCAGATTTATTGGGACAAATAAAAACCTGGTGTCCAGTGTTATCGCAGTACAGGCAGAGTCCGGAATTGCATCTGCGTTGTTTCTCGCTGACCGATAGCTTGTTGCTTCCGAGCTGCATTCTTCAGGTCCCTGAGGTGGATGGGCAATGGGAGCTGCGTAATGATTATGACGAGACTGCATAGCTTGCTCGCTGTAGAGTTTTTTTCTGCTTTTCTCTCCTTTAATCTCTGATCCATCCGAATTCATAGGTCGATGAGCTCTTCTAACTCAGTGGGACATTTCAGCGTGAAGAGTTCATCTTTGAGATTCTCTGTCAGGCCTTGCCAGAATACTGCTACCAGTGCCTCATCATTCCACCTGGCCTCAGCGGCTATTGTTCAAAATTCGACCGCATACCGGGCCACTGAATGACTACCTTGGGATACACTAATACTTGTGAGAGAAAGGGACCCCAATGGAGAGCACTCAAGCAGATGCACAGAGTACACTAGACAAAGGATATGTGTGTATGTTGATAAGTGATATGTACACGATAAAAACCATTTATTAGAGTCTTAACTCAGAATAAAATAAAGTTGGACGCTAGGTGCCCAAATAAATGAGACTCAATGAAGTCAAAAAAGCGCAGCGAAAGTAAAAATTGCCAGTTCTCAAGTGTATAGTGCGGACTACTGCCCTTGATGATATATGCAGGGTAGAGTCAGATGTAATCAGTGCCTCCTAGAGACTGTGTCCGTGAGTATTTGGTCACAGGTATAGTCACTTGTGCCTATCAGTATGAGTGGTGTATATATATGTATATATCACATCACCACGTATATATAGGTAGGTGAAACCAGTGAGTAGTTAGCTGTAGTGGAATCCCAGGGGACAGACTAAAGTCACCAGTCATAGGGTAGTCTGTATCAGCAGGTCGCTGCTTTAATCCCTGGGCGAGGGGGGGGGGGCCAGCAATTCAGACCACCATAGGGATTAATCAGTCAATCACTCACATACACTCACTTAAATTGTACCTAGATGCAGATATCTAGGTGGATGTATCTGCAGTACACAAGTGACCAAAGGTCCAGGTAGGTAGAAAAAATATATATTGCAGTACACAAGTAGTGTCTACATACACTTAGAAACAATAAAAACACAGGAGAAGCTGGTAGCATAAAAAGGCAAGCACCGTGCTTCTATTCAGTGGCTGTATACACACTAGCTAATGCTTAGTGATCACACTAATGCACACACGGTTGCTGCTCAATGTAAATCAGTCTCAAGCTCAATGCTGAAACAAACTCTCTGTTTAGGGAGTTTGTGTGGGTGCCGGGAGCGCTCCGATCACGAGCGTAAGTCCCGCCCCTCTGACGTGATGACGTCACCTTGGGATACAGTTAGGTCCGGAAATAATTGGACACTGACACACTTTTCATAATTTTGGCTCTGTACGCCACCACAATGGATTTGAAATGAAACAACCGAGATGCAATAGAAGTGCAGACTTTCAGCTTTAATTCAAGGGGTTGAAAAAAAAAATTGTGTGAAACGTTTAGGAATTGCAACCATTATTAAAACACAGCCCCTTATTTCAGGGGCTTAAATGTAATTGGACAAATTAACACAATCATAAATAAAATGTTCATTTTTAATACTTTGTCGAGAATCCTTTGCAGACAATGACTGCTTGAAGTCTGGAACGCATGCACATCACCAAACGCTGGGTTTCCTCCTTTGGGATTCTTTGCCAGGCATTTACTGCAGCTGTCTTCAGTTGTTGTTTTTTCATGGGTCTTTCTGCCTTAAGTTTTGTCTTCAGCAAGTGAAATGCATGCTCGATCGGGTTGAGATCAGGTGATTGACTTGGCAGTTGCAGAATATTCCACTTCTTTGCCTTAAAAAACTCCTGGGTTGCTTTCGCAGTATGTTTTGGGTCATTGTCCATCTGTAAAGTGAAGCGCCATCCAATCAACTTTGCTGAATTTGGCTGAATCTGAGCAGACAATATATCCCTATACACTTCAGAATTCATCCGGCTGCTTCTGTCCTGTCACATCATCAATAAACCCTAGTGACCCCATGCTATTGTAAGCCATGCATGCTCATGCCATCACACTGCCTTCACCGTGTTTTACAGATGATGAGGTATGCTTTGGATCATGAGCCGTTCCAAGCATTCTCTATACTTTTTTCTTCCCATTATTCTGGTACAGGTTGATCTTAGTTTCATCTGTCCAAAGAATGCTGTTCCAGAATTGGGCAGGATTTTTTAGATATTGTTTGGCAAAGTCTAATCTGGCCATTCTATTCGTGAGGCTTATGAATGGTTTGCACCTTGTGGTGAACCCTCTGTATTTGCTCTCGTGAAGTCTTCTCTTTATGGTATCCTTGGATAATGAGATGCCTACCTCCTGGAGAGTGTTCTTCACTTGGCTGGATGTTGTGAAGGGGTTTTTCTTTACCATGGTAAGGATACTACGATAATCCACCACTGTTGTCTTCAATGGACGTCCAGGCCTTTTTGTGTTGCAGAGCTCACCAGTGCGTACTTTTTTTCTCGAAATTTACCAAACTGTTGATTTGGCCACTCCTAATGTTCCTGCTATCTCTCTGATGGATTTTCTTTTTTTTTTGCAGCCTAAGGATGCTCTGTTTCACTTGCATTGAGAGCTTCTTTGACCGCATGTTGTGGTTTCACAGCAACAGATTCCAAATGCGAATGCCACACCTGGAATCAACTCCAGACCTTTTACCTGCGTAATTGATGATGAAATAACGAAGGAATTGTCCACACCAGTCCATGAAACAGCTTTTGAGTCAATTGTCCAATTACTTTTGGTCCCTTAAAAAAGAGGGGGCTACATATTAAAGAGATGTAATTCCTAAACCCTTCCTCCAATTTGGATGTGAATACCCTCAAATTAAAGCTGATAGACTGCACTTTAAGCCCATATTCATTATTTAACTGTAACTTGAATTTATTTTGGTACACAGCCAAAATAACAAAACTTGTATCAGTGTCCAATTATTTCTGGACCTAACTGTATATGTAGAAGAGAGGAAGAAGCTGTTAAATTGCGTCCGGGTGCATCAAATACTCTGTGGAACTCCTTTGTGAATTGTGATGTCACTGGCAAGGTCCGGTCTTTGTTCCCAGATTGGTGAAGCCCGCGCCAAAGCATCATAATACAATATATGCCACCTTAGATCGCTGTGCAAATACAAGACAGAGTAATTTCAAATTTTATAAAGCGTTGGTTAAGAAACACGCGCCACCCAAGAGGATCACTGCCGTAGTGATAGGAAGTCGCAACTCTGAAACTGCGGTTCTGGGGCGGTCACTGCTGGGGAAACAGAATTAACAGAATACTGTACGCTGTGTCTGATGGATTGAACCGCCACTTGGAGTTCCTCCATTCGTTTGTTATTTTGTTACAGATATTTTTATAATTTCTCGAACATGTTAGCGTGCAGGTTCAAAACTCGACCCACCTCAGCGGGGTCCATGTTTGTGGGGCTGAGCATACTGTAACGGGTGCTCGCCACAAACAGGACAGAATTGCGAAGCTGAGGTGGGAATTTAAAATACACCAACCTGCAGCCGTGAGAATGCGTCCAGTGTGCAGATCTGTAGTCGTGTGGCTGGGTCAGGGTAGGAGAAGTCAGATAGTGTTGATACTAGCCGTGGTCTAGGGTTGAGATGTAGAATAGTCGATGTGCGTAGCCGAGGTCGAGGTGCTGAGAAGGTGGGAGTCCAGGTACAAACCGAGGTCGAGGATACTAGGAGACAAGACAAGGTTAGCAGAATTGCACAAGGCAAAGCAGGACAACACACACACACACACACACACACACACACACAGACACACATACACAGACACCCACACTCAGACACACACACACACACTCAGACACAGATATATACACACACACACAAAGTGGAGCAAGAGATGCAGCGCCGGATGTAAGTGACTGGGGGCGGGAGGGGGGTGAAAGACCGGCGATCCTACCAGCCAGCAGTGCATCACCACTACCCGCCCCCGCGCTCATCTCCCACACCAAGGGGACGGGGGAAGGGAGCACCAGGACAGGATGCAACCTCCTCCCCCCCTGGCGGCCGCACCCCCTCACCTACCTACTATCACCCGTAGCGGGCGGGCAGCAACGGGGACCCGGGGCAGAATTGGGGACACTGCGTAGCCACCAGTAGAGGAGCGGGAAGAGTCTGTGTCACGCGCTCACTAGCAGCAGGCACAGGAAGTGCCGCGAGCGGCTGTGAGCGGGCTCGGGGGGAGGAAGGGGGGGCGAGGTGGGGGGGAAAGCAGGGAAGAGCCAAAGCCCCGCCCCATGCATCCTCCACCAATCCCCAGCGGTCCGACATATTCAAGTAAGAAACCCAACCCCTGGCATCTGAAAGTACTCACCAGTCAGGCAGCCGCATCCTCGGGTCCTCGGGTTCTCCTCCTCACTGCCTCCGCTGCCGGGGGTGGGGCTTAATGCCGGGACGCAGGGGATTGGCCAAGGTAGGAAAATGCCGGGGGGGGCGGGACTTTGTACAATGCCGGGCCGCATCCTCCAATCAGCAAGACCCAGTTTCTACACAAGCCCAACCCCTGGCATTAAAAAAAAAATACTTACCAGCCGGGCTGCTGCAGTCTCCTCCGCACCGCCGTAGACTCGCGCACCGCAGCTTACTCGCGCACCACAGGCGACAATAAAAAAAAACGGGAACACATTGAGGAAAAACCGGGACATTTCCGGGACACACAGGAAACCGGGACAGCTCGAAAAACCGGGACTGTCCCGGCAAAAGGGGGACGGGTGGTCACCCTAATTAGGCCAAATGTTTATTTTTAAATTAACTGCATTTACAGGAGCGGTCATCTAGAGCAGGGGTGAGCAAAATTTTATGCCAAGACCCCCTTTTCATGCATGAAATTTCTCGCCCCCGCCCTGCCTGATGTAATCAAAATCACATGAAAAAAAAAACCTTTATTAAACGGTATACAATGTAAATACAAATATATCTAAATACTTACATATTTTAACAGCTAGTGCTTGCAAAATTAGGCTGCGTAAACGCTGCCGCTGAGAGCGGTGACATCACCAACTCTGCAAGCATGAGCACAGGGTGTCCTGCATAATTTTGCAATCACGAGCGGGGAAGTTTTTTCACTTTTTGTTTTGTACATTCATATTATGATTGATATAGGTGCAGCCTACCCTTTCACTTGCAGAGGATCGCAGCGAAGCAGGTTGCCAGCGGAGGAGAGCAGGAACCCAATGCTATTGCAGGGCAGACACTGGAAGTAGGGGTGTTTGACATCACAGCGCTCGGGCGTGCTCCTCCCCCGTACCTCCAAAGCCCCCGCGTGTGCGCACACACCATCACGTGGCCGCCACCTGCACTATCCTGTTCGGCCGCCCGCACACATCTTCGACTGCCCGTCCGTGCACATCTTCTTGGCCGCCCACGCACAGCTTTTTTGCTCTCCCGCGCACAGCGTCTGCTGGTCCGAGCACCCATGTTTCGCCGCACGCCCCCCCCTAAATAATTTTGCGCCCCCCCCCAGTTTGTGCACCGCTGCATTCAATCACAACGCCCACACGCACAGAATCGCAACACAGACACAGCACATACTCAATTACAACACACACAGACAACAAACTCATCACAACCAGACACAACAAACACAACACACAGACAACACACAGACACACACCACCCACTCAATCACAACACACCCACTCAATCACAACACACACACAGACAACCAATAGACACAACACACACACACAACACATACTCAATCACAACCAACACAGGCACAACACACACACAATCACAACACCCACACACAATCAAAACACCCACCCACACCTACTCAATCACAACACACACCCACACCTACTCAATCACAACACACACACACACACAGACACAACACACACTCAATCACAACCAACACAGACACAACACACACACACACACACTCAATCAAAACACCCACACACACAGCACACACACACAATCACAACCAACACAGACACTCAATCACAACACACACAGATAAAACCAGACACAACACACACACAATCACAGACACAACACATAATCACAACACCCACACACATAGCACAAACACACACACACACACACACCACACACTCAATCACAACCAACACAGACACAACACACACTCAATCACAACACACACACACACACACAATCACAGACAAGACACACTCAATCACAACAAACACAGACAACACCCACACCCCACACATACTCAATCACAACACACAACACGACACACACACTTTCAAATGCGGAGGGAAGTACTAAGCCTGCTCCTGCTCTGGTCCCCCCGTGTGCTGCTGAAAACTGGGTTGGGTAACAGGAAGAGAAGGAGGGGATGTCTGCGTGCAGAGAGAAGCCCCGCCCCCGCAGCAAACCACAGATAAGCAGCAGCACGGAGAAGCCCCGCCCCCGCAGCAAGCCACAGAGAAGCAACAGCACGGAGCTGCTTCTTGGCCGCCCTTGCACAGCACGGCCCACCCCCAGGTTTCCCTGCTCGCAGCCTGCGCCCCCCCTAAATAATCTTGCGCCCCCCAGTTTGCGCACCGCTGATCTAGAGATTCTGATTACATATCACTGTTGAAAGTGAATCTGTTGACACAGATACAGGAGAACGATATATCTATACAATACGATACATCTATACAATTTTTTGAGATGTGTTGTTCTGTAATTAAATCATTTACTTTTATATATGTGTAGATCAGTTTCCCCCACCCTATGGGAGATGTGGCGGCTACAGTGTGTGTGGTGCATTACCTATGGCTCACAGGAGGCCTGAACTTCCGCTGCTGAGAACCTGGGGTGAGCCTGATCCATCTGGTGACAGCGCCTCCACCTGTGCAGGATCCTACTATGTTGGATAACCCTGTCACAGGACCCAATGCAATAATACACACATTGATATAGATAACATAGATATATATAGATAACAGTTTACTGCATGCATAGGAAAAAGGAAGAACAAATACCACTTCCTATGTGTTAGGTTGCCTATCCGAGTCAACTCAGTGTGCACATTGGTCGCTTGCGTCCCTCAGGAATTTTCTTTATTTCTTGTTGTTACGCATGCTGAAAAACGCCATTGTTGCTTTGCAGTGGTGGTTACCTGGTTACGTAGACGCTATCGACACTGTGTTTTTCCCTGTGCTGACGACGGTATGTAATTGATAGGTCACTACAGTCGCTATTTTCATTATGTAATACCATGGTATGCTCCGTACATATGCTTTGCTATTTATTCGTGGAAACCTAGCATACGCATTGAACGCTCGTGTTTTCTAGCAATTACCTTTATATATTTATTATTTGTAGTTGTGACGTATGTTGCGCATGTGCGCCATTGTTAATGGTTACTAAGATACGTGACACGCCACCCGACATCACTGTTGCTCAGTGCTGATGTCGTATTTGATTAGCTAGTATCTACAGCTGTTTAACATCATGGTTTAGCCTATCAGGGATCTGTTTGTTGATGGGTGGTGGGTATATATGTTTGTCAGGTATCATTATGTACAGAGCACTCCCTTGAGAAAGGTCCTGTGCCAAGGACCGAAACGTCAGGTTTATGTGCCAGTTTTTCTACTGAATACACGCTTTTCTTGTACCTCCTGAGTGTGCTGACTCCTTCTTGCCTTGTGATCCTGGATTTACTCGGTAAGGAATATATATATATATATATATATATATATATATATATATATATATATACTGAGTTAAGTTATGTTTATATTATATGTTATATTTTCACTTAAATGTTTTGTCTGTGTTTGTTAACTGATCACTTTCCTGTAGACTACTCCCCTTCATTTATATACCAACATCTGATAGAGAGTGCAATCACTGTTGTGATTGGAAGATATCTGAATGAATGATTAAGGAGATGCTACAAGAAGGTCATTCAATACTTACCTGTTACTTTTTGATAAAGCACCCTGCGTGTGAAACGCGTTAGAGTGACTGAATCAGTTTTTTTCTGTCCATGTTTTTATATGAATAAATTCTTCTGAATACTCATCTCACGACTGACGCTGTGCACCGGTTTTTGTTCCCCTTTGGGGAGTTACTACATGCTGGATATAAAAAATACTTTATTTGGTAGACATAGCTGTTTATTTTATATTCCTCGGTGTAGCTACAGTACATAGTAATTCTATACTAAGAGATTCCTATGCGCAAAAATACTGGTCTTTACCTTTACAGAAGAGTGAAGGAGACAATTTTCTATTATTAAAGGAAGAAATGTGCAAATGATTAAAAGTTCGGTATGAAATAACTTCTCAAGAATTTGTGTTGCATTTTCTATTTTTATTGCGCCAGTCATAGGGGGAGATTTACTAAAGTCTGTTGCGGGTAATGCAACCGATCCGGCGGTAACTGCAATTGACTTGAATGGCAGTTAAGACACTTGGATCCGTTGAGCTAACCCGCAACAGACTTTAGTAAATTTCCCCCTTATACCTTTATCTGTTTTACGTATCCTTCCTCTTGGTTTTCTTTTTTCAATTGACAGCAAAAATGGTATGATTATATATACACACACACAAAAGCTTTCAAATGCTAATAACTATGTAAAAGCAGCAGAGCTCCCAGTTCCAATCCTGTACAAATAAATGGGAGATTATAATAAGGGATTGCTGCTTTAAGATACAGTAAATTCAATAAGCTAAGTTATTTGGCCAGCAAATAGTCATCAGTAGTTCAAATGATTTACACTTTGGAGTATGCAACCCTAAACAAGTTATTTAAGAGAATATTGTATGATAATACATTTGGAAAGAAAGAAAGGCCGAAGTTGAAGCATACGAACCATTTGCAAAATATATAGATACAGTACATACGTTTAATAGGGGATTTTCAGAGTAAGACATTTGCACTAATAGACATAGTAAATGAAGTAAACCAATATTTTGTTTCTTTACAGGACGCTGACTTAGGAGATGCCTGAGAGATTTTCTATCATTTCGTGAAAGCCCCACTCCGATTGATCTGCTCACCTTTCCTGTGATTTTTTTGAGAAGCATCTATATACCGACTATTCACCAAAAGTAAAGGTACACAATCCACTAGTTTAGAGGTGTTATTAACAAGCTAATATGGGGAAAAAATGATTCTTGTAATAAACAAAGGACATGCCACAATGTCATGGAAGCGCATTCCACAGTGTCATGGATGGGCATGCCACAATTGTGATGGTGAAGGGGTAACAGGCCATCAATAAAGGTATTATGTCTGGCTGGTTACCTCTGAACCATATTTGTCAGTTTAGAGTGTCAGCTCTTGGACCTATTGGTTGTACATGAAATATATGTGATTGTGCATCAATAAAGAATGTAAGTGTGTTTACCTTTCCAGGAGTGCTAGCCAGTGGAGATTCTCAGGCTATGAGTTTCAAGGCGGGTTTTGCTGTAAAGGTGTTGTCACATTGTGTCTAGGTAGACAGGGCCCAAAGTTGCTGGCCACCCCAAACATGTATCTGGGAATCAAGTCAGGACATATAGGCACAGACCTCCAGTCAATATCCTCCCTTGAAAACAGTTATGCGACTCACCGCCAAGTTCCCTGCTTCAGCACAGACCAGAAAGGTGAAGAGGGCATAGGGATGTGAGATGTCCCTGACACAGTCAAGAGGTCCCTAGGTTAAGGGGATACTCATTTAATGCCCAGGTCACCCAGAAGCTGTATAGGGCGTGACTCACCACTAAGTTCCCTGTTTCAGCACAAACCAGGAAGGTAAACAGGGCATAGGGATGTGAGGTGTCCCTGAAACAGTCAAGGGGTCCCCATGTTAATGGGGATACCCAGTAAATGCCCAGGTCACCCAAAACCGGTATAGCGGTTCTGGGGGTAATCCAATCAGCTACAAGATTGTGAAGGGACTTGTAAAAGTCCAGTCCTAAGTATTGTATAGAGTGTGGGGAATATGGCTAGTAGGAAATAACGTGCAGCTTCTTATTCTATTTCCCCATAACCAAAAGACTTAGGATATTTTTAAAGTGTATATTTTAGGGAACCGTGCGTTTTATAACACTTATTGTTGTGCCCAGTATAATGAGCTGGGATTTTCAGACAGTGCCACTGTGTCTACTCATACAGTGGGGATCAAAAGCCAGAGCGGTGTCAAAACCATTTGGACAGGAGGGAAGAAGTCAAGTACCCACGTCCTCAGATCAATGGACGCTCTTTAAATTTCCATTTGGCCCACCAGACTGGCCGAGGGCCTGTCGCCATGGGTGGCATTGAGGGAATCAAGGGCCAGAAGTGCCAAATTGCAGGTGCCTCTTGGTTCATTCAGATTTCCAGGTAACCCTGCCAGCTTGTCTCTGATTAGCTGCAGAGATTTTTCTCACGCTCCTTATTGGGGGGGCAGTAATCTGTAATGAAAGTGAGAGGTATTATAACCCCTTGCAGCCATGAGATAGTTAGTTCTCCAAGGTCCCCAAAGTGTCTCCAGAGTTTTCCAGTTGTAAGTCTCTAGCAAGAAAAGGGCTGCTTCAGCGAAAAGCTGCCTGGAATATTTTCTGTCCTGTTTTGCAACTGTTATCAGGGATAGGATACCTTGCAGCAAGGAGAGTCTAGGTTGTTACCCCAATTCCAAAGTAAGTGTGTCTTTTTGCTGTATTTTGTGTAACATTGTGTGTTTGCCTATTCTTGTGAATACATTTACAATTGATTTCATTAACTCGTTTTGCTCAATGCATGATCCTGGTAAATAGGTGTCAATTGCCGGATCTCCCGTGACAACAATGTCATGGATGCACAATACTGCAGATTGAAGGCAGCTGGCATTTTAAAATGTAGTGATCTCATGATGCTCATTGAAATTAGCTGTGTGAGAAAATGGCACAAGTGATACCGTGTTGCAGGTGATTTTTAGTTCAACACAGGTTCTGTAGCTGTTGTGTCCTTCTTTTAAAATGGTCCTTTACTCTTTATGGCACTAATAGTAGGTTTATTAATATGTGTTCTATTGGAAACAAAGAAAAACACAATGAACCACTAGCAAGAAACACAGTACTTGAGACACATAGGGATAAAAGGCCACATTTGCCAAGCTGTGCTATTCCATAAGACACCTGCCGGTGACCTGACCTTGGTCAGTCAGTTGGGAACATCTTAAAAATAGCAGTGCTATTTTTTTTTCTGTGTACCTGGGATTAGAGAGATTCACCTAGTGACACACTGAAAGCAATTACTGGACCATTGCTGAAGATCTGGGCACTATTGAACAAACAGATCTGAGATGGGGAATCTCACACTTGTTCCTATAATATCTCGCCTGTCTCATAGTTAGGTCTGGCTGCTGTTATTTGATGTTAGGGGCCGGCTTTGTTCCAGTAAAACTAATTTGTCCAACATGACACAGAGTTATGTTCTTGCCTGTTTTTTTAAATGTAATTTATGCATGTTTGTTATGGATAGTAAAGAACTCCACCTCCAGCTACAATCCACTCTTACTAAGGTTTGAGATGGTGGGAGTTACCAGTTTAATTATTTTAAACTCATGTCATTGCCTCTGTCTTTGTTATTCAAGAATGTAAAGACCGTTTTGATTAAGGTAGGATGTACCTTTATTTAAAGTTCTCCCAACATGAGCATAACTAGAACAATAGCACAACACCCAATTATTTGCACGTCCATTCATTACTGGAAGTGTTCACATTAAAATGTAAAAATGTTCACCATTCTAGTTTATTCATCTATTTGTAATAAATCAACTTTTAAAATAAATAACAACGTTAAGTTAAGCTTCTTGAAAATAAAAAGATACTTATATTGCTCACACCCTCTAATTCATGACAGATCTTGAAACATTTTCAAAACACAGATAAAATCAGATGGGATCTACCAAGATCTGATTTTTTTTTATTTATTCAGAAATACTATACAATTGAGAGGCTGTGTAAATGCCGTTTACAAAAACATGAATATAACCATAATTTTGAAATGAGAGCGAGAGAGAGACCGCTTATCAGAGACAATTTAACATACTGTTCATTCATTAAAAAAAATCGATTACAACGTGAAATGTGATTATCTCAGAAAAGTTGCACGGAAAACTTTATGAATTTCCTAATTCTTATTCGACAAACAATTTTTTTTGACATCATTGGTATAAGACGAAAAGTAAAGTTAAAGCCATGTATTTGTTATCAGATCATAACTACTGGAGATGGGGGCAAAAAGGGTGATCTATTTAATATATTATGGCAATGTCCTAAAATGTCAGCTTCATGATAGAAAGTATGTTATTTTGCTAGCAATGTTATTAGAAAAAAAGAATCCATCCTCCAATATATTGTTAATATTAGGTGGTAGATTAGCAATGTTGGGAGAGGGAGTACATAGTCTAATAAAATGTATCTTATTGTACTAACAACTAGTTGATAAGCTACTAGCTTTTAAGCCACACATGGTTCTTTATCAGTATGCAGAAGTACAGAAATATACGGTATGTATTCTGCATAGCAGTTAGATGGCAGTTACAATGACTATGGAGAGGATGTGAGATATGGCTGAGTGAATGCTGGCAGGCTAGGGTACAATTTAACAAATCAGGCTTCAGAGGCTACACTATATGTATGCAATAGAGACCTACTGTAGACAAACATGAGGCGTGGGAGTAAGGCTACGACCCCGGTGTCGTTTCTAAACACGCTAACCTGCCAGGTGGTGGTGGCGCGTGCAGCTCTGATCCCTGGTCTGTGTAGAGCTGCAGGGGAAAGATGGGGGGCGTGATGGGGGCGTGGCGGGGTGCGGCCATGACATCACCTGGCAGGTTTGCCCTCATTGGCTGAACGGCGCTCCATCACAAGTCCTGAACACAGTTTTTCTGTCTTCATAAAAAGGTGACGGGCCCGGCCCCATTGAGGGGCGGTTCTTATCCCTGCAGCGCACACCATAGCGCGTGCTACAGCAGGCAGCGGGGATTTAGCCTAAGAACCTGAATGGAGAGCCAGACATTTTATGTGTATTTACCCCCACACCGCCTGCATATGTATGTATGCATGTATCCGTCTCCCAATATACACATGCAGATGTGTATATATATAGATATATATACATATATTATATATATATATATATATATATATATATATATGACCCTCGGGAGTCACCGTCCAGCAGGAACTCACGACGACAGTCTCTACACGAACTCTTCCCCCGGGAACACACCACCAGATGACCCTGGTTCCCACCGGGGGGGCTGGATGCAGCAGAACGGCTGGTAACGTTGCACGCTTGGTTTAAGAGTGTGCGGCAGGTCACGGAACAACGCTAGGATATCCACAGCACACCTAGCCCTACGCGTTTCATCTGACAACCTTTTGCCTGGAATATCCATTCACATGGAGCCCATTTAAGCTGATGCATCGCCGTTCACACAGCTTTTAAGCACAGCACGGGACTAGCAAAGCAAGTCAAACCACTCACAGACATGTTTCAACCTTGATGGGTATCATCAGTGTGAGGTTGGTTTATTCTTGCTTTGCAATATTTCTAGGATGGGTAGGTTTACCATATCACATTTTAAGTTATGGTGGGTGAAAAAGGCAACCAAAAACCTCCACTGTTAGCATATATAGCCAATAAAGAATATCACATGTGAGCACATTCACATGTCTTAGGCAGGTCTGCACCTGCCTTTCAACCATTGTCACCTAGTATACAGTGCTCCCACTGCAGCAAGGGATTCTGGGAAATGACATGCAAATGAGCACACAATGTGTCACCTTTTGCCTGGACTATCCATTCACATGGAGCCCATTTAAGCAAATGCGTCGCCGTTCATATACATATAAATATAAATATACACTGGCGACACACTTTATTCGAGCTCGGCTAGTCCCACGAATTCGGGTATAACCGGGTGTATTGAGTTTTGTGACTGTTTTCTGCCCGAGTGCATTGAGGTATTTTCCAGGCAGGGATTGAAGCATTTTATTCCCGCTGGCTGCAATACTGCACAGTATATATATATATATACTGCATTACAATTCATGAATTTATGCCATCTGGTAGACACGCGAAGCATTGCAGCCTATTAAATCCTAATCATTATCATTTAACAGATCAGCCGCCCGTCAGCCAGGCATGAACCCAGGCTGGGAAGGCAAACGCAACGGGGCTTGTCAGAGGTGAGGAGCGGCGCATTCCAGGTATCTGCCAGGTACATACTGGTATTTGCTCGAATAAAGTGTGTCGGTGCAGTATCTGATTACACTTATAAGTAAACATATTCATACACAGGATAACTACACATATACGCAGACATTGATACATGTAAGCAATGTAAGTACAGATCATGCAACAAATACACATATATGATATGAGTGCAGGTTGATTAATGTAGTGTGTCTCAGTTCAAACAATTATTTATTTATTTTTTAATTAAGAAAATCTGCACATTTCAGCTCCCACTGGAGCAATCAAATCTTTGAAAAATAACATATTGTCATCAAGCCAGCGAACAAACGGGGTGCATTTGTTATTTAAGAACATCTGGACCTTATCCAAGAAGCAAAGAGATAACTAACAGATCACAGTTACTACACAGAAACAACAATCTCACAGAATAAAATACCAAGGAACCACTAGACACTATATTTCCCAAAAGCTATCCAGAACAACACAATCAGCCAAATCCTGATAACTAGAACCAAAAATATTGTACACAAATCTGGGAATCCAGGTAGACCCATAATATCTGAAATTAAAATCCTAACTGAAAGAATTTTAGGACTAATCAAAAAACACCTTAAAACCACTGGTCACAGAAAAAATACCCCCCGCCTCCTTCATAAAATACAAAATATTGGACATTTACCCCTAATGCCATCATAGCCACTTTGGGTGTCAATTCCCTTCTGTTAAATCCCTACAAGCCAAAGTAGAACACCATGATATTCAACTAAAATACATTTCCAAACTTCTATTTTATCCTAACCACATACACTTCACATTTAGTAGTAAACACTACGTGCAAACTTTGGGCACTGCAATGGGCACATGGCAGGATCCCCTGTATGCCAATCTTTTTATGGTTGATTTAGAGCAAATTTAGAAACAATCTTTGTAATGTCCTGGTTTTGCTCTAAATCATGTCGGGACACCGAGACAGTTCATTAAAAACAGTGACTGTCCCGGCTAAACCGGAACATCTGGTTACCCTACCTGACTGCAGGCAGTGCAGAGAGAATGTAGAGACATGGATGAGGAGAAGCAAGAGTGACCCCTAACCAGCTCCTCTTCTGAGCTCCTATGGACCAGAAACCTCTGCTGGGCTCCCACACAACACAGGGTATAGTGAATATACACTCTGTCTATTGAGAGCTCCATGTCACCCACTCTCACCCCCCACTCCCCATGTGTCTTCCTCTCTTCCCCAACATCCCCATGTGTCTCCCCCCATCCAATGTCACCCCCTCTTCCCTCCACCCCATGTGTCTCTCCCCCTCTATTTCCCCCCCTCTCCATGTGTTACCCCTCTTCCCCCTGTCCCCATGTGTCACCCCTCTTCCCCCTCTCACTTGTACTCTGTGTCAGGTTGTATCCTGTGTCAGTGTATAGTGCAGCTGGCTACATACTCCCCACTATACACTGAAACAGTGCATAACCTGATGGCACAATACACTGACACAGTGCATAAACTGACGGCACTATACACTGTCAGAGAGTATGTAGCCAGACGGCATTACACACTGACACACAGCATAACCTGACAGCACTATATACTGACACAGTCATATTATGCTCTGTGTATGTGTATACAGGTATTCATTTAAATGTTTTTCTTTTTGTGACCCTTTGATAATGACCGGTAAATTCTGTCTCCAACTACTAGTCAGGTTGGCCACCCCTGATTTAGAGGCCTACTGTATTATATTCAATGCAGAAAATGCCCCGATACAGGATATATGAGTAAAATCTAAACAGATGCAAAGCGATGAATGTTTTCCTAATGGTTCTACTGGTTTGTCTGGTTCCAATCATGTTCTCACTCTTGTGTCTCCTGTTTGTCTGTCTCTATTACATAACAGTAGAAGCTCTTAAGTCTCCTCTGTTAATTTTCACACTAGCCTGCCAGTATTCACCCTGTGACAATATCTCGTATCCCATCCATAACCATTGTAACTAGATACACCACTCTACTATACTGTGTATGTGTCTATATATATATATATATATATATATATACCACACTTATTAAGGTTAATAAGTGTGGTGAATACCTACTCTTAGTCTCAAACCAGCATAACCAACCTCACACTGATGATACCCATCAAGGTTGAAACATGTCTGTGAGTGGGTTTACTGGCTGTGCATCTCACCCCAGCCTATGCTTAAAAGCTGTGTTTAAAGCAGCATGCATTGGCTTAAGGGTTGCTCGTGTAATATGAGCTTGAGACAAAAGGTGGCACTGTGTGCTCATTTGCATGTCATTTCCCAGAATCCCTTGCTGCAGTGGAAGTGCTGTGTGCTGGGCGATAATGGTGAAAGACAGGGTTGCAGACCTGTCTAAGACATGCAAATGAGCATAAAGTAATATTTCCATTTGCTATATATATGCACCTCGGATTTCTATATTTCTGTGAGCCTGATGAAGAACCCCGAGAGTTTCAAAAGCTTGTAACTTATCAACTATCTATTACTCCAATACAATGTATCATACTACCTACATCCTCTCCCTCCTTTGCTACTTTACTACATGGAAGAATGGACTACTACTGATACCCATCCTTCTTTCTTTATATTAGGCATCAATTCCAAAATCAGTAACCTCTCTCCTCCCCCTCTATTTCCCCCCTCTCCGCTCTCCCCTCTCTTCCCCTTTTAGTCCCCCTTCTCCCACTCCCCCCTCCTTCCCTGCCCCCTTTCTATCCTCTCTCATCTTTCTTCGCTTTCCCCTCCTCCTCCCTCTCCCCTTCTTCCCCTCCTACTGTTTAGTCTGTCAGAGGAACAGGTTGTGTTGGAAAGTAGCTTTGTGCTAGAAGAAGCAGGGATGGGCTGAGGTTTTGAAAGCTATTGTCTATTTGTTGGAGTGTGAGTGTCTATCAGCTCAGCTATTTACTCTGTGTTATTGACCTCAGGTAAGTCTGATTGTATAGTGACAGAGACTGATGTTTCCTGTGACCAGGCTTATCTGTCTCAACCCGGGGGGGGGGGGGGGGAGGGAGAGGGTGGGCAGCAGCACGTGTTGCATGCGCAAGCAGATCAGGCTGGTGTCAGGGCTGCGAAAGCAGGACCCCATTTTAACCTGTTGTGGAACCCCATGACAGTTTTCTGGTTTTGAATCTGTGTCCCTGGATCTGTTTTCAGCTGCATGTTTGGAGTCTCTACAGTTTCTCTTGCTGCTGTAGCGCCTCCCTTTCGGGGCCCTGGGTGTGGGGGTTGAGGAGGTGGAACCACAGGCAGGAGGATTGGGTAGTGTAGCAGGGAGTGCTTCTAGCAGTAAGGAGGTTGCGACTGCTGTAAGTCCATCTGGGCTCCCTCTCTCCCGTACCCCCTCTCCTCTCTCTTCCCCCCTTTCCTCTCTTGCTTTCCCCCTCTCCACTCTCTTTCCCCTACCTCCCTCCCCCTCTTCCATCTAAACTGGATGTTATGTAACAGGTGGATGGTGGATGGCCTACAGTGCCAGTTGCCAAATGCCAATTCCAAGGTAAATGTAATTGTGTGCCACTGTCTGGCATAGCACTGCAGTTTTGGTGCTGACTTGTTTTGGTCCCACTAGATCATTCATGATGTCATATTTAACTGTTTTGGTTTTACAATGTGATAAATATTGATGATGATGGTGGTGGTGGTAGTGGATGAACACACAAGCAGTAGTGACAGTGGCAATAAGCCAGTACATGGCAATTTATGCAGCTGCACAAGTGTAGTTTACGTTCGACAGTCAGCTTGACAGCCTGACAGCCTCTCTTACCAGTTGTGTTATTTACTTTTGTTAGGGAATTTAATTTACTACTCAATAATATACTCATTCAGAGTCACTCGTTGCTACTAAGACTAGTGGCTGTGGACAGTGCATTTATTCACACAGATAGAACACTCAAAAGAGTGGTGAAAGTGTTCATAGGTTACTAATTATTGTGAGAGAAATGTTAACAACATATGTCCTTGGGCCCTCCCTCCCACCTGTGCATTGCTGAGAGATGGAACATTAACTATGGGTTAGGACATACATTACATAAACACAACAAGCCAAGCACTGTGCCAATGACAACTTAGATGTTATGAAATTGGTGACTGGCCACCGGCATTGCCAGGTGCCAATTTGCCAATTGGCAAATCTGACAGATGTTGGGGATAGGTGTAGCACTGCCTGTCTGGCAATCACAGCCGTTTGGGTGCCGGCTTTTTTAGCCCCCCACTAGATGGTCAAAATAAAATATAACTATTACGATGCCATACAGTATTTTCAAGTTTTGGATTTGCAAATAAGATAATGATGATGGATGATGACGATGGCGGTTGTTGCTGACAAGAAAATTACTTGTTCAAGAGATTGATTCCGATGGTCGATCTCAGCCACGAGTGCACACATGAATAACACCAACACCAGTCGTTATGAGTAAATATAATTTATTGGGTACTTAGCTTCGGATATATTTCAGCATTCTATGGCACTCAGGATACTGCTCATGATGTCATCAACAACCAGGGGACTCCCATCATTGGTTAAGATGAACTGCCTGGTCAATAGTTGCTATTCTGTGATCAATTTGTACTGCACGCCACAGTTGAGAGTCTGGCACATTTCTGCGCTGTACAAATGTATCAGAGAATACATCCAGGCTTTCTGCCAACATCCCAGTAAGGGAGGCCGACTCCCAGGGGACTCCCACACATCTCTATAGAGCTGTCTCATAATAAAAGTAACTTTCCACTCTGTATCCAAAATTAACTACATTCAAGCATATCTGTAAGAGACAAAAGTTAACTCATCATGCACCTAGGCCAGGGGCGCGCAAACCTTTTTTTGCTGCGCTCCCTCTGCCTCTTCTGCTCCGGTGGTGCGCCCCCCCCCCCCACCCCTCTTACCTCGCGTGGCGTCAAATGATGTGCGACGTTATTTGCCGCGTGTGACGTAACATGACCACGTGTTGCCATGGACACGAGTCCTGACGCCGGCAGAGACCAGGTAAGTTTACAGTTGCAGGGGCCTCACGCGATCCCTCAGCATTTAATTTAAATGCCTTGGGGAAAGAGTTCGGGGCCCCTGCAACGCTGCGCCCCGCCAGAAAAATATCAGGGGGCGCGCCCCCCACTTTGTGCACCGCTGCCCTAGAAACACAAGAAAACGCCATTCTCATTACAGTGGTACATGTGGTAGTAGAGGAAGATGAACAACAACACAGAACAAGCCACTGACAGCAAGCATGCTGTGACCCTGACATACTCCGTGGTAACTGGCGGGCAAGTCAGTCTGAGATATTCACTAATTATACAGGCATAAAGCGTAGCTACGTTTAGTTTATCTCAGACAGTCAGCCTCTCTGCCCGGTTGTGTTACTTAATTATAATGTTGTTACTTAATTACTCAACACATTCAGTCAGTCAGTCAATGCTACTAGACTAGTGGCAGTAGACCATTCATTGATTCATACAGAAATATTTGGGCACCAATCCTAAGAAAAGACATTATGGAACTTGAGAGAGTGCAGAGAAGAGCCACCAAATTAATAAAGGGGGTGGACAATCTAACTTATGAGGAGAGGCTAGCTAAATTAGATTTATTTACATTAGAAAAGAAGCGTCTAAGAGGGGATATGATAACTATATACAAATATATTTGAGGACAGTACAAGGAGCTTTCAAAAGAACTATTCATCCCACGGGCAGTACAAAGGACTTAGGGCCATCCCTTAAGTTGGAAGTAAGGAGATTTCACCAGCAACAAAGGAAAGGGTTCTTTACAGTAAGGGCAGTTAAAATGTGGAATTTATTACCCATGGAGACTGATGGCAGATACAATAGATTTGTTCAAAAAAAGGTTGGACATCTTTTTAGATGGGAAAGGTATACAGGGATATACCAAATAAGTATACATGGGAAGGATGTTGATCAAGGGATTAATCTGATTGCCCATTCTTGGAGACAGGAAGGAATTTATTTTTCCCCTTATGAGATATCATTGGATGATATGACTGTGGGGTTTTTTGTTTGCCTTCCTCTGGATCAATAAGGAAGTATAGATATAGGATAAAATATCTGTTGTCTAAATTTAGCATAGGTTGAACTTGATGGACCTACGTCTTTTTTCAACCTCATCTACTATGTAACTATGTAAATAACATTCAAAGAGTACTGACTTCGTGTTCTCAGGTTAATAATTATTAACAAAATGAGCAAAATGTTAACTAAATAAAAGGTGTACGTCCTTGAACCCTCCCTCCCACCTGTGTGTTACTGAGAGATGTTACAGTGACTGGTTTACTATTTTGACATACAGTACATGTATTAGTAAACACAACAAGCCAAGCACTGTGCCTATGCCAACCTGTACAGATTGGGACATTTGGACGTGGCTTTTAAAGCTCGACCAAATGACCGGCGACGTTCTTCTGCAGAGGAGCCCTACGCCGAAGGCCGATCAGCCGCAGGAGCCTCTGCCGCCGGCCACTTCTAGGAGAAGGTACATTTCAGTGGTTAGGGTAGGGAGGTAACTTTAGGGGTTTTAGTTTTTAGGGTTAGGGCTTAGGGTAGGAAGTTTTAGGGTAAGGACTTAGGGTAAAGGGTTTTAGGCTACGGGTTAAGATTATTAGGGTATTTATTTATAAAATGTTTTACCATTGAGAGTTACCTCTCGTTTTCAAGTATGTCCTGGGCACAGAGTTAAGACAAATACAGTTACATAAATGAACAGGGTATACATTATATACAAGACATTGTATGCACAGTTAAAGACAATATATATTATAGGCGTATGTAACTGTTACAGACCAGATTAAAATGTGAGAGCCTTAGATTTGAAAGAAGTTAGACTGGTGGCGGCTGTGAGAGTCTCCGGTAGGTTGTTCCAGTTATGGGGTGCACGGTAAGAGAAGGAGGAGCGGCCAGATACTTTGTTGAACCTTGGGACCATGAACAGTCTCTTGGAGTCAGATCTCAGATGATAAGTGCTGCATGTGGTAGGGGTGAGGAGCTTGTTCAGATAGACTGGTAGCTTGCCCAGAAAGTATTTAAAGGCAAGACAGGAAAGATGAACTTTGCGCCTCAAGCTTGAGACTCAAGCTAGGGAATAGTGTTAGTATTACGGGTTAAGATTAGGTGGTTTTAGGATAAAGGTTAAATTTAGGCACTTACCTTAGCGGCGAAGCGGCCGCTGGCAACAGGTCCCGGCAGTGGGGTGAGACGTAGTGAAGTGCCGGTGGTCATTTGGTTGTGGCAAAATGGCCATGACCAAATGTCCTAGACCAAACCTGCCATTTCCACACACTGGCACTTTTTGTGATAATTGACCACATCTCTGCCATGAACACTGATTCTGGAGACAGGCAGACAGATTGGTCTTTTTAAGGTGCTATAGTACTGGTAGTGTTACAGTAGCGATGGCCCTGGTAGTGTTGTAACAAACCCTCAGTGCCAGATTTACAAATCCGTCCCCCATATGCACTTACTTTGGTGTTGCCCACGCTGCCGCCTCTGCCTCTGCCATCGTGCCGCCCTCCTACTTCTGTGTCACAGCGTCACATGACGCTGCAATCTCACACGGAATAATTTGACATTGCGATATCATGTTGCCATCGCAAGGCGATGCAATGTGACGTGACGTTGCTGTACCAACGCGATGACGTGACGTTGCAGCGTCATTTGATGCCAAGACGTTGAAGGAGTAGGGAGGCATGAAGGAGAAGGTAAGAACTTTACAGTGGCCCCACGCTCTCCCACAGCAATCAGTGAGGAAAAGAATGGGGCCTCTGTATATGGGTGGGGGGGGACATGAAAATTTGCATCCCCAAAATTTTGCGCCCAATGCCCAGGCCTAATTGGAAATCCATCACTGCTCCTCCTGAGTCTCTTGAATGCTATATGCAGGGGCAGTATATATTTCTGAGGAATCAGATGTTGATTCATCTTGATAAAAGTGAGTTTTTCAAAGCTACCACGGGACAGTTAGGATTTCACCAGCTACACTAAATATTTTTTTGTCTGACAACACACTTTCAAGAGGAGAACTCAGCCACTCTACTGCCACCTTTGCAAGAGCAGGCCATGTGTCTGTTTTAACAGCCCAGCATTCAAGAGGATCAGAGTCAGGAGGCAGGAATGAACTATCACATATATATATATGTGCCTCCACCATGTCTATTGCACTAGTAGCATTAGAGGTCCCTGCAGCTTCTGCGCAAGTGTAAACCATGCCATATTGATGGAGCGTTTCCCATAGTGATGGACCACCACAACTTTTGCTGCTCTTACTGCAACCCCTACAACAACTGCCCCTACCCACACCACCACTACTACCAAATACCACTTGAGCCCTGAAAGGAGGAAAGCGGTGATGGAGACCATTGTGTTGTCAGTTTCTGTGTAGAATGTACTTTCACTGAGGATGTCTTCTGTGAACCTTCATTGGCCTCCTCTCTCTGACATTCATCCTTCTCCAACACTGCCTGTACATAATCAATTATCTTCTCCTTCTAATTTGCCACTGTCTCTTCAACAGGGGTAAAATGATATATAATTCTGTCTTTAAAGCGAAGGGACTAAACATGTAGCCTGAAGGTATTAATCTCTCCATTTCATACTGACAACACGTCGGTCATTTATTAGGCAGTCAAGCAATTTATCAACCATTGCCAACATATCATTATAATTATAATTTTCATCATCATTGTCGCCATTATTATGCTGCAAATTGATTCATATTTTTTTGAGGAGGATTATAGAGGGATGACCTGCTCACCAAAATGGTGGCTTCCTCAAAGTGCCTCAGCAGCCTGCACAGCTCTCCCATCAGATGCCACTGTCTAGGCTGCAAAAGGGCCTCATCCTGGGACCTGGCATGCTCCCTGTCATAATCGTTGACCGCCTTCTGCTGCTCATGAAGACGCTCAAGCCTATATAAGGTGGAATTCCAGTGTGTAGACACGTCGATTTTTAACTGGTGACGAGGCAGGTTGTTTTGCTTTCGCAGTCTAGACAGAGCTGTGTACGATCGACTATAGTGACAACGTATTTTTCTGGAAACAGGAAAAATACTCTGCACTTTCCGACACTGAACTAAGAAACATGTGACTATTCATTTGAGTATGTGTACAAAAAAAGGAATGTATTTTATTAATGTATTGCCTTGTTTTAGTGCTGCAACGAAGTTGGAACCGTTATCCCCTGCAACAAACCCAACCTCAAGTGCCCTGGGAGTTAGCCACCACTCTATCACATTCTGTAATTTTGATAACACATCAGAAGCTGTGTGAGCCCTTTTTTCGAAATTCTACATACATATTTTATTTAATATAGTCACTTGTCTCACATGTATGTATGCATGTATGTATGTATGTATGTATGTATGTATATATGTATGTATGTATGCATATCTTTATATAGTGCCAAAAGTGTGCTCAGTGCTTTAGAAATAATACAGTACAGGGCATTATAATAATACAATAAGCGCAGCAAAATCAGAAAATAGGAACTCACTTGTGTACTTTAATATTTCACGATCCATCACATTTACCTTCACGGTTACAAATATTAACACTTGTGTTTTTATCACTTATATGGTTTGAAAATTTAGATTTTCATTAATATTGGAAGTAGCACTGTAAGAGATGTGTGCAGAGGTACATTTAATGGAGACCAATTAGGGTGAAATTATATCTTGGCTTTATTGCGCCTGTTCCGTTAACAAGGAAAACATGCTAAAACAAACAAAATAAAGGCCCCTGTTCTCCTGGGTCAGCATCCTTGTGTGCTATGGCACTCTCTGTGTCCAGTTATAGAGGTCTTGTCCCTTTGTCTTGCTGTCAGCATACAGGCAGTCCTCGTTTTACAACGCTTCGTTTTACAACGAATGGCTTATCCAACGCTATGCAATGCATACCTATGTTCATTTTTACAACGCCAAAGCGGCTTATCCAACGCTCTTACAACACTTTTCTAAAAGTCCTAATCAGCCAGATGCAGTCTGGTTGATTGCCTGTGTGCAATTAACCAGCACACTGCTGGATTTAGAGGCAGTTTCTCTCAGACAGTGATAAGTCCCTGTTACAAGCACAGATTTTGTATTGTTTTTCACTATCAGGAGCACCTTTCACTTTGTTTTGTTGCTGCTAACTAGCCAGGGCTACGGCCCCAGTGCGCGCGCGACGGAGTGCCTGGCGGCGCTCGTTCCCTCCATCCGAGCGATCTGAAGGACTTCAGATCACTCGCGACAGGGTGGCGGGGACGCGGCCATGATGTCACGCGGCTGGTTTTACCTCATTGGCTGAACCGCCGCCATGACGTGGCCATCGCTCGGCTGCCGCACAAAAAGGCTTGTCTTTTGGCAAAGGTGGTCACGCATTGCGCTTTCTGCAGGTGCCTGCAGGCAGTGACCGGGGCCAGTCCCATAGAGGGCATATCTTGTTTGTGCTTTGCACGCTGTAGCGTGCGCAGCTGCAAGCAGTGGGACGAGGCCACAGGGTGAGACAGACTCAGATGATCTGCTGCTGAAATGTGCATTTTGGACATAATACATTTACCTTTTTGCATTATTTGAATGGTGTGCCAGTATAGTAGATCTTTCGTGATCTTATTTGGCTATCCTTTATCTTCTTTACATGCACCATGACTGCCTCTCCTAACGCTCTTTACTGTGTGTGTGTGCGTGTGCGTGTGCGTGTGTAACAAGAGACAAAATAGAGAAAAGATTGTGTGGTTTTTATTTACTTTATATGCTGCTTTTGCACTTTGCACAGTGTTCTTGGTTTGCTTGGCTGGGTGCTGCTGCTGCTGCTGCTGCTGCTGCTGCTGCTGCTGCTGCTGCTGCTGCTGCTGCTGCTGCTGCTGCTGCTGCTGCTGCTGCTGCTGCTGCTGCTGTCAGTCACTGCCATTCCCACTTTACTTTAGAGCAGCTCACTTCCATTACCATTACTAGAGCAGCCACTGCCATCCATTACTAGAGCACCCTGCCATTCCATTAACTAGTAGCAGGTACCACTGCACATTCCATTACTAGGAGCAGCCACTGCCATTCATTACTAAAGCAAGCCTCTGCCATTCCATTACTAGAGCAGTCACTCAATTCATGCAGAGAGTACCTAGTCTTATAGGCGTCATTGCTTCCCATTACTAGACAAGCAGCACTGCCATTCCATTACTAGAGCAGCAGCCATAGCCATTTCCATTACGTAGTAGCAGGCCACTGCCATTCCATTACTAGAGCAGCCACTGCCTTTTTCCAATTAACTAGAGCAGCCACTGCAATCAGAGAGATGGATCCACTTACTAGATCATTTCGTACGACTTGCACATTCCATTATAGGACTCACCTCGCACAAATGAGCCGCTCACTGCCATCATCATATATGACTAAGCAGCCACTGCCATTCCATTACTAGAGCCCGCCACTGCCATACCATTACTAGAGCAGCCACTGCATTCCATTAACTAGAAGGAGCATAATTCCCGAAAGGCTGCAATATCCATTACTATGATTCAGTCACTATGCCATCTCCTTTTAGAGAGTCACTGCCATTCCCATACTAGAGCAGTCCACTTGCCATTCCATTACTAGAGCAGACTATCCATTCCATTACTAAGCAGCCACTGCCATTCCATTACAGAGCAGTCTGCCATTCCATTGACTAGATGCCTCGGCCATTCCATTACTATGAGCGCCACTGACAGCCATTCCAAACTTAATAGAGCAGCCAACTGCCATTCCATTACGAGAGCAGCACTGCCATTCCATTACTTAGAGCAGCCACTAAGCCATCCCATATACTAGAGATGCAGCACCTGCCATTCCATTACTAGGAGCACACTGCCATTCCATAACTAGAGCAGATCACTGCCATTAACTTACTATAGCTAGAGCATCGCCACCCATCTTGAGCCACTGGATCATTACTAGAGCATGTCACTGTCCATTCCATATACTAGCCAAGCCATGCCATTCCATATCTTAGAGCGTCACTAGGACTGGCCAGTTCAATGTACTGCGAGGGCAGCCACTGCCGCTTCCATTACTGGAGAGGCGAGGAATCCGGGCCCATGTTTGCCTTACGTAGAGCAGTCACTGCGCATTAGCCAAAAGTTACATTGAGTAGCGGAGGATAGTTCGTTTTCGGGGGTTCCGTATGGTCCGAGGGTTGGAAGGGGGGCTGTGCGAGGGCTAGCGGCACTAGCCATTTTTCCATTCTAGAGCATCGGGGGGCACTTCCATTCCATTACTAGAGCAGCCCACTGCCATTTTACCATTTCTTAGAGCAGCCACTGCCATTCCTTACTGAGCAGCACAGGGGGACTGGGGGGGGGACTGCGAGTTCCATACTGGGGCAGGGGAGGGGCGGTTTCGGATGGGTGGGCTGCGTGTCACAGTGTTGGGTGCCAGTTACTAGAGCATGGGCATCGCGCTTCCGATTACCAGGAGTTAGCTGTGTTGGGGCTAAGGTGGGCAGGCCCCTGCCAATTTCTCATGTACGATAGTGCAGTCACCCTGTGCGCATTCGGCGCATGGTACTAGGGAAGGGGAGGCACCACGGGCCATTCCATTGGATGCCGGAAGAGGGCAAGGGGGGGGGGGCCTCTCTGTTGTCGTGTGTCCATTTCGAGCCTTGACCTTGGGGGTGTGTGTGGGTGGAGAGCAGAGCCTGCAATTCCAGTTACTAGATAGCAGGGGCCACGGACTGCCGTGGTTACCTTACTAGGGCATTCATCTCTGCCATTCCATTACTAGGGACTAAGAGCAGGGAGGGTGGAGGGGGGGTGGGGGGCGGGGAGGAGGGAGGGGTGGGGGGGGGGGCGGGACGGGGAAAGGGGGAAGGGGGAGAGAATGGGGGGGGGGGTGAGGTTGGGGGGGGGGGGGGGGGGTGGGGGGGGGGGGGGGGGGGTTGGGGGATGCGGGTAGTGTGTGTGGGTAGGTTTAGGGGGAAGGGGTGTGGGTTGTGTGTTAATGGAGGAGTGCGTTGTTCGTTTTCAGAATTGCCGTGTGAGGTTGGGGGAAGTGATAATAGTGGAGTGGACGAGGTGGGAACCCGGTGCGGTTGCCATGTCCCTTACGCCATCTCTCTGATTGGTGGGGGGGTGAGGATCCGCTTGCCACTTCCCATATCGCTGAATCAGGGCAGCCACTTCCCATTTCCATATACTAGAGAGCAGCTGTGCTCGACTTCGAAGGTGTGGTGCCCGTGTTTGCACTTAGAGCAGGGGGCCACTGCCATTCCCTTAACTAGGGCAGCCACTGCCATTCGTGCGGGCATTACTAGGACAGCCACTGCAATACTATTACGGAGAAGCAGCCACTTCCATGGGTCCATTACTGAAAAGCGATTCACCACTGTCATTCCATTACTGAGAGCAGCACTGTTTCCAATTTCCATTAGCTGAGCCAGCCACTGCCATTGCCTATTACTAGAGCAGCCACAGATGGGTCAATTCTCATTACTAAGGAGTCATCCGGGGACTTCCAGTTGGGACCATTACTAAGGCAGCCACTGGTGCCATTCCCTGGACTATAGCAGCGCTACTGTCGTGGGAGGCCGGATTCCATACTAGAAGCAGTGGTGGGGTCAGCTGTCCATGGGTTGCGTCCATTACTAGACAGCCACTAGCCATTCCTTACTAGAGCAGCCACTGCCATTCCTATGACTAGTGATCATGGTGGGCCACTGCCATTGAGGCCATTACATAGATCGTGGCCACTGCCATTTTCCATTAACCCTAAGAATTGTGTTTACGCGCAACCAACCGGGGGGGACACGGGAGACGGTGCGGCATTCCCAACAAGTACCTGATAGGAGGTCGGTATTCCCACCTGCTGCCATTATCCAGTTTTCGCGTGCATCAAGTCCACTGATGCGCAGATTGGGGAAGGCGCGATTACTAGAGCAGCCCGTGGACTCCATTCCTATACTGCCTAATAGGGCGAAAGGTGCACTGTGCCGCAAGTTCCATTCCTAAGAAGCAGCCACTGGCCGAATTGCGGGCTGGTTACTGACTGGGTAGGGAGCACCCGCTGGGCCATGAATGCGGCCTTACGAGGCGTGGAGTGGCATCACTAAGGGCATGGGGGCCATTCACATTACGTGAATGCTCGGAGGGAGCCACTCGCATTGCCATGTTACTTGGGATGAGGGCAGGGGGACGGGCACTGCATTAGGGGGAAAGGGGGGGGGGGGGGCTGGTGAGCGGCTGATGAGTGGGTGCAGGGGGGGGCGCTACTGGGTGGCCATGGTGCCAGTGTGACGAGGCAGTCAGCTGGGGGGCGGCGAGGTGGGTACCGTTACAAAATAGAGCACCACTGGGCCATTGGCTGTAGCTACGGGACTGGAAGCGGTGCGCGGGAGGGTGGTGGGGGCAAAGCGTGCACATTACCATTACTAGGAATCCGAACACCTGGGGGGATCCACATTGGGGGGCACAGACTGTTACACCAGGTAGGACAAGACTGCCAGATTTCCACTACAGCACAGCAGCAGCAGCAGCAGAAGCACAGCATCAGCAGCAAGCACAGCCGCACAATCAGCAGCAGGCCGCATACAGCAGCATCATCAGGCTCAGCAGCAGACGGGCCAGCCAAGCAAGGACCAAGAAGCACGTGTGGCAAGGTCAAAAGCAGCGCTGATAATTCGAAATAACACCGCTACTACAATCTTTTCTCGGTCGTAATTTTGTCTCTTTTTGTCAACAGGACGGGCACACCACCAGAGAGGGGCAGCAACACACACACAGTAAGAGGGCGGTAGGTAAGAGGGCAGTCAGTGGTTCAGTGTAAGAACATAAAGGGATGAAGCCAAATAAGATCAGAAAGTCTAGCTATACTGTGGCAGCCGAGGGGAAGAAAAAAAAAAAAGGGAACCGGGATGTCAGGTCGAGTGAAGATCAAAAAATGGTAAATGTATTGAAGTGAGTCCAAAGGGTAATGCACATTTTCGCAGCAGATCATCTGTCTGTCGCACCCTGTGGCCGCAGTCGTGGGGGCCCACTTCTTGCCTGCGGCCACTGGCTTACAGACTTGCTAAAAGCACAAGCAAGATGATGAGCCCTCGTAGTTGGACTGTGGCCCCCGTCAATGCCGTGCGGCACCATGCAGAAGAGCGCAATGCGTGGGAATCGGCCCTGTTGAGCCAAAAGAGCAAAGACCTTTTTGTTGCGGACAGCCGAGCTGATTGGCCAGCGTCTGGCGGCGTTCAGGGCCATGGATTGGGAGGGTTAAACTAACGCAGGCCGCGTGACGTCAATGGGGCCGCTGGTCCGGGGGACCCGGGAGGGGGCCAGAAACCCTAATTCGGGCGATGTAAGATCTTGAAGTTCCCCTTCAGGATGCGCTTCGGATTAGGGTAACTAGCGCCGCCAGGCACTCCGTCGGCAGCGGCGGGGGGCGGGGAGGGGGGGGGGGGGGGAGGGGAGGGGGAAGGCGGGGGAGGGAGGGGATCCACTGTTGTCGGCGATTATGGGACAGGCCCTGTCGTGAGTAGGTAGCAGCAAGAGCACGAGCAGAAACAAAGTTGAAAATTAATTCTCCATTAGTATTTAAGAAAGGACAAAGTGACAAAATCTTTGTCTGTTTAACAGGAAAGACCTTAGGTTATCACTGGTTCTTGCGGAGACAGACACTTCCGGCGGCGGTCTCAAAGATAAACAGCGAGTTCGGGTGCTGGGGTTAATTGCACACATCGAATCACGCCAGACTGCCTCGGCTGGATTAGGCTTTTCATAGGGGGGGGGGGGGGGAAAGTGTTGTAAAGGAGCGTTGACTAAACCCCGCTTTGGCGTTGTTAAAAAATGAACTAGGTAAATGTAACATTGCATAGCGTGGAATAGAAGCCATTCGTTGAGTAAAAAACGAAGCGTCTTTGTTAATAAATCGAGGACCTGACTGTAATGACTGAGCAGCAGACACAGGGACAAGACCTCATAAACTGGACACCAGAGAGTGCCATAGCAAACAGTGGCTGCGACACCAGGAGAGAAACAGGGCGCTTATTTTGTTTGTTTTCGCATGTTTATTCCTGTGGTACTTGGAGGCACAGGCCAATAAAGCCAAGATATAGAATTTCGGACGCCTTAATTGGTCCTCCATTGAAATGTTACCTCGCAAACACATCGGTTACAGTGCTACTGCAATTATAATGAATGAAAATCTAAATTTTTCAAACCATTATAGTGATTTAGAAAACACAGAGTGTTAATTCTGTGTACCGTGAAGGTAAATGTGATAGGAATCGTGATATTAGTGAAATAACAAATTGATTTCCATTCTCTGATTTTGCTACGTTTGTATTGACACAAGGGTGGAGTAAAACTGTCTGATAGCTGCGCTATTGTATTCTAAATTAGGCCACTGTTTATTTATTAAAGCACGACACCTTTGTTGGCCTATATAAAATTATAGCTAGCATACATACATATAAATATATCATACGATACTACCTACATACATGCATACATAACATTGTGAGACAAGTGACTATAAATATGAAACTAAATATGTATGTAAGAAGTTCGAAAAAAAGCGGCTCACAACAGTATCTGAGTGTGTTATGCAAACAATTACAGAATGTATAGAGTGGTCGGTCTAACTCCCCAGGGCAAACTGTGAGGTGTTGGGTTATGTTGAAAGGGGATGGGGAATAGCGGTCACACTTCGTTGCAGCCCAAACAAGGCAAATGACCTTTAAAAAATATTCTTTTTTTTTACACGACGGTACTCAAATGAATAGTCACACGTTTCTTAGTTCAGTGGTACGAAGTGCAGAGATTTTTCCGTGTTCCAGAAAAATACGTTGTCACTTAGTCCGATCGTACACAGCTCTGTCTAGACCTGCGAAAGACAAACAACAACCTGCCTCGTCACCATTAAATTAAAAATCGACGTGTCTACACACTGGAATTCCACCTTATTAGGCTTGAGCGTCTTCATGAGCAGCAGAAGGCGTCAACGATTATGACAGAGAGCAGCCAGGTCCCAGTATGAGGCCCTTTTGCAGCCTAAGACAGTGGCATCTGATGGAGAGAGCTGTGCGGCCTGCTAGGAGCGACCTTTGAGAAGGCCACCATTTTGGTGAGCAGTCATCCCTCTATAACCTCCTCAAAAAATAGTAATCAATTTGCAGCATAATAATGGCGACAAGATGATGATGAAAATTTAATTATAATGAAATAGGTTGGCATGGTTGATAAATTGCTTGACTGACATAATATGACCAGACGTGTTGTCAGTATAAAATGGAGAGATTAATACCTTCAGGGCTACATGTTTAGTCCCTTCGCTTTAAAGACAGAATTATATATATCATTGTTACCACCTGTTTAAGAACAGTGGCAAATTAGAAGGAGAAGAAATGTGATTATGTACAGCAGTGTTGGAGAAGGATGAATGTCAGAGAGAGGAGGCCAATGAGTTCACAGAAGACATCCTCAGTGAAAGTACATTCTACACAGAAACTGACAACACAATGGTCTCCCATCACCGCTTTCCTCTTTCAGGCTCAAGTGGTATTTGGTAGTAGTTGGTGTGTGGTAGTGGCAGTTGTTTTAGGGTTTGCAGTAAAGACAGCAAAATTTGTGGTGGTCCTCACTATGGGAAACACGCTCCATCAATATGGCATGGTTTACAATTGGCGCAAGCTGCAGGAACCTCTATTGCTACAGTGCAATAGACATGGTGGAGGCACATAATATATATGTGATAGTTTCATTCCTGCCTCCTGACTCTGAGATCCTCTTGAATGCTGGCTTTAAAAAAACACACCATGGCCTGCTCTTGCAAAGGTGGGCAGTAAAGTGGCTGAGGTTCCTCTCTTGAAAAGTGTGTTTCGATCAAAAACAATATTTTAGTGTATGGGTGAATCCTAACTGTGCCCGTGGTAGCTGGAAAAAACTCACTTTATCAAGATAGAATCAACATCTGATTCCTCAGAATATATAACTCCCCTGCTATAAGCATTTCAAGAGACCAGGAGAGCAGTGTGATGGATTCCAATTAGGCCTGGGCATTGGGCGGCAAATTTTGGGATGCAAATTTTCATGTCCCCCCCCACCCATATACAGAGGCCCCATTCTTTTATTCCTACATGGATTGCGTGGGAGAGCGTGGGGCCACTGTAGTTTCTACCTACCTCCTCTCTTCATGCCTCCCACTCCTTCAACGTCTTGGCATCAAATGACGCTGCAACGTCACGTCATCGCGTTGGTACAGCAAACGTTCACGTCACATTGCATCGCCTTGCGATGGCAACATGATATCGCATGTCAAAATTATCGTGTGAGATTTGCGCGTCATGTGACGCTGTACACAGAAAGTAGGAGGGGAGAGGAGGCAAGAGGGAGGATAAAGAGGAGTAGGGGAACAGGGGGAGGGGGAAGGGGGGGGAGGGGGGGAGGGGGGGGAGGAGGGGGGGGGGGGTAATAGGGAGGAAAAAGATTGGATTCAGTGTTGTAGCCTGTCCGTTTCAGGTCGGCAGCGTGGGTCAACACCAAATTAATGTCATATGGGGACGGATTTTAAATGGCACGAGGTTGTTACAAACACTACGCAGGGCCATCGCTCTGGTAAACACTACCAGTACTATAGCACCTAAAAGACCAACTGTCTGCTGTCCAGAAGCGTTCTGTGCAAGATGTGGTTCATTATCCAAAAAATGCCAGTGGTGTGGCAATGGAGTTTGGTCTAGGAACATTGTGGTCATGGCCATTTTGCCACAACCAAATGACCACCGGCACGTCACTACGTCTACCCCCCACTGCGGGACCTGTTGCCACGGCCGCTTCGCCGCTAAGGTAAGTTGCCTAAATTTACCTTTTACCTAAAACCACCTAATCTAACCCGTAATACTAAACCTATCCTAGCTTGAGTCTCAAGCTTGAGCGCAAAGTTCATCTTTCTGTCTTGCCTTAAAATACTTTCTGGGCAAGCTACCAGTCTATCGAACAAGCTCCTCACCCCACCACATGCAGCACTTATCATCTGAGATCTGACTCCAGAGACTGTTTCATGGTCCCCAAGTTTCAACAACAAAGTATCTGGCCGCTCCTCCTTCTCTTACCCCGGCCACCCCATACTGGAACAACCTAACGGACTCTCACAGCCGCCACCAGTCTAACTTCTTTCAAATCTAGGCTCTCACATTTTAATCTGGTCTGTCAGTTACATACGCCTATAATATATATTGTTCTTTAACTGTGCATACAATGTCTTGTATATAATGTATACCCTGTTCATTTTATTACTGTATTTTTCTTACTCTGTGCCCAGGACATACTTAAAACGAGAGGTAACTCTCAATGGTAAAACTTTTATAAATAATTACCCTAATAACTTAACCCGTAGCCTAAAAACCCTTTACCCTAAGTCCTTACCCTAAAACTTCCACCCAAGCCCTAACCCTAAAAACTAAAACCCCTAAAGTTACCTCCCTACCCTAACCACTGAAATGTACCTTCTCCTAGAAGTGGCCGGCGGCAGAGGCTCCTGCGGCTGATCGGCCTTCGGCGTAGGGCTCCTCTGCAGAAACGTCGCCGGTCATTTGGTCGAGCTTTAAAGCCAGCGTCCAAATGTCCCAATCTGTACAGTTGGCATAGGCACATGCTTGGCTTTTGGTTTTTTACTAATCAATGTACTGTATGTCAAAATAGTAAACCAGTCACTGTAACATCTCACGTACACACGGGTGGAGGGGAGGGTTCAGGACGTGTCCACCTTATTATTGTTAACATTTTGCTCATTTTGTTAATAATTTATGAACCTGAGAACACGAAGTCGTACTCTTTGAATGTTATTTACATGTTTACATAGTAGATTGAGGTTGAAAAAACGTAGGTCCATCAAGTTCAACCTATGCTAAATTTGACAACAGATATTTTTATCCTATATCTAGACTTCCTTATTGATCCAGAGGAAGGCAAACAAAAAAACCCCACAGTCATATCATCCAATGATATCTCATAAGGGGAAAAATAAATTCCTTCCTGTCTCCAAGATGGGCAATCAGATTAATCCCTTGACAACATCCTTCCATGTATACTTATTTGGTATATCCCTGTATACCTTTCCCATCTAAAAAGATGTCCAACCCTTTTTTTGAACAAATCTATTGTATCGTGCCATCAGTCTCCATGGGTAATAATTCCACATTTTAACTGCCCTTACTGTAAAGAACCCTTTCCTTTGTTGCTGGTGAAATCTCCTACTTCCAACTTAAGGGATGGCCCTATCCTTTGTACTTGCTGCCGTGGGATGAATAGTTCTTTTGAAAGCTCCTTGTACTGTCCTCAATATATTTTGTATATAGTTTATCATATCCCTCTGACTTACGCTTCTTTTTCTAATGTAAATAAATCTAATTTAGCTAGCCTCCTCCTCATAAGTTAGATTGTCCACCCCCTTTATTTAATTTGGTGGCTCTTCTCTGCACTCTCTCAAGTTCCATAATGTCTTTTCTTAGGATTGGTGCCCCAAATATTTCTGTATGAAGTCATGAATGGTCTACTGCCACTAGTCTAGTACCTGACTGACTGACTGAATGTGTTTGATTAATTAGAGTCACAACATTATAATTAAGTAACACAACCGGGCAGAGAGGCTGACTGTCTGAGATAAACTAAACGTAGCTACGCTTTATGCCTGTAAGTAATTAGTAATATCTCAGACTGACTTGCCCGCCAGTTACCACGGAGTATGTCAGGGTCACAGATGCTTGTGTCAGTGGCTTGTTCTGTGTTGTTTGTTCATCTTCCTCTACTAACCCATGTACCACTGTATGAAGAATGGGCGTTTTCTGTGTTTCTAGGGCAAGCGGTGCACAAAGTGGGGGCGCGCCCCTGATATTTTTCGGGCGGGCGCAGCGTTGGCAGGGGCCCCTAACCTTCCCCAAGGCATTTAATTAAATTCTGAGGGATCGCGTGAGGCCCCTGCAACTGAATAAGGCCGAGGGGGGCCGACACCCGAGGGTTAAGGTAAAGGGAGCGTGCCGGCGGGTAGGGCCAGCATAAAAACGACACCGTATCCAAGCCCAGACCCGAAAAGACAAATCACTCGCAGAAGAACCTGAGAAGGCGTCTAACCCCATCCCACGCAGTCGAGGACGAACGGTAGCAACATATACCATGGTCTATGCCGCGTTCCAGGACTCGGTCCATTGCAACACGTGGTCATGTTACGTTCACAACGCGTGCAACTGAACGTCGCCACATCATTTGACGCCAGACTCGAGGGGAAGGTGGTGTGGGGGGGGTGGGGGGTCGCACCACCGGAGCAGAAAGAGGACAGAGTGGAGCGCAGCAAAAAAAGGTTTGCGCGGCCCTGGCCTAGGTGCATGATGAGTGGTTACTTTGTATCTTTACAGCATATGGCTGTTGAATGTAGGTTAATTTTGGAATACAGATGAAAGTTTACTTTGTATTTGAGACCAGCTCTATAGTAGATGTGTGGAGTCCATGGGATCGGGGCCTCCCTACTGGGGGTTTGGCAGAAAAGCCTGGAATTATTATCTCGATAATTTGGTAGCGCGAGTGGGGCCAGATCTCCTCACTGTTGCGTGCCGTTACAAATTGAATCACAGGAATAGCAACTATTGACAGGGCAAGTTCATCTAAACCAAGGATGGGATCCCCTGGTTGTCTGGACATCATGATCAGTCATCCTGAGTGCCACAGAATGCTGAATATATCCGAATCTAAGTACCCCAAAATTATATCCTCATAACGAACTGGTTTGGCTGTATATTAGTGGCACCGTGGCTTGGAGATCGACCCCGAATCAATCGCTTGTAACAAGTAATTTTCTTGTACACGCAAACAACCGCATCGGTCATATCCATGAATTCATTATCTTAGTTTGCAATCCAAAACTTTGAAAGAGTACTGTAATGGCATCGTAATAGTTATATTTATTGTTGACCATTCTAGGGGGGTAAAAAAGCCGGCACCCAAACCGGCTGTGATTCCAGAAGGCGTGCTAACTATCCCAACATCTGGTCAGAATTGGCCAATGGCAAATTGGCGCACCTGGCAATGCCGGTCGCCATCCATCCAATTCATAAAATCTAAGTTGTCAATTTGGCACAGTGCTGTGCTTGTTGTGTTGAGAAGGGGTCTCTGGGAGTGCAAAATCTTGTCAAGATTCTTGAAAGTAGATGTGGCGAGAATCCTCTCATGTGGAAGGATAGTCTACAACGATTCCTCTGACCTCTCTTCAGAAGAATGTATTCGGGAGAGTGCGTCTGCCTTTACGTTCTTGGTCCCGGGGATATAGGACAGGTGAAAATCGAATCGAGAAAAAAAAAGAGCCCAACGAGCCTGTCGTGGACCAAGGCGTCGAGCGTTCTCTATGTAAAGAAGGTTCTTGTGGTCCGTCAGAATAGTAAACGGCTCTTTCGACCCCTCCAGCAGGTGTATCCACTCTTGAAGAGCCATCTTCACGGCCAGAAGTTCCCTGTTACCCACGTCATAGTTCCTCTCAGCAGACGAAAATTTCTTGGAAAAATATGCACAGGGATGTAACTTATCTTGGGACGTGGGTCTCTGAGAAAGAACGGCACCAGCGCCGCAATCAGAAGCGTCGACCTCCAGGACGAAGGGAAGTTCAATGTCGGGATGACGGAGAATAGGTGCGGATATAAAGGCTTCCATGAGTGTCTCGAAGGCGGAGATGGCCTCGGATGACCAAGCAGAAGGATCAGCTCCTTTTTTGGTGAGCGCAGTAAGGGGTACCACAATGGTGGAAAAACTCCGTATAAACACGATAATAATTAGCGAACCCTAAAAAACGTTGTATGGCCTTGAGAGAGTTGGGTCTTGGCCATTCAGTGACCGCTTGAAGTTTACCGGAGTCCATCATAAACCCCTCATCGGAAATTATATACCCCAGGAACGGAGTAGAGGTCGTATGAAAGGTGCACTTCTCCAGTTTGGCGTATAAATGGTGTTCCCGGAGACGGGAAAGGACGTAGGAGGTGTGGCGTATATGGTCCTGGAGATCTTTGGAAAAAATCAGGATGTCATCCAAGTATACAATAACAAAAATATTGAGTACCTTACGAAAGACGTCGTTGATGAAATCCTGGAAGACAGCGGGACCATTACATAAGCCGAAAGGCATTACCAGATATTCGTAGTGTCCACTACGCGTGTTGAAGGCCGTCTTCCATTCATCCCCCTTCTTGATGCGCACCAGGTTATAGGCACCACGTAGATCCAATTTGGAAAAAATCTTGGCCCCATGTAATTTATCGAACAGTTCGGTAATAAGGGGAAGGGGGTAACGATTTTTAATAGTGATGTGGTTTAAACCCCTGTAGTCGATGCAAGGCCTCAACGACCCATCCTTTTTCTTGACGAAGAAAAACCCAGCCCCTGCTGGGGAATTGGAGTGACGAATAAAGCCTTTCTTGAGATTCTCATGGATATATTCATCCATAGTGTGAGATTCTGGTAACGACAAGGGGTAGGTCTTGGACTTGGGTAGGGAGTAACCAGGAACTAGATCGATTGGACAATCGTAAGTCCTGTGTGGCGGTAAGAGGTCTGACTGTACCTTATTGAAAACGTCCCGGAATTGATGGTAAACGGAAGGTAGAATAACTTCGGGAACAGAGGTATTGGCCAGCAGTTGATGAGTCTCGTCTGACCTCGGCCTCCAGGAAATGGGAGCGGAGGAAGTCCAGTCAATGAGAGGATTGTTAAGCTGTAGCCAAGGAAGACCAAGGGTGATGGGTATCCCAGGAGCGTGAATGGCATCGAGAACTAAGGTCTCCTTGTGTAGATGTGAAGACAGAAGCAAGGGAGCCGTCTCTAAGGAGATGTGGGCTGGGGTAAGAGGACATCCATCGATACCGACAAGTGCGATGGGAACCTTCTTTCTTACTAGTGGTATGCGGTTAACCCTGGCGAATTCTAGATCCACGAAGTTTCCTCCAGCTCCTGAGTCAATGAAAGCGGCGGTAGAAGTCTTGAACTTATCGCCTGAAAGGAAGACTGGAAATGTAAGTTTCTTAGGGAGTTCATTTTTAAGAAGGGGACGTGGAGACATTACACCCAGAGAGAGCCCCTCTTGTACTCAATGGGTGTTCCCGTTCCCGGACACAATGGACACTCCGAACCCGATGTTCCATGGATCCGCGTAGTAGAAACACAATCCCCGGCGTGGCGGGAACTGCCGTATCGGTGTGCGGATGCGTTGTACCCCCAATTGCATTGGCTCTGGCAACTCCCGTGCAGGACGAAGGGTGTGGTAGCACTTGAGGGAGCAGGAGTGCTGCTGAGAGTACTGGAGAACGGAAATGAAAGTTATGGAAGCGAGTGCTCTGACGCTCTGAGCGGCGTACTGGATGCGTTGATCCACTCGGACGCCAAATCAATCAGAACCTCCAGTTGATCCGGCCTGGATTGGCGAGAGAGTTCGTCCTTGATGGGATCTGCCAGGCCATGCCAGAATCGGAGACAAGACCTCTTGTCCCCAGTTAGTCTCGGCTGCTAGAGTCCGGAATTCCACAGCATACTGTGTCACCATCCGCCGTTCCCTGAGTGATCTGGAGGAGAGAAACAGATGCCATCTCCCGACGAGCGGGGGAATCGAATACCCGTTGAAACTCAGCTTTAAATGCTGGGTAATCTTGGGTAAGGTCAGAACGTCGCTCCCAAACCGGGGAAGCCCAAGCCAGGGCGCTGCCAGTGAGGAGATTATAAATGTAGGCTACCTTCTTGCGATCAGTATTGTAGGGCCATTTCAAACTGCACCTCACACTGGTTTAGGAAACCCCTACAATCTTGCTGTTCACCTGCATAAGGCTTGGGAGGAGGAATCCTTACATCTGAGCTGATAACTGCGCTTGCGGAGTGGGGGCTTACATCTGGCGGGGTCGCGGTCGGTACCCTGTCTGAGAGTACTGCGACCTGGCGTGTAAGTGCCACAATTTGATCCGCCATGGCCTGGTTTTGCTGAAGCAGATTAGAGAGAAACTGCTGTAGTTTGGTCTGGT
This sequence comes from Ascaphus truei, assembly GCA_036426205.1. Lineage (NCBI taxonomy): Eukaryota > Metazoa > Chordata > Amphibia > Anura > Ascaphidae > Ascaphus > Ascaphus truei. The sequence continues at coordinate 168,209,720 of CM071567.1, read as the reverse complement.
CTGCGTCTTGTGGGCTCGACATAATGTTACGCCGGTGCTGCCCGCAGACCAGACCCGTCCCCTGTGCTGAGGTGGGACGTAGGGATACACGCACCCGCAGCAAAGGGAGCGTGTCCGGAGTGTGGTGTTATTGTTGCCAGGCCAGGTATAGTAATGAAGACAATACTTGCCGGTACCGGTAGTAGAGGAGGAGTAGTTATTGCTGTTGCCAAGATCAGGGATGCCAGAAGTCACGAAGTCCAAGTAGTGCCAAAGTCGAGAGCCAGAGGGGGTAGTCGTCCAATCCGCGTCAATA